>OY293412.1:57502340-58714279 GCA_958502065.1 Chrysolina americana
CTGCAAATAGAATGCTTCCAGAGGACATGGATATCGGTCCAGAAATATTTTAATTTTATTGGTTATTGGTAAGAATCTCCTTCTAATTCGTATTTGATAATGTTTTTTGATTAGGGAAAAATTCAGTTATCCATCATGTATTTTCCTTGTTGTATTGTCATGCACATGCTCGTGCCAACCCAATATCCGAAAGATATATCACATCCCGCTGAACTTCTATCAATTTATGTATAGATTATATATAGAGGAAGTACGTGTTGTTCATACAGTTACTGATGAGGTCCAGGATGTCTTTTGGAATTCTGTGTTTCGTTTTAAGGATTTCTAGCGTGTCCGTTAGGGGAATATTTGTGAAGAGGGAGACAACATCGAAACTCACTAGGAAATCTGTGTTCTGGATTCTATAGGAATTGAGAAGGTCTAAGAAGTGGAATGAATTTTTCACGTAGGATAAAGATTCTTCTGCTCGTGGCTGAAAAGTACTCGCTAGATACTTGGCGAGGTTCTGGGTTGGTGATCCAAAGGCACTGACGATAGGTCGGAGTGGGATATCAGGCTTGTGTATTTTTGGTAGTCCGTAGATACGAGGGGTGCGTGATGACTTCTCTCTAGGGATAGTGGCTTTCTTGGTTTCGGCTGGTAGTTTAGAATTATTGATCAGATTTTTGGTCTTCTTTTCGAGGTAGGTTGTCGGGTCTCGTTGGGTGATCTGATACTCGGATGAGTTTAATAGTGTACTCATTTTGTCTTCATAATCTGAGGTATTCAGAACTACTGTGGCGTTGCCTTTATCTGCTGGGAGAATGATTATGTCAGGGTTGTTGTGGAGGTTTCTGAGGCAATGTTTTTCAGCAGGTGATATGTTGGATGGAGGGAGTTTCGCTCTCCTAAGTGTGGTGGCAATATCTTGTCTAGTTTCTTCAGCTGTGTTTTCTGGTAGATGGGTTATAGCGCTTTCTATTTGTGTGATGATGGTTTCTGTTGGGATTCTGTTTGGTGTGATGGAATAATTGAATCCTCTTGATAGTAGTGCAAGGCTAGTTTGATCTAGTGGTGTATCGGAGAAGTTGTGTACTAATACAGGTGATGCAGCTAGGACCAAGGGTGTGATGGTATTCGTTAACAATGCACAAAGTTTGTTTTTCTGTGTTTCTGTTTTCTTATTGCTGATGTGATCTGCTTTGTCCTGAGATATCCTGGTCAAAGTGTCCCAGATGACTGGATGGATATCTACGGTGGATAATTTGCCAAAACATTTGTAGAGTGAGGTGTTGGTGAAGTGTTTTTCGAATAAGTGCTTGGCTAGCTTTATTGAGAATACGCTGGGCTGACGATGAGGTATCATGATGTTTCAACCGGACGGCTTTGGGAATGACTCTGTGGTCTCTGCATGATTTGAGGAACGTGAGGTCGCACAGGAGTTTGGATGTCTCGTCACTGGTTCTCTCTAAGGTCTCAATCTGCCTACTCCTTCGAGAGAACTGAGGAACTGTGGGTTGAGGAACTGTATTTATAGTGGACGTGGCTGTAATGGCCGTGTGCAATGTATTGGCGCGAGGTGAACTATGGGCGGGAACTGAGTTGGCGCTAGATGAGCTGTGTGCGGGAACTTGGTTGGCACTAAGTGAGCTGTGTGCGGGAACTGGGTTGGTGGGAAATGAGTTGATGCGTGCAATGAGGGGCTTCCAGGTATTGGGAAGTCTACGTCCGTCGTCGCGAGAGTTGAGGCAATTGGGACGCTTCTCAATCTCAAGGGCTTCTCGGATGATCCTGGTTTGCAGAGTTTTCTCGGTGGAAATTGTTTTTGTGTTTTTGAAGTCTATTTTGTGACCTGTGTCTTCTCGATGTTTATAAAGTGCGGAAGTGGAAGATGCCTGACGCACAGCAAGTTCGTGTTCGTAGACTCTGGAAGTTACTCGTCTGTTAGTCAGGCCAATATATCTTCTCGGGCAGTCTGAACATGGTATTTCATATATATATATATATATATATATGACTGTAACACAAAATTTTTAATGGTGATAAGAATACTAGTATAGTAGTCATTACCATAAATGGTTAAAATATATTTTTTTGAACTTTACCATATTGTATTGCTGTCACATATAGTACCAGAAATTTTTGTAGAAATTAACATATTCCTGGTAATAACCACCAAACATTTCTCTCAGTGCAGAATTGAAAAACGAAAATAGTGAATTGAAGAAAAATTTGTTAACGGCTCAATGAATCTAAACAAACCAACATATCGATTTACGGCATTGAAGAAGAAGAAAACGAAATTACCCTTAGTAATATAAAAAACTAATCAACAACAAATTGCATGTTGATCTTGTTGACACCGAGATAAGTAACACGTATCGGATCAGTAAAAGGAATAGTAAACACATTTTCTATATACAGGGAGTTTCGTACTACGGAGTCAAATTGATACTGAAATTTCCCCAAGAAATATGAAACGACGTTTGAATGTATTTGATTTTTTTAACAAATATCAGTTTTAATTTTACAGTTTCAACACTCTGTAACTCTGTAAGAAAGCGGCTTTGAGAAATTGCATGTGAAACTGTCATTAGTTTTTTTTTGTGGTGAAATATCCAGTTTCTTTCTTTTTTTTTCTTTAATGAAAGTAAAATTGTCATTTATATTATTGTTTGCGAACCTTCTTCAATCTTGCGATGACCCCTGGTTAATATACGCTCTGGTAATAAGTCGCTAACGAATCGCTAATATCTTCTCCTCTAGAGTATTCTTTGTCATCAAAGGACCCCGCACACCTTATATGGGAAAATGGCTCTCCGTCAAATTTCTTGAATTTTTGATATGTTGTAGAATTGATCATTCCGATGAAATGTTTCAACGGGCGCAACACGATCCTATGACTAGTTTTCGAGATACAGGGTGTTGAATATGAGAAACATTCACTTTTCATCACTCTGTATCTGCCAAGTTACGATTTAGTTCGGATTTATCTTTTGTGGGATCATCATCACATCCGTGTATGATGAATTCATGAGAAATTCATTTCCAAATCTTACGAAAGAGAACTGTTCTCTCGAAGGAGTAGGCAGATTGAGACCTTAGAGAGAACCAGTGACGAGACATGGGGAGTAAGCAGATTGAGACCCCGACGTCAAGTCACAAAAACCGAACGTAATTATACCTGAGGAGTAGGCAGATTGAGACCTCAGCGTAGAATTACGTTTCAACCATTTATAAATTTTCTTATTTTCTTTCTTTTTCAGTTCTTGAAAATGGCTCCAAAATCGGAGCCGAAACGTCGAATTTCAACAAATTCCAGACGCGGTTCAACCCGAACTTTTAGTTTTCATATATATATATATAACTAAGTAGGAATTCTCGGGTAGCGGTCTGTTGAACAATGAAACTCATTCGATTTAAATCTTCAATATTTCGTCAACCTTTATTGACTTCTTCAGGAAGAGCTACAATTAAAAAGGAATATAAGTTGTTGAAGGACTACATAAAAATAACATGATAACTTACAAAATTTGGGAGGACAATTGTTATTCTCCGCTGCAGACTAATCGCTTAATTTACCTGACTGGAGTGTTACTATGGTTTGAATAAGGATTCGTTTAAATACAATGGTTGAAATAATGTTGATTTCACTTCACTGAATTTCTTACTTTTACGTTTTGAATAAATATCAAATAAGTATCTTCTCAATCACATCAGGAGACTTCAATGGATAGGTAGAGTGGTCATTTATTAGCGTAAAATAGTGAAATATATGGACTTCTTCACAAATTGTTCGCCTTGTATATAAAAAACCTGTAATAGGAATTTGATGAAAATTTTGTACGATATGAATGAAAGTATTTCGAGTTCTCCCGTGAAAAAATATCGCTATCTTTTCGGACTCCCTTATGAGATATAGGGTGATTTAAAAAATCAAGGTTTTTATTCATTAAAGTATAACTAATTTTTCAAATTGATATCATTCGACTCTGTATACGATGGAACATATCATTTAACATTCTTCAAGTGAATTTTGTCATTTCAGGTTGGTTTATTACTACAAGGTGTCCCAAAAAACAAAATTCGTCATATTTGTGAATCACCTTGTATGAATTGTATCAACTGTGATGCTAGATGAAATGAATTTATAATATTATGTGATAATTCTATCTTTTCTCGCATTTTCTCTTTATAAAACAACTAAATTATGAAAGTCTCAAAATAGCATTGTTTTCAAGTGAAATCGCCCTGTACTACGAAATGATTTGGAAATGAATTTCTCATAAATTCATCATACACGGATGTGATGATGATCCCACAAAAGATAAATCCGAACTAAATCGTAACTTGGCAGATACAGAGTGATGAAAAGTGAATGTTTCTCATATTCAACACCCTGTATCTCGAAAACTAGTCATAGGATCGTGTTGCGCCCGTTGAAACATTTCATCGGAATGATCAATTCTACAACATATCAAAAATTCAAGAAATTTGACGGAGAGCCATTTTCCCATATAAGGTGTGCGGGGTCCTTTGATGACAAAAAATACTCTAGAGGAGAAGATATTAGCGATTCGTTCGCGACTTATTACCAGAGCGTATACTAACCAGGGGTCATCGCAAAATGAAAGAAGGTTCGCAAACAATAATATAAATGACAATTTTACTTTCATTAAAGAAAAAAAAGAAAGAAACTGGATATTTTACCACAAAAAAAGACTAATGACAGTTTCACATGCAATTTCTCAAAGCCGCTTTCTTACAGAGTTACAGAGTGTTGAAACTGTAAAATTAAAACTGATATTTGTTAAAAAAATCAAATACATCCAAACGTCGTTTTCATATTTCTTGGGGAATTTTCAGTATCAATTTGACTCCGTAGTACGAAACTCCCTGTATATAGAAAATGTGTTTACTATTCCTTTTACTGATCCGATACGTGTTACTTATCTCGGTGTCAACAAGATCAACATGCAATTTGTTGTTGATTAGTGGTATGTTAACCAAACCCCCGTCTTCTAAAAGAACCTCCATCGATGTATATTTATGTAGCTATCCAAGAAACAGCGGACGTGCTCATAATGGAGGAGCAGGACAGGACCAATACAAGACAATTTACACCGCAACAAAATATGTTTGTGGTTAACTGAACTCTGAACTGACAGTAGATCTGAAAGCTGTTGTTGCCTGTTGCGTACTGACTACGACTACTGCTACTGCTGCGTAATTTCTCGGTTTCTCCTTCACCCTCAAACACTTCTACGAAAAGACTGTCAATGTGTAGGTAGCAAGTAGCAACCAACAACCAATCACAATACAGGCGACTGAATGTGAAAGTCAAAATAACATCCACGTGATTTATATCATTCATTCTGTTTTTTATGCTTTACAATATGATGCTTATTTGTATTCCATGTATCATAAAGTTTAGGAAAATTTTATAATAATAATTAGTATATTATATACCTAACCATTTTACGATAAAATATGGTAATTCTAGATAGTGCAATATGCTAATATATAACTGTGTGTCTGAGCACTATAATATAGTATCCTAAGAACAACAATAATGTCATTACTATAAAAATATTTTACTGTTTACAGTTCAAATTGTTGACAATCATAATTTGAAATAGTAAACCATAAAATATTTTTATTAATATACTAGTATGTTCTCCAGATTTCTCTCAGTGTGCTATTTCTTTTTTCAATTGCGCGAATGTCTGCGATTGATTTGCCACGTTCTGATTTATATTCCTTATTTCTTTTTTTATGTCTTCATTTTGTGTCACTACACTCTGAAGTAATACATAAGTATCTTTGTTTGAGGGTTCATCCATATCGAGTTCTTTCCGGGATAAAATCAGGCTTGACAACAGCGCGTACCTAACATCTACCAGAATTGTTACGATTTTGGGGTTATAGAATAATTTTAAAACCTCTAGTAAGTATAAAATTGTTTCGCCTACCTTGTTGAGTGAAGACTTTATCACCTTGAAATGAGCACAACGTGTTTTTCAATTTTTATTCAAATCATAAGTAACTTCTGAATATCTGATTGTACACAGTTGACACCTGATCAAATAATAGTAACAACTGTCCCCTACCCGCATATACTATACTTTCGGGTACACTCTATACAAGTGTTTATGAGGGAGTATTATCATTATTATTATTATTCCTATTTTTCAGGCCCTGTTACCGGAGCCCCGATACATCCGGAGGACGTGCTTGTGAGTCATTAACCACTGTAAATACTTTCCACATCCGTGGGGTGAGTGATTACTGGGTCTAAGAATTATATGCCCTGAGTGGGCGGATTGCCTTCTGCATAAGTCCGGGTGAGAATTCTGCCGCATCACGGCAAGCCGCTATGATTTTTAAGTTTGAGAGCAGTGTGTCCATCATTCTACCAAGTACTCCAATGATCAGAACCACCATTTTATTAAAATTGTTTGGGTATATAAAACTTGAGGAGTTTAAAGAGTGACTTGATATTTCGTACGTTTTTCCTCCTCTTTCCGGAGGATGTTCGTTTCGCCAGTAGCAAAAAACTCAATTTTTAGATTGAATGTTCTTCCCTGAAAAATTGTTTTATATATTAATTCAACGTCAAAACCGTTTCAGAGAAAAGTTCTGTTAGTACATTCTCCATCCATACCTCATTCATTCAATTGAAATGTTAACAACACAGAAAAAATTAAATTTCATGAAATATAGACTGTGTTATAATATGGAAGACTTTCTATTCAGTTCATTAATAATCCGAAAACTGAGTTATTCAAGTTGACAAAACACAGTACAAAGTTTTTCTTAAAATCATCAGTCTCTATTTCCGAAGAAATCTCATGGGATACAATTTTTTGTGATTTCTCTTACACTTAACAATTTGTTTTTATCTCAATTATATCCATCCTCGAAATATAACAACGGTGAAAGTCAAAATATTTCACTTGATACGCAGAGACATGCATGCTTACACAGCCCATGCTCATTATATCTAATGACGTACACATGGAATCTTTTTCATGAAAAAGTGTTGAATTTCTTTTAGAAAAAAATATATAAAATGTTCTTATTATTCATTGTAGGGTTTGATGTTTGGACAGAGTCAGATTTTTTACTTATAAGTTTCGGAGGTATTTGTGTAATACTCGACGTTGATACTTTACTTTTATGATAATAAAATTTGGAACTAAATCCAATGGGCTATCACCTAATGTTAAACCCCTTCCGTCGAAATATTTTATATTAATTAAAAAACTGGTTTTACCTGTATTATCTTATTTCTGCTTCTCTTGGCCTTTCTTGGAGTTTCACTGACTCTACAGGTGGCTGGAGAAAAAGTTTCTCCAGACCCAATTATTCTAGTTTCCTTTTGAAAGGATCATTTTAGGTTCAGCGCAAAACCAGATCAATATATAGGGCAGCTTGCTTTGTCACCACTCCGTAAAGCGCTAAATTCACCTGACCCGGAGAAGTCAGACTTGATGGTAAAATAATGTTTAATTTTGGGTTCGATCTGATTTTGTCTGTCTGAATTATTCCACAGGCCGGGTTTGGCTGTCCAGCAAACGGGACAGACTTTATTGTTACTAATACTTTGCTCAGCTATTGTGGAATTTTCTGATTCTTTTTGTTTTCACTTGTTTTCTTGGGTTGAGGGGTATAAAATTATACACAATCTTTTAATAAGATCGAAATTTAATAAAAAATAAATAAATTTTGTTTTGACACAACTGTCAGAGCCTCGACAAGTCTAGCGTTCCCTGTATGTAGTAAAAAAACTAAATGAAAACTTCTCAGAAGGAGGTTACTAAAGTTATTCTAGCAACTCATAAATAACTCATCAAAATCATTATGCCTACTTTCTACCTCTTCCTACTAAAATAGAATAAAAAAGGTTTTCCCCTACGAACGGTTTGGTCCAGAAAAATCAACGATGTCTACTTATTCACATTTACATGTACTCAAACACACTATAGCAACTTTTTCGTATCAGGGATAAAAATATTAGAATGATTATTACACAGAAACAGTTTTCTACGTGTCTGGGGTTATTCCCGAGTCTGGTAAACGACTCACTTCGTCTGCACTCCGTCCCGAAATTTAGATACATTCTTATCAAATCACCGAGCAACAATCAAACGAATTTCTTTACATAAAAATATCACAACCCTCTGAAATCACAAGTCCAAATTTTGAATTCAATTTTAATGCCGGTACCAATCCCCTGTATATTTTCCGTCTCACGAAACTTTCAACTCGAAACCCGATTTACGACTCACTTTCCGTCTCTCCCAGCGATCACCCAAAAATCACTTTCCCGTATCCGATTAATAGGCACGCCCAACATTCGATTCTCGTCTGCAGATATTCGTCAAAAATTTGACTTATCACTACTTTTCTGTCAATCTTTTTACACTTAGTCCCTGCCCATATTATTATCACTTCTGAAATGTCCTTACTTTGCTCTATCTTCTTTGGGACCTAAGACCAACTCAGGTTCTCAGACTTCCTACGCAGAATTTTCTTCCTATCAGCAGAAATCAAATCTTTCAACGATCTTTCTATGTATCACGATCGGCTTTGTTATTTTAAGACGTCTTAGACTAAATAACATTTATGGTTACAGATCCTTTCAAATGGAGATATTTTTTAATTGCTAGATATGAAATACAATTTCTTCAACGAATTAGTTCTCGCCGAAGCAGGCTGAAAATATAGTCCAGGGACAAATGACCACGGTTTATTACATTTGTTTTCTGGTAAAATGACCAATAACTTTGTAGAAGATAGCCTCAAATGCTTTGAATTCCACAGATCACGAACTGTCATCAACAAAAATGTTTACCTATTTCCACGTTTCACATTTCAATACAGGTTTTGCGACACTCAGCAAATTGTTCAAATTTCAGCATTATGGTTCAGAATTGAATTGTAAACAATCCTTTCATGTGCTGAGTGACAGAAGCAGTGCTGAAAATGTATTAAATTCGGAATTGAATGCATCGGAAACAATTTCCAGTGTTGATGTTACATTACAGCCGCACGAGTCGTTCATCCTTTATATTCAGATAAATGAATCTCTTTGAAGCGAAAGCTCTGTGGGTGTTCGAGCTTTTCGTACACATTATACTCACCACATCTAGCATGGGTTTCATGTATCCAACTAATTATATTAACTTTTTCAATAAATATATGCTTGTTTTCGAATTTCCAGAATCTTGGGTTATTCGCGTCTTCTTTTCTTTTTCGAAAGATTTTTATGAGTTTGACGGAATGCGAATATTTCATTGAAATATCGATGTTTCGAATGTGAAATTACATTTCGAATAGGGGGCCAAGTTTTGAATATCAGTGAAATTGAATTCATAAGTGAAATATTTCGATTTGTAGTTCACCATCGAAATGCTTTACCTAGTTTTCATTTTAAGTGAAATGAAACGTTTATGAATTCACTCAAATGAATTCAATGCGATCGACACACTTTGACAACAACGGACATTTGTCAAATTTGATGATTCATATGGAGAAAATTAAAATATTAATTGAGGTTGGTTTGTAAAAGTGCTAACAAATAGGAAAAATTCAGACTTTAGACATGCTTCGTAAATTAAAAATAAACTACTTAACACTAATTTCAACGCACCCCAAAATTTTGACCCTATTAAAATCTGAATAACTTTTTTCTGCATTGGACAATTTGAATTCTGTTCACACTGTTCACTAACCCAGTCTTTCAGCTATAATCTCGTCATTCTTCAAAACATAAGGTTCTTCGCATAAAATCGCTACAGGGTATTATCTGAAATTGTCCAAAATTTCTGAATTTTCAAAAGGATCCCAAATGAAGAATTTTTTTTATTTCAAATTTGCAAAAGTGGCATGAAGATGAACTCATTTCCTCAAGATATTTTTCGAATTGTCTTATTATCTCTTTTGTTTACAGGGTGATATCAAAAAATTTACTTTTTGGTTTTGCAGTCATAACTTTTTTCCTCGTCAACCGATTTTCAAAATCTCGAGCTCATTTTGAAGATGAAACTTTAGATGAAGAGATATGATGATCGAAATGGACTCAAGATGAAGATTGAAGATCAAGGGTTTCCTCAAAGTTGACCTAAATCTGAAACACCCTCAAAATCCGGTTGGGAGGAGAATAAAATGAAAATCAACTTGTTTTCGGAATGATCATCCATTCTGAATACATCCAGATCTTTATTGATTTCAGCAGTCAAGAATTGTGCGTGAAAGAATCCAATTTTAACGACAGGATTTTGAAAAAAAAATAATCAACCCATTGTTCTCCTGAAATGCATGGCCCGTAACCAAGGTAACAAGAATCACATTCAGTGACTGACAGGCCAGGTTAGACGTCAATTTTGATTCGTTTGTACAAAAAATGATCATATCGATGCCGCATCTAACGTTCGAACAGCTGGAATTGATTCCACGAATGACTGAACAAGGATTATCTACCCTTCAAATTGCCAATCTGCTTGGAACGACAGTAAGATCCGTACAAAGGGCCCACGTCCGAGCTAACGCTGGGGATATTCAGTATCGACCTAGGGGGCCAAGAAGGGGATCAAGAAGAAGAACAACTCCCGCTCAAGACCGCCTCATTGGAAGATTGGTACGGCGGACTCGGACTTCAACCGCCCCCAAAATTCGTCGTGAATTGATCGATGCTACGGGAATTCAGGTTTCATGCCAGACAATCCGACGCCGGATCCACGATCTTGGATTATACGCAAGGAGACGAGCTGCCTGCCACTTACTGAAACGTCTACATCGAGCAGCAAGACGATTGTGGGGGGAAGAACATCAAAAATGGGGAATAGCAGAGTGGAATAGGTGTATGTTTACGGATGAGAGTAGGTTCAACTTGTTTCGAAAGGATGGTCGAGTGTTGGTTTGGAGAGGGAGGAAAGAAAGGTTTTTGGAAGAAATTATGGAGGCGAGGGTGGCTTTTGGAGGTGGAGGAGTGACTGTGTGGGGTGGAATATCGATGAATGGGAGGAGTGAATTGGTGATTCTGAGAGGAGAGAGTATGAACGGTGAGAGGTATAGAGATTTGTGTATGAGAGAAATCGTGGTCCCTTACGCCGCATATATCGGCAACAACTTTCTTCTCGTTGATGACAATGCGAGACCGCATAGGGCTCACATTGTCAACGAGTTTTTGAGGGATCACGGTACTGAGCGAATGAACTGGCCGCCTTTCTCTCCGGATATGAATCCGATGGAACAAGTCTGGAGCCGTATAAAATTAAAATTGAAAGAAAGGGAAGGGCAAATGGAAAATTTGGATGACTTTGTGAATGCGTTACAGCAAGAATGGACAGCTGTACCACAGGAGTTCATTGATAGTCTGATAGACAGCATGCCGGAAAGGGTCAATGGAGTAATTGCCAAAGGGGGAGGACCCACTAAATACTGAATATCATAAATATTTTTCAATTCTAATGTTATCCAAGTTATTTTCTCTTTGTTGTTGTTCAATAAAAACTCAATAAAACTTGTTTTCTTGTTCTTGCTAACTTACATGAATAATGCTTCACGATTCAGAAAAAAACCTTTATTGTGGAATGAGACTCAGCTGGTCAGGCTTGTCAGTCACTGAATGTGATTCTTGTAACCTTGGTTATGGGCCATGCATTTCAGGCGAACAACGTGTTGATTATTTTTTTTTCAAAATTCTGCCGTTACAATTGGGTTTTTCCATGCACATTTCTTGACTATTGAAAGCAAGAAAGATCTGGACGTATTCAGAATGAATGATCATTTCGAAAACATGTTGATTTTCATTTAAATTTCCTCCCAACCGAATTTTGGTCACCTTTGAGGAAACCTTTGATCTTCAATCTTTATCTTGAGTCAATTCTGATCTTCATTTCTTCTCATCCAAAGTTTCAGTTCCAAAATGAGCGTGAGATTTTGAAAATCGGTTGACAGCGAAAAAAGTTATGACTGCAAAACCAAAGAGTTAATTTTTTGAGATCACCCTGTAAACAAAAGAGATAATAAGACAATTCGGAAAATCTCTTGAGGTGATGAGTTCATCTTCATGCAAATGTTGTCAAATTTGAAAAAAAAAATTTCTTAGTTTGGAATCCTTTTGAAGATTCAGAAATTTTTCACTGTTTCAGGTAATACCCTGTATCGATTTTATGCGAAGAACCTTATGTTTTGAAGGAGTACGAGATTATAGCTGAAGGACTGGGCTAGCGAACGGTGTGAACAGAATTCAAATTGTTCAATGCAGAAAAAAGTTATTCAGATTTGAATAGGGTAAAAATTTTGGGGTGTGACGAAATTAGTGTTGAGTAGTTTATATCAGAATTTCTGCATTTCGCTACAATAAAATTTCAAATTGTCAATAACCTAGGTAATACTGTGCACTGCGCAATATGACATCAGTATGGCTTTGTCCATAGCTGATATTCTCTCCTAGTAAGAAAGGATATAGGTATTAGGTAAAGATTTTCATATTTTATTGCTCGGCGGATATTCTTGTAGGAGCTGTCAACTGAGGTACTATTATATGTATTAATTCTCAAGTTGCTGCTTTGGAGAATATACATTTAAGGGAACTGGCGGTCACTCAGGGCGGTCACAAGGGTGGAGCACCGTTCTTGACATTAACACATCATCCTACATGATTTCCATGAAGTTATTTTTTAATATTATTTGCTGAAAGTCTAACAAAAAATGTAAACGTTCTCGTGCCTCACTCATACTTTGCTAATAATAAACAATATGCTTCATTAAACTATGTCCAAAAACATAAACTTCAAGTATATGCTATAAAACCAAAATAACAAATTTTATGATTCTAACCACAAACAATTATATATCGCATGTGAAATCAACATTTCGACAGCTAAAAAGTGTATCCGAATTATAATTGTGAAACTTTTTCGAATGTGAACTGTAATTCACAAGCAAAATTGATTCAAAACTTGAGTTGATCGAAATATGAGCAATTTCATTAGTGAAGTATTTCAAAACTTGCCCCACTGAATTGAATTGTTATTCATTGATGTAATTTCATTGCTGGCATTTTACTTGATCTTCCAGATCCAGATTCCAATAATAATAAAGCACAAAGAGAAAATACTATCACATTATGAAAGGACCATCCATTCAATAATATACTCAATTCCATACTCCATTATTAATGCAATACTACATAATAATATAACGATGAGATCATATTGGGTTACCGTTTCCATTATAATATTGACTAGAAGTTTTGGATATAAGGACATATTGGATTTTAAGTATATTTGCAATATGCCATAATATAACTTTCAATGAAGAATTCACATCCTATCCCATCTCTCATTGGGTTTTATTCAAATACAGTTAGTGCTTGAATATTAGTAAACTAGTTGTAACACCCCCATTCGACTGCCGATTCACGTCTGCCCAATACTTGGCATGGTACTGGGTGAGCATGACGAAAGGCAATACATTTCTTAAATAAAAATTGATCATAAATAATGCAGCCTTCGGCTCATTTTCCTTTACTATAGAAGTATCTACAAACGTCAAACGGAAAGTAATTCAACAGCCCCATATGACTGCCAAATTGCTCAACGCCGGAAAAAGTTTTTCTATCCATAAGAGGACAGTTGTTTTATGTTGGTCAACATTTTTATTATATCATATCATACTCAAATTCGGTTTCATCTGATTTTATGTATATTATGTTTATTAGGATGCTTGGTTGAATAAATATCTATCTATACAGGCCGTTTCTTTTATCATGTGGTAACATTGCTATATTCTAAACCGTAATAGATACAAAGACGATTAAATGGAAAAGAAGGTAACTATTGTGGTGAGCAGTAAATTGGTCATAGAAAATTTACGGGGATTCTCGCCCTTCCCAACTTATACAGGGAAAACTGAAAATGCTGTTTTCTGTTTTTTATTATTTCAGAAAATATAAAAAAATGAAAAAGGAGAGTTTTATTGTATTCAAAATGTACTAGAACTACGTAACGATAAATTTTTAATCAAACGTTTCGTGTCAACACCGCCATCATCAACTATTTTTTTCAAATACGGACCTGTCTATTTCATCACAAATATTGATAGAGCGATAAAATCACAATTTAGTGGTATATCACATTCGACATTTTTATAACGTTTCATAAAAAATAACTAGCATCATTAGTTTACGGTTCTGTCGTTAGTTTGTTTATGAATTCCACGGAATGTAACGCTTCGATATAAAAATTATCAGTGACGTTTTGAATGAATGTATCTATGAAAATTGTATTTATACTATAAACATTCATAAAATATTTCTGCAGTTTCAGAGACGAACGATAGCAATTTACCCCAGAAATAAACTTACTCAAGAGGAGAAGAAATCAAACAAACAGAAAAACAATTTTTTGTTGTCTCTCCATACAATTTCTGCGGCAATTTTCTAGCATGATGGTTGTAATGCTATTACATGCATGTCTTATTTTCTGTTTGAGATGGTCGATCTCGGTGCTAGGTGACGAAAAAACTTAATCCTTTATGTATCCCTAGACAAAAAAATCCAATGGAGTAAGGTCTGGGGGTTTAGCTGGCCAGGCAATTGGTCCATTGTTTCCAATCCACTTTGTTCGGAATAATGCATCTAAATGTTCCCTTACTATTGCTGCATTATGGGGAGGGGCACCGTCTTGTTGAAAATATTGTATTTCACGGCGATTGCTTAATGGCAATTCATCTAAGTAGCCATCAAAAATTTTTAAATACATTTCACCATTCAAATGCTCATCGTAGAAGAGAGGACCTAGTATGTTTGTTCCCAAAATTCCCCACCAGACATTTATACCGAACCTCTCCTGGAAATTGGTTGCTCTATGTAAATGTTCATTCGTATTATTCCACCTTTAATGGATGTTTCTGTTAAACCAACCATTGTTGTTGTTGGTGAATTTTGATTCGTCCATCCTTATTATTTTTTTACAAATATTTCGAACTTCCCTATTTCTACGTCTTAACCATTTCGCAAATCGTACTCTCCTTCCGTAATCCCTTTCATCAAGGTGGTCGGTGGATCAGCGGTCTAATGCACAGGCCGTTCGAAACTCCAGCATAGCGATAGTCGGTTCGAATCCGATGTAGGTACGAGAATTTTTCTCAACTACTTTATATCGGATTCGATAGGCGGCCGCATGCCTTGTTGAAAAGCAAGTGTATTGTGAGTTGTCTAGATGCCAATCTCGTCTAGTGCTAGCTTGGAGTGCACACCGACCACCCGAGGTGGTGCTTTAGGTTTTCTGGATTTTCCTGCAGCTGAAAAGTGAATACATCACCTAAAACATCAGTAAATCGCCCCGGAGCGCCACGGCAAATAATAATAATAGCCGTCCTCTACCCGCACAGGCTATGCCTTTGGGTACACTCAACGAGTGTTTATGAGGGAGTATTATTAATATTATTATTATTATTATTACGGTGATGAACTTTGCGTATCCTGTAGCATTTGTATTTGTTCTTTTTCAAAATATTTCTGGTAGATTTTACAGTTATCCCAAGTTCGTGGGCAATTTGTCGTAAAGAACAATCTTGATTAGAAATATTTTTGTAACTGACCAATCCAAGATTTGAAAAAAAGACGTTACTTTTCACTTTTTAGTCTTTATAAGGTAATATTTGCTCACCCAAAACATGTATTTGGTTCCTTATACTTCCAGTAACAACACATTTTCTATTTTTATTTCTGTCAAATGCACCACAGTCTCTCAAATTTCTTTCTAATCGTCTAAACATTTGAATGTTTGGAATGCGACGATTCGGGTATAGGTCACCATACATATTTCTTGCCAAAAGAGGATTTCTATTTGATTTTGCATAAGTAAATAGCATATCAGTCCTTTCGTCATTCGAATACATCTTTAATATGTAACCGAGTGCTTAAATGTCTGACAGTTCTTAACACATATCAACTCATTTATTTTTCCTGCCATAGAAATCAAGCAAAGCCTACGTGTTTAAATATGGTAAAAGAAGTGAGATGCTATTTAATTGTACCAAATTAGACCACACTTGTATTTTGATCATAAACTGATATTTTCATTACTTCCAGGATTGAGAATTATGAAAATAATCCGTGTAAATATTGATACAGGAGCAATCAGCCTTGAATCAAGGATTACTGTAATACAAAATTCACCAAAAAGGAAAAATACGAATGTTCGTTGTGTTGGGGTATCTTCCTATCGACAGGACCGTAATTAAAATTTTTTGTCACTGATGATGCCAGTTATTTAATATGAAACGCTATAAAAATGTCAAGTGTGATATACCACTGAATTGTGATTTCATCGCTTTATCAATAAATATTTGTGATGAAATAGACAGGTCCGTATTTGAAAAAATTTGTTGATGGTGGCCGTGTTGATACGAAACGTTTAATTAAAAATTTATCATTACGTAGTTCTAGTACATTTTGAATACAATAAAACTTTCTTGTTTAATTTTTTTATATTTTCTGAAATAACCATTCTATTCGTAAAAAACCGAAAACAGCATTTTTAGTTTTCCCTGTATAAATCAGGAAGGGCGAGAGTCCCCGAAGATTTTCTCTGACCAATGTACTGCTCACCACAATAGTTACGTACAGTTTTTCCCATTTGATCGTCTTTGTATCTATTGCGGTTTAGAATATAGCAATGTTACGACATGATAAAAGAAACGGCCTGTATACAGGGTGTCATGTAATAGGTGTCCGATATTCCACAGGACGATTCCTCAGTTATTTATAAGGTAAAAAGTTTATATGAGCGTGGGTCCGCAAGGCGTTCATTTCTGAGTTACAGGATATTGAAAAATTATTTTTATTATGTTTTTTCGCAAATAATTTTCAAAATAATGCCGATATTTGGACTTGTTAATATAAGAAATTCGAATTTGGTTTTAGTTTGGCACTTAATTGTAGGGGGCGCCCCCTACAGCTCTTTGTCTCTTCTGGGGAGTCACAACTTTGTCGTACATGTATGTATCACATTTTTTATAAAATAAAAAATATTCTCTTATAATTTTTACGAGAAAAAATTATTCTTGTCAAAAGTCGCTACAAGCAGCCGTTTTCGAGATATTTTGATTTGAATTTATCCATGCATGCGTTTGTCAAAAAGTTTTTTTTTTTGTAATCAACCTAGAAACATTTCAAACTGTAATTTAACCATCAATATTGATTTTTATCGTTATTTCCACATTAGAGAAGATGACCTAATTTACTGACTATTTTTAGAATGAGACCAGTATTTTTTACTAATTTTTGGATGAAGCGATGCGAAAGTTAATTCACCTTGTCTTTCGGTATATTTTTATTTGAATGTTCTCTGAAGCGATTCAGTGAAGAGAAAAACGTGTGTGAGAGTGAGGTTATTCCTCAAGATGAAAGCATTCGGAGTTACCGACTGGTTGGTAATTAATTAGGAAACGCTTCAGAAATCTCTGAGCACTTGGTCATGGCGTGAACTTAGTTTCAGACAAATGAAACTACTTACCAAACTAAATTTCGAGGAGAAGACAATGGGCTCGCATAAACGTTGCTACGATGATGATATGCTGAATTCTCTTAGATTAATCCGCGTTCTCGGCCGTTCTGTCATAATCATTGTTAAATTTCCGGAATGATTAAATGTAAAACCTGTGTCTGTACTGCTCAGGTGAGAGAGAAATAGCAAAACTTTACCCGTATTATTCTTTCAGATGAGAAGTCTTTTTGCAGTATGATGGAATGTAGGATAATATTAATCGATGCAGTTGAACAAATGGTAATTCAGAGATATTTGTTCTTGTATTGTTGTCGTATATAACAAGTAGGTATCAAATAATCAATAATAGTGCTTTCCTAACGAAAATTCTTTCCAAAAGTAACCCCATATTTTTATTTTTGAATGTTACTTTGTATACTCCTCTAACCCATATTATTGTCCTCAAAATTATCTATTTGACCATGTATTACAAATTAGAATTTATTGTAAATCATTGAGTTTGTTGTGACCCAACTTCGTTGATAGTTCGATGCTTGATAGGCTATGAAATTCAATGATCTTTTGTTAGCCGATATTCATTTGAAATTTTCTATTCTCTGATCAATCATTTCAAGTCGTCAATAACTTCTCTTTTGGAAAAAACATTCGAAAATAAGTCACGATATTGGATTGGTATATAAATTTCAATTTGACTGCTTCCACTAATACACCAATTCACAAAGATGACATGTCACAATATTATCAAATAATACTACTTGTAAAAATAACACAGCAAAATATTATTCCACAAAATCTATATAAGAATGGGTAACAATTAATATAGGAAATAACTTCATCAATCAATAATACCCGGAGGAAATATCACGTCGTTAATTACTATCGAAAAGAAATACTAATGATAGGAAATGTCGGTAACAATAAAATAATTCAGTACCCATTATTCCCATAAAATCTTCGCTTGCAAATGTCTAAATGAGTATGAGTCGTTCTGGTTACAACTAACTGTAGTTATTCACGTTCCAAGTGCGGTAAATAAGTACTCGTATCGAAATTCCAGACTCGACTAATCGCCTTATCGCCTAGCCCGAAAACATTTTACTGGTACTGGCAAAAGTTTAGCAGACGTGCGACGTTCATTTTATTTCATACTGTTCACAAATACCACGAAACGTGAGTAATTATTATAAACAATATCCATTTTATATGTGTCGAGTGTTTTTGGAATTTGATTCGAATCTATGTCTAGTTGCGAGATAGCTTTTATAGATACTCCAGCAATTTTTCAAATTTATTATTTCGACATGTTCTATGGTTTTGGCATCTAATTTGTGCAAATTCATCATAATTCATAATGTGGAAATGAAAATTTACAAATTTACACTGAAGAATATATGTATGTAGGTACTATTTTACGCTGACAAATGTGTTTCGACACACTGTGCCATCATCTGAGTGACTGGTAATAACTCTGAATCTTTACTAGGTACCATAAAATGAGAATAAACGAAATTGTAGACACGGATATTCCATCAAACCAGCAAATCACCAAAACCATATTTTGAAAAAATTATGATATATCGTAACCAAATATTGTAAGTCTGTAAATCGTAATGCTCAAAAGTCATAAGAAATAAATTCGTTGAATACATACATCGCAAGATAATAAAAGTTCACATTGAAAGTCATCAGACGAATGATCAAATAGAAATGTATAGAACCGGAAATTATCAGAAATTGAAGAAGGAATAGCGAATAGTTCTCGTCTCATCTCGAAAGCACTTTCCCGTCTCAATCATCGAAACGAGAAATAAACAAACTCTCATCTCGAAATTTCTCGAAAACAAAAATGAATGTTATTAAAAAATGCTATGTATAGGTTATAACGTATAACACAAGTCCAAGGCTGCACCAAAACACAGGGTATTATATTTTTTCTCAAAAAAAATTACGTTAAAATACAAAGACTATTTGTTGTGAACTAAAAGCCACGTATAACAGAAAAACCGACGAGTATCAGCACAAAAATAAACAATATTAAATTGAACGAATCCTTGATATTTTATTTTAATTTTTTATCCATATACATTTGAAATTTACCTAGGTACGAAAAGTAGAAGTTTAAAATTGTTTCTTCGTTCGTGAAGAGAAGAATGTACTAGCACCAGCAACAAACTCATTTTTTATAATCGAAACAATCGTCTGTTGAAAAAAAATTATCGATATCACTTAAATTATTTTATCTGAATTATTTCTCAGCATAGTTTTTTATTTTCTCTTTTCTGGCATATTTAGAGCTGTGGGTTATTGCAGCACATATAAATTTTTCGAGATCGAGAAATCTCTTTGGATTGATAATCTTCACCTCCCAATAATGAATGATTTCTTCGTGGTAAATGAAATCACCTTATCTGATCATTCTCCAATAACTTGCCTATTGAACTTTCCAAAGGCGACAGTTTCAAATATAACCTTGAATATTCATGAGAATCAAAGTATAGTGAAATGGTGAGAGTCAAAATCTCCCTATTTCAAAGTGAATATGAAAAATTCCCCAAGAGCTCATGATATACCGGATATTCATGAATCTTTTTCTAACTTTTGCTGTGCTATTCATGAGGTCTCTCAAACTTTACAACTCTACGAAAATCCCAAATCCCTTCAACTCAACTGGATGAAATCGAAACCTTGGTTTAACGCTGAATGTCATCATCTGAAAAAACAACTGAAAACTGAGTTGAAGGACTGTAGGAAATATAATTTCTCCCCTGAAACAAAAGCAAAATACTGTTCGTCTAAGTGTAATTACAAACTTCTTCTCAGGAATAAGGAATCAGAATATGATAAATCTATAATACCGAGACTATCTAATGTCAAAGATTCTAAGATTTTTTGGAAAACAATCCAAGAATTTAGTGGTTTTGCTGCACCAGTTGGAATACTCATTGTATGGGAAAACTTTTATAACGACTTTTACCCTCCGAGAATAATCGATAACAGTACGTACTTTGATGCCAAGCACCCTTTTCTCGATTCACAAATAACTTCTGATGAAATATAGGCTGTTCTCAACAAATGTAAAAACAACAAGGCACCTGGGAGTGACGGAATACCATACGAATTCATTGAAAATATATCTCATAATTGGATACTATATCTCACTTCCCTTTTAAATAGAATATTTGATAATTGTACTGTACCGCAAAGCTGGCCTAAAGTTATATTGAGTATGTTACATAAATCTGGACCTTTTGATGACCCTGCCAACTACAGAGGTATCGCTCCGGTTAATTGCGTGACCAAAGTTTTCACTCATGTAATATTGAACCGCCTTGATCGTGGGCTGAAGATGCCCAAGTACTCCCTGAGTCTCAATCGGGATTCCGCAAGAATCATGGATGTATTGGCAACGTTTTTGTTCTTTCTTCCATCATATAACTTCATATAAGACACAAGACGAGAAAAATATTTGCTTTGTTTTTTGATTTTAAGCGAGCATTCGACTCTGTATCACATAACTTGCTCTGGCAGAAATTGTTCTCCCTTGGTGTGAGTATTAGTGTGATTGGGGTTATCAAGAACTTATATGTGAATGCTACACTTGAAGTGAATGGCAAAATCTTTCGATGTTACCACTCCCTACAGGGAGAGTCATTGAGTCCACTGCTCTTCGATTTATTTATATCCGACCTGGATGCTTTCTTCTCAGATAAAGGGGCAAGCCGAATTAGCATTGATAATAAAATTGACTTGCTGATGCAATCCTATGCCGATGCCCTCGATATACTAGCCGAATCTAAAATTGATCTCGCAAAAACATTGGGAATTCTTGAAAAATATTGTCAAATCAATAGGTTAAATGTTAATACAAAAAAAAATTATGTGTTTCTGACAGGGAAATTTTGGAGTGGATGAATCCTCAAGATTTTTATACGAGAACAAAAAAGTTGAAATTACCTCCACGTATTCCTACCTTGCGGTACCATTTGTATTCTCTACTCTCTTCAGAGAAATGATAATCACCTCGGTTATAAAAGGAAAACAGGCATTAGAAGCAATTCTTTCTGTTATTGCTAGGAGCAAAACAGATTATTGGAAATGCAAATTGACCCTTTTTGACAGCCTCGTAGTAAGTGTGTTGTTGTTTGGGGACTCAGATATGCTGAAATGTTAGAGCGTGTACAGGTGGGATTCCTTAAAAGAATCCTACTTCTACCTATCACGTCACCTGACTATATAGTGAGACTAGAAACCGGTAGAGTCAAATCAATTTATAATGTTTTTAAACTCTGTCTCAATTGGATAACCAAAATACTGAAAATGGATGACACCCGATTACCTAAGATACGTCCCAGACGACAGCTCACACTTGAGAACTGTGCTGAAAAGTTCAACTTGACACTGCAAGTGAAAAAACTCTTTACCTCTCTTAACTTATCTGAAATTTGGTCTCAAATTGAACGTGGATGTATCACTATTCAAAAAAAAATCATAGTTCTTAAATTCCGTGAAAATCTCTTCCAAGATGATGTCTCACTTTCATGCCGTACTACATTTCTGTCTTTCCATTGTTTTTTCTTCCTCCACAGATCAAACCAGAATTTTTTAAACCTCAGTATACCCATACAAGTCTGAGGAACAATTGTACAACTCCGACTTTGTAATAAATACCTAATTAAATTCACTTTGAATGGTTCCACTTCTAGAATGAATACAAGGAAAATGTGTACAATACGTAATATGAATGAACTGGACACACACGTTTTATTCGAGTGTCCTATTTACAGTATAATGAAACCTCCAAACTCCGATTCCTTTGCTAGTCTTGACAATCTACTTTTCTCTTTCGACAATATTACTCCAAAAACTGCAAAGGACATATCCAATTATATCTGGAATATCTTGAGACTCCGATCTTTTGTGATAAATGAGTTAGTTTTGTTTGGTTTGCAAATATCTTAGCTATTATATTGTTTATTTTTTCTGATTTATTTTTAGGTATACTCATTTCTGATTTATGTTAATACCCTTGAAACCTCTTGCTATAAAACTGTCTGTTTTTTGAAGCAATAAATGTATTCTATTCTAAATAATTTCTTGATCTCGAAAAATCTCGAAGTGTTTTTCTCAATCTCGTTCTCGAAAAAACCCATTGGTCTCGTCTCGATCTCGTCTCAAAATCGAGACGAGATAAGACGAGAAATCTTGAATTTCGAGTCTCGTGAAAGACTGATCGCGGGTTGGTCTATTTACTCAGAAATGGCGCAAAGTGCGTTCGGTATGAATAAATTCTCATGTCGCGAATAAATTCCATTTTGTCTGTGGAACCAACGGATATCGTTGTATTAGAGGCCAGTTTTTTCAATGGCTTGAATTGTCGCAAAATAACAGAGGTAAGGCCGTATCAACTTGGATTCCTGATCTCAAAATCGGAGCCATAACTATATAAAAATCTTTAGTTTTCCATTTGAAAATACTTTTGATAAACACAATATAAACGATTAAAATCGCATATGACTTCGTGTCAAATTGCCAAATATCCAAACACAAATCGAAAAGCTTCTGTAGCACAGCCTGTATAAAGTAGTCAACACAACATATTAAATATAGTGCACACACACACACTGGAATACTGAATATTGAACCTTTTTCATATTAGTTACCTGATTTTTCCCTATACTCGGGAAAATCATCACACAGCTATTGAATATTCAAATAAATAATGAAAGGAACATACAGCAAGTTCTATGAGGAGTTTGTCATCCTTTATGAGGCTGGTTGGTTATTAGCTCATCCCTTCCACATTCTCCGCAATATTTCATATTATTCACGACATACACATCTTGATTTCATTGATTTTAAGTTGCAATATATTTATTTTCGGATTATGTTTTGGTTTAACATTTTTCCATAGGACTCAATTGTGCTTTCATGAAAATCTATTCAATTAGTTTTTGAATTTGATGCTTTACGGTTCTATGTCATGAACAGCTTAGGTTTTTTGAAATTCGCGATTACTTAGTTTTCTCATTTTCGTTTCTTAAATAATTCATAGCTATGAAAACTATTTCTTACGATTTTTGCAAATAATGCTTTATCGGTTCTCATAAATATACATGAATTCCTTTCCGGATTAAAAATCAGTTCTATATATTTAATTCTTTCATTCGGCTGGTGTTGAGTCCAATAAAAAGATAATCTATTAAATGAATAATTCTTCATTTTATTGATTTTTCATATTAACGTTTTTTATATACTGTTAAGAATCAAATTCTGATATTCTATGGCCTGCCGTATTATTCATATCCCATAAGTTTCACTGAACAAACAAGGGAAGGTCACTGCAGAGCAGCTTCATAGTACTTCAGTCATTAAACAATAAAAGCACCTCGAACAAAACTTTAATTAGTGTAATTTATGCAACTAATCTAAGCAATATCTCCAACCTCTGTACGTCCAACCCTCACTACTTTGCCTTTTGTTTATGGGCCCAACATCGTTGCTGTTTTTGCATATTCAAGTCAAAGGGATTATCTCCTGGATGAAAGACGGGCTGTAATTGCTATATGTTTTACATATTGCAATAGTTTTCCACTTTGCTACCCATTTACTTATCATTGCCTCATGCCATCGGAGGATTTCATTAAATTTTACGATGTATGTTGTTATATTCTATTCCATATTATGATTGGTTTTCTGGCGATAGAGAGCCTGTTGAGGCGTCCGCTATTTTAATATAAACATGTATGAGACTAAATAGGAAATTGGTTACGGCATATTTGCCTCCATGCATATGTTATCACTAAAGATATAAAGGGTGTCTCAGAATAAAGGATTACTAGTGAACTGGAAGTAGGAAACACCTTGATGATTATAAAAACATGACAATTAGGTCGGTAGCTGTCATTATTCCTCGTACAGATAATTCAAGGTCACAATAAATTGTCTTAATAAATTACATTTTATTGAACTTATATGTTTATTATGAATATTTGAATACAGATCTACGATTCATAAAAAAAGGACATTTACTATTCTAAGAAGTCTTCCGAAGTTGTTCAGGATATTCAAAATATAATCATCTCAATGAATTGAATAATAATTTCTCCAGATGTGGTGTAAACCAATTTTCCACAGATTCAGTAGTCGAAATGGTAAAGAAGAAGTTGTACTTAGTTGAACCACATTCAAAACTCATGCTTGACAACATTTTGACGCTACTACACTTACATTTGAAAATAACCACTTATTTCGAGTTTGAGAAATAATTTTAAGAACGAATGGACAAGAAATGGACTAGGCATGGGAAACTGTATCAGCAGTTTGTGCGGATATCGTCATGTCTAAACTTCGGAATACTTCAATTGAAGAATTGAATTTTCAGGTACCATTTTTCAAACTCTTTCAATAGTCACCAACCAGCCTCTAACTCACAGATGAGAAAAAACGAATTACCATTTTCAGAAATCTATATCTCAATTAAGAGGGGACAAGAACAAAATTATCACAGACTGGTATCACAAACCGGCCATACCT
Organism: Chrysolina americana; assembly: GCA_958502065.1. NCBI lineage: Eukaryota > Metazoa > Arthropoda > Insecta > Coleoptera > Chrysomelidae > Chrysolina > Chrysolina americana. The sequence continues at coordinate 57,527,378 of OY293412.1, forward strand.
GAGAGATTATTGAATTTCAATTCCCAATATCCTCTTATTCGAAAATCTAATATTAATCTGTATTTCAAATTGAAGCTTAGCAGCCATAACATTCATCTCATTACTTACTATAAAAATTTTGAAAAAATAAATCATTTAAAAAAGTATTATTTCGTATTAAAAAACATAATATCGGAAAACACTAAATAACCAAAAAAAGAAGGATTTCTTCCACAAAAGCCTGTGAATCTCTGCGCTCTCAGAAAAACTAAAGGGAAAATTCACAAACGTGCCTTTTGTTATCGCATTCCAAAATTAAAATATCGTTTAGAAGTACATTACCAGCTTGAAATTAAAATCTCCAAAACAACTCAAAAGTGGCATTATGTACAAAACACCTTGTGAAGAATATAATGAAGAGTATACTGAACAGAAAGGATGACATCTCGAAACCAGAATAAAAGAATATGAGCGTTGCATGAAACCCAAAAACGTCATAAAAAAGACAAATGAAACAAGTCTTGCAGAAAATTCAGTATCAACATCAAATTTTATTTAAATAATACAGAAATTGGGGAAAAGCAAAGAAACTAAGAAGCATAGTTACAAGAGACGATTATGAAAAGTATAGAAACCATGCTAATACATAAACAGATACTCAATATTTTCTCACACTTTTTTCATATCCTGTTATTAACGAATGATATATTTTGGATTATTTTGAATGCAAGCAAGGAGAATCCAAAGTGTATTTATTTTAAATGAATCTTAAAAAATATTTCAGAACAACCTACCATTCTTGTAGGTACCCTTCTTTCTTACTCTACAAACAATATTTCATTATTGTATTCATGTAAATTCTTATCAATAATCACCACAAAAATTGAAAATTTTCGCAGTCGAAAAGTTTATGTATTCCATTTATAGTTACTTTCAAATATTCAATTCTCAAATCACTGTTTTTCTCTAATATTTAATTTTATGTAACAATCACAATCCCAAGTTAGTGTCCTGAGGATAACGTAATATGAGTTGAATCGTTTGAATCCCTAGTGGTATTAGTAATCTTGGCTTTTTCCAAACCAACTTCAGGCTATAACTTTCTTACAAATTTCTCTAAAGCCATTCAACCATAATATGATACATGGCAAGAAACTGCGTTAGAACGAAGGGACCAAGTTCTTGGCAATGCCAAATCACTCTTGATACCCGGCTGCCAGCTTTTTCCGGAATGATCAGCCAGATCAACCTACTAAAATCTTCATACCAATATTCATCCAGTCTCTGTTTAGAAATTCCACATTGATCACTTATAAGTAATTTAGAATACCTTAATATTGTGATATTGTAGTGATTTCTATAATGTTAAGAGGAAATAAATTTCGAACACTTTCAGTACAAACAAAATCGAATTGAACATATGCGAGAGCAAAGCTTGAAAATTTGATAATGTCTTATTAACAAAACACTCATTCATTTCGAAAACAGAAGCAAAATATTGAATAATTATTCAGAAAATAATTTTAAAATGTATTTTAAAGCAAAATTCACAATGTTTTATATCAACAAAATACAAACATTCATTATTTCACGAAACATATGGTAATTATTTAAACAATTGATTGACGGTGACAAAAATGAAAAGACGATCGTTTCTAGGGTGCTCATTTACCTCTAACAATATTGTGAATTAAGAATTACGAAGAAATCTGAAGCAGATTAGCGTCCCAAATACCATCAAGAAGAATAAAGGTAGATTGCCAGGCCAAGGTACTTGACCTGCGTTTGCAATCAATCTTCTTTCCCGAGTTTATTACTCCTCTTATCTCTGAAACTTGTCTCCTCCCCGAGGATATTATATGAAGAAACCTTCACGTGATTTGTTCTCGGAATGTCGCAGGTGTAAATGGAGTACATCATTGGGGAAAGAACGGTACCCTAAGATTGGAAACTGCAATCCACTCATTGTCGAGATGTTTCGGGTCGACTTTATGACACTTCATGAAATTTGCAAGATACCATTTCTGGTCTTTGATACCATCGCAGTTCCAGAAGGCGATCTTCAATAAAATTGACCTACGAATAGGCACAGCATTAATTGGTGGTCGCAAGCGCAGCTTTACTGTGCACAAACATATGCTGTAGCCCAGAAAACTGGGTGAATAGAACTTTTATCTGGTCAAAGGCGGCAGAAATATTACCTGCTCCACTTAAACCTCTACTTTACTCTACGCATTGATGCGCTTTCTGGAGGAAATTCGCAATCCGATCTAGCATCATGTACAACCATACAGTGTGTCCCAGCTAAAACTTGTCACCCCCCTAATATCCGAACTCATGAAAGAAATGGAAAATCGCTCAGACCCGTCGATTTGTATTTCAAGGGGGAACACTTTCATCAAATACACCATCATTGTGTTGTCAACCCCCTCAACCCCAGCACCCCCTACTTTAGAATTTTCAATGGGACTACTATACTTGTGATACATAATTTTGAAGGGAATTCAATCCCAAATACATCGGTGTACTGAAATTGAGGATCGATCAAGTGTTGTTGAAGTTTTCATGAAAACTAAGTTTTATCCAGATATTTTAATTTTTCATCAGCTAACATGTTATCATCGTATGAAAGGTTCAAAATGTGAACCATTCAGTTCCATACAGAAGTATAAGCGATCTTCGAAATTTCTTCGCACATTGCTCAACATTTCTGGAGTCACTGCACGACACTCCACAACAATTCTCCTGCGTAGATCATCAAGAGAAGTTGGCTGGGTGATATAAACTTTGGATTTCAAATGACCCCATAAAAAGAAGTCTAATGGTGATAAATCAGGAGATCTAGCCGGCCATTCTATTGGTCTTCGCCTTCCAATCCATCGCCCTGTGAAATTGTCATCTAAAAATTGACGTACAGATGCAACAAAATGTGGAGGTGCTCCATCTTGTTGAAAGGTGAGCTGACCATCAAGTAACCTATCATCGTCTTCAAGTAACTGAGTAATTCTGGGGTTCACAGTTGTATCAAGAAGTTCAAGATACGTTTGTCCGTTGAGGTTACCATCAATAAAATATGGACCTACAATATGGTCTCCCAGAATACCAGCCCAAACATTCAATTTCTGGGGAGTTTGTGAATGAGCTTCCCTGTACCAATGGGGATTTACGTCACTACAGTATCTGCAGTTGTGCCTGTTCACATGTCCATTTAAATAAAAAGAAGATTCGTCAGAAAAGCACACATTGTAGAGGTAATTATTATCACCAATCAATAATTGACTCATGATTTCACAAAACTCTGTACGTCTGTCAGGATCATCTTCATTTAATTCTTGTACATTCTGCATTTTATAAGGATGGAATTTTGCGTCTTTCAGAATTCGATGTACGCTGCTTTTCGAAACTCCAGAAATAGTCTCAAGTTGTCTTAACGATTGAATGTTGTCCATCACTGCATGTCCTACAACTGCAACAGCAACCCCTTCATTTCTCATAGGCTTCTCTCGTTCATGTTTTCTATTCAGCACTGATCCCGACTCCAAGAACTTATTCATCAATTGAAGCACGTACTGATATGATGTGGTGTTTTCTGGATGACTTTCATTGGTACTTCGAGCCGTAGCTCTAGCACATCGTCCATTTTCAAAATACGCAGCTACAATAGATATTCTCTCTTGTACAGTATAAACCATTTTCGAATGTTTTCAAATTGTTGAATGCAGTGACTCGAATACATCAATTACCAAGGCGTAAACAAAGATATGCGTATAGAAAAACACATGAGGGCAATTTTTTTTTCATAAAAACGTCTGTCTCACCTTCGAAACTATTATTTCTGACAGCATATTATTTTTCAATACAGTGGCGTACCCACAGTGAACCTTTCTTACGAGGTGATGAAAAATTAAAATATCTGGATAAAACTTAGTTTTCTTTAAAACTTCAACAACACTTGATCGATCCTCAATTTCAGTACACCGATGTATTTGGGATTGAATTCCCTTCAAAATGATGTATCACAAGTATAGTCGTCCCATTGAAAATTCTGAAGTAGGGGGTGCTGGGGTTGAGGGGGTTGACAACACAATGATGGTGTATTTGGTGAAAGTGTTCCCCCTTGAAATAAAAATCGACGGGTCTGAGCGATTTTCAATTTTTTTCATGAGTTCGGATATTAGGGTGGTGACAAGTTTTAGCTGGGACACACTGTATAAATATGAACGAACTAAAGAAAAAAATATAATGAAATTCAATTTTACACCCTGAGAACTGTCACTGTGACAGTGACAAGTTTCAGTAAAATAACATTTCTCCAAAATCCAGCAGGAAACTCATGTACGTCTCTGGAGGATTTCTTCGAACGTTTTCGACACTCTTCTCAATGGGAGATGATCATAAAAGCTAGCAAATGCTTATAATAAAAATTTGTCTCTCTTAAAACTCAACACAGTAAATAGGCCTATATCAAGAAAACCAAGTAATTGAATATTTCATTAGGAGTCGAGGAAATGATCCGTGCGCGTGCGACAAGTTCCCATGGGAGGCGCAGCCGAACATGGGAAGTCGTGCTAACACGGAAAAAGCATTTGAGGACGTGTAATGAACGATATCAGAGATAGTCTAAGATCCAAACCTAAATCGACCTCCACCTAGCTGATAATAGAATAATACTTATTTTATAATAAATTTTGTATATTAGAAAATATATCCAAAATGGGTTGCCAAAAATTATTTTTAATAACAAAAAAAAAATTCATTAAATGTTGCAACATCAAGATAATAAGAAAAATTCATACTGGACTCACAGTATAAAACATATAGAATGTGCAGACGTAGGGTTGTCTAGTATTTACCTGGACGAACTACTATGGGTTGCCGGTATAAACAGGTCTAGTTCGTCCAGGTAAATAATAGACAACCCTACTCCTGTACATTCTATATGTTTCATACTTTGAGTCCAGTATGAATTTTTCTTATTATCTTGATGTTGCAACATTGAATGAATTTTTTTTTTCAAAAAAATTATTAAAAATATTATGTCCAGGATTTTTTTGGCAACCCATTTTGGATATATTTCCTAATACACAAAATTTATTATAAAATAAGTATTATTCTATTATAAGCTAGGTGAAGGTCGATTTAGGTTCGGATCTTAGACTAAGAGATATTGCAGTTTATAATGACATCAGTCAGTATAAAGTTGTCCTTATTTTGACATATACGCATGCGCAAGTGAATCTGGAATAAGGACAACTTTAACGCCAGGATTTGAAGTTCCTTTAAGTTCACTTCGGGAAGGGGCACGAGTTAATGGAAATTTGTAACAAACCAGGCGCTTATAAATCTCTGTTCCATGGGGGGAGGTTATTCGTGGCGCGGGAGTGACGGAATAGAAAATAATTTGTTTTGTTCAAGGTCAGATGCCTTTCAATCGATAGTTAAATTTGTCAGTGGGGTATTATAAAGGTGGGAAAAATGTATCAGATTCAGTTCGTTTCATTATTTAATATGAAAAAATAAAAAATACTTTACGAAATTTAACAGATGCGTTCTGAAATTAAATACATTTAACTTCTACATATAAAGGTAAATGAATTTAGATTCATTTCGTGAATGTTGATTTTGATTGAAACACATTTTTTTTTTCGATTGTGGGTGGAGGTAATTAAACTCCTACCCGAAACCTTGTATACGCGCCTGTTACCAAAGTGATAAAATCTATAGAGATATGAACTGAATCGTACTGTTATGTTTGAAATTACCCTCTTCCCTCAAAACCAAGTGCGGTTTCCGATAAAAAACAACTACTCATTTCTTTTGTTTTTGATTCTTACTGCTAATATGCAATGTAATGAATACTCTGCACTTAATTTTGCCGCATCACGTAATATTTCTTCCTGTGGTGAAATTATTTTTGAATATTTCCACTAAAAATATCCAAAAATTGTCACTAAGCAAGCGTTATTCACCCTGTTGCTAAAGGAATATACCTACAAACAATTTGCGATTTCTAGAGAACTGGCAATAACATATTATTTTAATTTGAGATGTAAATAGGCAGAGCTAATAAGCTAATATGGGTGCACCGAAAAAACCTACTTTCGGTCCGCTGAATAAGCATGTAAATATAGTATTTTCAGATAAATACAATGAAAGAGCATTTTTTGCTCAATGTTTTTGTTTACGGATCTATTGTCTATTTCCAATTAATATTGGAACCTTCGCCAAAAATCCGAAATTTTCATCAGAGCTCTGTGGCAGACAACGGGCAGTGTGGCTACAGACTATAATAATATACAGTGCGGTCCAAAGGTATGGAATAAATTCATTTTTAGCGTTATTATGTATTTTATGAAAAAATCCTGAAACAGGTCAATTTTTATTGGCAATTTGACAATTTACAGTATGAAAATATTACCCCCTTCTTGCACCCCCTCTGAATTATGAGCACCCCCTCAAAAATTTTAAATGAGAAGGGGGGTCGTGTGGCATCTTGTTCGAAAGGGATTTTCATTATCTGTTCAGCAATACTAAGTGTTTCATATTTGGTGCAACCATAACGAAGAAATTTTTTTATTAAAATTTAAAAATATTGACACTGTAAATGATGTATCCGTTGAAACAACCTGAAACAGGTCGATTTCTATTCTCAATTTGACAATTTATAGTATGAAAATATCACCCCCTTCTTGCACCCCTTCTGAATTATGAGCACCCCCTCAAAAAATTTGAATGAGAAAGGGGGTTGTGTTGCACCTTTTTCAAAAGGGATTTTCATTCTCTGTTCAGCAATACTGAGAAAATTTATTCTGAATATGTCAAATGTTGATAGACTGAAGGAAATAATGTAACATAATGTTTAGGAAGTATATTTCAATTTGTTTTACAGTTAAATTAAATGTTCAAAATGACCACCATTCACTTCTTGACAATAAGCAAGGCGATCTTGGAATTCTCGTAGAACATTTTGTAGGACCTCAGGGGTTATGTTGTTAATTTCTTCCGATATCCTAGTTTTTAAATCTGCAATATTGTCTGGTCTATTGAAATATACTTTTGATTTTAAATAAACCCATAAAAAGTAATCGAGAGGAGTCAAATCGGGGGATCTAGGCGGCCATTCAATCGGTCCACGTCTGCCAATCCACCTATTGGGAAAAACTTCTGTCAAATAATCTCGAACAATACGTGTGTAATGCGGTGGAGCTCCGTCTTGTTGATACCAAATTGATCTATCTATTCCATTTGGATCATTAACATCGGGAAAAAGTCGTTTTAATGTAGGCACTAAAAAGTTCATCAAAAAACCTAGATAAACCTCACCATTAATTGTGCCTTCAAAAAAATAGGGGCCAATAATTTTGTTTTTAATGATACCAGCCCAAACGTTCACTTTTTTGGGATATTGTGTGTGAGCCTCACACATCCAATGAGGATTTTCTCTGCTCCAATATCTACAGTTTTGTCTACTAACCGTTCCATTTAAATAAAAAGTAGCTTCATCAGAAAACACAATTTTGTTTATGAACTGCAAATCTGCTTCGATTCTATCCATCATCAGTTCACAGAATTGTTGCCTTCTATCAGGGTCATCCTCATTTAACTCCTGAACCAACTGAACTTTATAAGGATGGTATTTTTCTTTATGTAAAGCTCTCAATATCGATGATTTACTTACATCATTGTCGGCGGCAAGTTGTCTACTTGTCATATGCGGATTTTCCTCAATCGCTAACAGTACATCTAACTTTTTCTCCTCATCCAATGCAGCATTTCGACCTGGTTTTTGACGAGTTTTTACATGTCCAGTTTCACGGTATTTTGTTTCTATTTTGCTAACTGTAGATTGTGATACGTGTTGACCAGGGTATTTATTATTGAACATTTCACAAACTTCCGTTTGAGTTCGTGTTTTATTACCGCATCCAAGCATAATTAAAATGTCTATTCTTTGAGTTTCGGATAAATGAGCCATAGATGAATCGAATACACACAAAAATATTTTTCAATACACTGACGTCTGCCAGCAACTCACAAATATCAAAATAACAGTAGTCTACTAGATTGACATTATATTATTTATGGGTTTTGTGAATAATTTTTTGGTGTCTTCAACGACTTTTTCCTGACTTTTTTAGTAAGACAGATAAGAAAGTATAAATTGTCAAATTGAGAATAGAAATCGACCTGTTTCAGTTTTTTTCAACAGATACATAATTTACAGTGTCAATATTTTAAAATTTTTATAAAAAAATTTCTCAGTTATGGTTGCACCAAATATGAAACACTTAGTATTGCTGAACAGATAATGAAAATCCCTTTCGAACAAGATGCCACACGACCCCCCTTCTCATTTAAAATTTTTGAGGGGGTGCTCATAATTCAGAGGGGGTGCAAGAAGGGGGTAATATTTTCATACTGTAAATTGTCAAATTGCCAATAAAAATTGACCTGTTTCAGGATTTTTTCATAAAATACATAATAACGCTAAAAATGAATTTATTCCATACCTTTGGACCGCACTGTATAGAAGATAATAAAAAAGATCAATTGACCATTATTCAGGCCCCGCCTATTGAATAATGATATTTTGCCGCCAGTCGCTAGACGAGTACCATCGCACTTATTATTTTCATATTATGAATTACAGTTGAGTCCGAAATTATTTCTGCTCGACGACGTTTGCATCGACGTGTACAACTTTCCTACGATCTGTGTAAATTATACTCGATATTAAGAAGTATTCAATTGAAAATTGTTTTGAATAATTCCTTTGTGTGACTGCACAATAGTACTTACCCCTTACCAAGAAGCTGTCTATCTTTGACTCGTTGGCGCATAACTATCAACTGGTCTATTTTTATTCTACCTTCGCTGTGATGTCCATCTGTTATGTATCATTCGATATTTATCTAACGTTCTCAAAGTTTTCTATTTGAGTTAGTGAAGTATCTGATTTCTTTTGACTCAGCATTTCCCTTGTTTCGTTTCGGTACTTAATTTGGTTAGAATCTGAATTTAATAAATATTGATTTCGCGTGGATCCATGCAGCACCAACTTATTATCAGAACCAATCAAAAAATCTTTTATTTTACAATAACAATTAAAATAAATCTGTGTATTTCAAATATTTCTGGCATTTTGTATTATTGTATCGTTCATATCCTTCAAGGAGTAATTGATGATATCGTCGGGTGACAAGAAGAACTCACTAAGTAATACAGGATGTTATGTAAGTACATGGCCAATCTTGAAGGGGTGATTTTTTGAGTGATTCTGAGACGAAAGGTTCATATAAAAATAGATACAGTAATGCAAAATTTTCAAAAGAAATCATCGTTTTCGTATTATTATTATCGCATTGATTCTGACAGAAATTTTAAGACTGGAATAGACTATTCATTTGGAAAAAATTACAGTAACACCCCAGCTTTTGATGGTTCAGTAGTTGAAATGTTTTTTGTTGTCCCAGGGTCTAACATAAAAGTGATTTTTATATTTTTTATCAAAAACAAACCACGATATGAAAAAAATTCTAGATATAAAAAAGTCATAATTTTAGTTGCTCAATGTGAAACAAATTCAAAAATTGCAAAAAATCAGTCGCGCATATTTTTTCTGTCAAAAATTTTGGTTACGGTGCTTTCCGGGAAGCCTTTGGACATGATACTCTTGATATAGTTAGGGCTCAATAAGAACTTCACGACCCTAAATAACACTGCCAACTTTCAATAAAATCGGTTAGAGTATTATTAAGATATTTACGAAATAATCGATTTCAAATAAAAAATTTGACACCCTGTATCTTGAACACGAGGCATCAACGGACCTATGTTTATATGAACTTTTAGGATTAGAATCATTCAAAAAATCACTTCTTCAAGTTTGGCCACGTACTTGAATAACACCCTGTATATTTGAACAATTGAGATAATTAAATATTTTTTGTCCTGCCGGGATCACATGAAACTATGCAATTGATAAATTTCTACAATTCTTATAACTGATGTGACGCGGTTGTCGTAGATAATGAGTTTTTCCAGTAAAACCTTGTAAAAAGATAATGTACTTAGTGAAAATATGTCGATTATGATAATTTCTTTACTGAGCTGATCGTATACGGCAATGTCCCAAGTTGGGGCGTTTGCACACACACCGGCAAAACCGGTGCCGGTGCTGCAACCGGTTCTGGACCGGACAACACCGTATTTCACACAGGCCGGCATGTCGGTGCCGTTATCTGTTTAGTATTTGTTGAACAGTGCAGGAAGAAAGATGTGTGCTGTTACTGCTGTCAATAGACGTTATCTTCTGGGGTTATTGTACGTTAGGAGAAAATACCGAAAAGGCAAATATGAAAGGCAACACTGGGTACATCCCTTGTTGACTGTGAGATACTTAGAAGGTTCTTTTTACACGCTCTATAAAAGACTAAGAGAAGATAACTTCAAATTCTTCAATTACTTCAGAATGAGTACAGATACATTTGATTTTCTGGTGGAACTACTAGAAAATAACATTAAGCATCAGGATACTCCAATGAGAGCATGTATTCCTCCGAAGGAAATGATTGCAGTAACAATTAGGTAAGTAAATCCTAAAATAATACAGTAATAACTCTTTAAACTTTTATTTACAACGAAAGGCACATATTTACAGAGGCTGCAGAGAGGAATTTGTAGGTGGTACAAATAAAGTTGTATCTGAGTCGATACAGTTTGGTTGTGCTGTGGCATAAGGTAAAAAGTGCTGTTGACTATGTTGAACGTAATGGGCTGTTTGGCTATTATTAGAAGTATCAGTAAATGCAAAAGGACGATGTGAGAATGGTGAGGATGATCGAGAAGTTGATGTGGATGTGTGGGGAGATAACACTGGTGGTTGGATATTTTTACGGCTGTTCATGCATTTTATCAACTGCAATACATTCATACGAAACTCTAATTTATCCTCATAAGACATTCTTCGTACAGACGGGGTAATTGAATGAAAAAAGCCTCATCCTCGTCAATGGGATTTTCCAAGGCTTTTAAAATTTTTCTGTCAAGGTCCTCTTGCAAGCGAGGTTATTTTGGTGCATTCCAATTTCTTCTATGTTTGGCATTAACATTATTCTGGATTTGCACTTCTTGTTCGGTCTTTGCTGCCGGTTCATCTTGGATTTCATTTAACAGGGAACGCTTGTTATTCTGGGAATCATCAATGCTTGACTGCGTTTCGTCTGCTTGTACCACTTTTAGCAAGAATAAGAGGTTATCATGGTATACCGGGTGACCACGAGGTGAGGTACGCCCCCCAATTTTTCTATAGTTTTGAAGATACAGGTTTCAAATTTGGTACGTCGATATATTACTCAAATACGCATATTTTGACTCCATAACCGAAAATTCACCACTTCCGGTTTAACCGGAAGTGACCCCAAACTTTTTTTTTCAAATGACACCCTGTACAATTTTTTTCATTATCAGGAAGAACACGCAATTTGTGATAACACTGTTCTCCAAAATTGAAAATCGGTTGAAAAATGGCGGAGATACAGTTGATTGTTCAATCGAACAAAGTTGGCCGTGAACATCAAACTCAAATCATCACAACTGACGAACGGCGTCAGCATTTACGAGAGGAAGGTTCGAGGTAAGATACAGCTGAAAATTGAGCTTCCCATGTAATTGCAGCAACCATATTTCCCATCAATTATCAAACATTTCCTCAAAACGGATTAGTACCCATAAAGAAAGGCTCACAACTGCCATTTCTCAAATAGCAACATACTCTTTTCACATTGTTATGTTGAAAGATGATGAATTATCAGATTACTCGAATGAAAAGATTTGAAGAATTCCGAAAGGAATGGAAGATACGGGATGTTTCATTATGAGTGTTCTCAAAATTGACTATTCTTAAACATAGGCGGCTTGAACCTACGAAAGCTAAACAAAAATTCATATTTAAAAAAAAATAGTGAAAATTTGCGGTACATTCTGAATAATGGAACATTGTGAGTTGTCGAAAAACATTCTACGGCGATGGAGCGAACTTTTTTCTCATTACTCGTATCCTAATCGTAATTGATGGTGGATTCATACAGCAGTTTTAAGATCGTTGTTGGAATAAATATTCCATTAACGAACATTCTTATGACTTCTTACTAGTGACTAAAAACTCATGAATTGGAACTGCTGTATAAATCCACCATAAGAATATACCTGCAGAGTAAAAAAAATGTATTAGATATTTATTCCAATTTCTAACATTTGATACAACTAATTTCTGAACGAAAAAAAAGGTATGAAGTAAATTGTTTATTGGTTCTGGTCACTTACTACACTAACAGAAATCAAAGTAATGAAAAAATGATTTACAAGTACTGTTCAAAATGTTCTCCATTATGTTCTCTGCACAAAATTGCACGTCTCACTATTGCTTCCATAACTCCATTTAACTGAGCTTGAGTAATACTTGCAATTGCTTCTCTAAGGCGATGTTCCAAATCCTCCCTTGATGTAGGACTAGAAGAGTAAACCTTGTTCTTCAGGTAACCCCATATGAAAAAATCCAGTGGCGTGAGGTCCGGTGACCTCGGAGGCCATCTTGTAGGACCATTCGTGCCAATCCATCGATTTGGGAATGTTTCATCTAGGTAACTGGTTACTATTCGGGAATTATGGGGAGGTGCACCATCCTGCTGGAAATACATATTTTGGTAGACGTCGAGAGGTAAATTCTCCATGAATCCTTCTATTTCGTTTCGTAGAAATCCCAAATAGCGTTGCCCATTCAACATACCATCAAATATTATGGGCCCAATGATTCGAGTTCCAATCAGACCTATCCACACGTTGAATCCAAAGCGTTCCTGAAAATTCCCTTGTCTTATGAGCCTGGGGTTTTCAGTTGCCCAGTATCTGGTGTTGTTTCTATTGAACATACCAAGATTCGTAAATCTTGATTCGTCGGAAAATATAATGTTTCTCGTCATATTCGGGTTCCTTATGTGGTTCTCCAGTAGCCAATTGCAATATTGGACCCTTTTTTGATGATCATTTTCGTAAAGGCGCTGATGTATCTGATATTTATACGGCTTAAACCCATGTTTTTTTAGAATTTTTCGAGCTGATTCTCGTCCAACTGGTAATTCATGTTCGATTTGTCGAAGTGATATGGTGGGATCTACATAAACAACAGCCAAAACATTAGTTTCCGTCTCTGCATCAATAATAAAACTATCCTGATCATGTACATTGTCATCTGGTTCTATCCTGAATTGCCTTTCCAAACGTGCGAAATAGTTTCTACTTGGTTGGCGTTGTCTGAGAGGGAATCGTTCACTGTAAAGAATGCAAGCCGCAGTTGCATTTTTTCTACACTCGCCATAAATTAGCAGTAAATCTACTTTTTCATTTCTAGTAAATTTTCGCTCCATCGAAATGTTTTTCAACAAGTTACAATTCTCTTGTATTGGATGAGTAGAACAAATTGTCAGTTTGTTGACAAAATATGCTTTTTTGTTTAGCTTTCTTATGTTCAAAGCCGCCTTCGTTGAAGAACATTCAATTTTGGGAACACTTATATTGTATTTCTGGTTCCTTTCGGAATTCTTCAAATCTTTTCATTCGAGTAATCTGATAATTCATCATCTTTCAACATAACAATGTGAAAAGAGTATGTTGCTATTTGAGAAATGGCAGTTGTGAGCCTTTCTTTATGGGTACTAATCCGTTTTGAGGAAATGTTTGATAATTGATGGGAAATATGGTTGCTGCAATTACATGGGAAGCTCAATTTTCAGCTGTATCTTACCTCGAACCTTCCTCTCGTAAATGCTGACGCCGTTCGTCAGTTGTGATGATTTGAGTTTGATGTTCACGGCCAACTTTGTTCGATTGAACAATCAACTGTATCTCCGCCATTTTTCAACCGATTTTCAATTTTGGAGAACAGTGTTATCACAAATTGCGTGTTCTTCCTGATAATGAAAAAAATTGTACAGGGTGTCATTTGAAAAAAAAAGTTTGGGGTCACTTCCGGTTAAACCGGAAGTGGTGAATTTTCGGTTATGGAGTCAAAATATGCGTATTTGAGTAATATATCGACGTACCAAATTTGAAACCTGTATCTTCAAAACTATAGAAAAATTGGGGGGCGTACCTCACCTCGTGGTCACCCGGTATATATTTCTTTGTAGTAGCTTGACTAGACTGTTTCTTCAACGATTTCATACAAGAGTCTCGTATATTTTGCCATTTCCCACGAATTATTTCACCTAGAAATGAGAAATGTGAATCCTCAAATTTGAACGCTACTGGACTTTAGACAGGATTTTAACAAAATGCAGTCATAATCACTCAACTTTTATTTGACGTTTTTTCTATAGGCAAAGATAAGAATTATAAGAGGTGATTTATTTATAATGATTAACCATGTACTAATTTATTATCTATTTTATTGAAAACAATTTTTTAACTACAGGTACCTCGCATCTGGAGCAACTTTTACTGATCTACATTACTACTACAGAATGGGAATAAACCCAATAAGTAAAATTGTACGTTTGGTATGCAACTCTTTGTGGGACCTATTAAAAGATGAATTTATTCCCCGACCTACAGAAAAAACATGGCTACAAATAGCTGGTGGCTTTAGAAAATCCGCCCAATTTCCCAACTGCTTGGTTGCAGTCGATGGGAAACATATACGAGTTATCCGCTTCGCTCATAGTGGCTCAATGCACTTCAATTACAAGGGCTATTTTTCCATTGTTCTCATGGCAGTGACCGATTCTGATTATAAATTTACCTATGTTGATATAGGGGCTTACGGCAAAGATTGCAACTCATCCGTGTTCCAACAAACAGTATTTTTTAACTTATTGATGAACAATCAGTTACACATCCCGTCCCCTTGCCCTTTACTTTCAACTGGTGAAGAAAATGTTCCATCCGTACTTGTGGGGGATGAAGCATTTTGGCTTTCAGAACACCTGATGAGGCCTTATGCAGGACATAGTCTTACAGAAAAAAAGAGAATATTCAATTACCGGTTAACTAGGGCACGAAGATACGTCGAATGTGCTTTTGGTATTTTGTCTAATAAATGGAGAATTCTACATAGAGCATTGAATGTGTCAAAAAAGGCATATACGGACATTGTTAAAGCATGTGTAGTTCTACATAATGTAGTGAGAATGCGGGATGCGCAGATATCTGACATGTATGTAAGCCAGCAAAGGCTACGAAATTTACATTGAGTACCATGTACTCGACCAACAAGAATTGCAGGAGATGTTAGGGATCGCTTTGCAGACTACTTTGTGATTGCTGAAGGAGCGTTGCCATGGCAGTATGATAAAATATAATAACTGTGCTATTTATCTATCATTATGAGCTAGTATTTCATTAAAAAATATATAACATACCTATTTTCTGTTGTTCCTATTTGTCCAATTGTAGAAAAGTGTCCTCTAAGAACGCATAAACTTTCTTCCACGCCTTTTCTTTTTCATTCCTGTCTTTGAAGCAATCGGCAGTCTTGTCCCACAAACAAGGCTTACTTTCTACGACTTCAATAAGGGTAACAACATCGTATTTGAACAATTTACTCATTTATAGTAACAATGTGCAATCCAATACAAAATACTCTCATTCCTATGAAGACAACAACGATACTAAGCGATATAAACAAAACACATATCAAAATACCTACTCTCCGTCACCGACATGTCAGAACCTGTGTAGTGGACAAACATACCTAAGAAGTCACAGGAACCGACAAATCGGAGACCGTTCCGTCTTCCGATTGTCGAGATCCCTGCCAGCTGCAGAAATCGGAATCGGCGGCCGTACCGGTAAATAGGTCGGACCGGGCTATGTGTGAAAATTACAATTTGATTACATTGCATTCGATGCCGGCACAGGCTCCGGCACCGTATTTGCCGGTGTGTGTGCAAACGCCCTTACATGATAAAAATGAAGACAAAACATATAAAGTTATCAATAATAAAACTATAAGTTCTTCAGATTAATCAGGTTATACATCGATTTGCTATGATCGGTAATAGCAAAATAACGGAAATGGCGAATAACGGTGACATTATTTTCAACGGAAGTGATACAGCATAGGGCTAAAACTTTTGAAAAAGATGTCAATTTTATTTCTAATACGTTAATAATATTTTCTTGAACGAAGGAAATGAGCCAAATGAATAAATTGTGTATACAAGAAATATAATATTCTCTTTCCAAAAATATTTTTTCATATGAAAATTTATTTATTCACTTCTAGTCATTTAAAGCAAATAAATATTTTTTCTTGAAATGCTAAATACTTTTCATGTGTGTATTGATGTGGTTACTATGGGAAAGAAAATATTTCATAATTTTTGATTGGTAGAGCTATTCTGTGTATGTATTATAGAAATTATACAAGCTAACTTAACTAAATTGAACGTTCTGATTGTTTGAAAATAACATGAAAAAAAATAATCAGTAATATACAGGGATGGCAAAGGACTATTCAAGGACTCTTCTGAAGTTTTAGATCGCCTTTCGACAACAAAATTTCGAAAAGTTTTGGGTTGATTATTAAACATTTCTCGTTCTTTTATTCGCCTATTTTCATTATTATTTTATTATACCAGCTGTAACTCTTAACAAGCATATCTCAGAAATTTCCGAAAAACTTGTGCTAACTCTTACCTTTCAACGTGTGGTACCATTCAGGAGACTTTTAAATAGTTTCGAGTTTCGGAGTTTACCGACTGAAAGACCAATAGAGTGAAAGTTTTGATTGTCATCATACTAAAAATCACCTCCCCACTTACTCAAACTAAAGACCAATAGCACAATGGTCACAAGTGCACCTGACTAGAGATTAAGGGGCCCTGGTTTTTATCCTATTTCACCATTTATTTCAGTTTTTCAATTTCCATTTTTCATGTCTAAATTGCTGCTAACATATTTCTTCAAATTGATTTACAGACACAAAAACTATTTTACATTTCAATTATACTTGTCTCAATCATCACTTGACATTAAATAATTAAATAAATTCAATTCAATAGATTATCAAAAGGGTGGAAATAGCTGATTCCAATCTTGATGAAATAAACATGAATAATCCCCAATCAGAATTATCCCATTCACCTTGGAAATTAATATCTCATTCTAATTTCATCTTCAAATTAAAACTGGCAGGAAGTCTACCAATTGGGTCCCGCTACTTCCTTTATGTATAATATCGAATGAAATGTTCAGATTTGTCTCTTGCATTTCCCAGGCGGCCTTTCTTTCAACAGAAGGTAAGTGTGAAGTCGTGATAAATTATGCATACTCAAGTTGATTGCATCACCTCGCTGTGACGACGAAATGGATTAAATTATTATTAATGTCTGTTTATGAGCTGATATCATTTAACGGAGTTGGATAAGGATGCAGCCTGAAAAGCATTATGGAAGTAGTCATTTCATTTTCCAAACCTGAGATGCTTTGAATCTGCATTATAGAGAGAATGAATTAATATCAATTTTGTTTGAGCATATCTGGGGTGATGTTTTAGTGGGAGTAGCTCTTGAAGTTATTGATCATGAATATTTTGAACCAGTTATTTTCAATATGTATACTTTTTGAAATTTTGTTATGGAAAGCGGGTCCAAAACTTCACGAGAATCCTTTAAAAATTTCCTTACTACTTGTGCACCATACGAAATTCCATAATTATGTTAAAAATATAGTTTAATATTCATTGTCATAGTAAAATAGGGAATTTAACTTATACTTGCTATTTATTGACTATAAGTATCACCTACTTCATAATAATTGTTAGTTCTGGTGCTGGATAAAATCAAAAAAATTAAATCCTCAATCGAAACAAATTGAATACTTAATCCAAAAAAAAACTGAATCAAAACAAATGAAATACTGAATCAGAACAAGTAAAATACTGCATCAAAACAAATTATACTCTTGACCAACTCAAATGAAATTGATGAATTGAATATATAAGTACACAAAGATCGAATGAAAGTACTTGATCCTAATGGAGAACTTACTTACTTTCGAAAAAACTGTCTGGTTTCCGCATATAATTTTTCCTCTGGAAATCTCTAACTTCAACCATTTCACACAGCACAAAGGAAAGAATCCAATACTGCCGTGCTAATCAAAAAAAGCGTATCTGCAGATTTCATATTTTCTAAAATATCATATTTAACTATTATTTTTGCAGATTAGTAAGTACCTATAGGTACCTAATAACATTTTCATAAACTTCCTGTGATGTCACGTACGTAAATATATTGCGCTCATTAAAAAAGTTATTATAATTATGTATGTATAATTATGTATAGATATAGTAAAGTGGTCGTGGTGTTAGAGCGTATGCTTCCACCAGACGGCCCGAGTTCGATCCCCGGGACATCCTGCCACTGAGATAAAGTGGTTCGGAACCCACTTTTATTTTAACTAGAGGTTCCGAATCTCCCATGCTCGTCCAAGCACTGCTTTTGAGGGGTTTTCTCCGAAAACCTAGATGATTTGTAAAAACAAATTTTGCAAAATTTTACATATATCCATCTCAAAATGGACCAGATAGAAACAGTCACATTACAAACAAATCTAAAGAAATAACTGATAAATATTTTTCAAAATCAAGTTATTCAAATTCTTGTTTGTGGCAGATAACACACGTTTGACTCCATCAAATAATAGCATCAATTTGAGTAATTTTCATGAAGAAATGGAAACTGTAAAAATTTTAACGAGTTCAAATATATTGTGACAGAGAAGTATAAACAATGTAAAAGAATACGGAGTACCCTTCTCTGAGCGTTTCCACCAAGTGGAACTGTCAGATGTAGTTCAATGTCTGTCGTGGTATTAGCCAGTGAAGTAATTGTTTTCTGACAGATGTATTTTCCACTTGGTGAAAACGCAAAGAGAAGGGTACCCCGTGTTCTTTCACAAGAAATGGAAACAAACCTATCATTTGCATGAAATAAACCGATTTATTTCTTCCAAAACAATAATGTTCGAGTAAATTGAAAATTAGTCAAATCAGGTATTTATATTTCAAATGAATCGAAATAAAATAATTAAACATTCCTTTTTTTCTGTGCATGAATGGCGTGCATTCTACAAATAAATATATTCATATTGAAGTTTGCTTTGTGGTCATTTCTATGAACAATGACCAGAAATTCAAACACTAGCATTCAATAAGTAAACTGGTTGAAAGTATAAACTATTGAAATAAATGTGTGAGAAGAAAAAATATACAAGAAAGTTGGTTTCAACGACAATAATCGAAAAAGTTCAAAGTCTTATAGTCTAGTTTCTAAATTGTAGATAGTGACTTAAAAATAAAACAGAAATAAGCTAGATACTTTGGCTTCAAATCAAGTTTTACTTTGCCACTTTCGTTCATCCCCTCCGCACTTTCAAATCCCTTAAAAACTAGAAAATGTACGATGAGTCACTATCTACAATTTCGGAACTAGACTATAGAACATTCTACAGGAAAAACTGATATTTGTGGGGTACATAACCTCAAAATATGAATGTTTTTGTTTTCTTGTAGTTGTTTGGTTTGATTTGAATGATTGAATTTGTATTCGTTTTTATATGAGTTTTTATTCATTGACGTTTCATACATCAGAATTTTCAAAAAGTTATTCATACAGCGTGTTGTCGCTAAGGGAAACGGGGAATTCTACATGATACCAACGACTTCGATACAGGGGGTCGGATCACAATAAATATAAGATTGTACAGTTGCTTTTGCTTTCATAATGGAAACGATCAATATTGAATATAGAAGTTGATATAAGACTGCAGTGTCTTTTTCGGTAACACGCGAAGATTTCAATATTTTCTCAAATGGTTAAGTACCATTGATGATATTTTGTCCTCAATTTAGTTGAATATTTCTTTTTCATGAGATGAGATCATTCTTGGATATTATAAGAATGTTGTCAGAAAGGGAAGTATCCCTGGCGTAGATCAAAATGTTTCAACGATTGTTGTGAAGCGACAAACTGATCTTGATACTGAAACAGTGTTAATTTTCAACACTCCCAAATCCTAGAAGCCCGAAAATAGTGGCAGTAGTGCCAGTTTGAAAGGAACCTAATCTTTAGTTTCAAACTATCCAGCATTATACGATTTCACTATTTCCTTACAAAAAAGTACTCTCAATATTCGGAATAATATCTGGAAAAGTATACCTAAATAAATTAATGATAATGCATTCATTTTATCTCTGAAATATGTCAGAAATGAATGGAAGTTTTTGAGAGATTACTATAGAATGTTTCAAACAGTGGTTAAAAATAAATTCCATCTGGTAGTGGGGCGAATTATTGAATTTAAAAGAAATTTGATTAGGCAAAGTCATGGAAGTTTTATGGGAGTTTGACCTTCTTGAATGTGACATATAGGAGACAACTACTTCAACTATATCGCCACCTTCTAGTGCTCCAGAGTCTCCTGAGAAAACAGTACATTTCGGTGGGGCATCCAAGTCAAGAAGCAATCAAATGAGAATGGAAAATGGGGCGAATTTCATGATTTTTATCAACATTTAGCAGCGGGGTCCCGTAGGTTACCATCTCAAACAAGATAATATTGGAATTAGGTTTATGAAAATTGTATCTGAAGCACATTTCAGTGTATCAATATATGCAAATAATTAAAATTTTTGTTTTCATGTTCTATTCAATGTTTTAAAATTCTGTATCTATCGTTTTCGAAAGTTCAGTTTATTCTGTAAGTTGACAGAAGATAAAAAATCAAAAAAATGGAAATTTTCGTGGCATCTACAAAATTGAACTAACAATGTTCAGTTATAAAAATTGGTGGCACTTGAATTTGGTAGGAAAAGGAAAACTCAGCAATACTGAAAAATGAAAATATTTAATGAATAGTATCAAACTAATGAAGGATTCGTTCCCACTGAAAGTTCACATATCCATCTGTCATGAATTATTCTCTGAAGGTATCACGAGCAGAACAAGTCGACATAGTAAACGTATTCTGATTGTTAATCACTACATTCTGGAATACACCAAAGTCCCCCACTTCCATCCAATACCCTGAATCATTTGACCATGAACCATTTCTGTATCCACAAATAGATTGGGGCAATGAGTCTTATCTCTATCGTTTTTGCTACTTTGTTCCTGCATCAAATAATTATGTAAACAGACACATGGTTTAACAATAACCTCTGTGGTTTCAACGAAGCAATTATTGGTTTTCTAAATATTCTCCATCGTGCTTCTAGAATTCCGAAAGTGTTTTTTATGGTTCGTCTTGCACGAAACAATCTTTAATTGAAAATTTGTTTCCTGTATTGTATTTTTCTGGCTTGCCAGGATGTGGTCTCAGTAGGTACTCTGGTCACTGAAATGAATCATCCGCTACAAGAACATGAGGCATGACTGGTCCTCCAGGAAACACCTCAGTGGGCTAAGGTACATTCAATGAGCCATAATTAAATCCTCTGTCTATTTCGGAGGATTTGAAAATAATTCCATCACTCTGCCTCCCTAGAGTACCAATCCCAAAAATGATAAACTCATAATATGCTGAACAAGTGACCATTAATACTATTGAATAAGAACTTTTGTAATTACAGGATATAGAGTCACTCTTTTCTTGATCCTACAATAGATCAAATATTCACTCTATTACTCCAGAATAATGATAGGTATATGTATATTGAAGAAATACCTGTACTTATTATAATATGCTTTTGATCAAGAAAAATTCCACTTCCATTCAAATTCCTTTGATATCTGATATTTATTCAAGTTTCCTCGTTGGGCTTCATGCATACATGGGGACTCAGTTTATTCCATAAATCCATGCAGGTTTCACTGATTATTTGAGCAGTACTTTTTCTAATACGGAAGTTATACGATGTTAAAACGTTGCTATTTCCTGAAGCAAGATAATATCACATATATCACAAATCAAATTATAATTAGAGCACATCAACGATACGGGTGCTCAAAATAAAATATCGTCTCACTGCTAGAATTCTGTGTTATTGAATTGATCAAACTTGAGAGAGGATCAAGCTGATAATCATTCATTCTGAATTCTAAATTTGCACGCATTTTTGAATTTCTCCTATTTCAAATCATTTTCAACCCTTTGCTCCTTCCTTGTGACACATATATCGATCACAAACTCCATTCAGATAGCATACGTGTACTCTTATACCACCCATTGACCAATGGAGATCCTTTTCCCCAGAGGTACTTATATAGTTTAAGATCATCCATGTAGAACAGATGGGTGACCTTATGCCTCCGGTCACCCATCTGCGGGGTTTCCGTAGTGCAACGGACAATGACTATATGGAGATGTAGAAGAGCTACGGGAGTCTCTCTCAAACACGCCACTTCTAAAGATTACCTGCTCTGTTTGGACTCTGACTTGACCAGATATTACAGGGAAGCGTGTCTTCCAGAAATGAATCAGATGTTCAATGCATCTCACTATTCGATTGGGTACCGTAAGGCATCTAAGTAAATTCATGATGAGTTCTTGCGATGTTGTATCGCATGCCTTGCGAAAATTGATCCAGGCCATTGAAAAGTTACGTTTATACTGCACCGTGTCCTGCGTGATGTTTCTGTCGATCGGCAGGTTCTCCTTGCAGCCAGATTCCCCCTTCTTTGACCCTCCTTGCTCATATATCCGTTCATACACCGGATCAACTGCGGAAACTGTTCGCATGTATAATATGTATGTGAAAATCTTGGTATCAGACAAATCTCCGTTTAGTGGGAATAGCACGGTTCACCACCATGCCTTTGACCCCTATTCCGAGGGGGTCGGTCCATTGTGGGGACCTTTTCTTCGTCTTTTCGGAACCGAGTAGTTGGGTATACTGGTGGGTTAGCCTTGTATACCTACGGTCAACATCAGAGGGAATCAGCATTTCCTCCAGGGTGCGCCTTGGCTGCCGGTCCGGTTTCGCAGCTGTTGCTCAGGAAAGTGGTGTCGCATCTCACGAAGGCCTTGGATGTTAGTTATTATTACTACTATATATTTATTCATTCATTTTTATCAGGAGAGCGCCCTGGTGTGTCATCAACTCCAGTAAGCACTTCCCACATCCGTGGGGTGAGTGATTACTGGGTCCAAAAATAATGTGCCCTAAATGAACGGAGTGAACCAAGAATTACGCTGGCGTTCTGCATCCTTTCAGATGAGTTTTCTGCCGCATCACGGCAGGCTGGTATGATTTTTAGATTCGAGAGCAGCGTGTACATCATTCCACCAAGGACCCCTATAATCAGAACCATCATTTTGACCGAAACGTTTGGGAAAATCAGCGGAGTTCAAAGAGTAGGTCTCGATATTTTGTTTTTTTTTCACATCTCTTGGAAATATCTTTGTTTCGCCAGGAGCCGATAACTCTAAGTCGTGAGTGGTAGTACAACACTCGTAGCGCTATGTTATGCCTGTGGATATAGGCTCAGACAGCGTAAGCTGGACAAGCTGACGGGAAATGCATTATGCTCTCAGCTGCTCCACGAAGGCTCTGCGTCTACTGTCAAGGACCTCAATACCCATCACACGACTACGGTAGACACCATCGTGGCAGACAATTTAGAAATCCGTCGAACTGAGAGGAGCAACGGTCAGGTTTCTGGAAATGCCAAGGTCTTCAATGTTCTTGAAGAAGACCCCATATCCTTATGCAGCTGTAGGAGCCTCTCACTCTCCGCAGCTTTGACATGGGCTTTTTGTTAAACGGATTCCAACTCGGTGACAGAGTTTGGGTTCGCCCGTTCAGTGTCGAATACGAGACCGAGTTCATAAGCTGCACGGGTTGCTGCTTTGGAAAGAAATGCTCCAATCCCTGCTTTTTCATGATCGCATACTAAGCAGAGAAGAGAATCTGAACTCCTGATGACTTTACAGGCTCCATCCAGTACCATTTTGTTGTGTAGACACTCCAAACACAAAAGTCCATGGCCTCGCCGTTGTCTGGAGAAGTATAACAGTGGGACAGACGATTTCCATTTCATTACTCCAAAGGAGTAAAGTAGAATCGGAACGGAAGCTTATTAGTTGCAGCAACTTTGTTCTTCCCCTACAGTTCTGATGACCAAATCTGTAGGAGTTTGTGCTGATACTTGCTGCAGAGAGAGTTTTTAAACTTTGGGTGAAGCCTGGGGAATTCAAAGAGTAGATCTCGATATTTCTATTATCATTATTTTTTTTATTGATAATTGACCTCAACCTTGATGGATTTCATGATTGTTATGTCCCCAGTGTTCACAAGTTATTCTCGAAAACGTATACTGCGACTGTTGATTAACTCTTTGGGTCGGCACTGAATCAAATTTTCTTCCAGGATATTTGGTTGATTTCCACTTTGAGTGCATGTTTTCACTCATTTCCAGACTTTGAGAAATTTCTCCTACATTCAGGACTTTCAAGGTGGTGAAATGTTTTTCACCTCGTAGTTTCACTTCTTGATCCAGAGGTCGAGTTCTTACGAATACTAATGTTGAATGATGTCACCCTGGGTTTCCAAAGCAGTGGCTAGTTTGTCATGAGAATCAGACAATGCCTGCTGAATTTGGTGACATGTTCCAGGAGGGTAACGTCACCTTGTAATTTTAAAGTTAATAGCTGTTAACGATATGATAGTTGTGTTGCTAGACTGACTATCTCGTAAACTGAATCCAAACTTAGAAAAATGTATCTTGCCTTTGTATTGTTCTTCGCAAAACTGAGGAATGCATCAATTGAATATTCCACCATTATGCTTTTTGCGACTGAATCATTTTTACGACACTCGTCCGTAATGGATTCCGGAATTTCATTGATCACAACATCAAGCATATTAAGTTCGGCCAATAACGATTCTACACGGAATTTCCAAACAGTGTATGTACTTCTCGTCACCAAATGGTTGTGTATTGCGCTTAGCTAATTTATTCTACATTTAATTAACTCGTTTCAGAAGTAGGTCACGGGTTTTTGCGAGCACCTAGTCCCATACTCTGTTGGTATAAGTATATTTTTTTACTATAGCGTACTTTGAAAATAAAAGGAAATAACTTCTGACGGGTTTTGAGAAAATTATACGTTATTCACTAATAGTTTCAGAATAACTGAAACTTACCAAGTTTTCACATCAACAAAAAGGAACAAGCCGGGGATTCGGTCGGTTCGCTATCGACAATGTACGGCACACACAGCAATGGCATGCATCCCACAAAGATAAGTGAAATATAATTGAAGGGGCAAGTGGAAGAAGCAGTTGTGTTATAAATATGTGTTTGTGTGAAAAATAGGTTTTAGTGAAGTTAGCGTCCATGATGTTTAATGTAACATAGCCCCGTCTACCACTGTGTATGTGCTCAGTAGTTGCTTCTTGGTTATAGTTGAGTATATCATCTAATTTGTACACTCTAAGAAAAATCTTGGTGTCTTTTTCGATTCCAGGCTATTGAAATAACTTTGATTTGATTCTACAACGATATTATTCTCTTCTATCATAAGTGTAATATACAGGGTGACCCAGGGTTAAACCACCAAACTTTCAGTATCGATTTTTTAGGTCAAAGTAAGATGTGTGAGATGTGTACTAACTTGCTTCGTTTTCGAGATACAGACTGTCAAAGTATTCATAAAAAATCAGTGTTTTATTCATTACTCAAAAACCTTTTGGTTGATCCTGATAATTTCAGCATGTTTATTTGCAGTGATGGGAGGCCTATTTTAATGTACCTGGAATTAGGATAAAAATAAAAAAAAATACTTTGACACCCTGTATCTTGAGAACGAATCAAGTTTTGCCACATGCTTGTATGAAGATAAAATTTTATTTTCACCTAAAAACCGCTACAGAACGTTTGGCGGTTTAACCCTGGGTCACCCTGTATATTGAGTTATTAACTCAGTACTCAGTATACGCAATATCTCCTGTAAAATTAAAGATAACAATGGCACGGCAAATAATAATAGCCGTCCTCTACCCTCCCAGGCTATGCCTTTGAGTACACTCAACGAGTGTTTATGAGGGAGTATTATTATTATTATTATAAATAAGAGTATTGGATGATTGATCCTCAAATAATACTGACGGTTGAACACTTGTCTGTACTTTTATACTTTATGCATAAAAAACGGGCTTATTCTGGCTACTAATTATTATAATGAGTAATTCACAGTTTGATATCGTGCATGGTGTTCAACGGTGTAATTCATATCTCAATAAGTGAATTCAGAATCAGAACTGCATAAAATCTTCATTTTGATTCACATTATGAACTTCAGACTATTTATGGACCAAACTCTATATAGAATCAATGGAAGTTCACACCATCTGGTGTTATTTTCTTAATTTTAATCATGAAAGTGATATATTCATCATGCGATTATCAAATTTTTGAGCGACCCATATTCATATGAATATTTCTCTAAGTTAATCCATCGAATAATGAAGGTGATGATCAGACTAGTTATTATTGAAACAGTTCTCTCAACCCGGAGACTCTGTTTCTGTTCTGCTCGCAAGGTGGAGCGGCCTGGGCCCCCCTTCATCGCGTGAGATCAGATTGACTAAATGGCCAGAGTGCTGATTCTGATTCGGAAGGAGAACAGATAGCTGCAGAGTTAACTGTACTGTGTATTGACTTACCCTTGTACAGATGAGAGGCAAAACCTCGAGAAAAAGGGTTTGAGAATTTTTATTACAAACGACGTCCCAAGAAAACTCTGAGCTTCTTCCTGATTTTCAAAATATGATTATGGTTACAAATTACTCTTTTTCGTCATTTCGTCAAATGAACATCAGCATGATATCTGATATCATTTAACACTTATCAATAGCAACCTGAAATATTAACATTCCATCAAGAATTATAAAAACACTGCTTTGGAGTAAAATAAATTTAAGTTATTTTGTTTTTTTTTACACCTAAACTTATCGTAATATTGAAGATTCTCACCAAATGGATAACTATTACCCTTACAGTATGACACCATCCGGGTTTAAAATATAACGAAATGGTGGAAACAAACACCGTGTGTTATTGCAGACTCGTGTGAAACCTACTCAAACAGTATCATTATAACACCAGGTCGATATTACTATACATCAATTTCGAAATAACAGAATTCACCTGGAAATCTTAATAAATAACACCAAACACCGGTGTTCTTCGAATATGTGTGAAGTAACACCGAAATATGCAAGACCTCTGAGGAAATAAGTCGGTGATACCTGGTGTTAGCTGGAATTCCAATATTTCTTAGACAGTGTAGAGACTGTAAGATCATGATGTCAAATAAAGCTCAGCTAATTTTAACCCAAAACAACAGAAGCAAAACTTACCGCAATGGTCATCTTTACAGGTCTACAAATCACAGCAGGTTATATCGATTTCAAAATGATAAAAGAAAAATTATCAATGTGGGGTGACATTGAGTTTTGAGCTCGAACATCGTCCGAAAAGAGGAAGAAGACGGATAAGATATCAAGAATTTGAACTCTGCAGACTCTACCCTAACCATTATATTGAGATGACGGAGATAACTATAGAGGTACTTGATGAAATGATGGAAACGCTGCCCTCGAGAAAAATCATACTGGTTTGCCGTGATGCGGCAGAAATCTTAGCCGGAAGAATGCAGAAGGACGTTATTCTTGGTTCAGTCTGCCCACTCAGGGCACGAAATTCTCGGACCCTGTACCCTACGGGCACGAGGAGTGTTTACTAAGTTCAATATCATACCAGCGCGCCCTCCGGATGAATCGGAGCACCGGAGACTGGATTCGAGTGCGAAATTCCTACAAAGGCGTTGGTGAGTAGTGACACTACTTTTCTGAGCAACAGGTGCAAAACTGGACTGACAGCCTGCTGGAGTGAAATATCATGTCCTCTAATATTGGCCGTGGGTATACTTGGCTAACTAGCCAGTATACTCAATTACTCGGGTCCCAATGAACAGGCCCTCACAATCGATTCCGTCGCATTAGGGGACAAAGGCAAAGTTGTGGGGCCGACAATGATAATTTGCCAATTAATGACATCCGCGACAAGAACGGACGCTTTGAGTTGACGAACGAATTTAGGTGAGAGTGCATGATGGTGTGAGATACACCCACACCCAGAGCATACCGCATTCTCCGTACAAAATATCAGGGAATATGTATATCATCTTCTCAGTCGACGCTATGTCATAGCTCTTCTTCGGCCGGTTAACGAAGTTGCAGAAGTGGCAGATATGCTAAGTTTCGGTCGGTCTGTAGAGGACATGAGAACCCATAGGACGCTTCATCACACCAAGCCCCTGAGGCCAAAAACAGATGCGACCGTTCAAGATAGTCTTCCAGAAGAGGTTGTCATCTGGCAAATCAAATTACGTCATTCAGAATTTGTTTCAAAAGAGAGAAGTAATATCGTTTCTCCTATTGGGAGGGTTGAGTGGCGTGTACTCAAGATGGAAGCTGAGATCAAGTCGGTGAGACAACACGTGTCTTGTATCCAGTACGTGGCGGAATACGTGGTGGCCAATAGGTCTTTCACACAAAAGCCACCACACACTAAATCAAGGTGCGCTCTTTCCCGTTAAACAGCACTGTCTTGATTGGATAAGAATGATTTCAAAAGTTTCCACATGTTATCAGTAACCCAACGGTCACTGATCGGTTGGAATCCTTTTGGAAGTATATCTGGAGTATCCGCAACCACTCTTAGATATTCGAAAATTTTTGCAGTAGGTTTCGGCAACCTAAGCTCAATGAAATGCGAACTGCGAAAAAAAATTTACGGGCCATCAAAGGTTTGAAAAACTTTGCTACTCCAGGCCCTGATAAGCGAAATAACTATTGGTGGAAAAAATCTGGCAATTTATTTCATGACTAGATGGAGAGCAACAGATTCCGTATTGATCTGTCGATGGACGAACCGTTCAAATCATCAAAAGCGGAGATTCGTCAGATCAAAGGTACTACAGACCAATATCAAACTTGAATGCATGTTACAAGATGTTGACTTACGTCAAAAGTGTGAAGATAACCTCAAAAATTCATTAATAGTGAGTAAAACTATGCAGTTTTATCATACAAACAGTTTCGGTCCAAGGAAGGAAGATCTATTGAGATGCTTTTCAATTTTTGTTGCGTAAATATATGAAGAACAAGCTTACCTTAAATGCGAAAAATATAACGAAGTATTTACCTTCTGTCTCATATACGAATCATTTACCAAATTTGGGAAACTCAAGAATAGACGATGTTATTAAAATTTCCGAAGCGGAGTCTATGAAAAAATCTAGGAATTGAAGAAGAAAGCCATATACGGTAGGACCTCCAAATGAAAATCTTGGACATAGTCCAACTTTAAACAATATATTATTCCTTGGTGCAGTCTATTCTTTTCTAATCAATTCTGGATTTGGGAGGAATGAATGACGTACATTTCGAAAATCTGAATTTTATGCAAAAATTGATTTCAAAAATTATTTTAGCAAAGCCCCGAGAATATCCCACCGATGATCTATTCATTGAAGCTCAAATATATGAAATTAGGCAGCTTCACAGCTCGAATATTCTATTAAATGAAAAAATCTTCTTTGTATACCATCTTTTACCTATGAAACAAGGATTATTAAAAAATTGTTGTATACGATGTGAGAAAACCATTGGGCAACGTAGTTGTGTTAACTGGAGTAGCAAACTATGTAATGAGTTACCAACCAGCATTAGACATAGTAGAACCTATTATGAATTCAAAAATAAACCAAGGAAATGGTAACTATATAAGGAGTGTCAGTTCTTTCACACAATAATAAAAACCTATTGATTTCATAACTCTCCTCATAAGATAGCAATATAACCACATGATTACTCCAAAATGTTGTACATTATACAGTGTGTCCATTTAGTGCATAATTTTTCGATATCTCGAAAGCCATAACCTATAGAGAAAAACTTTTAATGAAAAACTTTTTCAGTTGATAAAGTTGCTTATTTTCAACAATACTGGGTGTTTTATAAAAGCGGGAGGACTTGGTGACGAGTTTTTTTAAATAGAACACACAGTATTTTGTATTCGAAATTTTTTCAACTAAGGTTTATCTATACATCGCTGTTGATAAAATATAAATCGGTTGCGGCGTTGCCAAGTTATAATTGATAAACCTACTTCTATCACTATTGAAGGGTCATGTTGAATTGGGCTCGGTATATTCATTCATTCAAATTTTCATATTATATTTGGCATACAGTAGTAGCAGGGTCTCACGTTCACGAATGCAGTAATTTTGCGACATGATCATTAACAGGGTACTCCAATTTGCATTTATAATTTTGCAAGATTCAGATGACGTTCATTACAACTTTTCAAATGGAATACCCTGTATTTGTCTTCACAGATTTCCGTATTTCTACTACCATTTCGGGGTAATTTGTACGTCATAGTTCTTTAATTTATTTGTATTGTGGAAATATTGCGTTGCTACGATATAATCAAATTTCTACATGGACCATTCATGTATTTTTTACAATAGGAACATTTACAAGCTCTTCAAGTTTGAATTTAAAACCTATTGACAAATTAATCTAAAATACTACTTTCGCACAGATTTTTTGCAGCCTATATATATTTTTTTCAAAATACATTTCCATCATTTGTGTAGTGGCCTGTCAAACATCGCAACAATCAAATATACCTTGAATTAATTCAAAATTTTGCTGATTTCCCACCCGAAACACGCGTAGTAAAGGAATATTGCTTGTATTATTATGTAGAGTGTGCCTCCTTCAAGTTAAATAGAGATTTGGATTGCGGGAATAAAGAAAATAAAAGTGGCCCACATGGGCAATGCCACTATATTTTGATTTCGTCATGAATGTATAGCTTTTCCTAAACTAAAGGATACGTATTTTGTATTTTATCATTTTTTTCATGATCTTTGCTAAAAAAGCGAAAAATCAAATTGTGACGTCATATGTAGTAAAACCACATTGGGCAACGTCGCATGCCAAAAAGATGTTCTCCATCAGTTTTGACACCATAATTCTGGCTCCGTGGTCGCTGACGAGTGACACCAACACACGTGTCTGTGTTACTTCACTTTGACAGCTGTCTAAATCGAAAGATTAATTATGTTATGCGCGTGCGCAAACGAACCCTAACCGCAAATTCAGTAGGCACCATTGCCATATTGACTTTGTGGTCAAATTACGTCACATGTAGTAAAAATTGTTTATTGTATATAATGAAGCATCGCCTGAAGAAAATAATTCAGTGGTGTCATTATTTTAATGTCTTCTTTCAATATATTCAATTCCCAAAAGACTTTTATCAAACGTGGCATTCCCCATTTTAAAAAATTGTCCTTATTTTAGCAATCCAAATCTCCATTGTTTGTATCGTAGATGATATATCCATTAGTTTCGAAATAATAATACACTTCCAGCTAACTCAGTGGGGCAGCCAGTGGATACCAATATGCTCTATATACAGTAGAAGTTGCCAAATAATACATATTTTATGTCGAGATGTTTTTACTCGAAATATTCCATATAATAATGTTTAGATAAAAGAAAAACAAGCAATGGAGGAATTAAAGTAAATGAAAAACTAATTACGGAAGTTGGTCGAAATGTCAATTTATGATCGAAGAAATCACATACGCTCTATCCAACATCTCTTTCTAACAACCGCTATGAGCGAATTATAATTCGTTCACATTTGTCTTCTAAGCTAAGAATTATGGTATTGTAGTGTTGACGCAAGGGTAAAGATAAAATAGTCGAACTGTATAAGCCTCATGTCGCATTTTGAAATTTTCCCTTACGTTGAACAAGATGATCGGTGTTATACTTCGAAAGGCATCCCGAATTATTTCTTTTATGTCATCAATGGTGGTAGCGGGTATGCAATAAACCATAGATTCCACGTGACCCCA
Organism: Chrysolina americana; assembly: GCA_958502065.1. Lineage (NCBI taxonomy): Eukaryota > Metazoa > Arthropoda > Insecta > Coleoptera > Chrysomelidae > Chrysolina > Chrysolina americana. The sequence continues at coordinate 57,559,304 of OY293412.1, forward strand.
TAAAAAAAAGTCCATACTGGTCAAGTCGGGAGATCTCGCTGGCCATTGGATTGGTCCTCCCCAACATATCCAATTTTTAGGGGAATATTGTTCAAGATGGTTCCGAACTTTTCTATGATAGTGGAAATTATGACGATTAACGATACCATTTCTGTGAAATGTTGATTCATCACTGAACAGCACGCATTTTCAAGAAATGAAGGGTTTTTTCTAATTTTATTTTGTGTCCATTGACAGAATGTAACTCGTCTTCCAAAATCGATTTCTATAAGTACTTGGTGAATTTGAAGATGGTATGGATGAAATTTATGCTTTTTGAGGAACTTCGCTACTGATTTCTTAATATCTAAATGTTCACTTATTTCTCTAACACTTAATGTCGAATCCTCAGTTACTGATAAAGTGATTGCAAATTCATTTTCTCCTGTCAAAACAGTTTTTCCCTTGTAGATTTTGTTCCTGTGCGCTGAAATCTATCTTTCAATCTTTTGAAGCATATTTATTGAGGGTGTCATCTCTGAGGAAAGTTTTGGGCATATATTCTAGAGGCTAACAGACAATTATTACCATGGCTTTCCCCCAAAGTGTGCACCATGCTTTTAATTCTTCCTGAGAATAATTCATTTTAAACACTCAACATCGAACACTTTGAATCAAACGTCAACTATTAAGTGTCAACAAAATCTTAATTATTTTTTCATGGCCAACTGAGAAGATAGGACGCGCAGAAATACTCACTTATAGGGAACAATTTTGAGGATTTCTGCGCCACTACAGATGATTGTTATTGTTGTTAAAATGTGATGGAACCAGATATAAAAAAGATCCATGTGTGTGTGAATATTTCAGGTATTTTTCAGTGTATAATTGTGCTCCAGTGGGATTTTTGGGAGACTAAGTAGGTGATAAAAATAATTAAAATTAGGTTCATCTGTTTGAGCAGGCCATATTAAAATAGAAACATTTTGAATTAGGTTCAACTGTTTGAGCAGGCCAGTAGATGAACTGCCTTCAGACCACTATTCTGACGGCCTTCAGGCCACTGTTTCAAAGGCAGACGTTGCTTTTGACATGTTTTTTTGTTAAACATAGGTACATATGATTTAAATCATGAGTAACAAGATTACCTACAGAATATTACAAATTTGGACAATGCACATATCGCAAAAATACCTGAATGGTCTATATAGAACTTCGATTGACGTGTGGCAGGCAATATTCCCACAATCAAATCAAATAAAATGACTATGCCCTGAGATAGTGATAAACATAAGGAAAATACTCAAAACTTGACAACGCCGCAGCCGATTTCGATTTTTTTCAGCGATAAAAAGGAGAAAGATGTCGGAATAAATTTGTAAAGAATAATAAAAGGTGTTCCATTTGAAAAATTCTAATGAACTTCGTCTGTATCTTACAATATTCAAAATGCAAATTTCAGCACCCTGTAAAGGATCATGTAGCAAAATTACTGGATTGGTGAACGTGAGATCTTGCTACTACTGTATGCCAAAATATTAAAAAAAATTGAATGAATATACCATGTCCAATTCAAAATGATTCTTCAATTGTGGTAAAACTAGGTTTATCAGTTATAACTTGGCAACGCCGAAACCGATTTGAATTTTTTTACAGCGATGTATAGGTAAATCTTAGTGATATTAATTTCGAATAAAAGATATTGGGTGTTCCATTAAAAAAACTCGTCCCCGAGTCGTCCCGCTTTTATAAAACACCCAGTATTGTGAAAATATTTTGAAAATAAGCAACGTTAGTAAATGAAAAAGTTTTTCATTAAAAGTTTTTCTCTATAGGTTATAGCTTTCGAGATATCGAATAATTACGCACTAAATGTACACACTGTATATTCTACTCTCAAAGTTTTAACATATCCATTGATTCCATTGTATTTTCCACTAAATTTATTGTTAAATTGTCAGGTTCTTTCAATTTTTCTGTGTTTTTTACAACTTATAATTTATTAATTTATTATAAACTTATATTTATGATCCCCCCTATAACACGTACAAGCTGAAAGCTTCAGTTGCTGTGGTCTCCCCGTTTATTCAAAAAATCCTCTCGAAATATTGTATCATATTTTAGATGAAAGAAAATTTTCATAAGGTATTATTATTATTATTTTATACGTACGAATACTTTCCACAGTTAATCCGGTATATCAACTGATATATGAGCAAAAAGTCAAAGGAGGAGGTCGTTGGCTGCAATGAGAACCTGCTCATCGATTTAACACTCAGGACTCTGTGCAGGATAAGCGTGATATTTCATTGACCTGGATCGATTATCGCAAAGCTTTTAATACAACATTGCGTTAACTCATCATGCATTTGTTCAGAAGCCTTGTGGAATCCGTTTAAATAGTAAGATGCATTGGACAGCTGATGTCGCTCTAGATGACTCGCTTTACCATAAGATCTGTTCAAGTCAGAGTCCAGAGTCCTCAGACGGGGCGTATTACAGGAAGATACACTCACCCCACTTCCTCTCAAATATATGCCACGGGAGAAAAGGATTTTCATCATCAACAGGTTGAACCACCATTTCAACAGGATAGTTTTAGTGAAGCCTACGGGGTTCAAAGTAAGTCTCGATATTCTGTCTGTTTTTCCTCCTATTTTTGGACAATATTCATTTTGCCAAGAGCTGAGAACTCGATGACAAAAATTGTCCTAATCCAGAAGGCTTATTGGCCTGTATTTACCTCAGGGTGAGGAATAAAAGTAGTCCCAATACATTAGCATTCCATATTGAAAATACTTTCAGTCGTTAACCAGGTATATCATATAGAAACAGGTAATTTTCAAATAAATTAACAATAGTGAGTAGAAAATCTACCCGCAACCAAATGTTTTTTTCCCTTTTTTAGGGATTTACTCCAATTCGAAAAACCACATCTCCCTTACTATGATTGGTAGATAATTTTGTTTTAGTAAAAACCTCTAGAGAATGTATTGTCTATATAATTGTTACTTCCATTATAGGAACAAATAGTGGGGATATATCGCGAAAACCAACGATTTAGGGAGATTTCGCAAGATGACAATTAGGGAGGGCGTCCGTCCAAGTTGCAAATGTCTAGATTTCATAAGATTCCCAAACTCTAAAAAATATACAAAAATCGATGGGGAAATTTCCTTGGCTACTGGACTATGAAAGATACACCCTCTCGAGCAGAACTGTTACCATATTATTTAGTGAATTTTCCAGTTCCTTCAAGTTCAGTATGCTTTTTTAATGTTGGTTTGATCTAATTCTCTCTCTTTCCCCTCGCATGCATTCAAGGTATTCCTCAATCACTTTACGCTTGATGCTTGTTCAGAAAAAAAAATTATGCTTAAATTAACTGAAGGAATATGTGAGCTCATTATGATCAATCACTGTTCCACGATTCAAAAGCACTGAACATTCCAAATATTGCCTCAGTGTTCAATAACACCCTGAAAATATCGCGTGATACACGCCTGCAAAATAACCATGATAAAAATGATAAATAATCACCTGTCAATGAGATAGAAAAGAAATCAAAAGATTTGATGAAATATCTCGTCCACTCTATGGGTCGATGAACGACTTTATGTCAGAGCGTCGCAAAAGATGATAAAGTGGTTTGGCATTCTACAAATCCACACTTGACTTGGACAAAATATGAACATTGGAAGTTGTAGGGAAGAGATACGATATAATATAACAACACATATATACGCAGGACAGAATTTGTCGTATAAATTATACACAAACATGTTCCTGATGTCCAATGTTTTTATCTTGCTGTATTTTATGCTATGCGCATCGGTATACATCACCGTCGGATTCGCGATGCAGAAATATTGAATTTGTTTTCGTTTTGTTTCCTGAGGAGATTGGAAACAACGTGAAATAAGTTGATGTCAAAACTTCAAATATATGACGAATAAAAAATGCTCATTGATCCGTTTTATGGACGCTCGAGTGAATATCACATTACAGTTTTCCACAATAAGCAATATTTTGTGAATTTTGATTGGAACGGTGAAAAGTAGCATTTGCTGGAACTATCTCAAGAAGGTGGTAAGACTAAAAACAGGATGATGCCACCTGAGAAACACGTTGACAAAATAAAAGAAGTTCAATATCAAGATGCGTAAATTATATGATTTCATTGGAAAAACTAGTTTCCTCTGAAATCGATTGTGATGATACATTGAACCATCTTCATTTCAATACATATTATTCGTGATGTCAGGAATCTTTCCACTAGTAGATTTCACAGAAAAATTTCTATTTCATACGATCGTACGGTTAAACAACAATTTCTTCACAAGAAGGTTAAGGCGTGTATACCTATTATTGAAGCAAGACTTAATCTTGAATAATTTCTTATTAAAATCATCAGCATTATAGCTTTTTCCAAATTATTAGCAATTTGAATATAATAAGTCGCAGGTAGGAGTAGGTTCATTATTCACCCAGAAAATCATTCCATTTTCAGTAGATATGTTCATCGACATTACCTTTGTAACAGGTAATTCCTTTTCATTTGAATTCGAATTGAGGACCACTGGTTACTTGAGAATACCACAATTCAAAGGTCGCTTATTGAACTGCTTACTAGTAATCTGAGCCTATCTGCGTGAAAAGTTGGCTGCCTAAGGTGCTGAAAACATTTTGTGCCCAGCATTGCACCAGCAAATAAATTTCATTCGGCTCCACGTGCATTTAAGCTCGTAGTTTGCGGGAAAAATTTTACGCTAGCATAAAATAGAGAAAATCTATTTTTTTTACTAGTCTTTAAAAAATGGCGGATTTGGTTACCTTTTGCTACTTATGTCTACTGTACAATTGTACGAAGAAGTTATGTCTAAGTAACTTGTTTTCAATTTCTGTGTTGTCGAAAAAGTTAAAAAGTTCTTCTGTATATTGAGCATTTTTAGGATTTTGCCATGCCTTGGGTTAGTTTTTGTTGGTTGCATATTTCCCTCATTCTTCAACACTTTATGCCTCTATGAACCTTCTAATGGCATTTTCTGAGAAATGATAACAAAATGATTTATGAAAAAAAAACTAGTTTGGAGCCAGGACGACGTGACAGAACTCCTGTTTTGCCGCTAACAATACCAAGTAGTTTAATGTTTTCATGGGTTTCCATTGTTTTAACATCCCTTGTTAAAAAAACTGTAATGTCTATCTTTGCTCTTGATGAGTGTTCTTTGACTAGTGGTGATTTAGGGAAACCATATCCTGCAGGATGATCCTAATTATTGTCAATTTTCCATACCGTTTAAACACCAACTAAAATATGACTAAACAAAATAACAGTTTTCGGTTTGTTTTTTTTAAATAAATCTGACCTCAAAAGGTAAACTTGAATAGATAATCAATAACAATCGAAAAACAAATATCATCTGTGTCATCCCGTAATAGTTGCCTATTCAATAGCTTATCGTATTCAAACAATAACTCATCAACTTCTAATTTGATTTTTTACAATGCAAACGGCGGAAATATATCTTCATCACTATCATCAAAACGCTAAGTTTTCCCAAGATCCCTCAACATTTGACGATCTTGGTCTGATTCATCAGCATTCAAGAGTTCTAAGAATTCCTAAGCATCTTTTGAATTTTTGGAATCATCTTTACCTACAAAAATAATAACGTTACAAGACCCAACCTATTCGAATGAACACACCAATTGCAATAAATAATTATTCCAAGACTGAAATAATTTTGACTTATCATAAGTTTTTGGTATAGGTACTGTATAACTTCTCCTCAAAGAATGAAAACCGATATCATTAAAAAATACTCAATTGTATAAACAATACGATGAATACATATTCACGAACTCATTTGAATCATGGTGGTTACGATAAAATAATCATACCTTTGATACGCCGCTATGGGACATTCATAATTCGCTTGTTATAGTGAATTCAGAGAAATGGAGCAAAACATCAAAAAAATGCAGCACGAGATTCTACTGAACTCTTGAAATACATCAAAGATAATCACGTTACTAGCAAAATGTTACGTTGTGTAAGGCAAAACCAATGGCCATAAACGTAAAACGCCTCTGGCGATTTATCCCATCTCTATCCCAGCCTCCAAATATATATTCACCTAATTAAAATCGATGTAACAGTACCAAAAACTATCATGTTATGTTTTTTTTCAATTCTAGAAGTATTGCTCTAAAGTTTCGGCATTTGATACTTGTTGATTTATCTTAACTTTTAAATAGAAAGGAATTCAAAACTGTATAACTCGCTCGGAGGATAACATCGAGTATTGAAACCATTCTGAGCATTACTTACTACAGAGGAATTTCGTAAATCGAGAAAGATACAGGGTCGGTGAAATTATGAAAAAATGGCTCAATTTGTTGCCGAACAATTTGCTCTATTTTAGTGAAAATCCGAGTTCTGCCGCTGACATTCGGAAATTTCATAAAACTTTATTATATCTTTTGGCGTTATTTGAAGAAATTTATCGCAATGAGGTAAATGCTTGAATGATACCCCTTGCACCTCTATGCATTTTCGCATTCGTCTTTGCAGATTGCCCGTAACCTCCCGCTGAATTATTCTTTCTCTTGCTCTTAGGGTTATTATTTCCAAAGTAAAATTTTCGCGTAAAATGTTTTTGACAGGGGTATATCCTTGATCAAACTAGTTTTTGAAGGTCCTCATGAAAATATTATTCACCAGGGATGAAGCGGGAATTCCGACAGGGCAGCGCACCACCCATTGACTTCCAATCCATTGCGATGATGAAATATTTGAATACTGCCTGACTGCTTTTCTGGGGTAGTACATCAACCTGTTGTCACAACAGTTGCTGGAGTATATCAAACGGCTGGTTTCCAAGAGTATTTGAGTTTTCAATTGAATCAAGGTAACGTTCCGTTTCTAGGTTTCCATCGTAATTAATTTGCACAATGGTTCTGTTCTGATTGAACTCTACTCAAATATTGAATAATGAATGATCCTGTCTTCCACTGCATAATGATTCTCATTATAACATAGCAAATAATGATAATAGCCGTCACTTACCTTCGCTCATGGGTACACTCTATACATGTTTATGAAGGAGTATTATTATTATTTTTTTCCTTCAGAAAATTTCCGGTCAGGCCATATCTCTGATGTCCCCATACATCCGAAAGGCACACTGGTATGTCACCAACCCCAGTAAACACCCCCCACGTACTTGAGGTGAGTAAATACTAGGTCAGAGAATCATGTGCCTTGAATAAGCGGAGTGAACTCTCTTCTTGGACAATGTTCGAGGAGGAGTAAATCACGCTTATCGGCTGATTCGACACTTCTAATTCTCCACAACGGACTCAATATCCCTTGGAGCGTAAGGCAACACCAGTGTCTCGTCTACACAGTGACGCGTTATGCCTGTGGATATATAGGCTGAGACCGCATAAGATGAACAGGCTGATGGCAAATGCATTATGGTCTCAGCTGCCCCACAACACGCATTGCATCTAGTGTCAGGGACCTCTATACCCATCTAGTCATTACTAGACTTAGGTGCTGAAGACACCATCCTGGCGGGCCATTAAGAATTCCTAATTTTGCGACTTCAGACCACTTGACCTGAGAAATGCGGAAATCAAGTTTTTGGATAAGATCTTCAATGCTCTTGAAGAAGACCCCATGCATTCGCTCATCCAGCTATAGCCGTAGTAGACCCTCACTATCCGCAGCTTTGACGTGTGCTCTATGTTGAACGGATTCCAACTTAGTAACAGAGTTTGAGTTTGTCCGTTCAGTGTCAAGTGTCGAGACGGACTTCATCGGCCACATGGGTTGCTGTCTTGAAAATAAATGTTCCAACCTCTGCTTTTTCATGACCATAGACCATGCAGAGGAGGAGATCTGAACTGCTGATGACTTCACATGCTCTATTCAGAAAAATTGTGTAAGTATAACCGTGAAACGGTCTAATTAGGATGCAAACTAGTATGAATATGAGGATGAGGGGCCTCATGAAGCCATTACGAAACAGCTGTCGACGGATGTCGAGCTCTTGTAATTAAATCGAAAACACTCCATTCACGTTAGATTCTGTTTGCGTTCCTCTCAACGCACGATAAACTTGATTTTGTATTGAGTTGGTCAGAACAACGAAATGTTGGCTACCTTTCAATGATTAGATAAAAATCTAACTTTGGATTCCATGGATTATTCCAAATTGAGTTTCAACTAGTGACTGTAGATATCAAAAGTTACTTTTCATTTACATTGTCTTTGCCTTAGGGTATTAATTCAGAGTGTATTCGTATTAATTTCGATAGACCTCATGAAGCCACCCTGACGAGTAGGAAACTACGAAACAGCTGTCGACGGATGGTGAACTTGGAATTAAATCAAAATTATTGAATTCACTTTAGATTCTGTTTGCGATTCTCTTAACACGCGATAAACTTGATTGAGTCTTCATTTGATCAGAACAACGAAATGTTGGATACCTATCAAAGAGTAGATAATCATCTCACCTTGGATTCCATGGCTTGTTCCAAATTGAGTTTCAACTAGTGACTTGATATCGTAAGTTACTTTTTCCTACGAGAGTGCGGAAAAGTAACTTTTCCGCACGATATTTGGTTTCGAAAGTTGTACTTTTCAGTGCAGAATAAAATTGTGCGGAAAAGTAACTTTTCCGCACTAGTGCAGCTGAAAAGTTACTTTTCCGCACGATTTTTGTATTGTTGACAATAAGTATATTTAGGACTAACTGAATTATCTTGTACCTATTCTGTCTTATGTGTCATTTCATAGAATTATTATAAAATCTTATTTATTGAAAACTTTATTTTTCATAAATAAGATGGACAAAAACACATATAATTAAATGTCATAAATGAGGTTGTGGAAGTTTAGGGTATTGTTTTTAATATCTTTCATCGAATAATCTCGAATTTTCATTAACACAGTAAAAATCAGAACCATTATATTTTCTGAATTGAAAAACATCATTTTTGCTGCCTCAAATTATCAAAAAGTATATTATTTCGACTTCGACAAGTCAGTGTAACTTTTCTTCTTTGAATATCAAGCCGTCTTCTCCATTTAGTGGTAGTATTTTAATGAATAATGAAAAGAGAGTCGTATTAAATATTAAAAACACTGTAAATTTTTCTGAACGCTTGAAAATGAAAATTTGTGATTGGTCATAGCTTGAAGGTAACAAAAAATGTAATGAAGAATCAGGATCCGTATGTAAGAAACAGAAGTTTATAATAGTTGTTGAGAGATAAAACGTAAAACTTCGGTTTTCAAATTCAAAACCGCCATCTTGTAACGGAGGAAAGTGGTCAAGATGAAATGACAATCATTTCGACAGTTCTTCGAATGGAGAAGAATAAATAAAATAGTTTCATGGAAGTTAGGTTTTTTTCGGATATCCTCGAAATTATTCGGAACTTTACAAATCTTTATGGGTCATTTTGTTCGGCATCAAATTGCGAAACTTTGCCATGATTCATTCAACCCTGTATCTCTAATGTTTTACGAGATCCCAATAATGAGGCTCGAATGTCAGCCACCCTATACCTATTTTTTAAGTAAATTTTTATAATTTTCATATTCTCTTTTTTACAAGAAGTATTTCTCAGAACCAAGGATTTTTCTTCATTTTCAAAAGCTTCCTGGGGCATAGATGTGGCCTATACTATAGATTTAACAAACTCACTAACCGCAATGGAACATCAGAGTGGAAAGTTTGACAGGCTGTATCTGTTCTGTAGTTATGAAAATAACTGATGTGTCTCAGCAGCTGCATTAACTTGCACTCCACAAAACTGTGTGTTGTGTTTTCCTCTTCAGCCTTCAGACTAGATAAACATTCATCTCCCAACAAACATTTTTAAATGAAAGGTAAGGTGCTTTAAAAGTTATTGCCTTATTCAACAATTGGTGATATCTTTAGTAGTTTTTCCCAAAGTTGAGAGCTGAAACTGGTTAAAAGTTTTTATTACCTTTTTCTGTAAGGGAATGGCTTGATTTATACAGCAGTATGGAAAAACATTGTTTCTCTAAATTCCTTCTTGGAATTCTTTCAGATCTTTTCAATCTACGCTTTAGCTCAACCTCAATTTAACATGATTTGAGTTCACATGGAACGAAGTGAACTCAATCTCTACCACTTGCCTCGGCACAAGGAGCCGACGCTCATTTCTTACAAGATGACGTTCTATACACTAGGGTAAACAACCCCTCTTCTAAGACGACCACTTTCAAATTTAAATGTTTCGTTCGATGTTTCGATGTTTTATTTATACCCATTGGAATTTAGAGAATGAGCTGATGCGGACTTCGTTACGGAAATTCTGCACGATTTAATTTGCGTTTCAGTCTTTTCCTGTCAGAAATAAAATCAATCAATTCCGTATAAAAGGTGTTCGTTAGCGAATGAGTTTTCGCATGACAAAAGCCAATTCGACGATGCAATTGTTTAGATAGCAACTATTTGTGAAGTAGAGCGTGTACTGCGGAGGTTACTGTTTTATTCATAGAGTGGCTGAATTTCATTTCTTCATTCATTTTCACTCAATGTTCAGACTCAGATAGTGGAAAAAACGTGTTTTGGTGTGCAACAATCACTTTCATCATTTATTTTACTCAATAATATACTGGTTGTCCAGGGAAGATGTCTCGGCCATATAACTTCTCTGCGAGATAATGAAATGTATAAACATTTTTATGATTAATTTTCGGGGACACGTCAACACTTATAATTATAATAATAATAAACGTCTTTATTACTCACAGAATAGAATAAACGTTTTTTATAAAAATAAAGAAAAATGAATTTTTTTGGAGTAAAAGGCGAAGTTCAATTTAGGAGGTAATAGCAAATCAACAGTAAATTGTTCTTCCACTTAACCTTAAATCGTCTCTTGCCTGGAGGAAGTAGTTAGGCTTTATTTTTTTTTTATAAAAAAAAATCATGTACATATGTCTGATACCTAGAAAACTATTTGAATAAAAAAAAATCAGAAGGAAGGGAATACATAAAGGAGATAATGAATTTTCTTTAATCTATTTTATCACTGCTGATGGAAGGGAAACTTTTTAAAACTGCTTTTAAACTTACAAATACTTCCAACATTTATCACTTGAGGAATGGAGGTATATACTGTCGAGAATGTGGATATGTGAAATTTTCAAACAAAATAGTTTGATGATTTTCAGGTGCTTCGGCCAGCTCCGGGTTCGACCGCATTCTCGCCGCCCAGAGTCTCTCCATTTTTAACAAATAGAAATTTATATTGATAGGGAAAATATCAATGTTTTTGCCTATAAAATAGCCTACACCTTGCAAGCCCTAACGTCCCTAACATAACTTACCAGATAGCTGAAAGAAAAGTAGATTAGTAAATATCTAAGAAAATCTAATACAAATAAAACAAAGTCTTTTAACGCGCCTAACACAGGGAGTTTACCCGTGTCTCTTCCGGGAGAGAAGTTGCGATTTACCGCCCCGTCTCACCTTAGTGCAATGGTTTGTCTATTACGTAAGACTCACCCCATTGATCCGGTAGGCATCACCTGGCATAGATTCCGAGACCACGCAATCTAATCCAGGCAATACGGAGCCGCTGCTTCCACCGGCGGTGGAGGCCAGGCTAAGCTGAAAGAGAGAAATATGATTAGTAAATTCACAATATAAGTCAATAACGAATTCTCTTGTTGTGGGCTCGCACTGAGTCCTGAGTCCCAAAGTATTTCACACTTTATATTTGATCTGAAAAGAACAAAGTGTGTTAACTGACATGCAGTCAAAACGAATTCTTTTTGGAGGGATCTTTGGTTTTCTTGATATCCCTCCAAGAAACACAAGTTTCACTGACAGAAAAATGTTGGCCGTAGATCTCCTCTTGAGTCTCGTCACCTTCTGGAATCTTCTCTCTTGAATTCCCAATATTTGGACTCCTCGAATTTTCTCTCTCGAATTTCTATTCTTCACCTTCCCGGGTTGAAGGACTTTTCTAGAAATTTCAATCTCCAATATTTCAACAATTAATCTCAGGAAAATCTTCTCTGACTTTTCTGGAACCCCGTTATTGTATAACTTTTCAATACTTTGAAAACTATTTCAGAAATATTGATATTTTTCTAATATTTCACTAATATTTCACTCAGCTGAGTATACGGTGCTCTTTGCAGTCGATAGCAAGCATAACTGGAGCATTGTCTCGAGTCGCGAAAAGTGCTCTATATTTATAATCGTCGGCCGGAGGGCGTGGCCTGGCTTTGACCAATCGCGCTCTCAGACGCCGAACAGAACTCGGGCGAGAAATTTTCTAGCTTCTTTCTCGTCGAGAATTTCTCTGCAAATACTGAGATTGATTCGATCTGAATCTCGACTTCATGAATTTATAGTCCAATATTGGGATTTCATAATACTCCCCCCCTTTAAAAGATCGCTAACATTTTTCTGGGAGCGGATTGCCAAACATTTTTGCTATCAGAGCAACGTGCGCCTCGGGAAGGAATTATTTCTCTCTTTATTTAAAATCTTTTCAAACCACAATTTTACAATATATATATACATGGGCAATGCCCCTATACCCTCTGGGTGTACAATATTTTGTTCCTAGCCTAATATGTACAATTCTAACTTAAAAGACTAACTAAAGCTACCTAATCTAGCTACTTCCGAGCTAACTTATTCTAGGTATCTAGTTTTTACAATAAACTTATTCTACCAGGGTATTTACAACAAACACCATCGGGACAGAGTAATGTCCGGTGTTCCACGGGCCTAACTTAGAGCTAAAGGGGATGTATATACATATTCACGGACTACTCATCTTTTCCTAGAGCAGGAGTAGGACGGGGATCTAAGTAGTCATGGCTACTTCTAGGATCCGGGGCTGGTCGGAGATCGTCTATAGCTATGTTCTGTTCGTATCCTCCTTTGAGGAATACGTGATAGTTGGGGCCGATCTGTCTTGCGACCTGGAATGGGCCGTCCCAGGTCTGGCCAAAGTTTTTCCTCAGAGGGCCAAAATTGCGACACAAAACCCATTGACCTGGTTGAAACGTGATTGGTTGCTCATCATCATGATTGGGGAAATGCTCTCTTCTATACGTAGAAGAGGAAGCGGCTGCCTCTGCAACACGCTCCGCCCGATTCTCATTGCGTCGTTTCCTTTTTCTTTGCGAAGGAGTAATCCATTCACCAGGCTGGGGTATTTCGTAACAATAGCATACTCGGAGACATTCCTGTTGCTGCATTATAACGGGTTCATAGGTTGAATAAGATGCTTAGGACTTGCTCTTCCCAGAGAGTTTCGTCCTTGTTCAGCAAGGCGGCCCGCAACATCTTTTTAATTTCTTGCACCCTTCTTTCTACCGGATTCGCTTGTTGGTGATAAATGGGTTCGAAGACCCTGCCCTTGAATTGGGCCGCACTATCCGATATTACCATTCTTGGGTAACCCCATCTACCAAAAACATCCTCCTGCAGGAATTTTACTACAGCTTCGGCGTCAGCTTTCTGCACAACCTTGGCTTCTACCCACTTACTGAAACAATCTATGGCCAACAGAATGTATCGGTTCCCGTTCCTGGAAGCGGGATATGGACCCATGGCGTCGATCGATAGGATCTCCCAAGGCCTCTCCGGACAATTTGGCCGTTGAATTGCTTCTTGCTGTGGGGCAGCACGTTTGGTAGTTGCGCAAGTGAGGCACCTTTTAACGTAGTCATTCACTCGAGATTTAAGGGGAGAAAGAAAGTGTTTGAAGATCTGCCGGTACGTCTCTAAGCTACCAGGATGCCCTATGTCGTCGTGATACCTCTTCAGCACCTGGTGCAGAAAATTCTTGGGTATCACGACCCGTCGACTTTCAGGATCCTGGCCCACGAAGTAAAGCACGCTATCCTCTATGATGAACTCATCTCGAATTCTTGCTTCATAGGGGTTTGGATTAGGCGAATTCCATGTTCTTATTATTCGCTCTATGAACCAACTGGGACAGTCTCGTTGCCTATCTTTAACTTCCTCATAAAAAGTTCTTATCTGCATTAGTGTTGGTTGTTCTTCCACAGTGAGATTTCCGCTATTCTTCTTAATCGGAAATATCATTCTCTCATACTCCTGGAGTAATAACGACCAACGAGTCAATTTTGCTCTTTCGTCTTTCATTTTATTAAGCCACAGGAGTGCTGAATTATCCGTGAATAGTTAAAAGTGTTTATCCTGGAGAAAGTGTCTATACTTCTTTATACTCCAGACGATGGCTAAATATTCAATTTCATTTACATGGTATCGTTTCTCTGTCTTGGACAATTTTGCACTTGCGTATGCAATAATGTCCCGATTACCATTTATATTTTCTTGAAAAAGAACCGCCCCCATTCCTATGAGATTTGCGTCTGTTTGAAGACAATAAGGTCTCTGGGGATCAGGTCTGGACAGTTCAAGTGGCTGCCTGACCAATTCTTTTATTTTATTGAATGCTGCTTCGGCAGCAGGAGTACACTATGATGTCATCCAAGTATACTTTACAAAACACATCCGTGTAACCAACGAGTTCTTCAGGCCAAAGCTGAGGACTTTAAATTGATAGACTTGGCCATCAGGAGCGCCAAATGCTGTATATTTTTGAGATTGAGGGGTTAAGGGAGCTTGCCAAAACCCATTTCTCAAGACAAGCGTTGTAAATACTTTTGCTTTCCCCATCTCTCTAACGGTCTCCTGGATAGGAGGTAAGTTCGGAGCTTCTGAAACGATTAGTTTGTTTATCTCTCTGTAGTCCACGCAAAATCTCAATTTGCCATCCTTTTTGGGGACAAGTACTACAGGAGAGCAATATGGAGAGTCACTTGGCACTATCACGCCAGCCTCTGAAAGTTTCCTTATCTCGTCATGGACGATTTGCTTACGATGTTCAGACATTTTGTCATATCGGAATCGCCTGAACGGACGTTCTTCCTTCATTTTTATATCTTGTAATACAGCTCTGGTTATTGGCTGTCGAATTGTCTCTTCAAGACGTCAGGAAAGTCTGAAATTACTTCTAGGATTTTGCTCTTCGTTTCCGGCGAAAATTGCTCCTCTGAAAATTCAGCGAGCTGAATTTCAGCAATCGCCCTCTCTGAGGCTGAACTCCATAATACCGTTGGTCTAGTCTGGCTTCCCAGATAAATACATTTTCGGTTGATGTCTAGGATTGCCTCATTTTCGTCTAGAAATGGGACTCCTAGTATAAGGTCAGATAAGACAGTGGCCGTTATGGGGAATTCTTGTCCCTCAATATCCAATAAAAGGTCTCTTTGTCCTAGGCTATATGACGTGTCATCCTTGCAAACTAGTCGAATGGCTGTAGGATTCGGAAGGTAAGACAATTCGCAGCTCTCAAACAGGCTCGCCCTAACAAAGTTAGTACTCGCACCAGTGTCGATTAGAGCGGATACCTGCCTGCCGTCGACGGCCTCAATGAGCCTAGGGAGCTTTCGGCATTTAATATGGCCATCATCAAGGCTGACAAGAGTCTCTAAAGGGGTAAAATTTTGTACAGGGGACTGGACAGATTCGTCTGTCTCAGTGGATAAATTTACACAAGGGCTTTTGTCTTCAATGGTTTGAGTGGAAATATTCGTGTGATTATTTCCACTTTTGGGATGAAAATAGGAGCACTGCTTAATGTCGATCGGATGTCACCATCGCCGTAGGTGGTGCATCTTGCCTGGAGTTTTCCGGGTAGAACGCGTCTTCCTCCGCGATATAATTTAGTCTATTTTCAGACCTCTGATTTTGTGGTTGTGGGGGATTCCTATGCCCCATATTACTGTAAGAGCCTCTGCCCCGAGCGGCCGAGAATTGCCCTCTTACGTAATTGCGAGATTCCTTCCTTTCCTGTCGGGCGTCTCTGTTATTACTACTTTCCCTATTATTGGAATTCCTCCATCCAGTGGAATTTAAATTTTGATTTCCCCTCCAATTGCCATTATTTTGCGCTTGGGAATTAGGGTTTCTAGCATTATTCGAATTGTTCTAACCCACGTTCATTTGTCTGCTAGGTTCATGTGAAATGCTTTTGTTGACTGTTTTAAAACAACTAGGGGCCGTGAGACTGGCCTCTATCTGAATGCAGTGCCTTGTAAAGGCTTCTAAGTCCACGATGGGTTTATCTCTTAAAAAGGATTGTATGGCTGGATCAATCAACTCGGTGATCAGCCTAATAGCCTCCAGTTCGGGAAGATTTGGCATCAATCGTCTAATCAGAGCCATCTTCTCTCCCATAAAAATATCTGTTTTTCCTTTTATCTGTTTCTCACCGTATAGTTTGGCGAGAAGTCGGGAACGTAATTCCGGACTGTCAAATCTATCAAGAAAACGATTTACGAAAAATTGCCATGTGGCATTTATATCATTGTACAGGTTCATCCATGACTGGGCTTCGCCTTTTAATTGACTTCTGGCATGAGAAATTTTCTGGCTTCTTTCTCGTCGAGAATTTCTCTGCGAATACTGAGATTGATTCGATCTGAATCTCGTCTTCATGAATTTATAGTCCAATATTGGGTTTTCATAACAATATTTTACCTATTTGCTAGGAGAATGACCGTTTGAAAAGTTATATCTAATTTTCCTATGGAGGTACGAGGGTGTTTTACTTATAATAAGTTGGTGGTGAAACCAAGCACTGTGCAGAATCCACCTATTTTCCATATTTAACTTTCTTAATTTTAGTCTTAGATTGATTGATCAAATTTGGTCCATATTTCTGTCCATATAGAGTATCAGCATAATTGAAAATTGATAACACTAGCGTTTCACATAAAGTAGATTTGAAATGTAAAGGAAGAAGATGTCTGCTCCCATAAATCAACTTCAATGACGAATATGCTTTTTGTAGCAACTGTTTCACATGCTTCTCAAACCTCATGTCGGTGTAAAACGCCTATATTTTCTGCTAAGTTCACTTTTACAAGAGGCTCATTGTCAAACCTCATGTCGGTGTAAAACGCCTAGATTTTTTGCTCTGTTCACTGTCACAAGAGGCTCATTGTCAAACCTCATGTCGGTGTAAAACGCCTAAATTTTTTGCTATGTTCACTTTCACAAGGGGCTCATTTTCTATTGAAATATTAATAATAGGTGTATTGTTTTAACTGACTTTTGGGCCAGAAAACATCAGCTTAGATTTAGAGGCATTGATTAAAACAATGGTCAGATGCGAGTTTTACAAAAGCATTGAGCTCTACATTAATTCGCGCAGGCATCATCTAATTCAGGAATTAGGGAAATGTGTGATACATTTGAGTATTATCGGCATAAAGATGAACAGAACAATTCCTAAGACATTTGAACAAACCAGAGGTATATATGGTGAAGAGCAAGGGTCCCAAAATTGACCATTGTGGCACTCCTGAAATAAGATCTAGATATTGAGACGCACTATCTTCAATATGAACTTTTTGCTGTATATTCTTCAAATATGCACTCATTGAAGCAACAGCGGAATCAAAAAGACCAATATAATGTAAGATAGCTAAAAGTAGATCAAAGTTTATGGTATCAAAAGCGCGGCTAAAGTCCAAGGTAATCAAAATTGTACAGAGACCTTGGTCTTCAGCTCTAAAAACGTCATCAGCAATGTGTAGAAGAGCAGTTGTACAACTGTAACTTTCTCTAAATCCAGACTGAATTTCCGGTAGTAATGAATGATTTGCAATATGATTTCTAAGTTGTGACTCAATTGCTCTTTCTAGAACTTTGCACAGAGTCGGAAGGATGCTCAATGCTCAAAGATCTTTATATTCGTTTGGATTAGATTTCTTAGGCAAAACTTCCACAACAGCTCTTCTCCATGAATCTGGTTCAACATTGTTGCATGAACAATAATTTACTATAGAATATTTTATTTGACTACGTTACATGATATAAAATGTGTGTAGCAACTCATACTTGGTTTATGTATAAAAAATATATAAAAATGTAAAAATGTAAGATGTTAAACAAAAATTAAATTTAAATTAACAAGTTAACAGCATTACAACACAACATTACAACACAACATTACGAACACAAGAAATTGAAATTATATTTCTTCTTAAATCAAAGAGAAGCAGCGACATGTGTGTTACCACAAAAATATTTTCTGAATTCATCAACAGAATAGAAGCAATACCTCAACAAATTATTTTTTAATTTTCTCTTGAAAGTGTTCAAACTGAGCTCCTTGAAATCTTGAGGCAAGATATTGTACAGAGAATAATCTAATGAATTTTTTTGTGATACGTGCAGACGAAATCGATTCATTCTAATATAATTGGAGTTTCGTGTATTATGTCCGTGAATATGAGATTGTTTCGTCAAGGATGGTTTCTTTTTATGTATTTCAGTCAAAACATAATATAGAAATGAAGTTGGCAGTGGCATAACTCTAAGTTTTTTGAAAATTTCTTGACAGTGATCTCTGTAGCCAATATTAGCCAGTACTCTCAATGCCATCTATTGCATCCTAAATATTTTAATAGAGTGACATGAATTTCCCCAAAGTTGTACACCGTAACTAATACGGAAATGGAACAGTGAAAAATATGCAGTATTTAATATATTTGTATTAGTGATGTACTTCAATTGGCGAATGACAAATAGAGAACATGAGAGTTTTCTCTGCACTTGGGAGATAATTTAACTTCAATAGTTTCACAATTAGATATCATTTGATTATTAGCAGATATCTGAATACATTGTGTTTTCTCACCATTCAGATTTAATTTATTAGATAAAAACCACTCATTAGAACTATTGGTTACCTCTTTGAGTTAAACCTGTAACGTATCACTATTTTTATCCGACAGAATAAACGTAGAGTCGTCCGCAAAGAGGACCGATTTGAACGGCATCATATTATTGCAGAAGTCATTTACGTAAATCACAAATAAGAGCGGGCCCAAACCGTACCCTTGCGGAACGCCATGCTTGATAGTTTGAAAGTTTGATAAGCTACCGTTGATCATTACTGCTTGTTGACGATTAGTAAGATAGGTTCTTATTAAGTGAAGCGGAATACCTCAAAACCCATAAAAGTTCAATTTTTCCATGAGAATTTCATGTGAGACGCAGTCGTACCCTTTAGACAGGTCACAAAGCATTAACGCAGTCTGATTGCCTTTGTCAAGTTCCTCAGCCACACCAGACACGATGTCAAACACTGCATATATTGTTGAACGCGACTTTCTGAAACCATATTGTGAGTTGCTGAAAAAATTATTATTCTCAAAGTAGGCATAAAGCTGAACCTTAATTATTATTTCAACCACTTTACTGAATACTGAAATAATACTTATTGGTCTGTAATTATCAATGACTGCTGCATCACCTTTTTTAAAAAGGGGCAGTACTTTAGAGAATTTGAAGATGTCTGGATAGATATGAGTACATAAAATCAAATTGATCAGTGTAGTAAGAGGTTGTATTATTATAGATGAGTTTTCCTTTAGTATTTGGCTATTGAGTTCATGGGTATCCGAACATTTCCTTCAATTCATTAATCGCTTCCAAAACTTCTACCTCGTGAACTGGCTGAAAGAAAAATGACTTACAAGGAGCAGGAAATTTTTTCAAAGTTAAAAGTTCCTCGTTTGTAACATACGGGAGCGAATTTATAATATTATCCGCTATGTTGCTGAAAAAGTTAATTATCTCATCAGATGATAATTCGATTGTTGGGTTTAAATTAATTTTATTTCTCTCAAAATTTATCATATTTCAGCAAGCTTAAGATTTATTTTTGGACGAAGAAATGTACTCATCATACGCCCTTTAATTTGTTACTATACTCTTTCTTGAGTTGTTTGTAGGCAATGAAACCATTTGGATCCTTGGTTGCGTCTACTATTTGTTTGATGCTGTGCAAATAATTTCTCAACAATCTCAAATCATCTGAGAACCATTGCACCAGTGATTTATTTACTTTTGGGTTTCATTTTTTCAGAGGAAAAAGTTTTAATGTGAGAGTGTAATAATTGTTAACTAAAAATGTATCCAATATGATCTGTGACAATCGAGGGCATAAAAACTTTTTTCTTGTGGAGATTCAAGCTGATGGTCACCTGTTTCCATGAATATTTGGTTTGGTTTTTCAGAATTATTTTGGGGATATTTTGGAGTTAGTTAAACATCAGGTCCTACGCGAGCTTTCTTCTGGCTTGTTTCCCCGTTGCATTCGGTGATTGTTCGATAAGTCTCCGATAGGTTTCGTTTTCTTGCAAAGTCCATGATCCATTTACTCAAAACGAATTAACCTCGATAATTTATTCTGTTGTCATTATTGTAGTTGGATCTCCTCAAGTAATTATTGCCCTCGAATATGTATATATTTTCCAGTCTGCAGTTATGAATTTTTTCGACAAATGACATGTTAGTTCTATTAATACTTTGATTAATATTCTCAATATCAAATCGGTGATTACAATGGTATTTGTATGTTTCAATCCTGACGAGATTTCGTCTATCAGACGGGTATACATCGTGTTTGGCCAAAAGATAACAATATCATTTTGGGTGAAACTTTTTGAATTATGTGTTGCTGTTTTTACTAGAATATCATTATTTGCACTAGGTTTTAGTAGCACCTCAATTATGTGGTCCTCATCCTTGAACTTTGTAAGGAACCTCATCATATTTTTCCGAAGTATCCAGCAACCATCAATACTCTTCTTTTGTTTGGGGCACAGTTTTTCACCAGTCGTACCTTATTTTGTATTGATGCATCAATGGAAATATTTGTCATCGGTAGTTCGATAAAATTTGTCTGTACTTCCTTGTTTAGAGTGTTTTTATTTTTACATTCATTACCCTTTACTACGGCAATGAACTCATCAACAATTTCGGTTATGATTTTTTTATGTTCCTTCAATGATTCATTGAGTTTTAAATCTGATTGTTCGGCTGCCTGCATCAAAACTTTTTTCTCCTTATGTAATAGTTCCATTATGTTTGTCTTTCAATATATTATCGGATGATAATTCGCGAATGGTTTGCTCTCCGGCAGGTTTATTTCATTCAGCTCACTGAATTCGTCATGTTCTTCACAGTATAATATTTTGTTGTCTTGTAGATATTTTATTTTATTTTTGAAATTTTTTTGTGTACAACCTTGGTGATAAACATAAGCACATTTGGTACACATATAATGAATGAAAGTTCTTCATTTGCAGCACATAAAAGACATTTTATCGCGAGATTTTGCACGAGTAAACTATATGTGAGTATTAGTTTACAAACTACCAATGTGTAATGTATGTGATTATGTGCGGACAACATAATTTTATAAGTTTCAAATTCAGTCCATCACAACCCTGTGATTTGGTCTTGATATCACATATTATAGTTTTGAAGACAAAATAGTTATTCACTTCAATGGATTCGAATGAAGAATTGATTCGGGTTTTATTTCTATAAAAATGTAAAAGATCAGGAGGTAGCTGACTAGGAGGAATATATAAAATATTCATTTATATCATTCGAATTTTTCGAATGTTCTGGAAGCTCGTGTGACTTATCCGATATTATTTTATTCGATTTCAAAGGTTTCCTTAAGTTTTCTTAATATTTGTGTTGAATTGATGAGTGAAGTATGCTTTTTTTTTAATTTTTTATGGCCCTATTGGTATAGTTTTGCATATCTTTGTAAAATTGGAAATGAACATCTGATTTAGACTTTTATATGGATGGAAAATTTACCATAATGCAATCTCCTGCAGAAACCTCATAAAATACGTTCCATTAAACAGTTTGTTTCACTTCTCATGGAAACAAACCTTACCTAACTTTTAAAATTTTTGCCGTATCCCTAACTATACAGGAATGATATAAAGGTATACTAAAAATGTACAAAATGGTCTTGAAGTGGTAATTTCAACTGATACATGTTAATAAATTAACCGATATTCCTGATAAAACATAGAAGGAGTTGAAATAGGACTCGTAATCAGACCATTTTAACACTGAATCAAATAATTCAGGTTGGAAAAATAAAATTTGTCTCACTTCTCTTTGAAACACTCCCGCAACTTTCATAATTTCTGACGTAGAACACATTCTAGCTGTATTTATCACTTCTGTGAATTTATCAGTTCTACATCAGAAATAAAGGAAGTTGTATCCATAAGAAGTGAGACAATTTATGATTTTTCATAACTGATTTTTTTTAAGGAAAAATGTGGGTTTGTGGTATTGTTCTGATCATAAATCCGAAGACATTTTCGATCAATTTTGCCTCCTACTATGATTCTTCAGATGTGGTTTCATCGCTGCTGGCGTGCAGTATATATTATTTGAATGTTATTTAGTGAACTTTCAATGTAGCGATCGACTCTACAACAATAATGAATCTATTGTAAATATTACGGAAGTTACGGGGGTGAGACACACTGTATATGTTTGGCCCCTTCCAAATCCTTTCGAAGCTTTCTGTAAGAACCGCTTTCCAATGCTTGTGAAATATCATAGCAATCATAATTTTTTTAATAAAAAAATTTGATTGCGTGAAACATTTCCCCCAGTAGAAAAATTGTTTCTGAAGTGAGAGTTTTTCCCCTGCAAAAATAACTCCTTGCGGTTACATTTCCGTGATTATTCCACTTATACTAAAATAGTGTTTTGATTTGTTGAAATTTTTGTGTTGATAATTGAAAACATCATATTTTCGATTTTGTAGTTCGGCTCTTGATTGGCGACTGGATATGTATATAGATCTACAGCTGCCAGTCAGTTGGCAAGTTCCGGAATCGAAGAACAACAAATAATTAAAGTCACTGGCCATAGTAGTACAAATGGTTTCGATTTTATTCATGAAGTTCTCTTAACAAATACAACTCGTGTTATCGTCGATTATCGTAAATTCCTTCTCGTTTTCGAAACAAATTATGTTGCTTTAGGCACACTACTTTTACTACTTTTTGAAATAAAATACATTGTGATTGTTCGATAAATGACGTGGGGAGGCACATCAAGTCAATTTCAAATGACATGGTGGGTCATGTGTCACATCGTTGAAAAAATAATTCAATTGTTTTTTTCAACCATCTAAAAAGTTTTTGAATAGAACGAAATTCACATCAAACTATTCAAAAGTTATCGTGGTCAGGTATGAAAGGGGATTTAGATCCGCCAGATCCGCACTTATTCTGACATTTCTAAAATCTGAAATGCCAATGCCATTCAAAATTTTTTAGTTCATGTGACCCCCCGCACCATCTATCGAGCAATCACAATGTGTTTCATTTCAAAAAGTTTTTATGTTTGTATGTCAAACCGTTCAAAAGATTGCTCCTATCTCCAAGTACGAATTTTAGTGTGAGTCCCTCTGTAACGTTCTTCAACAGCGTCCCTATCTGTGATTCATCTAAATCTTCAATTCATTTCTGAATTCTAATATAATCATCAGAATCTTTGCTCAACATATTTCCCCTAATGAAAAGTTCATTAACATTGAAGTTATCGTCGTTTTCATGATCAACAAAATACTTTTCTATTAGTGTAATATTACCTTTGAAACGGCCTCGTTTTCTAATTAAATCATCCATTTAAAGCAATGTTATAGAACCAACACAACTGCTAATCAAAATGTTATAGAAAACATGAATGAATAATGATAAGAAATAATTCAATTAAATTTTCATAATCCATTTAAAACGATTTTTTTTTAACAGAAAGGTTTCATAGAAAATGTTGTCATCGAATTTCCTTTGGAAGGATTGGACATGAGTAATTATGCAGCAGACAACGTAGCCCCTTGTCGCTATAGTCTGTATGCATCGTCTAATCACAGTGGGACTTCATACAGAGGACACTACACAGACTACTGTAGACATCCGTATGCGAGCTCGTGGCATGAATGAAATGATTCACATGTAATCCCAGTTTCATGAAAATCCCTTGTGAGCGGAGATGCCTATTTCTCTTCTATGAGCAGGAAGGCACTATATCACACCTTTTAGATTATACATAGTTTTATTTGTATTACGTGATATTTTTCATTCATTATTACTTTTTGCCCATAAATATAATCACTCATTAAATGTGACGTTTTAAACGTCAATATGTGACATTTTGTCAGATTTTCGAAATGTTCATATAATAAAATTGGAAATATCTGACCTCGTGCGTGGATCTGGATTCCAAAAGTGTGAATGCCTTCTTGCTGGCTGCTTTCCTTGATGAGCAGGATATGTGGATGAGGGTATTTCTTACTTCGAGCTTCGTCGGAGAAATCAAGAAAGGTTGAAGCGTAGTGTCGCGTCAACTTTTACTTGAATCTGGGAATTTCCTCCCAGTCTGGTTGCTATCTGGTTCCATGAGACCAAAAATGATGGGGTTACGTCGTGAGTCAGGATAGAAGGACCTTGGGGTTGGGCTTCTATCTAAACCAGGGTTCCTTCTCAAATATTTAATTAGCTGACATTATTACAAGTTCTTTTTCACTACAAAAATGTTCAGTATTCAATATCTGTAGAGAAACTGTTGTTACCTAGTTACATAGGGAACTTTCTGTTGTTTGATGAAATACTGGGTGTTCAAATTCACAACACCTGCTTTGACACCAGGATCAAGTGGAGGAATAATTTAATCTGGTTATGGGATGAAAAAATGGGAGTGGTGACGAATAGGAGATTTCAGCCGGTTCTTGGCCTCCCCCCACAACTATGACGTCATCATTGACCTTCAAGTGACCTTCAGGGATGACCTTGGTGCATAGGTGCCTATGTGGGTCTATGACCTTGGGATGCCCTGTAAATAGCTTTGATATTTTGTGTTTGACCCTGATGTAATTTTTGTTGTGTTTACATTGTGATGACTTGGAATTTTTTCATACACGGACAAGTACTTTTTGTAAGTACATATATATTTTGTACCTCCATGTCTTGCATGACCTTCATGTATACCTACTCTGTCGCTACTGTGTATGATATTTATTTGAAGAGTACACATAAAAATCTATACCGAAGTATAGAGAACGTACACGTCTCCACACCACGGAGATCCAGCCAGATATGTCAACTCTGATTCCTCTCCCGTAAGGTATACCTTGCTATGGTGGTGGGGGTAGAGGTTGCGTGACGTCAACGCTATGCGCATTCGACAACAATCTAGAGATGTGTGTCAGGCTCTCGCTCTCGACCCGGTCGGGGTGGGTCCGCTGACGTCACACACTTATACGCTGCGGTGATGCAGCGACTACTATCTACTCTCCGTCCTCTATCGATACGGTGCAAACTCGCGCATGGTGGGGGCTTTGCATCATATACGCGATGCATGAATCTGTGGTGGGGGTCTATTATAAAAGAAGTGGGTATGCTGATATGAAATCAGAAGTTGTATATCTAGCAGTCGAGCAGTCAGCAAGAGTAGTGAAGTTATTCAGTGCCTACACAGAGAGAGAGATCAGTGAGTGTGGTTTCCCATTGAAAATTATTTATATTTTCCTTATATATTTTCATCATGTCAGTTCTAAAGGTGGATTTACAAAAAATCAATTCTATAATTAAACAAGAGATGGAAGTGTTAGAGCAAAAAGTAATATCATGTTTGCCAATGAATGAAGCTTACCCAATTAAGACTATGTCAGTTTGTTCTACTCGGTTTGGTGAATCTATTTTATTGATATTATTTGATGTAAGCAATTATACATTTTTCAAAACATGGCTGCCGAAACGCATTTCAGAGCGATTCACTGATGATGATGTAGTATGCATATATCAGGTGGTAAATATACAGTAGCATATTTGGGTCAGAGTCTACAAAGCTTTGCCGGAATGAAAACGAGATCGTTGGTCAAATTTGATCTCTTTGAATAATACTTCTATATAATTTCCACTTGTCATAGGCTGATTCTGATTCTTCATATTATAGGTGATAACTGTAAGGAAAATATAAACACTTTTCATACATTGTTAAACACACTCTTCGGTAGAGAAATCATCAAAATTCTAATGTGAGTAATACTGACTATTTTTTGTGCATACTTATTTCAATACTTTCTCTTTGATATATTGATTGAGGCTTTTCGCGGCCGGGATTTTTGATAATGTTACTCTTCTTCGGGTTTGTTGGCCGTCGTGATATGGAATTGCTTCCTAACGTTTCGCCCGCACGAGTGGCTGGCTTCTTCTGAGGTTCCATCTTGAAAGATTTCCGATGACTGGTTGGTTCGGGATCTAAGCGCATATTTATATGTCCGGCTGGTACCTGCAATTATTACGTTCTTATCGTCCGTTCCTGGAATTAAATTATCTCTCAGTATTGGGGTTGCAGGTATATTCCTTTCGGCTGTTCTTTTCCTAGCTTGACTAAGTAATGGATTCCAAATTCGGTTGAGGGTCAGTGTCTCTTCTTTTCTATTGAAATTATCCGTATGTTTATGGATTTCAATTGCTTCTCGTATAAGCCGATTGTGATATCCCTGGTCAGGAGCAAGAAGTTTAACGTCTTCAAACAGTATCTTGTGGTCCCCTTCACTCAGCGCGTGTTCTGCAACAGCTGACTTGTCCGTCTGACCTAATCTACAGTTTCTCCTGTGTTCATGTAGTCTTGTTCCCATGGATCTTTTCGTGGTTCCGATATAGACTTTCCCGCAAGTGCACGGTATACGATATACCCCAGCAGCTGACAGCGGGTCCCTCTTATCTTTTCCTGATCTAAGGCTTTGTTGTATTTTCCTGGTGGGCCTAAATACTGTTTTAATATTGTGCTTTCCAAGGAGTTTTCCTATTCTGTCCGTAACCTTAGGGATGTACGGTAGATAAGCGCGCGCGACTGTTTGAGCTTCCTCTCTATTTCGGGACGTTGACTTCTTTGGTTTCATGGCTCTGTTGATCTCGGTATCACTATATCCATTCGATCTGAAGGCCACTTGAAGGTGTTTTAATTCTTCTTGTAGATGTTCTGGCTCACATATTCTTCGAGCACGTTCTGTCAGTGTGGAGATGACGCCTCGCTTTTGACTCGGGTGGTGGTTTGATAGTGCATGAAGATATCTATCCGTATGTGTCGGTTTTCGGTATACTTTGTGGGTTAGATTTGTGCCACATCTTTCTATGAGTACGTCTAAGAAGGCTATCTGTTGTTCTTGTTCGGTTTCCATGGTAAATTTGATGCTAGGATATTGAGAATTGAGGTGATCCAGGAAAAGATTCAGTCTCGCTCTCCCATGTCTCCAAATGACAAAGGTGTCATCTACGTATCGTAACCACATGGTCGGTTTAAACTCGAAAGATTCGATTGCCTTCTTTTCAAATTGTTCCATGAAAAAATTGGCTATTACTGGGCTAAGCGGGCTTCCCATCGCCACACCATCTAATTGCTCATAGAAGTCTCCCTTCCATTGAAAGTAACTTCCGGTGAGACACGCCTTGAAAAGTCCGACAATGTCATTTGGGAACATATTGGCTATTTCCCTCAGGGAATCTTCTAGTGGGACGTTGGTGAACAAGGATACAACGTCGAAACTGACAAGAATGTCACTTGCCTCCAAGGTTACGTTCTTGATTTTTCTCACGAAGTCTGTCGAGTCTTTGACGAAAGAGGGAGTTTTTCCCACATGGGGCTGGAGCAGCGAGGCTAAATGTTTTGCCAGATGATACGTTGGCGAACCTGGGGCACTAACTATCGGTCTTAGTGGGACATCTGGTTTGTGAATTTTTGGAAGACCGTAAAGCCTTGGTGGAACGGCTTCCGTTC
Organism: Chrysolina americana; assembly: GCA_958502065.1. NCBI lineage: Eukaryota > Metazoa > Arthropoda > Insecta > Coleoptera > Chrysomelidae > Chrysolina > Chrysolina americana. Next base: position 57,587,023 of record OY293412.1, read on the forward strand.
TGAGAATTACCTTCCTAACGGTTTCGGGTAGTGACGATGATTTAATTAGACCGTTTGTGGTTCGCAACCTTGATTGCGTCGGGTCTCTTTTTAGCTTGCGATAGCTGGACGGATCGAGGAGTTCATCAATCTTGCTGATATATTCTTCCGTTTTTAGGAGAACCGTAGCATTCCCTTTGTCAGCTGGTAGAATCGTAATCCCCTCATCTGAGTTCAGGGTCCTCAAAGCTGCAATTTCTCTCCTTGGAATATTGCATTTTGGAGGTCGTGCCTTACGTAGAATATTTGCTGCTTCGATCCGGATTTCTTCCGCTTCATCAGCCGGTAGACTTCTAATTGCCGCTTCCGTGTTTGCTATGATTTCCTCATTTGGTACCCACCGCGGCATGATCGCAAAGTTACCCCCTCTTGCTAGTACTGCTTTCTCGTCTTCCGTGAGGACACGGTCTGTTCGGTTTACGACTACTCTGGACATGTCTAAGCAGGGTGGTTCTGGTTTTTGGATCTTATGAAATTTCTCATATTTATCTTTGTGGTTCTTTCTTACTTTGTCCCGGTCATTTCTCATCTTAGAGAAGGATATGCCGTCTAACTTGCTCCAGTCTTCCGGTTCCATTCTGTTGCTGAGTTCCAGGTGTATTTTGTATAAGGTAGTGTCCACTTCCGCTAGCTGGCTCCGTGTGTTGTGGATTCGTTCGCGAAGGAGGGCTCTCTCACTGACACTGACCCTCAACCGAATTTGGAATCCATTACTTAGTCAAGCTAGGAAAAGAACAGCCGAAAGGAATATACCTGCAACCCCAATACTGAGAGATAATTTAATTCCAGGAACGGACGATAAGAACGTAATAATTGCAGGTACCAGCCGGACATATAAATATGCGCTTAGATCCCGAACCAACCAGTCATCGGAAATCTTTCAAGATGGAACCTCAGAAGAAGCCAGCCACTCGTGCGGGCGAAACGTTAGGAAGCAATTCCATATCACGACGGCCAACAAACCCGAAGAAGAGTAACATTATCACTTTCTCTTTGATTATAGCTTCATTCTTGAAATATGTGGATGCTGTATGCGAGTCAACACTGGACCGAAGCCACAGATATTTCTTCAGCTGTTGAACGGATAACTTCTGAACTGGATACTTTGGGCGAGGACGCTCACCATGCCATTTACGACCTGAACGTGTGCTATGATGAAGAAAGGATCCAGCACTGTATGCGTGATTATGAAAACTACAAGAAGGGTGTGGATCTTTGCGAGAGATATACAGATGGTTCTTTCGATCTACATCAACTGTGGGATACAATAACTGGATGTGAGCTGAAAAAATTTCTCGTCCGCCTCTTACCATACCTACCTGAAGACATCATCCAAAAATACCAAATGGATGACGATGATAGTAAAATCGAAGAAGAAAATTATGATGATGAGGAAGAAGTTATATTAGATTGTTTGTATATACCTAAGACCAATTAAATTGTAAGCTAGTGATATGTAAATAAAAAACGTTAAATTATTCATACATGTTTTATTTGCCTATTCCTCTTTTACATGAATGAAGAAAGAAAAAAATTAATACAGAATAATCAGAAATGTGTGTGTTTCTTCAATATCTGCTGTGAACTGATCCGTCCAATGCATTGTATGTCAAAAATGTATCATGTAGAATGAGTGCATGTACTTTCGTGTTGGCTGGGAAGTTGACTTTCCTTGTTTCATACTCGAGCTTAATATCAATAGTTGATGATTTTGTGGCATTCGGCTGATGTAAACAATCAATAAAGGATTTTGTCGAAATTCCCCGATGTCCATGAGATGTTCACTCATATCTTTATCATAATAACTTCGTTGAAATTTCTCATAGGCGTAATAAGCTTGAAGTATTAAGTTTTTTATCAAAATCCAAATTCCAACGTTCATATGGGTATACTTCGGAGTTCAAGTACACACGAATGTTATTGATATCAGCAGTTGTGAATTTAGTGATGTCCTTTGTCCTGTCTTCAGACGTGGTAGTGCTTTGGAATCCAATGATGATATAACGAGGTGTTTCAAGGGCGTTGGTTGTCTTGATAGCCCATATGTCTGAAGATGTGCCACGTAGTGATGGAAGTTCATACAGATCCCACATGCGATAGGCCAACTCGATTTCAGCATTCAGACCACTTTTGTGGATTCTATTCAAAAGTTTGAGCTTGTGCTTATCTTCTGGCACTGTCTTATTTTCCACTCAATTTTATTGATTTTCAAATCAGCATCAACCTCACCAATATATGAGATTTTGAAAGATCGAGCGATTAATAAAATCATTTCTTGTTTTGCATTCAAGATAATCTACAGCGAAACCTATCAAATATTTAAGTGGTAATTTACCACTGAATACATGACTGGTTGTGTCCAAGATATCCTGTTTAGTTTCCGAAAGTCCCCATCCAATTGTTAATAATATATTAGCATGTGTTTTTCCAAATGAAATCATAGTCTTCATTGTAGATGTTATTCCCGGCTTCCTGACGACAGCAACTTGTTCACCACCCATTTCGTAGCGAATTTCATCAAAAAGGAAGGCGATTACATTGTTCGAAAGATAACATGATTTCTTTCATCTTTAGGTGTGCATTTGCCCTCTATATAAATGAAATTCTCAGCAATGTCAAGTATAACGTCTTGATTATTGATTACAATTCGAATTTCATCAGAATTCCTAAACAATGGTGATCCATATGGTTTGTATGTGTGCTCATGTGAACTTGTGAGGAAATGATCGAGCATCGGCTCATCGAATATATTCAACTTTTCACTATTTGTTTCGAGCAACATTGTTCCTTACTTTCAGTCCAATTGATTTCAAAAATTTGAGATTTCTCACTGACAGAGCGTAGTGTGCTGACTCTTTAGCGTACACTTTTGGAATGAGCTTCTTTTTAGCTCTGCCTTCGTTTTTAGCTGTTTGAGAAATTCTTTCAAATCCTCGTCGATTCTGTCTATTAAAGCAGAAACCCATAATAGTTTCAGATTTCCTTCAATTCCAAAATTACAACAATCTCTTCTGCACTTCCAAAACCAATTACATTATTTTTGTGATCTAAAATACGCACTGTGATGTTGTGAATCAACTGACGATCTTCTGGACTGATGGGCTTATATATAATCTTGTGTGGCTCTTTTGTGAAATTGAATCCAGGCGCCACATCGATATCGAATGAAAAAAATTATGTGGGATTCTTCATTATTCATGTATGAACTAGACATAATGTTGCAATCTAAGCGGATGAGTCTTACAGTTGTTATGTTTATCGGTTGTGAGGATTTATGTATCTGATTCGATTGAAATCTATCAAAATTGAAACCCATCATCTTTGTTATGGAATTCGGATAAGTTAGATCAATTTCATAGTTTGATCGCATCTCACATTTGAAAGTATTATTATTGGCATGTCGGTAGAATATACCATCTGCATTGGTATTGTTTTGATTTTTACCATGAAAAAATCTAAACATGATCTGTTTCTGAATTACTGCATTGATTTCTTCTATTTCGTAGGCACCACATGGCATTTCAATTGTGTATTTCTGAAGTATTGGTGAACTAACATCACTGATTATAAAATTGATAACATTGTTTTTTCACTTATATTATTGACTGTGTTGCATCCATAGAATCCTAAAAGTCCCAATCCATAATGACTGTTTCTGTCCAATTCAATGGGTGGGAAAAAGTCTGCACTCAAGACACTCGTCCGGAGAGCTTGTAGTTCGAACTTCCGTGGCATGACTGATAAATTTTATGAATAACATTTCAATTGATTGTTGTCTACAACACACTCGAGACAACCTACGCCTTTTCGGAGATGGTTCATCAATATTCATTTCATTTTTATCAGCACCAATATTCATATCATTTATATTGCAGTAACAACAGAATATTTTCCGTGGTGGAGGACCATCATTCACATCAGAATCTGGAATGCTATCACCGTCAAGATTGTGGTGGTCAGTGCAATATCTAGATTTCATTATGTTGACATCATCTTGTAGACTTTTAGGTAACTTTTCCCAAACATAAGCAATCTCATCTGCAGCGCATTACTTCCTTCGGCATATTTGCAAGCATCACTCTATCCATTCTTGTCAAGGTCCGATATTTTGAATACATCTTGAGTGAAAATCCCATCCCCTTAATAGCCTCTCGAGTCATTGCTGGAGTTGTATCCATTTTATGATAATTCAAAGAGGAACTTCAAGCACAAGTGACCGCAGAAAATTGTGTTAAACTTCTGCTGGCGATCATAGTTATATAGAATTTTCACTTTCAAACATTTCTGAAAGTATTGCATCAACTCTACTGGTAGGGGTAGATCTCCAACACTATCAATGTATGCAATATTTTTCCCATATTTGCTATATGCCACCCCATGTGTTCCCGATCCTCTTATTCCATTTAAATTGACAATGGCGGTCTCGTGGTATCGTGGACCTCTAGTGGGTAATGTATGTAATGTACGGTTCAAGGTATACACCACTACCACTTTTACCCAATGCCACACTTTAAATCTTCTTATTATGGCGAGTCGCTTCGATTAGGGCGGTCCTGCTTGCTTTTGCTGAATTTACAGCTCTGGTGATGCCTGCAGCAGCACCCGCTAAACTTCCGAGCGGTGACAATCCAGCAAAAATCGGTATCAATGGTAGAATCTCTCCGACCTTTAGAATTGGAATTATGCGGATTGTTTTCTGCCCACCTGCAGCTTTGAGGTATTTACGTGCCGCATGCAATGCCACTACGGTAGCTTTTTTCCTATCATTCTTCACAAATTGCTTACCACCAGCTTTTTTCTGAACATTCCGCACTTTATGAACCACACCTGAACCAAAGGCAGTTTTTCTGAGATTATTTTTCTTTTTCTTCGGTTGATTTCTCTTCTTTATATTTATAGTAGTACTACAACCCATACCGAAACGTCTCTTCGATTTCATAATGTTGGTAACTAGTAGGGCAGCTGCTCTTTCCCTAATACCAGCATCTTTAGATTTAACCCTATTCCAAGCTGCGTATTCGAGTTCTTTATCTGCTTAATGTCTCGCTGTGAGATCAGTTAGATGATTCAAATATTGAATATCGTGTTGTTTGTATGCAATATCAAATTTATTGATTCCAGGATCTTTGCGGGCTAAACGTTTTTCCAATTTTGTACCGGGTCCACAGTACTGATATACTCCGTGTAAATGTAATTCGAACGGAAGTTTGTTAACCAAATCATTAACAAATCCACGTCCACTCTTCCTGCATCCACCACGAACACATCCGTATCGTTTGATGGTACTCATTTAAATGAAACGTTCACGACATATCATCGCTTACATAGTCTCCAACCACGGTACGTTGCGCATTGTAAAGCAGAAAAAAAAGTTTGCTGTAGATAATCTAGATGAAAAATTCGGTTGTGGATCGAATGGACAGAAAGTGTTGCGGCATGGTCCACTACTTCCATTATCTGTTCGAGGACTCATTATCGGACCGTCGAATTGTGGAAAGACGAATGCAATGATCTCTCTTTTGACACATCCACAAGCACTACGATTCACAAACGTTTATCTCTATTCGAAATCACTCAGTCAACCCAAATATCAATTCCTACGAAATGTATTGGAACCCGTAGAGGGGTTGGGATTTTATACGTTCAGTAATAATGCAGAAACAGTGGAACCGTCCGATGCCAAACCAAATTCTGTGTTAATTTTCGATGATGTAATATGTGAAAAACAGTACATTTCATATTTCTGTATGGGACGTCATAAGGAGGTTGACAGTTTTTATCTTGCTCATACATATTCACGAGTGCCCAAACAGTTAGTGCGAGATAATACCAACTTTATTGTGATGTTCAAGCAAGATGAAATGAATCTACATCATATTTATTCTGATCACGTGTCACCCGATGTAACATTCAAACAATTCCAATTGATGTGTGTATTAAATGTTGGGAGGATCAATATGGATTTCTGGTTATTGATAAGGATAGAAAAATGCATGAAGGAAGATATCGCATGAGGTTCGATAGTTTTATATATCCATGACACTGCAATCCACATTCAATCGATCGTTGAATTGCATAGAGGTTACTTCAGTGTATTCTCTTGACAAAAACAAAATGAAGAAAAAAAATGATTCAGTAGTTGAAAATAAAAACAATGAATTGAATTTGAAACATCAACTGGTTGAGACAACAGAAGCTGTACGGCAGAAATTCAACTCTATCAAGAGTGGACTTGAATTGAAAATTGAATGGCACTTGAAAAACTGTATGATCCCAAATGAAGCCATTAAACGTTCTATCTTCAGCTGTTACCGTGAAACCATCACAGCCAACGTTTTCGACGAAGCAAGTGAATTCTCAGTCCACTCCAATAAAAGTTATGAGTACTTCAATGGGAAAGTTTGCATTATTTGATAGTGAAATATCATATGCTGACGGTTAGACAGAAAGCATCAATTCGTAAAATATGAAATTTCTATATTTGATAAATTATGAAGATAATATTGGAGATGTTTTGAAAAGACATTTGATAAATGTCAAAGCAAAAAACGCAGCTTATGATACAATATTTGGCATACGGTTGAATCCTACTACACAAAAACTGAAAATGGGGAGTCTCAATGTAGGTTTCAGAGGTGGAAATATTTCATTTTGGAATGACAACAAAACCAAAAACATACGAATTCCCAAGTAGTCCTGAGTTATCCACCCAAAGTCGATGATGATGAAGTTCGTCATACATATGCTAAAATATTGAGACTAACGAACGCACCATACAATCAACATCAACAGAGAAATGGTTTCAAACTTACAAAATCTAAAAAATTCCGTGAAGTTATCAAACCAGTACTAAACTTATCACATTATCAGACGACCAGAAGTAGGACAAGAAAAGGTGAAGGGTTCAATCGAATGAAAATTAAGAAAATGTATGATCCCAAACCTGCAAATTATGTGTACTGGAATTCACCCGAAGAGTTAGTTGCTCGTTTACGACTATTGATATCCTCGAAATCAGCTGGATACGAAAACGAAATAATTTCAATAATTGAAGAAGTACATGACGAAGGTATAATATATTGAAACATTCAGCAAAATGATCACTTTGTCCTCATTATATGATGCAGTAACATTGTCGAATTATGTGTACGGAAACAAAGTAAAATAGTTATAGTGAGAGGATGGATAACAAAATAAGTGATCTTAAACGACAAGTTGTCAATGAATTATATAAACCGGCGAGACGTAATTTTGCCAGAAGAACCACCACCCTCAAAGGTTTTGCAGATCTATGGCAGATTGATCTTGTCGAATTACAACCCTATGCTAAACATAATAAAGGATATAGATATTTTCTTGTAGTAATTGATTGTTACTCAAAATATCTATGGACAAAACCGATTAAAAATAAAACAGGTGGTGCTGTAACGGATGCAATGGAAGATGTGTTGAAAGAAGCCGACTATTCTCCGAAACATCTACAAAGCGATCAAGGAAAATAATTTTTCAACAAAACTTTCTCATCTCTAATTGGCAAATATAATATCAATCATTATCCAACATTCAGCATTATGAAGGCCGCCATAGCAGAAAGAGTAATTCGAAAAATAAAGACGTGGCTTTATAGAGAATTTTCAGCGATGGGACGCAACAAGTGGTTAGATATTCTTCCTATATTAACAACATAAAGTGCATCGTACAACTATTATTGAACCAATTAATGTTACGCCAACAACAAAACTAAAATTTAAAGGTGCCAAAGTCATCCGAGGAAAACAAAGTATTTCCAAATTCCGAATGAATGACATTGTACTCATAAGCAAGTACAAAAATATCTTCGAAGAGGAATATACTGCCAATTTCACAACTTAACTATTCAAAATCATTAAAATCAATCCTGCCCCCATAATATAGAAAGCCCTTTCTCCAAAAAACAAAATTTTACAGGAAATAAAGAAAACGAATTTTTTCTCTTGCATCAAAGTTTTGGTACTTTAAAGTTTTTCATGTATGAAAGTTGTTAATTTGATGTACACAACTTTGTAATTACCTTAATATAGAAGATTTTTAATTTTATTTTGAAAAAATGGATTCAGAGCATTTTATTTTAATGTTTGGTGCTGTCTCGGTATAGTTTACAAATTAGTATTGCTTTACATAAAATAACTTGCAAAAACTATGTAAAACCATAAAATGAAAAGAATACATCGAACAATTTTCAGTTTTTTATTTTGCATAGAACTCGGTTATGCACATATGAAGTTATTTATTAGTCGAAGTTCAGTAAGTCTGGCTCTTCTGACTACACGATGCTCAACCAGAATCCACGATGATTAGCAGGCATAAGGGGGCACAGTTCTTCAACTATTTCTTTCTTCTTTGTGTCGCATTGAATCCTCGTACCTTGTGTAACGAAAATTTCGTTACATTTATATTTTAATTTGTTTTCACTTAATTCTAAAACCATACTAGAAGCGACACCTAATAACGAACATGTAAACTTGTCTAAAGAGTAGACAACAGAATTCTCTCACTAGCTAAGACGTCCAGTCACAGCTGATGGCAAATAGGTGAACTTGTCTAAGGGTAAATTTCATTTCAGTCTGTAGCACCTACACCAAACACCCTATATATTTGAAAATTATATCAAAATATAGCTCTCATGAACTCATAAAACTTTTGTGTGAAACAATTTTGTATATCTCCTCCGACAAATCAGATATTGCCTGTCACATAAAATGTGGGACACCCGGTATATATCCCGTCAAGTCACAAAAACCTAACGTAATTATACCTGAGGAGTAGGCAGATTGACACCTCAGCGTAGAATTACGTTTCAACCTTTCATAAATTTTCTTTCTTTTTCAGTTCTTGAAAATGGCTCCAAAATCGGAGCCGAAACGTCGAATTTCAACAAATTCTAGGCGCGGTTCAACCCGAACTTTTAGTTTTCATATATATATATATATATATATATATATATATATATATATATATATATATATATATATATATATATATATATATATATATATATATATATATATATATATATATATATATATATATATATATATATATATATATATATATATATATTGCTTACAGGATCCACCTTGACGACAGATTAGAGAGCACTCCAGAAGGACATTTCGGATACGAAATGGTATATGTAGAATACTTGTTTCAAGGAGCAAATAATGTCCAAGTGACTGTAAAACAGTCGATAACAATCCTTTAGGAAGTGACTATAACTTTGTATAGTATGTATGGCATGTGTCCGACAGAAAACAACTACTTATCTGGCTAATACCGCAACAGATATTGAATTATATCTGTCAGACACATGTGCAAAGATCCTTACTTTGAAGGAACAACTTTGCAAAAGCTCTCTGATCAAACAGCAGGACTTCACCCGATTCAAACGGAGAACCAACGACAGACCGGTTTCGGAATGTTGTCCCTCATCAGTGCAGTCCAGGTTATCACAAATTGTATACACGCGAGGTCTCGCTGCCCGTCACCGTCCGCCGAGATGAATACTGCAATTGCTTACAGGATCCACCTTGACGACAGATTAGAGAGCACTCCAGAAGGACATTTCGGATACGAAATGGTATATGTAGAATACTTGTTTCAAGGAGCAAATAATGTCCAAGTGACTGTAAAACAGTCGATAACAATCCTTTAGGAAGTGACTATAACTTTGTATAGTATGTATGGCATGTGTCCGACAGAAAACAACTACTTCTCTGGCTAATACCGCGACAGATATTGAATTATATCTGTCAGACACATGTGCAAAGATCCTTACTTTGAAGGAACAACTTTGCAAGAGCTCTCTGAACAAACAGCAGGACTTCACCTGATTCAAACGGAGAACCAACTACAGACCGGTTTCGGAATGTTGTCCCTCATCAGTGCAGTCCAGGTTATCACAAATTGTATACACGCGAGGTCTCGCTGCCCGTCACCGTCCGCCGAGATGAATACTGCAATTGCTTACAGGATCCACCTTGACGACAGATTAGAGAGCACTCCAGAAGGACATTTCGGATACGAAATGGTATATGTAGAATACTTGTTTCAAGGAGCAAATAATGTCCAAGTGACTGTAAAACAGTCGATAACAATCCTTTAGGAAGTGACTATAACTTTGTATAGTATGTATGGCATGTGTCCGACAGAAAAAAACTACTTCTCTGGCTAATACCACGACAGATATTGAATTATATCTGTCAGACACATGTGCAAAGATCCTTACTTTGAAGGAACAACTTTGCAAGAGCTCTCTGAACAAACAGCAGGACTTCACCCGATTCAAACGGAGAACCAACTACAGACCGGTTTCGGAATGTTGTCCCTCATCAGTGCAGTCCAGGTTATCACAAATTGTATACACGCGAAGTCTCGCTGCCCGTCACCGTCCGCCGAGATGAATACTGCAATTGCTTACAGGATCCACCTTGACGACAGATTAGAGAGCACTCCAGAAGGACATTTCGGATACGAAATGGTATATGTAGAATACTTGTTTCAAGGAGCAAATAATGTCCAAGTGACTGTAAAACAGTCGATAACAATCCTTTAGGAAGTGACTATAACTTTGTATAGTATGTATGGCATGTGTCCGACAGAAAACAACTACTTCTCTGGCTAATACTGCGACAGATATTGAATTACATCTGTCAGACACATGTGCAAAGATCCTTACTTTGAAGGAACAACTTTGCAAGAGCTCTCTGAACAAACAGCAGGACTTCACCCGATTCAAACGGAGAACCAACTACAGACCGGTTTCGGAATGTTGTCCCTCATCAGTGCAGTCCAGGTTATCACAAATTGTATACACGCGAGGTCTCGCTGCCCGTCACCGTCCGCCGAGATGAATACTGCAATTGCTTACAGGATCCACCTTGACGACAGATTAGAGAGCACTCCAGAAGGACATTTCGGATACGAAATGGTATATGTAGAATACTTGTTTCAAGGAGCAAATAATGTCCAAGTGACTGTAAAACAGTCGATAACAATCCTTTAGGAAGTGACTATAACTTTGTATAGTATGTATGGCATGTGTCCGACAGAAAACAACTACTTATCTGGCTAATACCGCAACAGATATTGAATTATATCTGTCAGACACATGTGCAAAGATCCTTACTTTGAAGGAACAACTTTGCAAAAGCTCTCTGATCAAACAGCAGGACTTCACCCGATTCAAACGGAGAACCAACTACAGACCGGTTTCGGAATGTTGTCCCTCATCAGTGCAGTCCAGGTTATCACAAATTGTATACACGCGAGGTCTCGCTGCCCGTCACCGTCCGCCGAGATGAATACTGCAATTGCTTACAGGATCCACCTTGACGACAGATTAGAGAGCACTCCAGAAGGACATTTCGGATACGAAATGGTATATGTAGAATACTTGTTTCAAGGAGCAAATAATGTCCAAGTGACTGTAAAACAGTCGATAACAATCCTTTAGGAAGTGACTATAACTTTGTATAGTATGTATGGCATCTGTCCGACAGAAAACAACTACTTCTCTGGCTAATACCGCGACAGATATTGAATTATATCTGTGAGACACATGTGCAAAGATCCTTACTTTGAAGGAACAACTTTGCAAGAGCTCTCTGAACAAACAGCAGGACTTCACCCGATTCAAACGGAGAACCAACTACAGACCGGTTTCGGAATGTTGTCCCTCATCAGTGCAGTCCAGGTTATCACAAATTGTATACACGCGAGGTCTCGCTGCCAGTCACCGTCCGCCGAGATGAATACTGCAATTGCTTACAGGATCCACCTTGACGACAGATAAGAGAGCACTCCAGAAGGACATTTCGGATACGAAATGGTATATGTAGAATACTTGTTTCAAGGAGCAAATAATGTCCAAGTGACTGTAAAACATTCGATAACAATCCTTTAGGAAGTGACTATAACTTTGTATAGTATGTATAGCATGTGTCCGACAGAAAACAACTACTTCTCTGGCTAATACCGCGATAGATATTGAATTATATCTGTCAGATACATGTGCAAAGATCCTTACTTTGAAGGAACAACTTTGCAAGGGCTCTCTGAACAAACAGCAGGACTTCACCCGATTCAAACGGAGAACCAACTACAGACCGGTTTCGGAATGTTGTCCCTCATCAGTGCAGTCCAGGTTATCACAAATTGTATACACGCGAGGTCTCGCTGCCCGTCACCGTCCGCCGAGATGAATACTGCAATTGCTTACAGGATCCACCTTGACGACAGATTAGAGAGCACTCCAGAAGGACATTTCGGATACGAAATGGTATATGTAGAATACTTGTTTCAAGGAGCAAATAATGTCCAAGTGACTGTAAAACAGTCGATAACAATCCTTTAGGAAGTGACTATAACTTTGTATAGTATGTATGGCATGTGTCCGACAGAAAACAACTACTTCTCTGGCTAATACCGCGACAGATATTGAATTATATCTGTCAGACACATGTGCAAAGATCCTTACTTTGAAGGAACAACTTTGCAAGAGCTCTCTGAACAAACAGCAGGACTTCACCCGATTCAAACGGAGAGCTCTTGCAAAGTTGTTCCTTCAAAGTAAGGATATTTGCACATGTGTCTGACAGATATAACTCAATATCTGTCGCGGTATCAGCCAGAGAAGTAGCTGTTTTCTGTCGGACACATGCCATACATACTATACAAAGTTATAGTCACTTCCTAAAGGATTGTTATCGACTGTTTTACAGTCTCTTGGACATTATTTGCTCCTTGAAACAAGTATTCTACATATACCATTTCGTATCCGAAATGTCCTTCTGGAGTGCTCTCTAATCTGTCGTCAAGGTGGATCCTGTAAGCAATTGCAGTATTCATCTCGGCGGACGGTGACGGGCAGCGAGACCTCGCGTGTATACAATTTGTGATAACCTGGACTGCACTGATGAGGGACAACATTCCGAAACCGGTCTGTAGTTGGTTCTCCGTTTGAATCGGGTGAAGTCCTGCTGTTTGTTCAGAGAGCTCTTGCAAAGTTGTTCCTTCAAAGTAAGGATCTTTGCACATGTGTCTGACAGATATAATTCAATATCTGTCGCGGTATTAGCCAGAGAAGTAGTTGTTTTCTGTCGAACACATGCCATACATACTATACAAAGTTATAGTCACTTCCTAAAGGATTGTTATCGACTGTTTTACAGTCACTTGGACATTATTTGCTCCTTGAAACAAGTATTCTACATATACCATTTCGTATCCGAAATGTCCTTCTGGAGTGCTCTCTAATCTGTCGTCAAGGTGGATCCTGTAAGCAATTGCAGTATTCATCTCGGCGGACGGTGACGGGCAGCGAGACCTCGCGTGTATACAATTTGTGATAACCTGGACTACACTGATGAGGGACAACATTCCGAAACCGGTCTGTAGTTGGTTCTCCGTTTGAATCGGGTGAAGTCCTGCTGTTTGTTCAGAGAGCTCTTGCAAAGTTGTTCCTTCAAAGTAAGGATCTTTGCACATGTGTCTGACAGATATAATTCAATATCTGTCGCGGTATTAGCCAGAGAAGTAGTTGTTTTCTGTCGGACACATGCCATAAATACTATACAAAGTTATAGTCACTTCCTAAAGGATTGTTATCGACTGTTTTACAGTCACTTGGACATTATTTGCTCCTTGAAACAAGTATTCTACATATACCATTTCGTATCCGAAATGTCCTTCTGGAGTGCTCTCTAATCTGTCGTCAAGGTGGATCCTGTAAGCAATTGCAGTATTCATCTCGGCGGACGGTGACGGGCAGCGAGACCTCGCGTGTATACAATTTGTGATAACCTGGACTGCACTGATGAGGGACAACATTCCGAAACCGGTCTGTAGTTGGTTCTCCGTTTGAATCGGGTGAAGTCCTGCTGTTTGTTCAGAGAGCTTTTGCAAAGTTGTTCCTTCAAAGTAAGGATCTTTGCACATGTGTCTGACAGATATAATTCAATATCTGTCGCGGTATTAGCCAGAGAAGTAGTTGTTTTCTGTCGGACACATGCCATACATACTATACAAAGTTATAGTCACTTCCTAAAGGATTGTTATCGACTGTTTTACAGTCACTTGGACATTATTTGCTCCTTGAAACAAGTATTCTACATATACCATTTCGTATCCGAAATGTCCTTCTGGAGTGCTCTCTAATCTGTCGTCAAGGTGGATCCTGTAAGCAATTGCAGTATTCATCTCGGCGGACGGTGACGGGCAGCGAGACCTCGCGTGTATACAATTTGTGATAACCTGGACTGCACTGATGAGGGACAACATTCCGAAACCGGTCTGTAGTTGGTTCTCCGTTTGAATCGGGTGAAGTCCTGCTGTTTGTTCAGAGAGCTCTTGCAAAGTTGTTCCTTCAAAGTAAGGATCTTTGCACATGTGTCTGACAGATATAATTCAATATCTGTTGCGGTATTAGCCAGAGAAGTAGTTGTTTTCTGTCGGACACATGCCATACATACTATACAAAGTTATAGTCACTTCCTAAAGGATTGTTATCGACTGTTTTACAGTCACTTGGACATTATTTGCTCCTTGAAACAAGTATTCTACATATACCATTTCGTATCCGAAATGTCCTTCTGGAGTGCTCTCTAATCTGTCGTCAAGGTGGATCCTGTAAGCAATTGCAGTATTCATCTCGGCGGACGGTGACGGGCAGCGAGACCTCGCGTGTATACAATTTGTGATAACCTGGACTGCACTGATGAGGGACAACATTCCGAAACCGGTCTGTAGTTGGTTCTCCGTTTGAATCGGGTGAAGTCCTGCTGTTTGTTCAGAGAGCTCTTGCAAAGTTGTTCCTTCAAAGTAAGGATCTTTGCACATGTGTCTGACAGATATAATTCAATATCTGTCGCGGTATTAGCCAGAGAAGTAGTTGTTTTCTGTCGGACACATGCCATACATACTATACAAAGTTATAGTCACTTCCTAAAGGATTGTTATCGACTGTTTTACAGTCACTTGGACATTATTTGCTCCTTGAAACAAGTATTCTACATATATATATATATATATATATATATATATATATATATATATATATATCTGACCGCGTAAACCTATTTGAACACATATATATATATATATATATATATATGTATCATAACGCACGAGAAACTTGATTGAGTCTTGGGTTGGACAGAACAAATAAACATTTGTCTGCCTGTCAATGTTGTAGGTAAACATCTACCTTTGGATTCCATGGCTCGTGTCGAATTAAGTTTCAAACTAGTGACTGTAGATGTCACAAGTTACTATTCATATATATATATATATATATGATATACTTGTTTCAAGGAGCAAATAATGTTCCAGTGACTGTAAAACAGTCGATAACAATCCTTTAAGAGGTGACTATAACTTTGTATAGTATGTATGGCATATGTCCAACAGAAAACAACTACTTCTCTGGCTGATACCTCGACAGATATAGAATTATATCTGTCAGACATATGTGCAAAGATCCTTACTTTGAAGGAACAACTTTGCAAGAGCTTTCTGAAACAAACAGCAGGACTTTGCCTGAATCAAACGGAGAGCCAACTACAGACCGGTTTCGGAATATCGTACCTCATCAGTGCAGTCAAGGTTATCACGGTTGTATACACGCGAGGTCCCGATGTTCGTCATCGTCCTCCGAGAGGAATACTGCAATTGCTCACAGGATCCACCTCGGTGACAGATTAGAGAGCACCCCAGAAAGACATTTCGGATACGAAATGGTATATGTGATATACTTGTTTCAAGGAGCAAATAATGTTCCAGTGACTGTAAAACAGTCGATAACAATCCTTTAAGAGGTGACTATAACTTTGTATAGTATGTATGGCATATGTCCAACAGAAAACAACTACTTCTCTGGCTGATACCTCGACAGATATTGAATTATATCTGTCAGACATATGTATATATATATATATATATATATATATATATATATATATATATATATATATATATATATATATATATATATATATATATATTTATCACAATTTCAGTAATGATTTCAAGTAAAAATTTTCATGGTGCACCATTAATATTCTGCTGTTAAGATTATCCTAGATCCCATAAATCTCAACTCCTGCGTTGAGGAGTACATCATTTTATTAAAGTGTAATATTATATCACATATTCAGTAAGGAGGGTATCGTATACTGTTGACTTTAAAATCTGTGATAAACTAAAATCTATTAAACCTTTCTCATGAATTCGACCACTATCCACGAGGGAACACAAGGAAATTAGTACAACCTGGAGGCGTAATCCATCCATCAATTGTTGCCTGAAGTGTCATCTCGTTCGTACTCTGTTAGCAGAACAACAATCACAACGTTCCAGTTATCACTAGCCTGTGAATACAAACTGTATGATTTAAGGTGTCCTCGAAACAAATTCAGTAATTTTTCTCAGATTTGTTATAAATATTTGGTCTAACATCATAATATTGTTTGAATATCAACGTGTTACTTTGACACTACATTTTGTTAAATTTATTAATATATATTTGTTTTGAAATATTATTTTATTGTTGGTCTGGTTAGAGAAGGAAGTCAATTTATCTTATTTCAATTATCTATCATGAGGTATTTCGTACTTTTTATTCCTGTTGAATTAAAAATTGCTGGCGTCCAAGCCAGTCAAATTCTTGTTCAAAATTTAAAACACTTGCTTGCCACATAAAAAATCCGAAACTGGCAATATAGTCCAAAGAACCTACGCCGTTCTCTGCTGAGCAGTCGAGCAATCGAAGTAACCCCGGCATGGGGAAGTTTTTGATGCATTTAGCTTGCAAGAAGTTCAACTCTTTCAAACAAGATTCTTCATAGTTGGTAGAAAACAAAAGACATGAATTTCCTCGTTTAGCAGTAACTTTAACAACATCTGTGAGGTGAGGCATGTTGTCACCTCGAAACTTAAGTTTTTGTTTTGAAGTGGTCTTTCCATGCGAAAAGGTCCTCAATACAAAGTTCTTTGGTGTCTACTTTTCCTGAGTTTGCGTGTCGAACACAATTAACAAAATCCTGAAAATCATAAACCTTTCCACTGTGCTTCATCGCCAACTCAACTTGATGGTGGAATGAGTCGGCAGCCATAAACGTATGACCTGGTTCGAAGTGAAAAATGTCAATGGTGTTTACAGATATCTGTGGGCAATATTTTACAGGATACACCAAAAAGGTAAAAAGAGTCCAGTTTTTGTTCTGTGCGGAGCAATTGTCCAGCCAAATACAGATATGCTTTACATCTCTGAAATGATAAAAAAATAATAAAATTCATTTAAAATGTCTTCTTTCTTTCTTCCACTTATTGCCTCATGTCACAAGATTGCGAAAGGATTGACCTTCTGTTTGGTACCGAGAGGTACAAAACTTTTAATGAAAGTTTTGTACTACCATTCTTTGAGTAAACACGACTTCTTTGAAGGAATCCATCCGTGGCAACATAATCACCTTCTGTAGATCAGCACAAAAGTATAAGGTGTCAGTGAAAGACTGCAGATTAGCGTGTTCTTTATAGAGATTTCTTGATTTTTCAGCCTTTTCAATGTGGCACTTCTAATAAATGCAAGTCTCACAGTCGGGTGATAGATTTTCCTGATTGTGGTATTTGTCATGTTCCTCAAACTCAAAACACATGCCACATTCTTCATGACCGAGTTTCGTAAACGATATATTCAGCTCATTATCAACCTTTCTATACAAATCATAAGAACAGTTACAAGCATTTTCAGCTCGCATAAAATTATCATACATCCTTTGAATGGTCACATCATTCGGGAGGAATCGTCGATTTGGAGCATGTTCTCTTCTGTAGTAAGCAATACTTGGGTTGTAGCTCTCTATATGGATTATAATAACGCTCCTGCCAATTTTTTTAGGATCAGGATGCTTTCCTCTTTTGTCATTCGAACATGACGTCATACCACTCATTGCATCTCTGTGAACAGATGTTAAAGTGTCATAACTAACTTAGTTGATTTCTTTAGAAAAAACCATTTACATACCCTGACTCTTTCGCCTTCTTTATCATTGAAAAAATATCGAAATGAATTTTTTCTAGTTTTGGATTCACCCCGTCGTCTTTTCACTGGGACCCTAGTGGCACACATCACGATAAAGTCCCGCCTTTCTGAAAAGTTCTTGTTCCAAAATTCGTTGTTCTGAAAATTTTGTGCTCTATTTGTAGCGACATTAGTTAAAAATGGCGTTTTCAAAAACTTTGTCGCAAATTGATACATTACTTGAGGTATTCAAACAATATTACTCAAGTTCTATTGCACGAACATCTTTAAATTTGATTAGTAGACATATTAGAAAATGCGAGATAGCAATGAAAAAAAATTAATTTTCAGTTGGGGAAAAAAGAAAATCGTTTGTAAAATTGGGGAATTGAAACGTATTTAATGCATAATAAATGTTATGAAAAATGATAAATACATCGGATCGGGGTTCAAACGAAGCAGTAGAATTAAATGGAAAAATGTTTATGCAATTTTCAATGAAAGAGTGAGGACGGGTGTGATTATGAATTTAGCGCATAAGAAAGTGCGAAAATTTTTGAGTGATGCATATTTTCTTTTTAAATCAAAAATTTCCAAAATTTTGAAGGACATGCAATGCCTCAAAGTGAACATAACGTTGTTGGGGGATTTTATCAAAAAGTCAAATGACGACGAAATAGTTGATCGAAAATTTTTCAATACTCCTAATGCAATCATTGATTTGGGTACGGATTTAATTGATTGGTATAATGAGCATTTTGTGGATGTTATTTTGAATAAACTCGAAGAGTTTCAGGAATGTGGCTCTGGATGGGCATTGAATAAAATTCTTTTGATTGAAATAGCAATCAACAAAGTTGAAATAGGCAACGGTTCAAAATTCATATCGCTGTTTCCTTATGAAATTCAAAATAAACATGCATGCATCAATATTGATAATCAATATAATGCGTGTTTTTTTAGAGCAATCGTGAGTGCTTTGTACCCTCCCAAAGGGAACGTTTCACGTGCATCTTCATATCCAAATTGGGTTTGAAAATTCTTATGAAAATTACTCAGATTATAAAATTTGAAAAACAAAATAACATTTCAGTTAATGTGTATAGTTTAGAAATGCATGTTATCAATGAAACGACATTTTATGAAGTAGTACCTGCACGATTAACCAAAAATAAAATGGATAAACACGTTAATTTGTTATCAGTTTAAGATAAATATTTCCCTAAATTGAACGAATACGACGCTTTGCCTTTGTATACAGATGATTCTGAAATTAAATATCATTATTGCTGGATAAGGAATATGTCTAGATTGCTGTCAAGTCAGTTGAGCAAGCATAATGGTAAAACATTATTTTGTGATAGATGTTTGAATTATTTCCTCAACGAACAAAAATTGAATGAACATATTGTCTTGTGTGAGAATATTAACGAGTGTAAAATTTCATTTCCAAAATTTTATCATGAAGAATTCCGAAATTATGCATATAAACAAAAATGTCCATTTGTTTTATATGCTGATTTTGAATCGGCTCTAGGAAATTGCAACTTGAAAATTTCGGATAAATCAACAAAATATCAAAAGCATAAAGCGTTCAGTGCAGGCTACTACTTGAAATGCTCTTATGATGACCCAAGTTCAATAGCCATCGGGGTGACGATTGCACGCAATGGTTTACAGATGAAATGGCTAGCATTGCCAAATTTGTTGAATCCAAAATGACAAATATTGTACCAATGATATGTAATCCTGATATTGTTAAAGCCAGGATATGTCATATTTGTGAGAAACCTTTTGTAAAGAAGGACATCATTGTTAGGGACCATTGTCACTTTTTGGGGTTGTTTAGGGGTTGGAGTCATCAGGGTTGCAACCTTTCCCTCAAAAAGCTTTTTATGGTACCCATTATATTCCACAATCATTCCGGGTATGACTGTCATTTTATTATACGGGATGTAGCAAAAAGAGGACTTGTGAGCGTACTTCCCATGAACAAAGAGAAATACATTTCATTCACTCAATACGATAGTGAAACTAGCATTAAATTCAGATTCGTAGATTCATATCGTTTTATGGGAGCCAGTCTCGATGAGTTGGTTTCCACAATAGATGCAAAAAAATTTAAAATTTTGAAAAAAGAATTTGCACAGATGATAAAAAATTCCAGCTTCCCACTAGGAAAGGTGTATTTCCCTACGATTATGTTGATAATATAGAAAAACTCCTCGACACTGAGCTACCCTCCAAAAAACATTTTTACAATAAGCTCAACGACCCCGAAATTGATGATGCGAAGTATGCTCATGCTCAAAATGTTCGGCAGCAATTTGATATCAAAACTTTCGGGGAATATAGCGATTTATACATGCGAACAGATATATTGCTTTTGGCAGACGTTTTCGAAAATGGGTTGGACCCCAGCTGGTACTATACTATGCCGGGATACACGTGAGATTGTATGCTTAAATAAACAAAGTGTAAATTACAAATATTAAAAGACGTTGATATGGTTATGTTTGTGGAAAAGGGCATACGGGGCGGTATTTCAGTTTGTTGTAATAGATATTCGAAAGCTAATAACAAGTATATGCCTACATACAATCCCATGCAGCCATCCAAATTTATCATGTATTTCGATGTAAATAATCTTTATGGGTAGGCGACGTCAGAATGTTTACCATATGGAGGCTTCGAATGGGTTGATATAAATATTGATGTGAGTCAAATTCCTGATGACAATCCCGAAGGTTATATTTTACAAGTTGATTTGGAGTACCCTGAGGAGCTTTAAGATTTACACAAAGATCTTCCATTTTGACCGCACACCACCAACTTCCAAGTTAAAAAAATTAATGCCAACTCTCCAAATAAAACAGAGTATACGTTACACTATAGAAATTTGAAACAGACTCCTGGACATTAGTTATTCTTGAAAAAAATCAATAAAGTTTTAAAATTCAAACAGTCTGCATGGTTGCGTCCTTATATTGAGCAGAATACTCGATTGAGGACTGCAGCCACTAATTATTTTGAAAAAAATCAATTCAAGTTAGCTAATAATGCTATTTTTGGTAAAAAATTGGAGAACATCCGCTTGCACCGAATTGTGAAATTAGTGTCTTCCTATGAAGGTAGATATGGTGCCAATCATCTCATTTCCAGTCCTCGATTTCATAATCGTACAATATTCAAACTTGATGGCTATTGAATTGAAAAAAGCTGAACTTATATTCAAAAAACCAATGTATGTAGGGATGGCTATTTTGGATTTGTCAAAAACATGCATGTTTCAATTTCATTACTATGAGTGTGGAAAAATGCAACTTACTGTATACCGATACAGATAGTTTCATTTATGAACTAACGTGTGGTGACGGATATGAAGAAATCATCAAAAAAAAAACATTTCTAAATTCGATACGTCTGATTATTCGAAAGATAACGAGTACAGCATACGACTTGTGAATATACAGGTAACTGGGTTAATGGAGGATGAAGCAAATGGCAAAATTATCACACACTTTGCAGGGTTCCCTTCAAAGATGTACTCTTATAAAGTGCAGGGAGGTGAAGTATGTAAAAAAGCAAAAAGAGTTAAATATAATGTTGTGAAAAATAGGTTAATCTTTGAGGATTACGTAGATTGTCTGAAAAATTCCAAGCAAAAGAATGTTACACAATGCACAATCAGATCATTTGCTCATAACGTTTACAGTGTAGAGCAGGCAATAGTGGCCCTTAGTCCGTATGACGATAAACGTCATCTTATCCCCAAATCATTTGTTACATTACCGTGGGGGCATTATATTCTAAATTAATTCATTTATTAATCTTTATTTCTGAAATTTTCTCTCGTATACAGGTAGTACAATGAATTTACAACAGTTGCATGAAAACAATCTGTGAGAATATACAGTCTATAGGAAGGTTCTTCATCCACTCACCTTTACCTCAATGATTAATTAATATGTTGATATGTCTGATTTTAGCAATTTGAAAAGACTTATTGATTTTTACCAGTTATGAACTACATAATGCCTAGCAACAGAAAGCTTATTGGTGTCAATATAACTTTACACATGTTGTTTTTGAACTGGAAACTCAAGATGAATGCCGAGATAATTCACATGATCAGGAAAAAGTCAAATTTTGTTGATAATACACACACCTGAAAGCACCATTTTTCGGCTAATATTTCAACTACTTGTTTATAATTCAAAATATGTATATACAGGCCGTTTTTTCATCATGTGGTAACATTGCTATATTCTAAACCGTAATAGATACAAAGACGATTGAATGGGAAAAAATGTAACTATTGTGGTGAGCAGTACATTAGTCAGAGAAAATGTACGAGGACTCTCGCCCTTCCCGACTTATACAGGGAAAACAAAAAATGCTGTTTTCGGTTTTTTACGAATGAAATGGTTATTTCAGAAAATATAAAAAAATTAAAGTGGAAAGTTTTATTGTATTCAAAATGTACTAGAACAACGTAATGATAAATTTTTCATTAAACGTTTCGTATCAACACGGCCACCATCAACTATTTTTTTCAAATACCGACCTGTCTATTTCATCACAAAATATTGATAGTACATTTTGAATACAATAAGACTTTCCTCTTAAATTTTTTTATATTTTCTGAAATAACCGTTCTATTCGTAAAATAACGAAAACAGCATTTTTAGTTTTCCCTGTATAAGTTGGGAGAGGCGAAATTCCCCGTAAATTTTCTATGATCAATTTAGTATATATTTTGTTGCTGTATTTTAGGGAAAGTATTTTAAATATAGAAAAAATCAAATTATTTCCTGCATTTTATTACAATAATTTATTAAATCTAGAGAAATGAAAAACTGTCTCAACATTTGTTTTTTGAAAGAATACAATATTAAGTATTTTCTTTGACAATGCGATTATGCCTACAATTGAGGAGGATAGTGAACCCCCGGCTTTGTATAGTGTTAAGCAAAAAGAGGTAGGTTATATATTTTTCTTCAAATCTCGGTAAAGTAATAATTAGTTCAGTAGAGATATAATGAGAGAGCTTTGGGAGGAGGGAGTCAAAGGTCAACTATTCGTGTCATGTTACACACGTTTCCGGTTATATGTCTACACAGATCAGCAAAATTCAACACGGGTTCAGTGACCTCTTTCAAAGAGTGCATGTGTTACATATCAAATTACCTGGAATGTGCTGACATCGTGTTTCCGGTCACAAACATGTTTATAAACGATGAAGAAATT
The DNA here is from genome assembly GCA_958502065.1 of Chrysolina americana. Taxonomy (NCBI): domain Eukaryota; kingdom Metazoa; phylum Arthropoda; class Insecta; order Coleoptera; family Chrysomelidae; genus Chrysolina; species Chrysolina americana. The sequence goes on from OY293412.1 coordinate 57,610,367, forward strand.
CAATACGAATTCAATGACCTATTTCAAGGTCAACTATTCGTGTCATGTTACACACGTTTCCGGTTACATGTCTACACAGATCAGCAAAATTCAACACGAGTTCAGTGACCTCTTTCAAAGAGTGCATTTGTTACATATCAAATTACCTGGAATGTGCTTACTTCGAGTTTCCGGTCACTAACATGTTTATAAACGATGAAGAAATTCAATACGAGTTCAATGACCTATTTCATGGTCAACTATTCGTGTCATGATACACACGTTTCCGGTTACATGTCTACACAGATCAGTAAAATTCAACACGGGTTCAGTGACCTCTTTCAAAGAGTGCATGTGTTACATATCAAATTACCTGGAATGTGCTGACATCGAGTTTCCGGTAACAATCATGTTTATAAACGATGAAGAAATTCAATACGAGTTCAATGACCTATTTCAAGGTCAACTATTCGTGTTATGTTACACACGTTTCCGGTTACATGTCTACACAGATCAGCAAAATTCAACACGAGTTCAGTGACCTCTTTCAAAGAGTGCATGTGTTACATATCAAATTACCTGGAATGTGCTGACATCGAGTTTCCGGTCACAAACATGTTTATAAACGATAAAAAAATTAAATACGAATTCAATTACCTATTTCAAGGTTATCTATTCGTGTCACATGTTTCCGGTTACATGTCTACACAGATCAGTAAAATCCAACACGAGTTCAGTGACCTCTTTCAAAGAGTGCATGTGTTACATATCAAATTACATGGAATGTGCTGACCTCGAGTTTCTGGTCACAAACATGTTTATAAGCGATGAAGAAATTTAATACGAATTCAATGACATATTTCGAAGTCAACTATTCGTGTCATGTTACACACGTTTCCGGTTACATGTCTACACAGATCTGCAAAATTCAACACGGGTTCAGTGACCTCTTTCAAAGAGTGCATGTGGTACATATCAAATTACCTGGAATGTGCTGACATCGATTTTCCGGTCACAAACATGTTAATGAACGATGAAGAAATTCAATACGAATTCAATGACCTATTTCATGGTCAACTATTCATGTCATGTTACACACGTTTCCGGTTACATGTCTACACAGATCAGCAAAATCCAACACGGGTTCAGTGACCTCTTTCAAAGAGTGCATGTGTTACATATCAAATTACCTGAAATGTGCTGACATCGAGTTTCCTGTCACAAACATGTTTATAAACGATGAAGAAATTTAATACGAATTCAATGACCTATTTCGAAGTCAACTATTCGTGTCATGTTACACACGCTTCCGGTTACATGTCTACACAGATCAGCAAAATTCAACACGGATTCAGTGACCTCTTTCAAAGAGTGCATGTGTTACATATCAAATAACCTGGAATGTGCTGACATCGATTTTCCGGTCACAAACATGTTTATAATCGATGAAGAAATTCAATATGAGTTCAATGACCTATTTCAAGGTCAACTATTCGTGTTATGTTACACACGTTTCCGGTTACATGTCTACACAGAGCAGCAAAATTCAACACGGGTTCAGTGACCTCTTTCAAAGAGTGCATGTGTTACATATCAAATTACCTGGAATGTGCTGACATCGAGTTTCCGGTCACAAACATGTTTATAAACGATAAAGAAATTCAATACGAATTCAATTACCTATTTCAAGGTTATATATTCGTGTCATATGTTTCCGGTTACATGTCTACACAGATCAGCAAAATCCAACACGAGTTCAGTGACCTCTTTCAAAGAGTGCATGTGTTACATATCAAATTACATGGAATGTGCTGACATCGAGTTTCTGGTCACAAACATGTTTATAAACGATGAAGAAATTCAATACGAGTTCAATGACCTATTTCAAGGTCAACTATTCGTGTCATGTTACACACGCTTCCGGTTACATGTCTACACAGATCAGCAAAATTCAACACGGATTCAGTGACCTCTTTCAAAGAGTGCATGTGTTACATATCAAATAACCTGGAATGTGCTGACATCGATTTTCCGGTCACAAACATGTTTATAAACGATGAAGAAATTCAATATGAGTTCAATGACCTATTTCAAGGTCAACTATTCGTGTTATGTTACACACGTTTCCGGTTACATGTCTACACAGAGCAGCAAAATTCAACACGGGTTCAGTGACCTCTTTCAAAGAGTGCATGTGTTACATATCAAATTACCTGGAATGTGCTGACATCGAGTTTCCGGTCACAAACATGTTTATAAACGATAAAGAAATTCAATACGAATTCAATTACCTATTTCAAGGTTATATATTCGTGTCATATGTTTCCGGTTACATGTCTACACAGATCAGCAAAATCCAACACGAGTTCAGTGACCTCTTTCAAAGAGTGCATGTGTTACATATCAAATTACATGGAATGTGCTGACATCGAGTTTCTGGTCACAAACATGTTTATAAACGATGAAGAAATTCAATACGAGTTCAATGACCTATTTCAAGGTCAACTATTCGTGTCATGTTACACACGTTTTCGGTTACATGTCTACACAGATCAGCAAAATTCAACATAGGTTCAGTGACATCTTTCAAAGAGTGCATGTGTTACATATCAAATTACCTGAAATGTGCTGACATCGAGTTTCCTGTCACAAACATGTTTATAAACGATGAAGAAATTTAATACGAATTCAATGACCTATTTCGAAGTCAACTATTCGTGTCATGTTACACACGCTTCCGGTTACATGTCTACACAGATCAGCAAAATTCAACACGGATTCAGTGACCTCTTTCAAAGAGTGCATGTGTTACATATCAAATAACCTGGAATGTGCTGACATCGATTTTCCGGTCACAAACATGTTTATAAACGATGAAGAAATTCAATATGAGTTCAATGACCTATTTCAAGGTCAACTATTCGTGTTATGTTACACACGTTTCCGGTTACATGTCTACACAGAGCAGCAAAATTCAACACGGGTTCAGTGACCTCTTTCAAAGAGTGCATGTGTTACATATCAAATTACCTGGAATGTGCTGACATCGAGTTTCCGGTCACAAACATGTTTATAAACGATAAAGAAATTCAATACGAATTCAATTACCTATTTCAAGGTTATATATTCGTGTCATATGTTTCCGGTTACATGTCTACACAGATCAGCAAAATCCAACACGAGTTCAGTGACCTCTTTCAAAGAGTGCATGTGTTACATATCAAATTACATGGAATGTGCTGACATCGAGTTTCTGGTCACAAACATGTTTATAAACGATGAAGAAATTCAATACGAGTTCAATGACCTATTTCAAGGTCAACTATTCGTGTCATGTTACACACGTTTTCGGTTACATGTCTACACAGATCAGCAAAATTCAACATAGGTTCAGTGACCTCTTTCAAAGAGTGCATGTGTTACATATCAAATTACCTGAAATGTGCTGACATCGAGTTTCCTGTCACAAACATGTTTATAAACGATGAAGAAATTTAATACGAATTCAATGACCTATTTCGAAGTCAACTATTCGTGTCATGTTACACACGCTTCCGGTTACATGTCTACACAGATCAGCAAAATTCAACACGGATTCAGTGACCTCTTTCAAAGAGTGCATGTGTTACATATCAAATAACCTGGAATGTGCTGACATCGATTTTCCGGTCACAAACATGTTTATAAACGATGAAGAAATTCAATATGAGTTCAATGACCTATTTCAAGGTCAACTATTCGTGTTATGTTACACACGTTTCCGGTTACATGTCTACACAGAGCAGCAAAATTCAACACGGGTTCAGTGACCTCTTTCAAAGAGTGCATGTGTTACATATCAAATTACCTGGAATGTGCTGACATCGAGTTTCCGGTCACAAACATGTTTATAAACGATAAAGAAATTCAATACGAATTCAATTACCTATTTCAAGGTTATCTATTCGTGTCATATGTTTCCGGTTACATGTCTACACAGATCAGCAAAATCCAACACGAGTTCAGTGACCTCTTTCAAAGAGTGCATGTGTTACATATCAAATTACATGGAATGTGCTGACATCGAGTTTCTGGTCACAAACATGTTTATAAACGATGAAGAAATTCAATACGAGTTCAATGACCTATTTCAAGGTCAACTATTCGTGTCATGTTACACACGTTTTCGGTTACATGTCTACACAGATCAGCAAAATTCAACATAGGTTCAGTGACCTCTTTCAAAGAGTGCATGTGTTACATATCAAATTACCTGAAATGTACTGACATCGAGTTTCCGGTCACAAACATGTTTATAAACGATGAAGAAATTTAATACGAATTCAATGACCTATTTCGAAGTCAACTATTCGTGTCATGTTACACACGTTTCCGGTTACATGTCTACACAGATCAGCAAAATTCAACACGGATTCAGTGACCTCTTTCAAAGAGTGCATGTGTTACATATCAAATAACCTGGAATGTGCTGACATCGATTTTCCGGTCACAAACATGTTTATAAACGATGAAGAAATTCAATATGAGTTCAATGACCTATTTCAAGGTCAACTATTCGTGTTATGTTACACACGTTTCCGGTTACATGTCTACACAGAGCAGCAAAATTCAACACGGGTTCAGTGACCTCTTTCAAAGAGTGCATGTGTTACATATCAAATTACCTGGAATGTGCTGACATCGAGTTTCCGGTCACAAACATGTTTATAAACGATAAAGAAATTCAATACGAATTCAATTACCTATTTCAAGGTTATATATTCGTGTCATATGTTTCCGGTTACATGTCTACACAGATCAGCAAAATCCAACACGAGTTCAGTGACCTCTTTCAAAGAGTGCATGTGTTACATATCAAATTACATGGAATGTGCTGACATCGAGTTTCTGGTCACAAACATGTTTATAAACGATGAAGAAATTCAATACGAGTTCAATGACCTATTTCAAGGTCAACTATTCGTGTCATGTTACACACGTTTTCGGTTACATGTCTACACAGATCAGCAAAATTCAACATAGGTTCAGTGACCTCTTTCAAAGAGTGCATGTGTTACATATCAAATTACCTGAAATGTGCTGACATCGAGTTTCCTGTCACAAACATGTTTATAAACGATGAAGAAATTTAATACGAATTCAATGACCTATTTCGAAGTCAACTATTCGTGTCATGTTACACACGCTTCCGGTTACATGTCTACACAGATCAGCAAAATTCAACACGGATTCAGTGACCTCTTTCAAAGAGTGCATGTGTTACATATCAAATAACCTGGAATGTGCTGACATCGATTTTCCGGTCACAAACATGTTTATAAACGATGAAGAAATTCAATATGAGTTCAATGACCTATTTCAAGGTCAACTATTCGTGTTATGTTACACACGTTTCCGGTTACATGTCTACACAGAGCAGCAAAATTCAACACGGGTTCAGTGACCTCTTTCAAAGAGTGCATGTGTTACATATCAAATTACCTGGAATGTGCTGACATCGAGTTTCCGGTCACAAACATGTTTATAAACGATAAAGAAATTCAATACGAATTCAATTACCTATTTCAAGGTTATATATTCGTGTCATATGTTTCCGGTTACATGTCTACACAGATCAGCAAAATCCAACACGAGTTCAGTGACCTCTTTCAAAGAGTGCATGTGTTACATATCAAATTACATGGAATGTGCTGACATCGAGTTTCTGGTCACAAACATGTTTATAAACGATGAAGAAATTCAATACGAGTTCAATGACCTATTTCAAGGTCAACTATTCGTGTCATGTTACACACGTTTTCGGTTACATGTCTACACAGATCAGCAAAATTCAACATAGGTTCAGTGACCTCTTTCAAAGAGTGCATGTGTTACATATCAAATTACCTGAAATGTGCTGACATCGAGTTTCCTGTCACAAACATGTTTATAAACGATGAAGAAATTTAATACGAATTCAATGACCTATTTCGAAGTCAACTATTCGTGTCATGTTACACACGCTTCCGGTTACATGTCTACACAGATCAGCAAAATTCAACACGGATTCAGTGACCTCTTTCAAAGAGTGCATGTGTTACATATCAAATAACCTGGAATGTGCTGACATCGATTTTCCGGTCACAAACATGTTTATAAACGATGAAGAAATTCAATATGAGTTCAATGACCTATTTCAAGGTCAACTATTCGTGTTATGTTACACACGTTTCCGGTTACATGTCTACACAGAGCAGCAAAATTCAACACGGGTTCAGTGACCTCTTTCAAAGAGTGCATGTGTTACATATCAAATTACCTGGAATGTGCTGACATCGAGTTTCCGGTCACAAACATGTTTATAAACGATAAAGAAATTCAATACGAATTCAATTACCTATTTCAAGGTTATCTATTCGTGTCATATGTTTCCGGTTACATGTCTACACAGATCAGCAAAATCCAACACGAGTTCAGTGACCTCTTTCAAAGAGTGCATGTGTTACATATCAAATTACATGGAATGTGCTGACATCGAGTTTCTGGTCACAAACATGTTTATAAACGATGAAGAAATTCAATACGAGTTCAATGACCTATTTCAAGGTCAACTATTCGTGTCATGTTACACACGTTTTCGGTTACATGTCTACACAGATCAGCAAAATTCAACATAGGTTCAGTGACCTCTTTCAAAGAGTGCATGTGTTACATATCAAATTACCTGAAATGTACTGACATCGAGTTTCCGGTCACAAACATGTTTATAAACGATGAAGAAATTTAATACGAATTCAATGACCTATTTCGAAGTCAACTATTCGTGTCATGTTACACACGTTTCCGGTTACATGTCTACACAGATCAGCAAAATTCAACACGGATTCAGTGACCTCTTTCAAAGAGTGCATGTGTTACATATCAAATAACCTGGAATGTGCTGACATCGATTTTCCGGTCACAAACATGTTTATAAACGATGAAGAAATTCAATATGAGTTCAATGACCTATTTCAAGGTCAACTATTCGTGTCATGTTACACACGCTTCCGGTTACATGTCTACACAGATCAGCAAAATTCAACACGGGTTCAGTGACCTCTTTCAAAGAGTGCATGTGTTACATATCAAATTACCTGGAATGTGCTGACATCGATTTTCCGGTCACAAACATGTTTATAAACGATGAAGAAATTCAATATGAGTTCAATGACCTATTTCAAGGTCAACTATTCGTGTTATGTTACACACGTTTCCGGTTACATGTCTACACAGAGCAGCAAAATTCAACACGGGTTCAGTGACCTCTTTCAAAGAGTGCATGTGTTACATATCAAATTACCTGGAATGTGCTGACATCGAGTTTCCGGTCACAAACATGTTTATAAACGATAAAGAAATTCAATACGAATTCAATTACCTATTTCAAGGTTATATATTCGTGTCATATGTTTCCGGTTACATGTCTACACAGATCAGCAAAATCCAACACGAGTTCAGTGACCTCTTTCAAAGAGTGCATGTGTTACATATCAAATTACATGGAATGTGCTGACATCGAGTTTCTGGTCACAAACATGTTTATAAACGATGAAGAAATTCAATACGAGTTCAATGACCTATTTCAAGGTCAACTATTCGTGTCATGTTACACACGTTTTCGGTTACATGTCTACACAGATCAGCAAAATTCAACATAGGTTCAGTGACCTCTTTCAAAGAGTGCATGTGTTACATATCAAATTACCTGAAATGTGCTGACATCGAGTTTCCTGTCACAAACATGTTTATAAACGATGAAGAAATTTAATACGAATTCAATGACCTATTTCGAAGTCAACTATTCGTGTCATGTTACACACGCTTCCGGTTACATGTCTACACAGATCAGCAAAATTCAACACGGATTCAGTGACCTCTTTCAAAGAGTGCATGTGTTACATATCAAATAACCTGGAATGTGCTGACATCGATTTTCCGGTCACAAACATGTTTATAAACGATGAAGAAATTCAATATGAGTTCAATGACCTATTTCAAGGTCAACTATTCGTGTTATGTTACACACGTTTCCGGTTACATGTCTACACAGAGCAGCAAAATTCAACACGGGTTCAGTGACCTCTTTCAAAGAGTGCATGTGTTACATATCAAATTACCTGGAATGTGCTGACATCGAGTTTCCGGTCACAAACATGTTTATAAACGATAAAGAAATTCAATACGAATTCAATTACCTATTTCAAGGTTATCTATTCGTGTCATATGTTTCCGGTTACATGTCTACACAGATCAGCAAAATCCAACACGAGTTCAGTGACCTCTTTCAAAGAGTGCATGTGTTACATATCAAATTACATGGAATGTGCTGACATCGAGTTTCTGGTCACAAACATGTTTATAAACGATGAAGAAATTCAATACGAGTTCAATGACCTATTTCAAGGTCAACTATTCGTGTCATGTTACACACGTTTTCGGTTACATGTCTACACAGATCAGCAAAATTCAACATAGGTTCAGTGACCTCTTTCAAAGAGTGCATGTGTTACATATCAAATTACCTGAAATGTACTGACATCGAGTTTCCGGTCACAAACATGTTTATAAACGATGAAGAAATTTAATACGAATTCAATGACCTATTTCGAAGTCAACTATTCGTGTCATGTTACACACGTTTCCGGTTACATGTCTACACAGATCAGCAAAATTCAACACGGATTCAGTGACCTCTTTCAAAGAGTGCATGTGTTACATATCAAATAACCTGGAATGTGCTGACATCGATTTTCCGGTCACAAACATGTTTATAAACGATGAAGAAATTCAATATGAGTTCAATGACCTATTTCAAGGTCAACTATTCGTGTTATGTTACACACGTTTCCGGTTACATGTCTACACAGAGCAGCAAAATTCAACACGGGTTCAGTGACCTCTTTCAAAGAGTGCATGTGTTACATATCAAATTACCTGGAATGTGCTGACATCGAGTTTCCGGTCACAAACATGTTTATAAACGATAAAGAAATTCAATACGAATTCAATTACCTATTTCAAGGTTATATATTCGTGTCATATGTTTCCGGTTACATGTCTACACAGATCAGCAAAATCCAACACGAGTTCAGTGACCTCTTTCAAAGAGTGCATGTGTTACATATCAAATTACATGGAATGTGCTGACATCGAGTTTCTGGTCACAAACATGTTTATAAACGATGAAGAAATTCAATACGAGTTCAATGACCTATTTCAAGGTCAACTATTCGTGTCATGTTACACACGTTTTCGGTTACATGTCTACACAGATCAGCAAAATTCAACATAGGTTCAGTGACCTCTTTCAAAGAGTGCATGTGTTACATATCAAATTACCTGAAATGTGCTGACATCGAGTTTCCTGTCACAAACATGTTTATAAACGATGAAGAAATTTAATACGAATTCAATGACCTATTTCGAAGTCAACTATTCGTGTCATGTTACACACGCTTCCGGTTACATGTCTACACAGATCAGCAAAATTCAACACGGATTCAGTGACCTCTTTCAAAGAGTGCATGTGTTACATATCAAATAACCTGGAATGTGCTGACATCGATTTTCCGGTCACAAACATGTTTATAAACGATGAAGAAATTCAATATGAGTTCAATGACCTATTTCAAGGTCAACTATTCGTGTTATGTTACACACGTTTCCGGTTACATGTCTACACAGAGCAGCAAAATTCAACACGGGTTCAGTGACCTCTTTCAAAGAGTGCATGTGTTACATATCAAATTACCTGGAATGTGCTGACATCGAGTTTCCGGTCACAAACATGTTTATAAACGATAAAGAAATTCAATACGAATTCAATTACCTATTTCAAGGTTATATATTCGTGTCATATGTTTCCGGTTACATGTCTACACAGATCAGCAAAATCCAACACGAGTTCAGTGACCTCTTTCAAAGAGTGCATGTGTTACATATCAAATTACATGGAATGTGCTGACATCGAGTTTCTGGTCACAAACATGTTTATAAACGATGAAGAAATTCAATACGAGTTCAATGACCTATTTCAAGGTCAACTATTCGTGTCATGTTACACACGTTTTCGGTTACATGTCTACACAGATCAGCAAAATTCAACATAGGTTCAGTGACCTCTTTCAAAGAGTGCATGTGTTACATATCAAATTACCTGAAATGTGCTGACATCGAGTTTCCTGTCACAAACATGTTTATAAACGATGAAGAAATTTAATACGAATTCAATGACCTATTTCGAAGTCAACTATTCGTGTCATGTTACACACGCTTCCGGTTACATGTCTACACAGATCAGCAAAATTCAACACGGATTCAGTGACCTCTTTCAAAGAGTGCATGTGTTACATATCAAATAACCTGGAATGTGCTGACATCGATTTTCCGGTCACAAACATGTTTATAAACGATGAAGAAATTCAATATGAGTTCAATGACCTATTTCAAGGTCAACTATTCGTGTTATGTTACACACGTTTCCGGTTACATGTCTACACAGAGCAGCAAAATTCAACACGGGTTCAGTGACCTCTTTCAAAGAGTGCATGTGTTACATATCAAATTACCTGGAATGTGCTGACATCGAGTTTCCGGTCACAAACATGTTTATAAACGATAAAGAAATTCAATACGAATTCAATTACCTATTTCAAGGTTATCTATTCGTGTCATATGTTTCCGGTTACATGTCTACACAGATCAGCAAAATCCAACACGAGTTCAGTGACCTCTTTCAAAGAGTGCATGTGTTACATATCAAATTACATGGAATGTGCTGACATCGAGTTTCTGGTCACAAACATGTTTATAAACGATGAAGAAATTCAATACGAGTTCAATGACCTATTTCAAGGTCAACTATTCGTGTCATGTTACACACGTTTTCGGTTACATGTCTACACAGATCAGCAAAATTCAACATAGGTTCAGTGACCTCTTTCAAAGAGTGCATGTGTTACATATCAAATTACCTGAAATGTACTGACATCGAGTTTCCGGTCACAAACATGTTTATAAACGATGAAGAAATTTAATACGAATTCAATGACCTATTTCGAAGTCAACTATTCGTGTCATGTTACACACGTTTCCGGTTACATGTCTACACAGATCAGCAAAATTCAACACGGATTCAGTGACCTCTTTCAAAGAGTGCATGTGTTACATATCAAATAACCTGGAATGTGCTGACATCGATTTTCCGGTCACAAACATGTTTATAAACGATGAAGAAATTCAATATGAGTTCAATGACCTATTTCAAGGTCAACTATTCGTGTCATGTTACACACGTTTCCGGTTACATGTCTACACAGATCAGCAAAATTCAACACGAGTTTAGTGACCTCTTTCAAAGAGTGCATGTGTTACATATCAAATTACCTGGAATGTGCTGACATCGAGTTTCCGGTCACAAACATGTTTATAAACGATGAAGAAATTTAAAACGAATTCAATGATCTATGTCGAAGTCAACTATTCGTGTCATGTTACACACGTTTCCAGTTACATGTCTACACAGATCAGCAAAATTCAACACGGATTCAGTGACCTCTTTCAAAGAGTGCATGTGTTACATATCAAATAACCTGGAATGTCCTGACATCGATTTTCCGGTCACAAACATGTTTATGAACGATGAAGAAATTCAATTACCTATTTCAAGGGCAACTATTCGTGTCACACGTTTCCGGTTACATGTCTACTCAGATCAGCAAAATTCAACACGAGTTCAGTGACCTCTTTCAAAGAGTGCATGTGTTACATATCAAATTACCTGGAATGTGCTGACATCGAGTTTCCGCTCACAAACATGTTTATAAACGATAAAGAAATTCAATACGAATTCAATTACCTATTTCAAGGTTATCTATTCGTGTCACATGTTTCCGGTTACATGTCTACACAGATCAGCAAAATCCAACACGAGTTCAGTGACCTCTTTCGAAGAGTGCATGTGTTACATATCAAATTACATGGAATGTGCTGACATCGAGTTTCTGGTCACAAACATGTTTATAAACGATGAAGAAATTCAATACGAGTTCAATGACCTATTTCAAGGTCAACTATTTGTGTCATGTTACACACGTTTCCGGTTACATGTCTTCACAGATCAGCAAAATTCAACACGAGTTCAGTGACCTCTTTCAAAGAGTGCATGTGTTACATATCAAATTACCTGGAATGTGCTGACATCGAGTTTCCGATCACAAACATGTTTATAAACGATAAAAAAATTAAATACGAATTCAATTACCTATTTCAAGGTTATCTATTCGTGTCACATGTTTCCGGTTACATGTCTACACAGATCAGCAAAATCCAACACGAGTTCAGTGACCTCTTTCAAAGAGTGCATGTGTTACATATCAAATTACATGGAATGTGCTGACATCGAGTTTCTGGTCACAAACATGTTTATAAGCGATGAAGAAATTTAATACGAATTCAATGACATATTTCGAAGTCAACTATTCGTGTCATGTTACACACGTTTCCGGTTACATGTCTACACAGATCAGCAAAATCCAACACGGGTTCAGTGACCTCTTTCAAAGAGTGCATGTGTTACATATCTAATTACCTGAAATGTGCTGACATCGAGTTTCCTGTCACAAACATGTTTATAAACGATGAAGAAATTTAATACGAATTCAATGACCTATTTCGAAGTCAACTATTCGTGTCATGTTACACACGCTTCCGGTTACATGTCTACACAGATCAGCAAAATTCAACACGGATTCAGTGACCTCTTTCAAAGAGTGCATGTGTTACATATCAAATAACCTGAAATGTGCTGACATCGATTTTTCGGTCACAAACATGTTTATAAACGATGAAGAAATTCAATATGAGTTCAATGACCTATTTCAAGGTCAACTATTCGTGTTATGTTACACACGTTTCCGGTTACATGTCTACACAGAGCAGCAAAATTCAACACGGGTTCAGTGACCTCTTTCAAAGAGTGCATGTGTTACATATCAAATTACCTGGAATGTGCTGACATCGAGTTTCCGGTCACAAACATGTTTATAAACGATAAAGAAATTCAATACGAATTCAATTACCTATTTCAAGGTTATCTATTCGTGTCATATGTTTCCGGTTACATGTCTACACAGATCAGCAAAATCCAACACGAGTTCAGTGACCTCTTTCAAAGAGTGCATGTGTTACATATCAAATTACATGGAATGTGCTGACATCGAGTTTCTGGTCACAAACATGTTTATAAACGATGAAGAAATTCAATACGAGTTCAATGACCTATTTCAAGGTCAACTATTCGTGTCATGTTACACACGTTTTCGGTTACATGTCTACACAGATCAGCAAAATTCAACACAGGTTCAGTGACCTCTTTCAAAGAGTGCATGTGTTACATATCAAATTACCTGAAATGTGCTGACATCGAGTTTCCGGTCACAAACATGTTTATAAACGATGAAGAAATTTAATACGAATTCAATGACCTATTTCGAAGTCAACTATTCGTGTCATGTTACACACGTTTCCGGTTACATGTCTACACAGATCAGCAAAATTCAACACGGATTCAGTGACCTCTTTCAAAGAGTGCATGTGTTACATATCAAATAACCTGGAATGTGCTGACATCGATTTTCCGGTCACAAACATGTTTATAAACGATGAAGAAATTCAATATTTCAATGACCTATTTCAAGGTCAACTATTCGTGTCATGTTACACACGTTTCCGGTTACATGTCTACACAGATCAGCAAAATTCAACACGAGTTTAGTGACCTCTTTCAAAGAGTGCATGTGTTACATATCAAATTACCTGGAATGTGCTGACATCGAGTTTCCGGTCACAAACATGTTTATAAACGATGAAGAAATTTAATACGAATTCAATGATCTATGTCGAAGTCAACTATTCGTGTCATGTTACACACGTTTCCAGTTACATGTCTACACAGATCAGCAAAATTCAACACGGATTCAGTGACCTCTTTCAAAGAGTGCATGTGTTACATATCAAATAACCTGGAATGTGCTGACATCGATTTTCCGGTCACAAACATGTTTATAAACGATGAAGAAATTCAATATGAGTTCAATGACCTATTTCAAGGTCAACTATTCGTGTCATGTTACACACGTTTCCGGTTACATGTCTACACAGATCAGCAAAATTCAACACGAGTTTAGTGACCTCTTTCAAAGAGTGCATGTGTTACATATCAAATTACCTGGAATGTGCTGACATCGAGTTTCCGCTCACAAACATGTTTATAAACGATAAAGAAATTCAATACGAATTCAATTACCTATTTCAAGGTTATCTATTCGTGTCACATGTTTCCGGTTACATGTCTACAGAGATCAGCAAAATCCAACACGAGTTCAGTGACCTCTTTCGAAGAGTGCATGTGTTACATATCAAATTACCTGGAATGTGCTGACATCGAGTTTCCGGTCACAAACATGTTTATAAACGATGAAGAAATTCAATACGAGTTCAATGACCTATTTCAAGGTCAACTATTCGTGTTATGTTACACACGTTTCCGGTTACATGTCTACAGGGATCTGCAAAATTCAACACGGGTTCAGTGACCTCTTTCAAAGAGTGCATGTGTTACATATCAAATTACCTGGAATGTGCTGACATCGAGTTTCCGGTCACAAACATGTTTATAAACGATGAAGAAATTCAAGACGAATTCAATGACCTATTTCAAGGTCAACTATTCGTGTCATGTTACACACGTTTCCGGTTACATGTCTACACAGATCAGCAAAATTCAACACGGGTTCAGTGACCTCTTTCAAAGAGTGCATGTGTTACATATCAAATTACCTGAAATGTGCTGACATCGAGTTTCCGGTCACAAACATGTTTATAAACGATGAAGAAATTCAATTACCTATTTCAAGGTCAACTATTCGTGTCACACGTTTCCGGTTACATGTCTACACAGATCAGCAAAATTCAACACGAGTTCAGTGACCTCTTTCAAAGAGTGCATGTGTTACATATCAAATTACATGGAATGTGCTGACATCGAGTTTCCGGTCACAAACATGTTTATAAACGATAAAGAAATTCAAAACGAGTTCAATGACCTATTTCAAGGTCAACTATTCGTGTCATGTTACACACGTTTTCGGTTACATGTCTACACAGATCAGCAAAATTCAACACGTGTTCAGTGACCTCTTTCAAAGAGTGCATGTGTTACATATCAAATTACCTGAAATGTGCTGACATCGAGTTTCCGGTCACAAACTTGTTTATAAGCGATGAAAAAATTCAATACGAGTTCAATGACCCATTTCAAGCTCAACTAATCGTGTCATGTTACACACGTTTCCAGTTACATGTTTACACAGATCAGTAAAATTCAACACGGGTTCAGTGACCTCTTTCAATAGTACATGTGTTACATATCAAATTACCTAGAATGTGCTGACATCGAGTTTCCGGTCACAAACATGTTTATAAACGATGAAGAAATTCAATACGAGTTCACTGACCTATTTCAAGGTCAACTATTTGTGTCATGTTGCACACGTTTCCGGTTACATGTCTACACACATCAGCAAAATTCAACACGGGTTCAGTGACCTCATTCAAATAGTGCATGTGTGACATATCGAATTACCTGGAATGTGGTGACATCAAGTTTCCGGTCACAAACATGTTTATAAACGATGAAGAAATTCAATACGAATTCAATTACCTATTTCAAGGTCAACTATTCGTTTCATGATACACACGTTTCCGGTTACATATCTACACAGATCAGCAAAATTCAACACGAGTTCAGTGATCTCTTTCAAAGAGTGCATGTGTTACATATCAAATCACCTGGAATGTGCTGACATCGATTTTCCGGTCACAAACATGTTTATAAACGATGAAGAAATTCAATACGAGTTCAATGACCTATTTCAAGGTAAACTATTCGTTTCCGGTAGGAAAAGTTTCGACACATACATCTGGAAGCAGAGAATAAGCCACACCAGATCAGCAGGAACGAAGATAACTGGGACAGTGACGACTATGGGACCTTTGTACCTAATGTTAACAATAGGCCCATCATCAGGTGTCCACCAATTGGCAAGAGTTCCGAAGAGAAGAAGCTTTTCATGCAACAGAAAAGGCTTCGACACATACATCTGGAAGCATAGAATAAGCCACACCAAATCAGCGGGAACGAAGATAACTGGGACCTATGTACCTAATGTTAACAATAGGCCTATCATCATGAAGTAATTAAAGAATTATTAAAAATAATTTTTTGAATATTCATGTCTATTCCTCCTCTCTAACTATCTTAAATATATAATATTAAAAGAAATGGCTTTTCCATCTCAGTTGGATTCAAGCGTTCAACATGTTCATGAATATTATAATTTTAGAGGCTGTCTGGCAAGGTATTCTTCTTATACACCAACCTGCTGATGGTGTTTTTTTAAGCTTCGATAGTAACGATACATGGAATAAAACTCTACTCTACGAGTTAGCAGGAATAATTCTCTTTGAAAACAATAATAAAAGTAATCTAACAGTCACAGTACGGGTCAATAATAATACTGAGTATAAGTTATTGATGAGAAAAAAATTATTCTATCAAACAAACAGACAGAATTAAGCTACCCTTTTGCCCAACATCAACTTATATAAGAGATGATTCAGGGTCTACATTAGTTCAATCTCTAATTTACTCCATAGCTATATGCTCTTCAGTGATCTTCCTCTGCTCATTGGTGGAAACGTTTCAAAAATATGGAAACTGTTTACTCTGTGATAGATCTTATAACCAAACATGAGAAGCTCAAACCTTTATACAAATTCACTGAGGATGAACTACAACAATTTCCACTAGAATATTTAATTTGTAAAGCTAGACCTAGGGAACTTCTTTTGGCATGGCACAAACTACCAGAGAAATATATGAGCAAGTTTGAACTACGGGTTCAGCTGCCTTGCTACATTCATCATAATCGACCTGAGTGGATGGAATATATAGATGGTCCGGCTTCTCCTCAATCAAAATGTTATTCCTGTTTAAGTAGTTTGAAGTAATTTATATTTAGGGTATCTGAATAAAAAACATATAATTAATATTTTTATTTTATTTAATAACAAGAAATCCAAAAATTCATTTACTCATCAAATTCTCTGACATCAATAGTAGGAGATCCAACGCTGCGTCCTCATCTTTTAGATTCAACGTATGGTGACCCCAAGCTAATGTTTCTATATTATTCGGCAAAACAAATCTTTTGTCATCTCTAGATGATAACGCAACTTTGTTTTTCAACTCCGTGTAAACGGTATGTAAATGTGAAATTAAAACATTACATTTTGCGTAAGATAGAACCACCTCTTTCAACAATTCGAACATAATCAGAAAATTGTAGTGTATTCTGTATTACATTTTTTGTAACTCCTTTTGCCTTTTTCATCAATGTTATTGTTTTGACACAGTATGCTTTCGCACCTGTACCATAGAAACATTCTATTGGTGATCCGGAAATTTCATCTTTCATCTTACCGATTACTGATACTGTTTTAGGAATGTTATGAATATTGTCGATTTTGAAATTAGATGTATCAAAGTATTTTATGTTTTTCCTTATATTATCGTATACATTTTCTGTGAATATCTCCAGAATCAGTGAATCAGTATCTGTGTAGCAGCATATTTTGTTTTAATGTACCCATAATAGAAATCATAAATTACTATTTTTGAGATATCCAAAATTGAAAAACCTACGTATAGCGGTTTGTTATAGGTCACTGTTAATTTTTCCATCTGAACTGCTAGTAAATTCTCCTCGAACACTGTACATGATTTGAAATGAGGTTTTGCAATCAATCCTTCAGCTCCTACAGATCCAGGCATATTTTCCCAGTGACTACATAGTTTGATGTTTTGTCTTTTGTCCACGTTCTCCATAGTTTTTCCAAATATTGAATTTATGATGAATTTAAATAAATCACGTTCAAATTCATTCCTAGCAGAATTTCGAAGCTTAGTATTCAGATCAATATATTGTTTCAACCATGCTGACTGTGAGAATTCCATAACTCTGTGTATTCTAGTCAGTTTCAATCCATATTTCAAACACTGTTTCAAATTTCAGTAGTGTATGATATATCTTTCGTTTCTCATCAAATTCGGGGTTAACTTGGAAAATTTACTTCCTGGAGGCTTGATATTTTCTGGGCAGAAAGGAAGGTCATTATGATCATCATGGAAGTTTGGTGGATAGTCTAAATCAACTTCCAATACATATCCTTTCGAAGATGTATCTTAAATTTTGAAACAGTCAAACTTGTCTATCTCCCACTGCTCAAGCCATCTGAAATCTCGCAGTGGGAGATATTCACTCATAGCAGCTCCATATAAATTTGATGCATCAAGATATAAAATATATGAATTTGGTTTGGAAGGATCAAAAGATGTAATAAATGGATTATTAGCTTTAGCCTTTCTTTTACTGCATTGGCTCACTCCACCACGAATTCCTTTCTTGAAAAAGTGAACCATATCTATATCAGTCAAGAGTTCTAATTCAACCTTGGTTAATCGCAGCATATCATCCCAACTGAGTGAAGGAGCTGTCACATACTGGGCTGGATCCAGTTTATACTTTTCTAAACAAACATCTCTGAAGTTTTCGATGACATCTGCTAAAAGAAGAATATCTGATTATAAGTAAACATCTGAATATTCTCCTAGAGTTGAACATCCGAATTCCTGCCATACTTCACAAGCTCGATTATAATCTTCTTTGGAAATATCTGTGCCATTCAAAATATCGAAGAATTCAGACTGGTTTGGTAATATGGGTTGATTCAATTTTTCATAGGAATCAACATATGAATAAGGAAAAACACCTTTGCGTCTTATCATATTGAATTTTCTATCATCTTGAAAATATTTTCTAACCTCTCGACATTGGGAATATTTCAGAGTTTTACTCAGACTATCCAGAGATTTTGATAAGAACCGGAAAGAATCGACAAATCTCAGATATAGATATGTATCTCTAAATTTAGGGTTTTCTGATTTCTTAATATGATTGATGATGATTAAATATGATTTGGTGATTGAAATATACTTCTCTTTGTTTTGGGCAATATCTGAAATATTTTCTTTATGCGATGCCAGTTTTTTTATGAATAGGTGGCAATCATAATTTGTCAAATTATGAAAGAAAACGGGAATGAATTTCACCAGTTTATACTGTAAATTACATCTTGAATGAGCACTTGCACGGTACACACCAGTCAAGTGACAGTGGTCCCGGACTTTTATGTCTGCAGCCTTATAGATCTTACCACAAATATGACATTCTGTGGAAATCTGAAATTCTTTCTCTTCTTTTTCTGTGAGTGGTAGCATTTTTTTGACATGTTCCAAGTGTTTGTTATATAACTTCAAAACGAGCTCATCCAACCTTTTTACAAAAACCTCAGCACAATCAGTTCCGCGATATTGTACAAACTCTGAGTATTTGTCATCGAAATTACACTTTACATAGAAAGCGAATGAATATCGCTCGTGTTCATTTGCTTTTAATGTGAATAACTGCTCATCAGATGGTTCACTGTGATGAATGGGCTTTAGCAAACTCTCAAAATCGGCATATATCACAAAAGGAACTGGAAGTTGTTTTTCTAAATTGATGAACTTGAGAATATTTCCAGGCAAAGTTTCACCATATTTGTTTATGATTAAGTCTGGTTTTGGGAGTAACACACATAGACGATTACAATCAAAATGTTGATGAGTCGTCAGTTTGTCAGTCGTAGGAAAGAATTGGAGACAACCATCACAAGTATATACACGACCATTATGCTTAAATTTTTGTCGTGATGCCAATCTAGACAAATCTGTGATGAGACAATAATGATAATTTCCATCATAATCACCTATCAGTAGGAGATTTACATGTGTTGCAGATCGTTGTGTTGTGAAATGTAAGGGACCCACGATGTTGGTAACCATTTTGCCTTCTATAAATTTTGTATCTGTACCAAAAACATTTATAGATATATTATTCATTATTTCAAATTTCGAAATATCCGTCAATTTTACTGGAAAATCAATACCTTCACAATCAAGTAAGGTAGAATAATGTGTATATGAGGATGGACTCGATGGATCTCCATTTGAAGGAAAAATTTCGGCCATAATAGACCAAGCGAAGCAAGCATTATCCAAGTTCTTTACATTCAGAACGGCTTGTTTCATATTTATTGCTTTGGGTAACTTGATATATGATGAAGCTGATAATGGATTATATATGTTTATATTAACATCAAGATGCCAAATCTTCTGAGTCTCTTTCCTGGAATTCTGAAGCCTTCGAAATCATCTCATCTTTGAATTCATCGTATGTCATTTAAGTTAGTAGAATATGTGATAATTTTGTTTTTTGTATTGAAGGATTTCATATCACTCAACTCTTTCTCGGGTATGATATAGTGCCCAAATAATTCAAAATGTATTTTCAAACTTTTGCGCTCCTGTATATATTCCGAAATGATGTTCAGAACATTCGGCTTAATTTCTTCCATAAAGTTGACGTAATCAACATGTGTTCCACTACTTTTGAATCGATAACTTGCTATTCTATTCTTGAATGCGTGTTCCATCTTCCAGTTCTGTTGAAATATTCACGTGTAGCCGTTTTCTCGACTGTGGAGCACTGGTGGATGGATCGCTCAATTAATTTTTTTTTGCTACTGGTTCCTCAGCTTCTTTGAAAGGGCAGGTATTTTGCAAATGTCGACGTAGGTTATCTCTTCTCGAAAAATTCAAATTGCATTTGTCACACTTCACGATTCTCAGTGGCAGCAATACTAACTGTACTCGTTATGGTACTCCTTACAATAATATATGGAGCTCTAGATATGCGCTTGCGCATTGCTGTTTCTATAGCGGTCAATGACCTTGTGGGAAACACCTGACGACAACCGGATGCTAAAGTGGAACGACTGTCAAGTCATCAATCCGAAAAATTATATCTGTTGCAAGGTGAATGACCTTGTGGAAAATATCTGGTGTCTAGTCACCGGATGCTATGGAGTGAACGACCTTGTAAAAAAACATCTAGTATCTAGACAACCTGATGATATAAGGTGAATGATTTGTAGTTTCATGAAAATCTCAAAATAAAAGGAATTTCTTTTAGAATATATTTATTCAGATGTATCCATTATATACATTTGAAATAAAGAGTGAATATTTGAAAGTGCACATGTACAATTATCTTTAGTATGATGAAAACAACTTGCTTCAGATGCACCCAAACCGGGTTGTTTTTTAAATTCTATGACTGGTTGCTGGGTGAATTGTTTGATGTATTCAGCTTTTTCCTTTCCTTTGACAAAAAGATCCACTCCTTCGGTGAGCCTGTTCATTATATTTCCAAATTGATGTAATAGTGTGAATCCATCATTCCAATCTATACAGTGGTGATTATGCATCAGCCAAGTGGCCTGACTATGAAATTTTGGTGGGAGCATATTCATTGGAAACGGTGGTTTAAACACATAGTGAGAAACTCTTCTTCCATCGAATGCAGCCAGTTCCTTCGTCAAAAATTTATTATGCTCAATTTTGAAACCTTGCACGTCTATCACCAATATCATATTTTCAAACTACTGAGTTTCCATATCAATGCTTGTTTTAAAGTGTATGATTCAATCAATTGTTTCAGTACTTTCAGGTTCTTATGGTGTTGCTCCAATCTTCTTCTGTACTCTGATATAATCTTCGAACTGATGTTTCAAGTATGCAAGTCTTTCTATATAACCCATCGAGCTTTAAAACTGCTTAACAATTTTCGTCAATGGATTATATGAAAATTCTGTCTCATGTAGAATAAGATAGTATGCAGTAACATTTCTGGGTGTGATTTCAGCAGTTTCAATTTCAATTCTAAGTACTATGGAACCGCTTTGAATCACTTCCTTTTGACGTGAACAGTCGATGTGCACCAGCGGTGCCTTAATTTTGAATTCATTGGGATTGAAAATAGGTTGGTTTGATTTGAGATGATAGTAACTCTCTTGGAAGTTGGCATACATTTCATAGAGTTTTGCAAACTTGTTTTTCTTAAATTCAAGATTCAAGTCATTAAAACGATATCTTTCAGAATTCAGAAATACTCTTAAATTACTCAGATTACAGTGGTCGAATGTACTCATATCAGTAGTAAGCTTTTTTTTATCTTAGTGAAATGCAATGATAACATGGCGAGGAGTTTCAACCTTTGTAGTTGTTTTCACAGCCCAAGTATGCCTTGTTGTTTGATTTAGAGAAGGGTATTCAATCAATTCCCATCTTCTGAATTTAAGCGGTAGTTCAACATTGCTATTTATGATTTTATTCAATCGTAGTTGTTCTTGAATACTTGGTATTACGTGAGGGACACACCAACTCAGTTTGCTTATGCTCACCTTAGGCTTTTCGGAATCATCTATACTGCACACAGCATCTAAATCATGACTCTCACGAATCAAAACTAGTTCTTGTCTCATATTGATCACAATTTTTCTGAAATCTTAAAAAAATCCAGCCCATAACTTGAGCGGAATACATACATTGAAATTCCCTTCATCATCAACTAATGTTTTATCACTCGCACCAAGTTTGGGAAACCAACCAGCATTTTGCATAGAAATACTTTCATTTTCATTCATAGACAAATAATTTTTCATCGTTGACACTAGTCCAATGTTTCTGACAGAGTCTACCACCACACCATTCAGCTCATATCGGAGTTTATGGAATAAGAATGATATTGCGTTATTGATGAATTTTATTTTCGTTATTGGATCCCTGTCCAGTCTTGTAAGCTTTCCCTCTATGTAGATATATGAATTACAAGGTAATGTATAAGCGTCCAAGTCCTGAATTGGAATTCTGATTTCATCATTATATTTGATATCATTGGTAATATAGGGCTGATATGTATGAAACTGATAATCTTCAATTGTGCTATCACTGAACGGTTCACTTGTGATTTGTAGCAATTCCATTATATTAGGAGTTCTAATCCCAAAGATTTCAAGTATTTTTTATGTTCGGGTGTTAGCAATTCGACAGTTGCTTTCGTACTATCTTTCAAAGTTCGTATCACCTGCTTTTTATAGGGATGTTGGAATGTTGGTTTGTCAAATCTCCAGACCATCTCAGAGAGTCTTTCGTCTCAAGTGCAATCTAACAGTAACTTCTTCGTTTCGGAAATCAATTGAATTCAAATTTTGGTCAACAACTCTTACTGTGTTGTTGTTGATTGTCTTGATAGTGACGGGGAAATACAGAAGGTTTAAAGGCGATTCAACTATTTTATACCTCCTTGGTACGGTCGGAAAGAATTGATGAATCACATGCACTGGATCACCATTCAAAAATGAACCCATCACAATATTACAATCAATGCATATTGTATTGATTGAAAGAATTTTTACTTCATGATCTGATTTGTAGATATTATTCGCATTGAGTATCCTTTTCTCGAATCCTAATAATGAACCAATTGAATTTTCTACCGAAAAATTGATTATGGTGTTTGTACGGATGATCACTTTCGAAGTGGTCCAATTTGGGTCGATGGATATCACAACATCTTCAATACAGTTAGTCATCTGTAATTGTACCTGGTAGAGCAGTTTCCACGCTGCGATCTATTGAGACTCAGCCCTTAGCTTGGGGATTCGTCTTGTCGGTGAGACGAGACCCCGATCATATCATTATCATCATCATCATCATCATCATCATCATCATCATCATCATTCCGTTTCGGAATAATAATGGTAGATGTTGTTGTTGTTGTTGTTAATTGAAATGCCGTTATTCATTTCTAGATATATCTCGACGACGACGGTGTGTTGTATGTATATTAATTTATACTATACGCACCTTATGAGAGAGATGTCTGGTAAATGGAAAGCGGCATTTTTTTTGTAATTTTTTTCGTTCGCGACACTTTCCATTTTAGTTGGGCTGCCGCAAGATACCTACCTACCACCGGTCATCGAAGGTACAAGTTGAAGGTTCACCACACTTTCCAATTCAAATATAGTTTTCGACCCCTGGTGATTCCATTTTATTAAACTTTATCAGGTTACGTCGTCCTACCCGTGTTTGTGTGCGTATGTTCTGCTTGCTGATTGATTGATCGATCGGTGTATGTCTATAGTCCGAAAATATCGTTAACTTTCAACCGAATGGTCTACCACCAGACATATATAAATTAATTCCCGTAACAAAAAAAAATACGATTGATTGAGAACACATTCAAATTCAAAAAAAAAAAATATTTGTATATATATATTAGAAGAATATTACATCAACAATATCTGTAACATCATAAAATCCTCCAGGAAAGGTATAACTGTATTCATCATGTTCACCCCATACAAAAACATTGTTCAATTTTGTAACATTTGGAATAACATTGAACGAATCAAAATTTGCCAATCCTATCTCATATTCCACATTATCATCCAGATAAATTGGAGGGTTAAAATTATGACTCAACACTGAAGATGAGTCGCTCAAAGTTAAAGTAAAAGACATATTTTTCCAAGGGCAGTTTATTGATGAATGAAGGAAATACATCAGAGATATTAATTATATAGAAACAAAAGACAGTATTGTCTACAGTGATAAGAGTTTAACTTTTGCAAAGAGTCATAGTTAGGTATATTTTATTTTATTGACGTCACCAGCGCTTATCAATTCCTTTGGTGGTTTGAGATTTCCATAACTATCAAAATATATAACTTCCGCAGTTTTCTTAGAATATGCTGTCCAATGAGTTCCTTCTTCCAAATCAGAATCAAGATTAATGATACCGCACTCATTGCTTCATATTTTTTCGGGAAGTGTATCTCTCATGAAAACACTTCGAAAGTATGGAATTCTCAAACGCTCTGCATTCATCGTCAAATCGATATTGGTTAAGGCTTGGCGTGGCAACTTCAGCATTTTTTTTGATATGGTTGAGCAAACATTCTATAACCATTTCGAGGTCTTAAATATAAACCTTTTCCTTTTCGTTCCATTGCCAAATTATGTCTTCATTGTTCAGCTAGTTGTTCTTTATTAGATTTTGCCTTATTAACTGCTGAAGCGATAGATGCTGCCCCACCCCCTGCAGCACCTAATGCTCCTAGAAGTGGTAGTAAATATGGAAGAAATCCACCTTTCTTTGGAATTGGAATTACTCTTTTTTTCAGTTTACTCTTTCGTTTTCTGGCAACTTTCAGTTCCCCACCTTTCTTTTTTTTCATGTTTTTTTTCTTTCGTCTCAAACCCATTCCCAACTTGCTTTTCAGATTCATAATATTAGATATACCAAATGCTGTAACTTTTTCCCCCAACTTCGCGTCAGATGAATTTAAACGTTCGGAAGCAAATGCTGCTAATTTCTTGTCTGCAGTATTTCTTGATTCTATATCTTCACTTCTGGAGTAAGCAACGTCGTGTCGTTTTCAAGCCTCATCCAGAGGATATATGCCTACGTCTCCCCTCAATAGCCTCTTTTCCAACTTGGTACCAAGACCGCAGTAATTATATCCAGGGACATGTATTGATGAGAGTATTCAAAAGACCTCGACCTTTCTTGCTTGTGTTTAGACTCGTACTAACGACTGATTTCTTTTGCTGTCTCATTATATTGTGTTTCAAACAACTTGCGTACACGTATATATACACCTATCACATCTGCATTAATGTCAGTTTGACGATTATTTCGATGCGATGAAGACTGAAAAACAAAAGTTATTGCTTCCAGTTCTCAATCATGATGAGATCAATGTGGAGAATAATGTAAGAAAACATGGTGCGCTATTTGGAGGTCAGTCTAAAAGAGGGTTACTTGTTGGAGCAAGTGGGTCAGGCAAAACTAATGTGATGTTGACTTTGCTGGAACAACCCAATGGTCTTCGTTTTACAAATGTATACTTATTTTCGAAATCATTATACCAACCTAAGTATAATTGTTTGAGGATTTTGCTGGCACCTATGAAAGAAATTGGGTTCTATGAATACAATGATTCTGATGACGTAATTCTACCTGAAAATATAAAAGATCATTCAGTCATCATATTTGATGATGTTACCATATGGGATCAAAACATAATTAAAAATTATTTTTGTTTCGGTCGTCACAGACACACGGATTGATTCTATTTATGCCAAACCTATTCTGCCATTTCTAAGCAACTCGTTAGAGATAATGCAAATTTGCTTATAATTTTTCAACAAGATCTTACAAATTTGAAGCATATATATGATGACCATGTTAGTATAGATATGTCCTTACCGAATTTCAAAGAACTCTGTTCTCATTGTTGGAAAGATAAATTTGATTTTCTAGTTATCGATAAAGATTGTTCTCTGAACGAGGGACGATATAGGAAAGGTTTCGATTCATTTATTCATATATAAATATTATGATTGTGATATAATTGTCAGTCATCATGAATAGTCATTTACATGAATAACTATCGAAAGCAAGAAAGTCTTTGAAAAGAAAATATAAAACTTTGAAATCTGATATAGCAGAATCTCAGTCACATTTAGAAAAAACATATGAACAAATCACTCAACCTTTAAAAGAATTCTTGACAGCTGTTCAACAACCTCCAACGACTCGGTTGAAGCAAGAATTGAAACGTGAAATCAAATCACCCCATTCAAGCTATCAATCGACTCCCCAAAAATTGCATCAACCAACACCTCAAAAATTTCACCAACCTACACCTCAAGAATTTTATCAGATCACTCCTGATGAAGATACATTTCAGTATGATTCAACCATTCCAAAATCAGACCTTGGTGAGAGTTATTTTAATGAAAGTATGCGCCCTGAGATGAATCAACAGGAACAATACCTACAGCAGAAGATAAAATTGCCGATACGCAAAATAAATTTAATGACACTTTTGGAGTATATTTTGATTCATCTGCAGTGAAGTTCGCCGTAGGTGATGCAACTGTGGATTTTGATGGGGCTGATATTGTTATTAATAATAAGTTCAGATATAGTGGAACTCCAGGTTTATATGAATTGATGTTCAAGAAACAACCCCTTGGTTACAAAAATAAAGATCTTGATTCATATATCGATATAATAAGAAGAAGTAATGCACATTATCTCCGTCATGATCCTACAAGAGGTTTATCAACATCACATGCATCAAAGTTTGTTAATATAATAAAACCACAAATAACAACACTATACTCTTTGGCTAAAGAACGTAAACTTGAAAAACCTCAAAAAGATGGTAAATTATCTCTTCCCAAGTCCAGACCAAGAATTAGTTCTACTCCAGGCACCACTACAAGAAGTAAAAGGGGTTCAGGATTAACTATGCTTGATTTCAACAATATGCCGGTTGAATATGAATATTTTGATGATTTCAATGAGCTAGTGGAGCGATTGAAACTGTTGATTGCATCAAAATGTGATGGAAATACTGGTGTGAATAATGAAATCATAAGCATAATTGAGGAACTCCGAGAAGCAGGAATAAGAAAATAAAAGCCCGCATGTCAATATAATTTAGTGTTCAACCGTGACACAATGCCCATCGATAAATTTGGAAGACATTTCCTAAGGGCATCTCAAACAACAAATTCTAAATCAGATTTACTTCCGAAAGCGCCACCAAACAGCACACCTTTCTACCTATGGAATTCCTCTTCGCATCATACTAAATGTATTCTTCATTTGAGGGCAGCCAAGGATATCAGGAAGAGTATTGTTTTTTTTTGTATTAGAAAATAATTCAACTTTCTACGACTTTCCTGTTTCTGGAAAGATTGAAAGCATCAATTCCCTACCAAAAGATATATCTATATCACTAGGAGACGAGTATGCAGATACTGTTTCACTGAATAGCCTAGTTGGAAAGTTTTTAAATAAAGGTGATAAGATAACTTTCTTAGTCGACCAGGAGCAGCATAATCAACTGTATGTGGAACTTGTACTTCAGTGTCCTATAACTGAAAATGAATGAAATCAAAGAAGACATTGTAGGAGAATTACATAGAAGTTCACGAAAACAATTTCAAAGAATACATGTTATTATCAAAGGTTTGAATGATCTCATTCAAGCTGATTTGGTTGAAATGATTCCCTGCTCAAAAATTAACAAAGGATACAAGTACATTTTGGTTGTTATCAACGTATTTTCCAAATATGTTTGGTGCGAGGCCGTTAAAACTAAAAGTGGGGAAGAAGTCACTCATGCGATGCAAAAAATATTGAATGATATGAAAGTTACTACCAAAAATCTACAAACGGATATGGGAAAAGAGTTCTATAATAGAAAATTCAGACATTTGATGGACGAGTGGAAAATTAACCATTATAGTACTTTCTCCAATTTGAAAGCTAGCATAGTTGAACGAGTAAACAGAACTTTGAAAAATATAATGTGGAAACAATTCAGCTTACAAGGAACCTACAAATGGTTGGATATTCTACCAAAAATAGTTTCTAGCTATAACAATTCTGTACATAGAACAATAGGAATGAAACCGAAAGATGTGAAAAAATGCAATGAAAAGTATTCATTGAAAAATGCTTATAGTCACCTCAAAACAGTGGATCCAAGAAAACGAAAATTTAAAATTAATGATCATGTCAGAATAAGTAAGTATCGAGAGGCGTTTGCCAAAGGGTATACACCAAACTGGTCCAATGAAATTTTCACTGTGAGAAAACTCCACCAGTCAAACCCTGTAGTGTATTTTCTTAAAGATCATGAAGATGTTGACATATAAGGTGGATTTTATGAAAAAGAACTCCAAAAAGTCAAACATCCTGATGTATTTCTGGTTGAAAAAGTTTTAAGAAAAAAGGGAGATAAACTCTATATTAAATAGATAGGTCTGAGCAATGCGTATAATTCATGGATATTTAAAAATGACTCTGTATGATACTTTCACAAATAAATCAATATAATATTCACATAAAACTTTTATTTATACCATATTAACATTATATATTAATCACAAAATCTCTTATCGTAAATTATTTTTCTATGGGTTGAATCCAAAATGGGTGCGATAATATTCGAAGTTTCTCTTATTCGCCTCTCGAAGCGCATTCTATCGATTGCTGCATGGTTCCAATACATTTTCCGAGAATTCTGGTAAGCAAATTTCCATGAGAACATATAATAAGTTTTATTGCGACTTTCATCAATTGTTACCATCTTATTCATGGTTTATGAGAAAACTCAGCCTTGAAATCTTCTGGGTGAAGATGGATGAATTCCAGAGTTAAACTTATGTTTTCACTATTGTGGTTAGCTCCTGGTTGCAGCAGATGTACAGCATTTTGCAACACATCACCACTCAGCTTACAAAGCTCGTTTTTCAAAATTTGAAAATATTCTCGATAATTTTGTCTTTTCAAGATATCTATCCTATATTCAACTATGGGTAGGAGTTCCCATAACTTGCAGACTGTTTCGAACCCCAAGTACACTGAAGAGTGATCTTTTATAATTTTGACTACTCGTACATCTGCAAATTGGATAAGCTTAACGGTGAATGTATCGTCTTCAATGGCATTCTGTTGATCGAATGAGTAAAAATGATGGTTATAACTCCTTGATGTGTCAAAAACTGCTCCCACTCATGTTCTGTGAAAATCACCCGATCTCCCTTATTTCCAGCAATCTCAATACATGGAGTGAAATTCAAATCATATGAAAGTTTCACAACAACAAATTTACATTTAGATTTATTTAATGGGAATTTTCTTTCACCCAACACTACTTTAGATTTTACTTTGCAAAAATAGTTATTTGACAAGGTAAATTTGGACTCGTTATTGCTCATTTTTAAAATGGAATATCTGTTATGATATTGTAACCCGTTTATATATTTTTATCAGTACCTAGTAGTGGGGGAAAATTTCACCTCGGATTATTGCAACTTGACACATACCTATTCAGAAATATGATACTGACACGTGCAATTATTGACATTGAATATGGTTATTGAACTCGTATTGGATTTCTTCATCGTTTATATACATGTTTGTGTTCGGAAACTCGATGTCAGCACATTCCAGGTAATTTGATATGTAACACATGCACTCTTTGAAAGAGGTCACTGAACCCGTGTTGAATTTTGCTGATCTGAGTAGACATGTAACCGGAAACGTGTGTTACATGACACGAATAGTTGACCTTGAAATAGGTCATTGAATTCGTATTGAATTTCTTCATCGTTTATAAACATGTTTGTGACCGGAAACTCGATGTCAGCACATTCCAGGTAATTTGATATGTAACACATGCACTATTTGAAAGAAGTCACTGAACCCGTGTTGAATTTTGCTGATCTGTGTAGACATGTAACCGGAAACGTGTGTTACATGACACGAATAGTTGACATTGAAATAGGTCATTGAATTCGTATTGAATTTCTTCATCGTTTATAAACATGTTTGTGACCGGAAACTCGATGTCAGCACATTCCAGGTAATTTGATATGTAACACATGCACTCTTTGAAAGAGGTCACTGAACCCGTGTTGAATTTTGCTGATCTGTGTAGACATGTAACCGGAAACGTGTGTTACATGACACGAATAGTTGACCTTGAA
Source organism: Chrysolina americana (assembly GCA_958502065.1). Lineage (NCBI taxonomy): Eukaryota > Metazoa > Arthropoda > Insecta > Coleoptera > Chrysomelidae > Chrysolina > Chrysolina americana. Next base: position 57,641,010 of record OY293412.1, read on the forward strand.
ATAGGTCATTGAATTCGTATTGAATTTCTTCATCGTTTATAAACATGTTTGTGACCGGAAACTCGATGTCAGCACATTCCAGGTAATTTGATATGTAACACATGCACTCTTTGAAAGAGGTCACTGAACCCGTGTTGAATTTTGCTGATCTGTCTAGACATGTAACCGGAAACGTGTGTAACATGACACGAATAGTTGACCTTGAAATAGGTCATTGAATTCGTATTGAATTTCTTCATCGTTTATAAACATGTTTGTGACCGGAAACTCGATGTCAGCACATTCTAGGTAATTTGATATGTAACACATGTACTATTGAAAGAGGTCACTGAACCCGTGTTGAATTTTGCTGATCTGTGTGGACATGTAACCGGAAACGTGTGTAACATGACACGAAGAGTTGACCTTGAAATAGGTCATTGAACTCGTATTGAATTCCTTCATCGTTTATAAACATGTTTGTGACCGGAAACTCGAAGTCAGCACATTCCAGATATGTAACACATGCACTCTTTGAAAGAGGTCACTGAACCCGTGTTGAATTTTGCTGATCTGTGTAGACATGTAACCGGAAACGTGTGTAACATAACACGAATAGTTGACCTTGAAATAAGTCATTGAACTCGTATTGAATTTCTTCATCGTTTATAACCATGTTTGTGACCGGAAACTCGAAGTCAGCACATCCAAGGTAATTTGATATGTAACACATGCACTCTTTGAAAGAGGTCACTGAACCCGTGTTGAATTTTGCTGATCTGTGTAGACATGTAACCGGAAACGTGTGTTACATGACATGAATAGTTGACCTTTGACTTCCTCCTCCCAAAGCTCTCTCATTATATCTCTACGTAGTTCAAAATCAAAAAAGTCTTCACTTAATAAATTTGATAACTTGGTGAAAAATTTGGTAGATCATTGACTTGTTCTTTTAACCAACAATTGATGAAATATAAAAAAACTTGATTTCTTTTTCTCATTTATCACATAAATCATACACAAATTTTTCTTTATAATAGAATAAATATTCACGTAAAGCATTAGCCAACATACTATCTAAACATGAGGCTTGACAAAAACCTTCTATAATTCCTTCCAAACTTAAATTAGTTTTATTATCACGTGACCATGATTGAATAATATCAAAAACACCTTGATAATAGTCACAGAAAATTGTCACAAAAGTTCATAGCATCTAGCATAGCGATACGGTCAGACAGCTCCCCCACGTGTGTATGTAGAATGTCGTTTACATCTTGTTGGAACAGCTCCATGTTCGTGATATCATTGAAAATGAAAATTTGTTTGGTATTACTTTCGATGTACTGTGTGGTGTAAATGTAATCCCCGCACCGTGTTGTGATTGGATCATACTCATCTACATACTCATCGATTTGTGATTCAAAGAAATTTTCCTTTATTTCTTGCAGGATGTCAATGAGGCTTGCCCATTCAAAAGAAGCACAATTGATGGAACGAATGGTGAACTGCTGCTTCAAAATGATGCATGAGCTAAAATCCCTGGAGGGACTTATGGCACATCGAATTTCGTAGGATGGCATAAGGAAGACCATCAACATCAACTGATGTTCGTTTCGAGCAGCCATTTCATATTGTCCCAATGCTCTGTCGATGGCATTTAGAGTTTCGTTGTAATCTTCTTCATCACTACCACACATTACTTCAACTTCGCTGACCGAGCCATTTAACGTACATTTTTTTGCCTTTATCTGGATTTGCAGTTTTTTGTAATTCCTCCGAATAGAAAGTACCCTGCATATCTTCCAACATGAAGGTGGCGGGGTTTGGTAATATTGACTTTGATGATTTGAATAACTCCGTAGTCCAATTGGGCGCGTAACCTTTTTCGAAAACGTGCTTTGCCTTACTAATCCGCACAACATCGCCGACTTTGAATTTTCTCGGTCCACTTATTTTCAAGTATCTGTATGTTGATTTGAGAATTTCTTCTTCGAATTTCCGAAGGTTTTATACCCGTCTTTGAATGACGTATCATTGTAAGATTTTGTGAGTTCAGGTAATATATTCAGCCATTTGTAGGTGCCATTCAAACTAAAATACTTTTATAAACTTTCCTTCAAAGTCCTTATAATCCGTTCGGCCATAGAGGCTTTGAGGATGCTGTACGTATTGTAGTGATTTATCTCATGTTTTTTCATCAATCTCTGGAATTTACTGTTGTAAAATTCCGTTCTCTGGTCAGTTTGTAGATTTTTTGGGCATCGTTTCGTGTGTGCCAAAATATCAGCAAACGTTTTAGTAATTACCTCACCAGTTTTCGTTTTCAGCGGACGAGTCCACACGAATTTCGAGAAACAATCTATAACGACTAGAATGAGTTTGAAATTACGATATTGATGGGCGTACGGTCTCATCTCAGCCAAGTCCATTTGCCATAAATCATCTAAGCCTTTAATGATGTTGCGACGTCGTGGAAATTTTTTTCTAATAGGTTTATGCAGTTCACAGACAAGTTGAATCTTGTCTTTGGAAGCCATCACACATATGTGAGATATTCTCGAAGTTGATTCACATATTTTTTTGCCAATGTTTTATTTTGCTTCAAAGTGTTGTTGTACGAACGAATCAGGTCGGTTATTTAAGAGATTCTTTTCAAGTCCTCGTTATAGACAGATTTTACATTCGCTATATCTGATTTTATTTTTGTGATTTGCTTCGAGATATCGGTTCAAAATTGAGTCACTTCATTTTTTACCACCGTTTTATTTTGCTTCAAAGTGTTGATGTGTGAACGAATCATATCAGTTATTTCCGAGATTTTTTTCAACAAATCTCCCTGGATATTTTCAATATCAGTTTTATATTGTTCATTGAATTTTTTGTAAAACAGAACCCCCTCGTTATAACGTTCCACATTTCATTTCACCCACTTTCCTATTCGTCAACCAATTCCTCAACCAATATTTTCAATGCATAGGTGTTCTCATCTAAACTTGTACCAATTTTATCCGTAATTTCATATACATATTTTTTATTGGCAGTAATCTCATTGTCAAGTATTTCCGGCATCCCGAGAGGCTATCAATAATTTGAGGCGTTCGTATAGTTCATTTGGGTCATCCCAATAAAAAAACTCCATAGGTTTGGTATTGAATGTCATTGCAATAGGTATGTTTTTAGGCAAACCGCTATCTTTTGCTGCAGGATTGGATGTTTTAGGTAAACTGGTACGTGTCGATATTTTACGTTGATTTCGTGTAGGAAACATCGGTTTAATTATGTCGGTATATTTGTATCTTTTACTACCTTTCGGATAACCTAGAGAGTTTTTGTGAATGTTCGACAAATCTACAATTAATTTGTATGCCTGCATAACTTCAGTGTTATAGTTTTCAGGTGTGTTTAAAAATATGAGTTCATATATACCGGGTGTTCCTTTCCACTAATATCCACCCATTTCGATGTATCCACTGCGTTTGTCGTAATCTATTTCTTTATTACCAAGGAACCCTTTTGAAGATACACCATCATATACAGGGCCGTATACTTTATCTATTTCTTTGTTATTGTTTTATATTGTACGGTTGAGCCATTATAGGATATTGATCGATATATTCCTGTAAAACTTGTTCATTCATATCTGACGCAAAGCTCTTATCTTGTTCCTCTTGTGTGCCTACGCTAAAGATATCCCCATCATCAGCATCATTATCATCTGTACCTACAACATGCTCGAGGGATTGGAATGGAGTCATTTCGATGGATTCGAATGGAGACATTTCACGCTCTTTCACTTTCTATTGTTTGAGTTCAGATTTTGCCTCACTTTTCATTGAGGTAGTATGATATGGCGGCGGTGGCATTGCTGCTATTTTTCTCGAAGTGGTAGATAGAGGTTTAAAGAATTTTTGCAACGACTAATCTTCTTCAGATCTACCCAATTTCAGAGCCAAATATTTTTTTCGAATAGCTTTTTCAATTTCGTTGATTTTATTCTTTCGATTAACATCAACTTCTTTGCTCAACGGTTTCATGATGATAACTGTGGGATACATCAATCCCTCCGCATACTTATATATTTATCGAATCCTTGACGATAACGTCCATCATTTATATCAACATCTTTCATAATCACAACGGTTCCATATCGATGCTGTCGCCAGTATTCTGCACACATTGCCTTGAATTCAATGAACGTCATGTCTGGGGAAACGTGTTCATCGAATACATGTTTCAAATTCATATCATTCTGCTTGAAAATCACAATCATATTACAATTGTCTCGTATCAATTGTTTGGGAATTTTTGAATATGTCTGACAAAGGTATGCAGCATCAATATTTCGGTGTTTGCAAAAAGGGCAATATTCTCGAATTTTCTATTGACCATCGCATGCAACATCATCGAAAATGAATATGGAATTTGATTTGGCCTCGTGAGGGCTTATGATTTCCCCATTTTCCGTGAACGGATAATATCCCAATCCCTTGAATTTTCCCAAAATTTCTTGAACCACCTGATGTTGAATATACGTAGATGTTTTCGAATGTTGCTACATTCGGGTGGAATAACAGTGTTAAAATAGCATTTGTCTTTCAACAACCACTTGGCCAACAAATAATTGTACGAAACGAATTCGGTAATAATTTACCATGCTTCCCAAACATACTGCTATTGAGGCCTCCATTCAAAAAATCTAAATTTTCAATAGGCAGTGTCTTGTCTTGTTGAACGAATTCCATGATGTGATGAAAAAACATGAGCGCGCCATGGTTATAAATAAACGCATTGAAGGTATCTTTCATCATTATCAATGTTGACTTATTCTGGTGCAGGTGTTGTCAATCCAATCATCAATAATCTCCCGTTCGAATTGCATCTACCTGGTTATTCGTTTTGCGAACCTGGCACCAAATTGAGACAGACATTAAAACGCGGAGAAACTGGCGTGAATCCTTTGGAAGAAAGCTGCAAAGACCACGATATTGCATCTCCTAATCCGACTCCCTAGAAGACCGTCATAAAGCAGATCAAGTGTTGGAAAATAGAGCTTGGGAACGAGTTAAATATAAAGAAGCAAAATATGGGGAACGAGCTGCAGCTTGGCTTGTTACTTCCACCATGAAAGCGAAACGTAAGCTAGATATGGGCGTGTCTTTTCGACGTAACTTGCTTCAAAAAATTATTAAATGTTGGAAACACAATCCTACTAATATTAAGAAATCTAGTGCTTCGGCTTTGCGAGCTGCTATAATGGCATTGAGTCAAGCTGGAGGCCGTAAGAAAATACGAGTGCCTAGAATAATTCCATTCGATGCAAAATCTGGAGGAATCCTACTCCTCATACTTATATTTGCTGCACTTTTGGCTTTGGGTGCGTTGGCAGGTGGAGCGAGCTCCATAGCAAAAACCGTGATAGACGCAACAAATGCTAAAAGGAAACTCGAAGAAGACCAACGTCTCAATAAATCCATGGAACATTTGGGTTCGGGTTTGTACCTGCGCAAAACCCCTCGAGGATTTGAACTGTTTCTGAAAAAACAACATCAACGCAACGCTTTACCTGAAAAAGCAAAAAAACTGCTTGATAAGCTACCCCATAGAGCATCATACCATACGAAAATTCAGGAGTATGCTCGTCAGATAAAAATACCACATTTTCGTGTCTGTATGCGTGATACGTTGCCAACTTGTGGTCCTTGGCTGCGAGAATGCGCTGTATTGAACTTGGATTCCCACTTGAATGCGGACACTCATTGGGTAGCTTATAATATAAACGGCAATGTCGCACAATATTTTGATAGTTTCGGCAATCTCAAACCTCCAATGGAATTGGCAAAATATTTTGGGAGGGGTGTAAGAATTACATATAATAATAGTCAATATCAAAATTACAATCAGAGTAACTGCGGACATCTCTGCCTAAAGTTTCTACTTCATAATATCCACCGCTGAGATGCATAAATCGTAGGCTGAATGCATTGCGAGATTTCACTGATACTCAACTGCGAGCTTTGTCAATCGAATATTTTATTGGGAATGCAGGACCTTGGGAGTTGCTGGATGTATAGCATAGATTACCAAAGGACTACAAAAATCGATTCGCTTTGCAGATTTGTCAACCATGTTTCAATCATTATGAAAATGAGTTTGGACTGTCAACGGCATCAATAAAAGAAGCAGAGTATCATGGACCAGTTAGCGCAAAATTTGAAAGTTATTATTGTAATAATAAATGATTTTTCTTCCAGGTTGTTGTTCATTATTTAAGGTGGGTCGCTTCCGACACTATATCAGTCATGTCTATGATATTGACGTTAACGAGTCGTTCTTCAATGCTTTCCATCGACTTCAATCCGCCCATTCGATTGGATTCTGATTCAGAATACAGTTTGGCTTTGCTCAGCTTCCATTCTTACAACAGAATACCCAACATTGAAGAAGGTACAAAATTCTACTACTTTGAAAACGGTGGCAAAACTAAACATAGTATCGAGTATCGATATCCCTACTGGCTCTTACGAAATCGGTGATATTGAGGATTTGATCAGCAAACACATCACACCTAAAACGTACAAGGAAAACCCCGAGGAATTTTTCTACATCAAAACGAATAAAACGCTGAAAAGCGAAATATTCTGCCTTAAACACTCAATTGATTTCCGACCTGCAAACAGTTTGGCCCGCATTTAAGGGGTTTTCGTCTACTCTTCTCAAACCCAACTTGCATTACGCATCAGATCTACCTTTAGATATCATTAAAGTACGTACCATACACATAGATTGCAACATTACGTTCGGAGCATTCTATAACGACGCACCGTTGGTGTTGATCCTGGTTACGTCGTTGAGTTTCGAAACGAAGAAATAATCGTTCATTTGGAATTGAAGCGAAAGCATGGTGTTAACTATTCATAAAAATAACTCGCCACCATATCCCACCTCAGTCTTCACCAAGACCTTCAACGTGCGTCAACTACTGTCACCGAAGAATAAACTGTTTTTGGAATCTCTTGGTTATAATGTTGTCCAATCAAGTGTTCAACATTTTCCGAAAACCACACAACGATGAATCCATACAAAAGGTGGAATGGCGGACTTACTACCCATATATCAAGTCCTTTCGCAACAATAATGTCATTGCAATCAACATCAATCAATCTGACGCTTACGATGCTTTGTATGATAACCTACTATTCATGAGTGGAAAAGTTGTGGAAACCAAAGGAGATGATCGTGTAACATTCGTAAACAATACTGGCGCTTTCATGTTCCAATTTGCTAGTTATGAACAAAGCGGTAAGGAATTGGAGACGGTTCGTGTAGCTGGAATTGCTTGTACTGTCAGAGGCTTTCTCACTTACACCGACGAAGATATCAAGCACTTGGCTAATTCAAGTTAGACTTTCCCCAGCAACGCTGGGGTTATCAACACCACTGATCTATCATTCAACATGCTCATACCCATCAAACATTTTTTAAATATTTTCAACGATTATCAATGTGTTTCCTATGGCAAACATACCATCCGATTAGTACGAGCTGCAGATGATAGCAACTGCTTCCAAATAGAGGAGATCGCTGGATCGCCGGCTGGTACGATAGCAGTCAAGTTGGAAATTGAAAATATTGAACACAAAGTAAAGCGAATCTTTCCGCATGATCAAATTAAATTGCAACTCTTGAAGGCCATCCAAGCTGATACTCCTATTCTCATGCCGTTCAGAAAATGGAAACTTCATATGTTGCCTGCTCTCACACAAGGTGCAAAAAGTGAAATATGGGCCGTCAAGACTTCATCGTTTCTCGAAAGCCGTCGCTATGTGATTGTATTTTTCCAAAAAGACCGTGATCACACCAAATTCAACAATGATCCAACAATATTCGCTCATTCGAATATAACCAATTTAACGCTCACTCTGAACGGTGAGACTTATTCCAAAGAAAATATGCATCTGAATTTTGCAAAGGGGAATTTTTCGCAAGCCTATTTCAACTATGCACAATTCGGTATCAGCTACAAAATTACTAATCAACATAATCCTCTGCTGAGCTCCATCGAATTTGTTGGCAAGACTCTCTTTGTCATCGATTGTTCCAGAATGGATAGGAGCATAAAAAGTTCCACTGTTGATGTGAAACTCGAAATCAAGGCATCTGAAGGATTTCCCCAAAATACTAGAGCCTATTGCATCATTGTGCACGACACTGTTATTGAGCACCTCCCACTCAGCGAAATCATTAACAAATTAAAAAACATATGCTTTTCACTTCAGTATCAATCACAGAGTCAACATGAGAATAGCTGTTGTAGATATTCAAGGCTTTACCATCTGGTAGCTGGAGAAATATATACCCCACATTTGTACATCAACTTATACGAAGTCTCCGTGGAGGCAAGACTAGCGTCACTCGCTACCAAACATAAACCGCTGGTTCAAACCTCTGCTGCTGAAACCTCTTTTCTTTTTGAATTCAATTCAAATAATTCAAAATATGTGTGCGCCGCGCTCTATTGGCAAAATGTTGTCAATCTAAGGGATTACGTCACACGATGAACGCGAAGCAGCGACGGCCGACTCCCTAGCATTTGGCATGCTTGACCGTACTGCGCATGTGGTCCCAGTTCTCTCGTTGTACATCTACTCTTAGATTACTGTACTTGCGATCCAGATCATCTGTCACCTCCTCTATTCTTTCGTTGAAAGCTTGACGGGCATCAGGTACAATGTTAGCCATTGTGGCAAGTATGGCAGCCTGCAAGGCTTTGAGGATAAGTGCCTTCGACTCATTGATTTTTCATTAAGATATAACTGAGTTACACAATCTCTCTCATCTATCGGTTAACCAGCATTTTTCAGTCTTTTACCTTGCATAACATATCGGTCATCAGGTGAAAGCTTGAATCCTATACCTTGAGGACCCTGAGAACCTTGAAGAACTCGAACTTTAACATTGTCTCATTTTGGTCTACGACTGAATTTATCAATAGCTTTGGACATCTTTCTCCCACCTCGATATCTTTCATACTGATGATTTCAAAATAACCATTTCTATATATTTCTGAGTAGGTGTTTTATTCACCTAAATGGAACAATAGGAAATCCGAAAAATGTGTTTATTTAAAAATATATATATATTTGGTAACAGGAAAACAAGACATCAACTAAAATTGAATACATAATTTGACTTTTATATATATAATAAGCGTAATCACATCTAGAATACAATTCAAATGAATAAGTATGGTGGTGATGAATTTTCCATTTAGAATGATATTTCATTTGTTCAATTCAGCTATTAATAAATGAATTAATTGATCTAACGGACTCTCTTTGGAAAAAGTTTGAATAATATTGGAAACCCAAGGAATATCTTCTTCTGGATCATTCTGGTAGAATTCTTTATCGCTATGATCCCAAGGAAGAGGAATATTGAATTGGTTTCCTACTTTGTAATTGGAAATATCAAACTCACCTATATTGCTTGTAATGAAATCATAAAAATTATTGGTATTTACTTTCAAAATTAAAGAATCCGTGCCAGTGTAGGGTAAGGTGGCATTTTCTGCATAATGACGTTTAATACAACCATAGAAAAAGTTGTCAATGACTGTTTTGGATAATTCTAGTATACAAAATCCCAAATATAGTGGTTTATCGTACAATACATTAACTTTCCCCATTTGATTGGCAACAAAATTTTCGTTAAAAATTGTGCAGCTTTAGAAATTTGGACTTGAAATAGGGCGCTAGCACCCATTTTCCTCTTGATACTTTCTCAATGCATAACCAGTCTAATTCGAATCAATATAAGATTTCATCCAACATGACTGCTTGAATGTCAGCACTCTATGTGTGTTCATGACAATAAGAGCATTGGCCACAGCCTGCTGTAAGTTCTTATAACGAACAATATATTCTCTTTTGTCATTGAAATTTGGAATTAATTTGGAAATTTTTTATTTGGAATGTAGAGGTATTAAACTTTCAACGAGAAAAGGGAGATCAGCATGTTTGTTGTAATTCTTGGGGATAATGAACATCTACTTCAAGAACATAGCCTTATAGACTATCAGATGCCACACCCATTACGTCCAAATTGATAATTTCATTGGGTGTTAGCCAGGCGAAATCGTTGGTGGGTAATGATTGTGACATACTGTGATCATATAGGTTGGTGGCATCTAAATATGATATGAACGTGAAGGTTCATTGGGGTTATAATCGGGTAAAAATTTATTATTAGCTATATGCACTACACTGACTTTATCCACCACGTCTTGAAAATATGAATCATGTCAATGTCTGTCAATAATTCCAATTCAATATTTGTATACTAAAGCATGGCTACCCATGATAATCCGGATTCTGTATAATACTGTGCCGGATCTAATTTATATTTATCTAAACATATGTTTCTAAAGTTTTCAAATATGTCACATAATAGAAGCACATCGGACTCCAAATTAAGTATTCTCTTAAACTCTGACACTCGAATAAACGCCAAACAAATTTTGCTCTCATATATGCTCTTCGTTCAGATTGTCATAAAATTGATTTTTAGTGAGAAGAGTTGGATAATTCAACTTGTCAATATAGTCAAAAAAGTTATAGGGAAACACACCTTTCTGTCTCATCAAATTGAATTTATCAATTTGTGGAAAATGTTTATGCATCTCAATACACTGATCGGATGTTAAGTTAGCACCTAAGTTCTGGAAAGAATTCGACATGAATTTGATACTGTCTATAAATCTCATTTTCAAATAATTCTTTTTCTTTTTTCCATCCATGTCAGTGTATGTGTGAGCGAATAAATGCTTGGTGAAATATATATATTTTTCCTTAGTTAGTGGGATAACATACAATTTGTCTTTGTTTCTATACAGTTCTTTTATGAACAAATGACAATCATACCCACTAAGATTATAGAAAATTATCGGAACAAAATTTGGTAATTTGAAATTTAAGTTACATACGGAATGTGCGGCAGGTGATCTTTTCTTTCCAGTAAGGTGACAATGGTCTCTCACTTTCACATCACCACCCGTGAATGGTTTATCACATATTCCACAAAATTGTGCAGAAGCAAACTCTTCTTCTTCTGCGGGGGTTTGGGCAACCATAGGAATTGGATATCTCAGATGATTGTGATGAATATTTCCTAAATAATTTTCAAGCTTTGTGACAAATTTCTCGGCTGCATCCTCACCCCTATATGTAACAAATTTCGATAATTTGTCATTGTATGAACATTTTATCGAATGAGCAAATGAATAAGGTTCATGTTTGCATGTTTTATTCGAAAATGACTGATGGTGTTGTAGTACTCAAGTGATTACAGTCATGCAACTGATGACGTAACAGTAGTCGCTCGTAAGAGAAATAAAATAAGCATCTATCACAAAAATATTTTTTATGCTCATGCGCATATAGTTAACTTGAAACTAATCTAGAAAGATCTTTAATCCAACAATAATGACTACTGCCAGAATCATCTGTTATGAGTATCAAATTAACATGTCTTCTAAGTCTTCTCTGTGAGTAACGCAACGAACCAACCACTTCATATTTCATTTCACCCTTATCAAGTTTCGACTCTAATCCATATACATTAATTGAAATATCATTCATGTCCTCGAACTTATTTATAGCTTGAAGTTTAACTGGAAAATCCATACCTGTTGCATTCAAAACATCGAAATAGGAAACAAAGCAGATGTGATGGCCCATGCAAAACAGTGTTGATCTTCATTGTGAATATGTTCTTGTCTCAATGAACTCGGACAGCTTCACATACGAACATCCGCTGAGTGGACAATACCTGTTGATGTTCACTTCGAGGAAGATAACTTTTTCACCGCTCCATCCTGAAACATAAAAATAATTTAATATTCGTTCAAATAGAATTGAAACTTCAAACATACCTGAATCACGTTCTTCAAATTCCGTTGTCTGACCGATGATGACCTCACGGAATCCATCGAATAATGCACCCAAATCAGTAGACTGGTCCACAATTTTATTTTGTGAGTTGAATGACTTGGTATCACTCAAATCCCGTGTTTGGACAATGTAGCTGCCAAATACCTCCATATTCACTTTAAAGATGTTGTGAACCTTTAATGCCTCTTCAAGTAATCCAATAAATTTCTCTCTGATCTCATTGAAGAACGGCATATATTTAGTGTATACATTCGGACTTTCCACTCGATAGCTCACATTTCTACACTTGAAAGCATTCCTTATAATTTGTATGCCATCACTTACTTGAACACATGCATTGTTCTTGTGCTGGAGAGTTCTTTCATGAGAACTAACTTGGGATGAACGGATTGTCACATTACAACAATTGCATGTGTACATTGGTGTCGATGCAGCCGCATCTAACTCAATCCTTTTCACAGAAAGGCCACCTTGGCAACTTTGAAGTTGATGCCGACGGAGATTATTACTAGGAGTAAACGATTTACCACAGTTACAGTAATACATTTTTCGTTGTGTTCTCAGCACAAAACTCAATAAGATACTGATTTCACAACTATTCCTACCTCCTTTAAATATAATTTCAATGAGTGGGAAAGGGGATGAATAAACTCTATCCGCTTTGACAACTCATGCAACGTCACAGAGCCCCCACCATGCACACTTCCAATCTAACACTCTATCGATACAGATAAGATGAAGAGTAAACAGTAGTAGTTACATCACTGTAGCGTATGGACTTGTGACGTAGACGGATCATTCCCACTATAGCGTGTCGATCGAGGGTTGCTTTTGACATGTATGACTGCATCATGTTCGGATGCACTCCTCATAGTTGGTTGACGTCACACACGCTTCCTCCCACCACCACAGCAAGGTATACACTGGAGGAGAGGAATCAGAGTTCACATATCTGACTGGATCTCTTGGTTTAGATCTTCATATGTGATTACGCATGAAAATCATGCACAGTAACAAGTGTACACATGAAGGTTATAGTAGTCATGGAGTACTTGGAAAAAGTACTTGTCCGTATATATAAGCGTCGAGCGTGGGTTGCTTCAGATGCACTCCTCATAGTTGGATGACGTCACACACGCTTGCTCCAACCACCACTACTAGGTTAGTATCGGAGAGGAATCAGAGTTCACATATCTGTATGGATCTCCGTGGTGTGCGGACGTGTGCCTTCTCTAGATTTTTGTTAGTACATAATATGAAAGTCATACATAGTAGCAAGTGTACACATGAAGGTTATTAGTCTTGAAGGTAACAATAAATATAAGTACTTGTAAAAAGTACTTGTCCGTGTATGAAAAAAAAAATCTGTCACCCAAATGTCATCTCAAGGTCAAACACAAACCTTGAACACCTCATCACAACGTACATCAAGGTCAAAAAACAACAAAAATTCAAAATCGTTTCAAATGCATTCCAAGGTCATAGACTCACATAGGCACTTATGCACCAAGGTCACTGATGACGTCATATTAGTGGGGGAGGCCCAGAATTGTCTCAAATCTCCTACTGTGACGATGACAAACAGTTGCAGATACTTCCGCATTGCACACGTCAGATTATGAAAGTTGCTTTCAGGATTGCGCATTTGCGTTTGGTACCAAATAAAAAAAATCAAATTTTGGCGAAGTCGTTAATGGTGAACACGAACAAAAAGAGTAAGACGTTCGCACAGATATGGCGAAAGAACAAACAGCACATTCTCGTAATATATACCAAGCGTTCCTTTTATTGAGCTGCGACATAAGGAGCTTGGTTATTATGAGAGATATGAAGTCGGTTGAATCACAGCAAAGTAACACGTTTTTATGCTGAACAATTATCTGAAAAGAAATTTGACTACATGTGTCATTTTTAGTTTTTGAATAATTGAAAAAAAAAACGGATGTTTGTGATTTTGTTTTTTTTTTTGGACAAGCGAAATCAAAGAAAACAAGACGTTTTTAACTAGGACTTTCTGAGGGCACCTTTCTATAAGGAATTTCAAAAGCGTTTTTTATGCCAGAGTTACAGCATTCAACATTGGTTTTTCTTATGAGCACCATATTAAATTTTTGCATTTATTTTTTTTTTGATATCAACGATAAATCACACGATATTATCGAATCTAACATGCAGATCAAAATTTGGAAAGAATGCCAACAATTTTGTTTAACAAACTAAATTTTGACAGATTGTAGTCAAGCAGAAATTTTGAATTCTTTCGAATTTATCAACAAGAATTTAAATTTCAGTACATTTGAAATGTATCTCCAGCAGTATCCAGAGAAAGAGAGAGAGATAAAGCAACCAGCTCAGAATTTTTATGGTTCCCTTCTGAAACCTAGACGAAGGTAAAACAATAGAGAGATTGCAAATGAGGTAGCAGTTTTGCACGCGGTGAGTGAAATGAAGAAAAAATAGCCAAGGATTCGAATCTCCTTTCTTTAGTTTCAAGATAATCGTTTCATTTCTACACGGGAAGTCGCAACAAATATCGCATATTCTCTCATCTGGAGGATACTGAATAAACGCATATAGCATCTATTCAAATTTCACATCCCCCTAGTTCTCCATCCCTGAGATGTTGGTCGATAAAGCTAATTTTGGGTGATTAATATTCACATATGCTTCTCACCCAGGTGACTCGGGTTTAATCCCCGCCACCTGCCACTAAGTTGAAGTGGTTCGGAATCCACTTGTCTTGCATACAAATGTACTGTAGGTTCCAGATTTTTCTTGCTCGTACAAGCTCTGTTTTTGAGGGATTTTTGAAAGCATTTATTTTGTCTAAACAGAGTCAGCCTCAATTATAGAACAGCACATCAATAATCTATCTTGAATTGCTCTAAAGGTGGGTGTAGTCAGTTGTAAATTATTTATAATAAATAAATAATACAGAGATAGAAAGTAAGTCAACATTTAAAAGAGTTTAGGTGTTCTTTCCTCATTTTTTACGAGAGCCACTTTATTTATTCATGAAATGAAAAAAAAATTATGGCTTCGTTATGACTAAGACCAATGTTCTGAATTTTAATGAATATATGTTTGCCTACGAAGTTGAAATAGTGAAAACATCAACATGTATTCTTAATGTCTTTTAGGAGAATTATCATATTATTCACTTTGTTTTTTCACTCATAAAATTGAGCCAGCCCTACTGAACAGTCTTTTCATTTTATTTTACAAACTACTACCATTAATTGAAATATTTTTTGAAATATGTTGATCTCATAGGATCTCAGGAACGGTGAATATTAGTCATTTGTCAAAGAAATTATAGACTGAGAATAGACCACATGAATATGAGAAAACATTTAATAATGGTATTTTATTGATTTTAATTGGAAAACGTCGTTCTACTTCTGTATTTTCCTTTATGTATAATAAAAATCTGAAAAATATAAGTTTGCTTTATTACAATGAAGTACTTAATAAGAAAAGTTCTGATTCGAATGATTAACACGACAAATAATAATAATAGCCATACTCAACCCACACAGACTTTGGGTACCTACACTCTATGAGAAGTTATTTTTTTTATCCCATATGACTTTACCAGTCAGGCCCTGTCTCCGGAGCCTGGACACTTCCAGACAGCGCGCTGGATCATTTGTCCCTATAATCACTCCCCACGTCTTGGGGTAAGTGACTGTTGGGTCCAAGAATCATATACCCTGAGCAGGCGGAGTGAACCAAGAATTACAGCCTTCTGCATTCGCCCGGCAAAAATTTCTGTCATATTATGGCAAGATTTTTAAGTTTGAGAGCAGAGAGTCCATCATTCCACCAAGGACCCCTATTATGAGAACCACCATCTTGACAGAATGATTTGTGAAAAGCCTGCAGAGTTCAAAGAGTAGATCTCGATATATAGTCCGTTATTCCTTCTCTTTTCAGACGACGTTTGTTTCGCCAGGAGCTGAAACCTCAATGACAAAAATCGTCCTATTTCGATGGTTGAGAAGGACTACATCAGGCTTATTGGCTTGTATTTGGCTGAAGGTGGGGAATAAGCAGTCTCCACAACGGACTCAATATCCCCCGGAGCATAGGGCAACAACAGTGTCTCGTCAACACCGTACTAGTGTCTTAGGTGGTAGTACAACTCTCGTAGTGCCGCGTTATGCCTGTGGATATAGGCTGAGACCGTATAAGCTGGACAGGCTGACAGCAAATGCATTATGGTCTCAGCTGCCCCACGACACGCTCTGCATCTAGTGTCAGGGAATTCTATACCCATCACGCGAATACGATAGACGAGGGTGTTAAAGACACCATCCTGGCAGGTCATTATGAAACCCTCGTTTTCCGACTTCAGCCCCCTTGACAAGAGAAAAACAAATGTCAGGTTTCTGGATGAGCCAAGGTCTTCAATGTTCTTGAAGAAGACCCCATATATTGGCTCATTCTTATGTAGCTGTAGGAGCCTCTTACACTCCGCAGTCTTGAGGTGTGCTTTTTGCTGAACGGGTTTCAACTTGGTTTAAATTCGTCCGTTCACAGTCGAATACAATACCGAGTTCATCGGCTGCACGGGTTGCTGCCTTGTAGAGAAATGCTGCAACCCCTGCTTTTTCAACGATCGGATATGAACTCCCAATGACTTTACAGGCTCCATACAATACCATTCTGTTGATACTAGAAACTCAAAAGTACACAGCCTCCACGATATCTGCGGAAGTATAAACGTAGAACAGACGATTTGGGATGCAAGCTCCTATGAAGATGACGAGTTGTCGCATCTATTTGTGAGAACATTCTATCACTCCAAAGGAGTAAAGTAGAATCGTAACGGTAAGCATATTAGTTATAGGTAGGTATACGTCTCTCCGTCATCCAGATAAAGTAGAATGCTTCCGTCTACGAGCTGAACGTCTGTATTCCTCGCATCGTCCTCTTTTGAGATGAATCGTGGCACATTTTTCAATTCCAAACTCCATTCCGATAGCATGCGTCACCCTCAAGGACTGATGAAGATCCTTTCCTCCAGAGGCATAGAGTTTAAGATCATCCATGTAAAACATATGGGTGACCCTATGCCTCCGGTTGCTGGGGGTGCCGCAGTTGTATCCGCGGGTTTTCCGTAGTGCAACGGATAATGGCAGTAGTGAGATGCAGAAGAGATGAGGGCTGAAGGAGTCTCCCTGAAACACGCCCCTTCTAAAGATAACCTGCTCTGTTTGGACTCTGACTCGACCAGATATGGTGAAGCGAGTCCATTTTCAAAATTGCTCGAAATTTTTCACAACTCGCGTCCATATCAGAGAATATGCTAAAAAATCTCTCCTGAAAAATCCTGAGAATCTATTTAATTTGATGATTCATAGCCAGAAAGATGTACAAAAATATAAAGAAACTCTCAGAATTTCACAAAGAAATAGTACTTATTAAAATTGTTTAAAATTGCTTAAAATTGTTTTTTCCTTTAACCAACTGTCATCCCCCTACGAAGGACAGCACTCAGAAGTCGAAACTTGTGCGAGCTAAGGATTAACGAGGTCTTACTTTTCAACGTGCGATATTATTTTGATTTAGGCAGAATGAAGGAAAATAGCAAAACATTTTATCTGGCAACCTTCAGAGTTTCATTCTTCACATCTTCCTGAAAGTAATGGGACTATATTCATATTATATTCATATATTCAATTGGCGGTGTAATGAGAACTCTTCATGCCCCATCAATCAACAATTAAAATAAAAAACATTTTGCTAAACGAAAGCCAGCATAATGAAGTCGGCGTGAAGGTTTTTCATACGGCACCTGCTACATATCACCATTAGTGAGTTTTCTACGTGATCAAAACTAGCTTCTCACGGCTGTTCTTACTGTTCAATTACAGAACTTTTTACTTGCGATAAGACAGCAACTGTGGGTAAAGCTGAAAGTGCTCTGTGATATTCCGGGATCTGGCCAATTTACCGATTTTATTTTAATCTGCTTCTTTACTCTCACACGCTTCAACAGAAATTCCAGTAATTGTTGAAGGCAAAACTGATAAATCCTATAATATCGTTTCAACATCAGGAGAGCCTAATGAAACAAACGTTGTTTCATGTCAGAATAACAATTCTCCACAACTATCGACACCTCGGAAAGCACTCTTTGAACTATATCTCCCAAGTATTGGAGAAATATTTGCAGAAAATTCTCAAAATGCCAGCAAACATGATAACAACACTTCCTGGGAAGTTGAACTCACCAGCACACTATACAAAGACGAAGACTCTTTTGAAAAAGGGGAAATATTAACCTATGAAAGACAAATCAGTTGTGATAAATAAAAAGCACCTATTCAAAGAGGTCATTTGTTATTCGTTCTCGGAAAATTTTGAATTGTTATTCGAAGGTGAAAGTAACGTTGAGACTAAAAAACTCGAAAGGAATCAACGGATGGAGAAGAGTCTGTGGAAGATTGAAATGATGCTCTATATGTGTGTACTGTATACCCTCTAATAAACTTCGAATTAATATCCTCCAAGATGCAAATTACTATCCAGGCACTCAGTGTTTTCAGTTGAACCGATATAACAAAACCATAACTTGTTCAAGAGTATACCTAGTAGTAGTAATAGTACTTTGGGAAAGGCCGCTTTCGCAGTCAGGCAAGTAGGCCCATATGGACCCTTTTTACCATCCCCGGTTTTCCACAAATCTACGTCTACGTCCTCTACGTTCTTCTACGTTCTCCTAGGCTTCCTTTTCGAACCTTTGTGACCTCCATATGAAGGTCAGTATGTCCGTCCATTATAGGTTGATGAGTTCCTCTTGTTGGAGTTTTGAGTTTTTCAACTCCGAAGATTTCAAATCTCAGCCTCCCGTACGCCTCGCACGTCCTCTTCGCATTTTCGGCAAGTGGGGTTGTCCTCTATACCTATTGAAGATAGGTGCCTGCCTAACTTGTTATCCCTGTTAGTATTCCTACGAGGAGACGTAGTGCTTGGCGGTTTCTGCCTAGAAGCCATGCCGTCCTTGACTTACTGGAACCGGCCACGTAGTCTTTCTACTGCCTACAGCCGCTGTTATCCCTCCAAAGTTTGTTCAGCTCTTTTTCCGTCCATTTGTTAAGGGCTGAAGAGGTTTGACTTCTTGCGATGCCTAGTACGGGCTCCGACCCACAGAACGGCGTTGCGGAGCCGGTTGTGGCAAGTTCGTCTGCCACCTCGTTTCCACGTACCCCTCTGTGACCCGGAACCCATACCAGCAGAAGTTCCATCGTTTTGCCTAGTTTCTTTAGGGTGACAGATGGCTCTTAGCGCTGCTTGACTATCCGAACAGATGTAGATTCTCTGTTCGGGCCCTTCTTTCACCTCTTGTCTCATAGCTACGGTTAGGATGGCGAACACTTCAGCTTGGAAAACTGTTGTGTGCCTACCCAGAGCATAGCTTTCTTGCACGTCTCTTCCTTCCAGATAGATGCCTGCTCCCGAAGCCTCTAAGAGTATACCAAAGTTTGTCGCATATTATATATTATATCCATAAACAATTCCGTTTTATAGATCATATTCTGTATTATAGCACTATTGTGAGAATGTTTCATATCAGGCAATTCTCCACTAATTGAAGTAACAATATAAATCGTTTTTCGAAGTCGATTTATTTATCCCATTCAGAATGACATTTCCGTGAAAGCAATTTCCAGGTCACTATTGGTTCTACTGAAAGCATTGCTCGTATACAAAAACAAAAGTTGGTAAACTACAGCAATCAAACAATAGGAAAGGGGACAAATAAATTGAGTCAGACAATTGAGAGATATCCCTTTTGACTGCAGCGTCTTTAGAAATGACAAACAAAGACGCAAAAACGGACCAGACTGACATGAAATAGGTGGAGTAATTATTTAATTATTACAATTTGGTAGCACGGGCATCTCTGAACTTATTGTCTGTATTTGAAGGCAAATTATCAAGATCCATAGAGTTGGTTTATAAAATAAGACTTTGCTGCTCTGGACTAATTACGCCATTCAAGAGGCTTACACTCCATCATTAAAATTTTTCTCGGTACCTGAAACAGTAGGATGATGTTTTCCTGAATAAAATATCTCATAGGTGCCGTGAAACTAATTCTTGCGTTTTCTCAAGACTGAACTCATAACTTTAATAGTGTATTAGATATGCATTCGAACAAAGGGTCCTCCTGTATGAATATTGCCCAAATACATGTCAGATGTTCGTAGGGGAAGTACCTATAGTTACAAGTATTTTAAACATAAGCGAGTGTTTTATGAATGGAGCAAGTGTTTAATAGATGAGTATATAGAGCAGCTTATAAAAAATGCGATATATGCTGTATTTCTTCTACGGACTCATATCTAAACTACAAAATGGTATTTCTTTATGTCATCCTGACATTTCTGTCGATTGTACTTTGGAAATAGTTATTCAATCAACGCGTGAGCGAAGCGAGCACGTTAATATTTGAGATCATTAATCGCATTTTAATTTACGAGATGATTACAATATTTTTCTGTCGACCTTACTCTTGTTGGAATAAAGGAATTCTTGAATGGAAGATATTCAATCGATAAAATGAACAGTTGTTACACTCTTCCTTTAATTATTAATATTATTAAAACGTACATGTTAACATTTGTAATGGTTATAATAGGAAAAATTGAAAAAAGGTACAAAAAAGTCCATCTATACATTGGTATTTTACGGCTGCACTACAAAGTCGATCATTAATAGGTGTCATCAATGGTCGATTTCTGAAAATCATGCATTAATGATAAATCAACCATTAATAGGAGTCATTATTAGTTAGATTAGTTAATACGAGGTCGACGGAAATGATGATATAAATTTTTAACAACTTTTCAATCTCAAGTCAAATATGACATAGATACAACAACTACTCTGATCACAAAATGTCATTATGGAATATTAATACAGACTTTTAACAGTAAATCCGCAATGTCAACGATATAATTTTCAAATTCGGAAAAACACTATTTTCCCTGAACTGCTCTTGTCTAAAATTAGAAGTTATATTTGGAATATCCTTGACGTTTTCCATGAATGCTGGTTTAGTACCTATTAATTTACTTTTTTCCCATCAATTGATATTTTTTAAAATGTGTCAGTTTTGTTCAATACTTGATGAGATGCTGACTAGGGTTGTTGTAACGGTTTCTTGACGGCGTCGGTTCTTGAAATCCCTAGAATCCTTAAAGTTGCACCATATAGTAATTCTGTAAATCCTCTTTTGGCATGACTCGTATTCCAAGTAAAATAGTTGGTAATATTTCAGTTCATTTTTCGTTGTTATGACATTTTGAAACAGTTTTCAGAGTTCGGTGGAACCTTTCCATCATCCCATTGGAACAAGGATTGTTTTTTATTGTTTTTCTCATATGTTCAAAACTGAATTCTCGCAATAGTGTAGCTTTGAACTGTCGTCCTTGATCCTTAGTAACTCGTGAAACATTTTCATGGATCCATTATAAAACTCTATGGCTACATACCGTTTCTGCAGTTGTCATTCAGGGAAAAAAGCGTCAGTCCATCTCAAAAACCGATCAATACATGTTAGATAACATATGAAACCATTCGACGGAAGAAGAGGTCAAATAATATCTGTATGTATTGACATGATCTATTTTCAGTGTGTTTGTTGTTTTTGGATCTCTGAAATTGTAGGCAACATTCTGACCAATACCATATATCGTTTTATATTCTTGGCAAAGTGTATTTGCTTTTGATAAGTTATGTATTTTGTTGAATATTGATATTTTCATATTTATTGGGATAAACGGTGCAATTTTGTTTCCTATCAGTTACAATTTTAAATTCAGAGCAGTGTCTTCTCTAGTTGTATACTGTTGTATATTTCTTCATATTTTGCTTGCTCATTTTGCCATTTTTTGAAATTTATCGTATCTTGTAGACATATACTAGATATCCGTGACAAGGCATCTGCAACTACAGTATCAGTACCAGATTTTTGTTTTTGTTTGATTTTACGAATCCACACACAATTGAACTGTTTGATTACAAGATACGCTCTAGCAATTGGGTCTTCTTGAAAGAACGTTGCACAAATATCTGTCAGATGTAGTTCAAAGTCTGTCGTGGTATCAGTCAGGGAAGTAGCTGTTTTCTGACAGATGTTTGCCTCATTTTTCCACTTTGTTCGAATCAATACAGTTAACTTTTCCTAGAGTCTGTGCTTTTCGAGGAGTGTGATTCTAGAATTTCCACGTGGATGGCGCTGCGATCAACTTAGTTGTGCGTACTAGCTTCATCCGTGGAGGGGAAATATGAGTTAAACAGTTGATTATTATTCATTTGACAGGGAAAGGACAATTATAATGTTGTCCGGCCTACCCTGGCACTGATGAAAGGCAAAAACCTTGAAACATGCATGTCTGCAAGTGGTCATTCCCAGCCAAATTAATAATCTACCTTTCAATTACAAGATACGCACTTGCAATTGGGTCTTCATGGAAGAAAGTTGCACAAATATCTGTCATATGTAGTTCAATGTCCGTCGAGGTATTAGCCAGGGGAGTAGTTGCTTTCTAACAGATGTTTGCCTTATTTTTCCACTGGGTGAAAATGTGTGGAGAAAGGGTACTTCAACGTTGTCGATTTTATTCGTTTCATTATCGACATATTTTCGAACTTTGTTCGAATTAATACGGAATATGATTTGTTTGTGCACATTTTGATTGGCTGGTTAAACACTTAATTCCATTTCAAATTTATATCAACATGATAACCTTACCAATTCTTCTTAGAGATAATATTTTCGAATCATTTATCGGTAACCAAAAATTCAAAATAAATTTATGGCCCTTACTATCTTGAAGATTGAAAGTGAACGAGAATTTTCCGAATATTTTTGTGAAGTTGTGGGATTTCAATATAATGGTTCAGCTTTCAAGCCAAAGGACGCCATGAGCGTTCTATTTTTCTTTTATAAATCTTTCGTAAGAGAAACTTAGAATGAGATCCTTTGAGATTCTCGTTTCAAACGTCAAACGTTATTGTTCAAGTAGTGGTTGTAAAAGAAAATTGTTTACTGAAAACTTTTTCAGACGACGGACGTTATGTCAGACATGATTGTATAAACTTTACGAAAAAAAATGTACGGATTTAACATGAAAAATATCATAACTCAGCTTTCACGTATTGATAGAAGTATAGATGCTATTTATATGTGTAAAAACCTCCATACTACTTATTGTCATGCAAATTTCAGATTAAAAATTTTCAATTTGTACATACCAACAGCACATAATTGTGGTATAAAAATTATTAATAAATTATAACGTAATAACTTTCAGAGAACTGTTAATAAAAGAAAAATGAAGGACGTGAGTATACGACGAGTGATGTAAATGAAGGATATAATGCTTTTCCTACGGCGTCTCTGTACCACTACAACATTATTTTACACTGAAAAAAAAGAAGTAATCAAATGGTATGTGATGTTCAAAATATCAAATTGTTCAACATATTAAATAATAAAAAAAATACATAAATAACTGAAATATCTTCATGGCGAGTTAGTAAAAAAACTGTGCAATGTTAATACAGAAAGATATGTAAGTAATCAGTTTCGCTGACGACACCGAAATATTTCATTCTGGTGAAAACTGGCAACATATATTTGACAGGGTTGAGGAATCAATTCGAACAAAGTTCGAAAATATGTGCTGAAGAGTATCACGATAATGAAACGTATAAAATCGACTAGGTCGAAGTACCCTTTCTCGTCACTGGCTTATACCACGACGGGGAAGTTGTTATTTTCCTATAGATGGTTGCCTTATTTTCCCACTTGGTGGGGAGAAAGGATACTTCGGCTTTGTCGATTTTATTCGTTTCATGAGGGTTGAGAAAGATATACTCAAAATAAAAAATTGTTATGATCCGAAACCGTTAATGATTGATCTATCTATAATTACCAACAATAATACCATCTTCTCCAAAAATATAACCAAGAACATCATATACTCAAGAGTCTACTTGGATATGATATTGGTATATGAACATAATAATAATGATAAGATGTTTGAAAATGTTATACTTTCTTTGCTCTAGTGGAATCACACATACGGATACGGTATAATGAGGTTGGGATTGCTTGAGGAGGTGCCTACAATAATCAAATGAATGAATTGGAGTATTTCAGAAATGGACACTGAAGATAATATACTCGAAAGATATATGATAATCGAGCGATGGATTCACCATATATTAGCAGATAAACAGTAATTATTTTCAATCGTTCCCCATATTTTCTCAAACCCAAAATTTACAACGCAGTTCACGATGAACAGAAAACAATCAATTTGCTAAACATATTCAAGAGAAATAATTCAAATTTTTTTCCAATCTTACCTAGACATTTACCCATCAGTTGATAGATAGCGAAGCGGCAGCGAGGCGGTAGCGAGGCGGTAGCGAGGCGGTAGCAAGG
The DNA here is from genome assembly GCA_958502065.1 of Chrysolina americana. NCBI lineage: Eukaryota > Metazoa > Arthropoda > Insecta > Coleoptera > Chrysomelidae > Chrysolina > Chrysolina americana. Next base: position 57,665,409 of record OY293412.1, read on the forward strand.
CGGTAGCGAGGCGGTAGCGATGCGGTAGCGAGGCGATTATATGCCGGCCGTTGGAACTTTCGCTTGCATATGGCCAGGTTCGAATCCTGAGAGTGGGAAAATTTTTCTCTATTTCATAGGAGTCGATAGACCATGTAATTTGTCTAGATGCTAACCCTGACGTCTAATGCTTGTTTGGAATGCGCACCGATCTCCCAAGGTGGTGCTGTAGGTTCCGGGTTTTCCTATAGCTGAAATGATAATAGGCCACCAAAAATCAGTAAGTCGTCCCGGAGCACCAAGGCAAATAATAGCAATAGCTGTGCGCCACTCGCACAGGCTATGCTTTTGGGTACACTCTATGAGTGTTTATGAGGAAGTATTATTATTATTATTATTATTTTTAACCATTAAGAATTTCCCAGAGAGGCCCTGTCTCCGGAGCCCAGGCACTTCCGGAGGGCGCGCTGGATTATTTTTTCCAATAACCACTCCCCACGCCGTGGGGTGACTATTGGGTACGAAAATCATGTGCTCTGAGCAGGCGAAGTGAACCAAGAATCACAGCCTTTTGCATGCGACAGGCCGGTATGATTTTTAAAATTGAGAGCCGTGTGTCCATCATTCCACCAAGGACCCTAATTATCAGTATCATCATCTTGGCAGAATGGTTTGGGTAACGCCGAGGGTAAAGCCATCGGTGTTCAAAGAGTAGATCTCGATATTTGGTCCGTTTTTCCTCCTTTTTTCGTACGACATTCATTTGGCCAGGAGCTGAAAACCTCAATGACGAAAATCATCCTTCTTTGATGGCCGAGAAGGAGTACATCAGGCTTATTGGCTTGTATTTGCCAGAGGGTGGAAAATGAGTAGTTCCAATAGATTCTGCACTTTTCATTCTCCACAATGGACTCAATATCCCCCGGAGCATAACGCAACACCGGTGTCTTGTCTATACCGTACGAGTGCCGTAGATGGTAATACAACCCTCTGACCTATCGTACCCAGTCATCATAGGAGTTGATTTTTTGAGGCTCTATGATGCAACTTTAAAAATGAAATCTATCACTAATCTTCGAAAATAGATTAGTAACGATATCGGAAAAAATATTTCAGCATGAATTTGGAAATGTAGCACAGCCAAGCATCTGCGCTATAGTAAATAATTCATCACAAAATAACATAATATCCAAAAAGGTAATTTTCGAAAACAAATACGAAAATCCGATAAATATTTCTTCTCAGTGCCAGTTAACTGAATTGCAGAAAAAATAATTTGAACACTTCCTCAGTAGGAAAGGTATTCTCAAACACTTCCGGTCGCACCATTTTTTATGAGCATAGCATTGAACTCAAAAACAACGATGAGTTTTTTATTCGCCCGTACCCGATTCCAGTGGCGCATCGCGAAGTGGTGAGTCGAACTTTAGTGCAAATGGAAGAGTGGGGTGTAATAGAGAGGGCTTCCACCCCCTATATATCCCCACTAATGACAACGGTTAAGAAAGATGGTAGTCTGCCTCGATGCACGGTTTTTAAATAAAAGAATCGTTCCTGATTTTGAACTACCTTTGCGTATTGATGACATTGTTCGCTCTGTCAAGGGGAAACGGTTTTTGTCGAATGTCGATTTATCTCACTCTTACTGGCAAATACCAATAAGAACCCAGGACCGAAAATTCACAGGATTTATGGTGGGTGAGAAAACTTACCAATTTTGTACTTTGCCATTCGGAATTTCAACGTCAGTGGCGTCGTTTTCAAGGGCTATGAAGGGTGCTTCCCTCTCCGAGTTGAACGTCCTCTCCGTATTCATCGCATCGTCCTCTTTTGAGATGAGCCGTTGCAGATTTGTCGATCCCAAACTCAATTCCTATAGCATGCGTGTACTTTCCCATCACCTTTAAGGGCTAATGAAGATCCTTTTCTCCCGAGGCATAACAGAGTGTTCCAAATTAAGTCGGCACCATTGCCAACTCCGTTATTATTGATGCTACAAATTCAGTGAAATGGACAAACTAGTAGCATTTTTTGTTGTTTTCAATGGAACACCCTATATTTTTTCATTCGTTTCGATTCGTAATATCACTCTCAACCACAAAGCTCATATTATCACCTTTCTTCCTAAAGTGAAAAATGAGCGACTTACGTGGAAATATTTATTTCTTTCACCAGTACAAAAATTTCTTTGTTTTGGTTAATAAAACCTGATGATTGTCCAAACACCCAATTTTGGTACTTATGCGAATGACAATATTTTGTTACTAATAGCAAAATGAGACAGTAAGAAGAAAAAATTGCGCTTGGAGGTGAACTCGTGAAACCCATGATCATCATGTCGCTCCACTCAATTGAGACCACTGAGCTATTTGGTATTAATGTAGAAAACGATATTTTTCATCTTAAAGCCATTCCGCTAGCCGCATTTATTTTATGAATCAAAATAAATCTGCTGTAATGATAACTTTGAAGCCGTTTTTGCACAGAACAGAAAATACTGAAGGGTCATATTATGAATGTAGTTGGAAAAAATGTGTTTGATTCGATAAAACATAATTATTATGAGCAAGCAAGTTGCCTTGAAACGTTGTTGAAATACTATTTGTCAAATATTCTCAAGTATATCATGACAATGTCATAAATTATTGTAACTGCCCACTAGTGCTCGAATATTTTTCGAAATGCCGTTTTCCTATCAAGAAAAATGTGATATGTTAGAATCTTACTTGGTTTGCCAAAAAAATTGCGTAAGAGCACTCCAACACTACAGCAATTCGTTCCCCGATCGTGAATGACCTAATCGGCGTTTTTTTGCTGTGCTTCATCGTCGATTCAGGAACAATGACAAAGTTTTTGAGAAGAGGAGAACTAAAAAACGTTTTGTAATATCTGAATATACAGAAATTGACGTTTTATACTACTTTGAGGTATATCCAAATAATTCTCAATCAGAGATTTATTTAGAGAAATAGCTGTTCCACTGTCTGGTATTCAACGAATTCTGAAGAAACATAAGATTTCTCCTTATAAGTTAAGACCAGTGCAAACACTAAAACCTGGTGATCCCAAGAGACGATTGTGGTTTTGTCGGTGGTTTATGAATAAATGCAGACAAGATCCAAACTTGTGTAGAAATATTATATGGATCGATGAGGCTACTTTTTCAAATCGTGGGATAAAGAATTTTCATTATTGGAGTGGACATAATCCATTTCTAGTCCATCCCACAATCTGCAAGGACGATTTAGTATTAATGTTTGATGTGGTCTATTTAGAGGCAGAATTATCGCTTCATTTTTCTACTATGGTTCTTGAACGGACCCGTTTCATTAATTCATTAACAAGAGTGTTGGAAGAGTTTTTCGATGATCTTGATCTGGAGGCTCGTCAGATGATCTATTTTCAGCAGGATGGAGCACCACCAAATAATGTCAGTGGCGTAAAAAGAATGCTGCGAGGCTGTTTTTGAAACAGATGGATTGCTACAAATGGTCATGTTAAGTGGCCCCCTCTTTCACCAGACCTGACACCTCTACATTTTTATTTTTGGGGATTTCAGAGAAATGAGGTGTACGAAATGAAACATAATAATGTAGATGAACTGAAGAATTATATTGAAACTATAATTAATAGAATTGATGGCCGAACTGTGTTGAATGCCACACGTAGTGTCAATAGAATGGCCCAAATATGTGTTTAAAGAGGAGGCGTTTGTTATAAATGTTTCCTATTGATAAAACTTCTTATTTTCACCTTTACGAAAAAAAGTCAAATGAGATTTGTTCTTGAGAATGTTATCACGAATCAAAATGCATGAAAAAATATAGGGTGTTCCATTGAAGAAATAGCATTTTATGAAATATTCTGAAAACGCGACTGTCAATTTTTTTTTTGTTTTCGGCATCGAGAAGGCCATTAAAAATGCTACTAGTTTGCCCATTTAACCGAGTTCGTAGCATCAATAATAGCGGAGTTGGCAATGGTGCCGACTTAATTTGGAACATCCTGTGTAGTTTGAGGTTATACATGTAACACAGATGAGTGATTTTCCGTAGTGCAACGGACAATGGACTAAGGAAAATGCAGTAGAGGGCTGAAAGAGTCTCCTTGAAACACCCCTGCTCTGTGTGGACTCTAACTTGACCAGCTGTTTAATGCATCTCACTATTTTATTGGTCACCGCAAGACATCTGTTCAAATACATGATGAGCTCATGTGATATTATATCAAATGTCTTGCTGAAATCGATCCAGGCCGTTGGAGAGTTACGCTCCTCCTTCACGGAGTCCTGCAGTTCTGCATGATACATCTGTATATATATATACAGGGTGAGTAGACCGACAATCTCCGAATGCAGATTCCTTACCTCATTTCGAGGTGAAAAGTTCCCATCAAGGTATGACCTAAAGTACATCCCCTCTGTCAAAAGTACGAAAAAAATGTAGATTTAATTTTTTTTCTACAAAACTCCTGAAGGAAAAAATATCAAACTTGGTACATTTTTCAACGTTTATCAACGTGATAATTTGAAGTTATCATTTTTAATTTTCGTAAATCAGTGGCGTAGTTACGTTGGTATGTGGTCATATTTTTCTTCGTATTTTCTTTGAACAAGTGAACGTTTGACATCAGTTAAGCTCATCGATACTCAACTTAAAAGTCATAACATTCTATGTTCCTGAAAGTAAAGGTTTCCGAGATGATTGAGAAAAATTATGATATGTCCTGAGCCCCAACATAATTTCCTCTGTGCAATAAACGCATAATACTAATTTCTTATAACATATTGGAATATTTGTCAACCTCTTGAACATTTTTTAATGATTTGAGAATCGGAAACATAGTACGGTTGAGTCAGAATGAGACCTAACTCAGTGACTCCACGACATCGATTTGATCAAATAATAAAATGAATGAAAGAAATGGAGTTGTCGGTCTCATTCCGACTCACTCGTACTATGTTTCCGATTCATTCAACATTAATTAATGTTCAGGAGGTTGACAAATATTCCAATATGTTGTAAGAATTATGCGATTAATGTACAGAGGAAATTATGTTGGGACTCGACATTTCATTTTTCTCAATTATCTCGGAAACCTTCACTTTTGGGTTGAGTACTGATGAGCCTAATTGATACCAAACGCTCACTTGTCCATACACTTGTCCAAAGAAAATATTACCACGTACCAATGTAACTACGCCACTGGTTTATGAAATTTAAAAATTATAAATTCAAATCATCACGGGTAAACATCTTATAACATGCATCAAATAAATTATTGTTCGGTAGTTCTTTGGATCAGATAAATATCCGTTTTTTTTTTTGAGGATTTATACGGTTCTCCCCTCGATAAACCAATCCAAAATCTGTTGCTTTCCATCTTTCCATGGGTTTAATACCCTTGCTAGATGATAGTGGGTGCTTAGCATTTTTTTCCATCAAAAGTCATTGAAGTAGTTGTATCAGTTGAAATATATGTTCCGTAAGTATTTCAATAATTAGTTTTTAGTTCTGTCACGATGTAGTTAGGTATGATGTTATATATTCTTGACTTGAATGAAAAGTGGGAAAAAAATCTTGGGAATGTTCTCGATTCCATTGTTTAAGCAAAATTTGCTCCAGTTACCGTTTGTATTCTGAAAAGTATTCGTAATTATGTCTGATGTCAGTCAACTCGGTTGTTGTGCTTCAAGAAAACACCCTGTTCAAGTAAAGCAATATCTTTTATGAAGAAGTCTACCTTCAGTTCGTTTTGAAACAATATCAAATCGTGTAGAAACACAGCAGTATTTGATTTGTGGAGTATTTTTAATATCATATTTGAAAAATACTCGCAACTCTCATAAAGAATGCTCTTATTCAGCGACAGCAAATCTCCATTATTCAGGAAAAAACTGAAATTTCAGCAACAAGAAAGAGTAGAACGAAATTCACAGGGGACTTTCTGAAAGCAAAACATCAATCATGTAAGCTATTCAGAACATGCGGTGAGGAGGAAGGAGCTCCAAGATCTTGGGATGTTTCTTAAAAATATATTATATGCCTTTGGAAGTAAAAGATGGTTTGAAGACTAACATGGCAGACTTCACATCTTGATATAATTTTTTGTCCTGAAAGGCTAGCAATAGATCACCTGCAGCATAACAGGATTAGTTTGAGAAGTTGAATAACAAATTCATGATATCAGGTGCTGACGTTCATTGAAAAATTGATTCAATAATTCACTATGTCCAAAATGGAGTTAAATTCATCACTGACCCAGTGAGAGTCTGAGTGACATAAAATATTGCAAATTTTTTAATTCGTCCATAGAATTGAATTGAAATATTGTAGAATTCGAGTATGAATAACCTTGCTTTTCAATCATTCTTTCATTCAAACAGAACTTATTGTGGGAAGAATAATAATCGAGCAAATAGTCAAGGGTGATATATAACAAGACCTTGATAAATAGTCAACTATTTTTATTGCATCTAAATTTCCAACGTATTTCATAATTATTTAACGAGCCATTATTTTGGCATTAATAATCTGATGAAAACCCAAGAGCGAAGTTCGAGGGCTTTCATCTCTGATTATGAATGCCAAAATAACGTCGGGTAAAATTATTAAATAAAAGAGAAATTCAGCAGCAATATAATAGCCGACAATTGATCAAGGTTGTGTCATATTTATAAAGATTATTTCTTGAATCCAGTTCTTCATATCAGTCATATGAATGACACTGTGTCAGGGATTGTAGCTTCGATTAACCTATCTATCTCTTCGTTTTTGGTTTCTCCATACCGATTCATTTTCAAATACTTATACAGCTTCAACACGATTGATTCTATTTGACGTTTAAGATGCACCGGTTCCTTGATATATAGGTATCATGCTGAATAATAGCCCGTGACTATTATTGTGTACTATTGCAAATAGTCCCTAATATAGAGCGTTTTGATTGGTCCTGTCAAATAGGAAACAAACGTTTGATTCGTTAATGACTGATATTTAATAGATGAAAGAAATAATCAAAAATATTCCAGTTTTATTGGTTCTTGTTGATATATCCTAAGCATTAGATTCTATAAAGATTGAAGAAAAATTTTTTGATATGCTTGGGAATCATCATACAATCTATTAAAAATTTATCAATTGACCCTTTCACTTTCTTTTGAAAGAATTGGTCGTTCTTCACCAGAAAATAAAAATATTGAGCATTGCTAACTTTTCTCGATGCTCTTACGAAGTTCTGTTTTACTGGCATTAATGAAAAGTATCAGCACACGAGGACTCGTCGGAAATGAAGAAGTGGTTCATGATATAATAACAATAAATCTAACAAAGTTCGAAAAGTGTGTATATGGAGAGGTACGCAATAAATGAAAATAAATATTTTAGGCTACGGACAAAAATCCCCTCATCTCCACACATTTCCATGAAGTGAAAGAATGAGGCAAATATCTGACAAAAAACTACTTTTTCCTACGAACATTGAAATACATCTGTCATCCATATATGCAATATCACAGTCAGCATTTGCAAAGGTGTTCCACTTGAGGAACAGTGGACAAATGGATCAAAAATGTGATTCAATATCCGTATAGGGAAGTTGTTGTTTCCTGTTAAATATTTGCCTCATTCTCCCACTTTGAAGAAATGTCTGAAGAGAAGGGAATTTTGGACCGTAGTCGAAATAATTTTTTTTTCATTCATTTGATACCTCTCCGCATACACCAAACTTTATTCGATTGATTTCATTCACTATCCTTGGGGTATGTGTTACCGAGGAATACTGTTTTGTTTTTCTCTCGCGGTTGGCCCTGTGACTGAGTTATTGTAAGACGCGGCTTCATTCGTAGAAAAATACTATGTTTTTTTTTATGATATCGTTCGTTTTGTGGAACAAGACGACTCCATTGTTGTCTGACCTATCCTTGCACTGATGAAAGGAAAAAACCCTCGAAACATACATGTTTGCAAATGATAATTTCCAACAAAAAGAAGGATAATATTCAATGGCTTCATTACAATCAGCATTTGCATTAGTGGTTGCATAAATAACAGATAAAATTCGATATCTGTATAGGAAAGTTGTTGTTATCTGTGAGATATTTGCCTCATTTTTTCACTTTATGGAATATGTGGAAAGAGTTGTATTTTCGACTGAAGTTGGAATTATTTCTTTAGATAGATTTTGACAAATTTACTTAGGTATGACTACATATTCCAATGGATTGTATACTATGGGACCTCCCAAGATCAGCAATAAATTATATTTCTTAAAACCAATCTATTGAGTATATTATTATAAGTCAAGATGACCGCGAATGGAAGTAGCGAGTCAAATAAGCTAAAGAAATTGTGCAATTACTGTAAAAACAATGTTTTATCAGGTCTATCACGTTTGAAGTGTAATGTGCCGTTCCACAATAGTTGTGCAGAAAGAGTAAAAGTTTGCTGTGACATGCCATTGATTGAAATTTCTTTACCAGAACTAAGCGAGGCATCTTTGACTGAAGAAGCATATCTACGAAAGATCAAATTATTGAAAGAAACAAAGAGTATCTGACGAAAATATAATAATTGACGACAAGTATTTTCTCATTATTGCATGACAAAATTAAATTATTAGAGGAAAAATTATCCAGGAGCAGTTACAGCAACAATGTGATTCCACAAAGTTCAATAAAAAATAATCTTGCCTCTGAAGCAAAAAATTCTGTTGGAAGTGCCAAAGAAAATCCAGCAATCAAGAAAGTGAACAGAAATGCCCATCTCTTTCAGTTGTTAGAATCAGTTCATGCATCAAACCTGGTGAAATTTTGAATGAAATCATGAAAATTCAAACCCAAAGAAAATGAGAAGAAATAATCAATTTGGACAATTCTAGACCTGGAACAGAAACACTAATAGATGGAAAACAGCCACATTTCTTTCGTGTGGACAATTCAGCTGAACCTACAAATGAACAAAAATGGCAATTTATTCGAAGGAGAAATAAATATGAAAAGCGCGTAGTGGGCCAGGCTAACGCTGGTAATCCAAATAAAAAATTCTAACGTGAATATCCAAAAGTCTGGATGTTTCTGAATAGAGTAACGAGATATGTAAAAGATGATGATATGAGAGAGTATCTAGAAGAAAAGACTGGCAAGAAGGGCCATTTCGTTGTCAAGAAGATAATAACATCTGAAGGAAGCGGGTATACCAATTTTATGGTTGATGCTGATCTGGAGTTCAAGAATGTCTTTTATAGTCCTAGTTTTTGGCCAAGGAGAGTCGGTTATAGAAGATTCAATTGCATGAGTTTTCATTTCACCAATTATAACCTAATCCCTTTCTTTTGTAGGGAGAGGCATATCAGGGGTGAGGAATGCATTTTTGCAAAGAAGTTCTTAAGTGTTAACGAAATTTCAATTGAACTAGTATTGAGAAAGATGTTGAAATATGTGCTGTGACATTCAAAACAAAAAATCAAAGTACAATATGTATGTCAGTATATAGATCACCTCTATAGTCGGATCCCCATTGAGAAGTCAGTAATGCAAGATAGAATTACACTAATGCCAGAGTTCTCACATTAGAAAGAGTCATTAATGACATTTGAATAGCAGGGCCGTACCCAGGTACACTAGACGGTAGTACTGTTACTGACTGTGAACATTTTCAACTAACAGTAGCAATTACTTTCAACAATTTGAGGAAGTTATATGCACGTGAATCATGCAAAGTCTACATTAAACAGGGTATTCTTAAACTTGCGCTACAATGAAAAGATGCATAATTTTCAGGAAGGATGAATATGTCATTGTGCCTTGGGGCTAAATGAGCCGTCGATATGGCTCATAACACTTGCTACATTATTTACAAATTCTCTTATTGCCTATATGAGGATTGAAAAGTGGATTAAAAAGAACACTTATTTGAAAGTATATACAACAAGTCAAAATGTTGGTTATATGTTTTGAAAAATGTTATATTCGATAAAGACGAAAAAAACTTGCAATTGGTTGTTCCAAAAAAGCTGCATTCAGATGTTTGGAAAAAAAATGTACTGGAATGATCAGAAATAACGTTTCATACAGCTGCATTAAAAAATCATGAAAAAAATTCGTTTTGTTTCCTAATACTTTAGGATTTTTTATACCACAACAGAAATAAGTTTTTGCACCACGTACATGATTTAATTATGCATCAATAACTATTCAAAAATTTAATGGAGCCATAGAAAGAGCTTAAAGGGGTTTCATGTCAGCTCTATACTTACTGTAACTTTATCTTGGACTGTCGGCATAACAAATATTTCAACGAGTAACTATGCTTCTCGCTATTTTGTTTCCTCCAAAATTTTTACTGAATATTCCCAACAAATGAAAACTTGCAGATTCGAAATAAGCTATTTATTATAACTCTACTACAACCAAAATGGTAAAATCGAATTCATGGAAACTTTTAAATTCTTAAGAGGGACATTTTATCACACTTTGAATTTTTCTTCAATAGTGCTCTCAAATCGAAAGAGTGTCTGCTACTGATTTATATAAATTGTAGATTTATTTCAACCAACAATTTTCAATATTTACAGGAGATATTTTCTTAAAAAATTTAGTAGCAATTGTACGTCGACGATCGGTTGGTTTGGTTTGACAAACTTCTTCAGCAACATTGCGTGAGATGAGTGAAATAGTTATTTGTTTCACTGGTAAAAAAATTACTGTTTTTAAGACTCCGTGCCATTAGGCATTCTTATGTGTTCCAGAATCAACCTTTTTCTACGAATGGAAGTTTTCCAATCACACAAGTGAAAAAAATAATTCATCGGAATTTGAATCCGTGGTCAATGAATAAGACCAAACAAACAAGCAGAAGAGTTTCAATTGCAAATTCCTTGTGTTCATGATATTCAGATAAACTATATTACAAAACACAAAATATATACAATATGTACAATACTCCTCTTTGAATAGAGATATATTAGATCAATACTTAATCGATAAGGTGGGTCCTGTATCTCTGAAGAATTTATTGAAAATTTAATTTTTAGAATTATCTTGCCTCCTGCAAAGCTTATGTAAGTCTTATGAATAGCAGAGTAAATGTAATCATTCAAAAGACATAGACTCATATAAAGTGAGAAAAATAAACCGGCTTTAAACTACTAATAATAATATGTACCCAACCTCTAAGATAATTAGGTGGATGATGATAGTAATCCGTAATTATTACTCATATCGTTAACCTAATCAAGTATGAATTTTGTTGAATCAAAATTAATTCTGTTTTGACTTTTCTGATTTTTCTGTAAAGCTACCATTGAAATTAACACACACAACTACCTAAAGAACTCAAGTTCATTACGAAACAAAACTATATAATAGCATATTACGAATTATGAAAAATGGTGGATTACGTAATCGAATCTTCGGCACAAAAACCTATACAATAGATATGGTCGTCGGCAAGTATTCAACAGAAAACAACTACTGCACCCTATGACCGTTGAATTACATCTGTTCAATACTAGGCAAAGCTTTCTACAAGAACTAATTTGCAATGCATTTTAAATATCAAAGCTGAAATTACGGAGGTGTTCCCTCAATTAAGTCGAAAAATAATTTCAGCTTTAATATTTGAAATGCATTGCAAAGTAGTTCTTGTAGAAAACTTTGCCAAGTAATAAACAGATATAATTCAACGGTCGTAGAGGGCAGTAGTTGTTTTCTGTTGAATACTTGCCGACGACCGTACCTATTGTATAGGTTTCTTTGCGGAAGATTCGATTACGTAATCTACAATTTTTCATAATTCGTTTAATGGTCTTCCGTCAAGTAGTGCCGCCCCTCTTCATAATAGCATATTAGTAGTATAGTATCCGGATTGGGAAACATTATTCATCATTTGTTTCATCATCTGAATCGTCTTTCAATGAAATTATCAGCTGTGGAATATCCAAAAATTATTTTCACCGTATGTATTCCAATGATTGTTTTCCTGTACTTTTATTTACCCATCGTAAATTAGTTTTTTCAACTCGTCTGCCTTGGAAGTGGTGTTATAGGAAGCCACAATATGTTTCACACCACGTCTATGGGGTTTAGTTCACAATGGTAATAATACCTTTATTAATTTTTTGAACAATTGATGATACGAATCATATAAAAAATTTGTACAGTTTGAAGATTCTTAAGAATAAAAGATAATTTTCAAAACGTTTCAACAAATCAACTTGTTGAACCAAAAACTGAAGGGACACACTTTATTGCTCGGCCGGACCTGTAAGCGACTTAGGCAACATTGGCGTGAAATGTCCCATTTGAAATGCATTGACGTATGTCACGTTAACTGACTTATCAATGTGGATCAGTCTAAAGGTAGCAAGGAAAATTCTCTTGGTTCATTCGATCAAATTATTGAAGACCTATATAGTAAGTACAAGAACTTTGACATTTTCGTTTGCGGTTATTTCACCATAGATATGTTGAAAAATAGCAAAATGAAGGCTGCATTCATGAATATACTCCAGCAATACAATATAAAAGTAATAATTAACAAATTAGTTGATCTACTAGCTATTCTGTAAATCATTCCAATATTTCCGATCATACTTCTGGACTTGGAATTTTTCATTATGAACAGGTTCATGAAAACCGTTTAACACTCGAGAGATGGTATGGTGAAATAATATTTAAATAACTGAACTTATTTGCTGTCTGAAACTGATTGGTCTTTACAGTATGATGAAGTTTGGGCGAATTAAATTCGAATATTTTTATAATATGTTTTCTCATTATTTCAATCTTTCATTCTCAAAAAAGAAAATTTTCTCTTGCATGGATTGTTCCTCTTGTAGACCAATATCCCTGCCTAATCAGTTTCCTAAGATTATTGAATAATGTTTTCATCAAAGATTATACGATTATTCTACATGAGCAAAGCATTCGATCTTGTTGACCATGCTGTGCTGTTGCACAAACTACACATCTATGGAATACGAAGAATTGGCTTACGTCTTACCTAGCTGATCGTAGTCAGCTGGTCAGTGTAAATGGGACATGTTCAATTTCAACTTCAAAAAGTGTATTGATTGGAGTACCGCAAGGCTCCATTCTGGGACCATTTCTATTTTTAGTTTTCATTAATGATCTTCCAAAATTCTGCACTTAAGCCTCTAGCACTCTGGTCTTTGCTGATGATACTAATATTTTGGTATCTGCTGGTAATATGCCTGAAGTAGACAATAGAGCTCAACAAGTATCAGCTCAAATTTCTGAGTGGTGCTCTCTAAATGGCTTGTTGTTAATAATGATAATAATAATACCTTTATTGCTTCTGAAAACATCGTTTTACAGCAAGAGCTAAGTAAGGGGAGAAAAGAAAAAAGTTAAATAATTTTATCAAAATAAAAACAAAAGAAATACATTATAGTATTTGAAGCTGTTGGGTCAAAGTCAACTTCTGCCAAACTACTCCTGAGAAACTACCCCTAACCTCAAATTTTCAAATAGAAATGTACACATTTCTTTTTGAATTGTGAACTGCAGTCAATTATAACTTCAACGATGTATCACACCTGATATTTTGACAGATGTCAAACTGACAGAATAGCCGAGTTTGAACAATAATTTACAAAATTCCATAATACAGAATTTATGGATTACCCATGAACATGCCTAACATCATTATTATTAATGCATGCGTAAATTTCATCCGTTACTGTGGTGCGTCAAACCCATATGATTTTGGAGGTGTTATGCCAAAGTCAACTTTTGTCAAACTATCCTCGAGAAAACACTTCCCAACCTCAATTATTCAAGTGGCACCCTATACATATCTTCTATGACTTGTGAAGTATTAAAAACTTCAATTTCAATAACTATGTATTACGCTTGATAATTTGACAGTCAACAAACTCGCAAAATTAGTAACTTTGATGTAAATAGCATTTGATAATAAATAATTTATGGTATACATTTTTGGCTCACAGTGTACTTCATTCTAATCTAGTTATAAAAACTGTCAATGTTGTAGATCACTTCTTTTGTTATATTCGTTTTTTTACAGTTATTCTTGCACGCGTTTTCCAGTCAGTTTGATAATTCAATGGAGAAAATGCCTTTCACATTCACTCCAAATGAGTATGTTGATATGTTATTGATTTTTGGTGAATTCCGAAATAATTCACGTGCTGCCGTCGAATTATACCAACAGTGTTATCCCGATCGACGACTACCAAATCATATCACATTTTCTTATGTAGAGAATAAAATGAGAACAGGAGAATTTCCAGGAAAAGGTAAGCATGTTCAACATGCTGCACCAGTGCGAACTGCGGAAATGTGTCAATGCATTAGCCTATATGGAGGCTCGCCCTCATATTTCTATTCGAGCACTAGCTGACGAAGTTGAAATAAGTAAATCGTCTGGGCACAAAATTATATAAACGCATAGTTATTATCCTTTCAAAATGAACATGCACCAGGGGCTTCGATCTGATGATTTTGAAAGGAGACAAAACTGTATTGCCACTATGCAAGTTTTGATTTAAAATAATCAAAGTTTATTGGATCACATCATGTAGAGTGATGAATCAAGATTTCACAATAATGCGAAAGTGAATCGACATAACATGCATTATTGGTCACGTGAAAATTCTAATTTCCAAACTATGTGGGGTGTGAATGAATGGTGTGCGTTGTTTAATTGACGGTTGATAGGTCTTTATTTTTATCAACACCCTCTGACTGGGCGTAAATATCTGGAATTCCTCAACAAGAAAGACAAATTATGTGGTGGCAACAAGATGGTGCCCCACCACACTGTAACCGAATACCTCGTTCGCCAGAACTGACTCCGTTAGATTTTCTCCTGTGGGGGTATTTAAAGAAAATCGTGTATGAAACTAGACCAATAGAAGATTGAACATGGCTGCAATGCAGTTACGAAGAAAATGATTAGAAAATCTTGTACAAGAGAACTGATAAGGCGATTTGAAGCATGCATGAATAATGATGGTAGACAGTTTGAGCAACTTTTATAATTTTTGTTATCAATAAATTCTGTTTTATGGAATTATGTACATTCACTTATTCTGTCAGTTTGACATCTGTCAACTGAGATATTAGCTGTATGAAACAATTTGGGACACCCGGTATATATAAAAAGTAAGCTTAACCATTATGAATGAAGGACCTAAGCCTCAATATATTCCATAGAAAGCTAGCTATAATATTAGCATCATCTAAAGAGACTGCATCTAAGGAGGATAGTAGGGATTCCCAGGATTCTCGAGATTTTTATTTCTGTTTCATAACATTGTAAATGGGGCATTCAAACAGAATATCAGAAATAGTTTTAGCATCGTGGCGATTGCAAACTGTGTATATCTCGTTAGGGTCAATCAGGTGCTACAACCTATTCAAGGTGGATTTAATTTTGAAATTATTTGCTAAACGCAGTTAGGCTATGGTACGGGTAACCTGTATTGGAAGTTGGAGCAGCAAGTAGTGTTTGGGACTATTTGAGGGAGTAGAATTAATGTAAAGTGGCAAAAAGGTGCATCTTTGTAAGAGAGAAATATCAGCATTGAGAAGTTTATCCGTGAAAGCTTTCATTTTATCATAAAAGTTGGACAAAACTTTTTTTGTGTCAAATTCACCATGAAGAATGGCATCATTCCATATGTACTCAGCATCAGCAAAAACAATTGTAGCTGACTGGCCCAGTTGAATTTTGCATCGGTGGAACACAGTTTCGGTATACGGTTATCGTCCATCCTTAGGATTTTTTGTAACCACTTCGGCGACAATTCAATACATAATTAGAGGTTAAACGACTTACCTAAGGAAGTTCAATCCTCAATTATAAGAGAAGGACACGTCCGAAAATATCACACTCTGTGGTTTATTCATAGTCTCATTCCTGTGCGTATTGTTGAAAGCGATTTGACTTACCACCTCTTATCTATCGCCTTGCCCCAGGCATATCTGGACGGTTCGTCATTATCTTCTGAGCTGTTATCACTTTATGATCGCCCCTATTTGGGTATGATCGGGCTGGTAGGGTGATATTTTCGGACGTGCCCTTCTCGTATAATTGAGGATTGAACTTCCTTAGGTAAGTCGTTTAACCTCTAATTATACTTCAAAGGGTACGCCCTCAATATCACACCCTGTAGATGTTTAAAGTTTAAGCGATCTAAAAGTGGGTCTGAAAAACTCCGTTATTATTTTCCTGGTTTAATTTTTTCCCATAACCATAATAAAAAAACCTTTTGTTTTTCAACAATATTTTCTTAAATCAATATGTTAATATCTAAATAATATAAAAACACTTTTTTTTTCACAATATTTTTATAAATAATTGTTTCAATATAATCTGAATAATCCCTTGTAAGTAATCAGCAATTTTAATTTTTTCCCAATAAATCATTTTATTTACTTCACAACAGCCTGAGCAAATCTCGATTCCTCGCGTAGAGGCAAATTGTAAAAATTATTGAAATTGTTGGACTTCTCAGTCCACCCAGTCGCCTGTCCAATATTGTCTATGGTCAACCCTTGCCTTGCCGCGGCGGAGGTAGAAGCATGTCTAGTGCTGTGTGCTTTGAATATATTAGTATCTATTCCGCCTAGTTTGAGACCAGTTTTTATCCATCTGGATATGGTCTGTGTTGTTGCGGAGTGGTGTGGCTTCTTAAATGTGATAAATAAATAGTTGATCTTCTTGAGCTCTGAGCTCTTTTGTCAATTTCAAATAGAATTTCAGTACCGAAGCCACACAGAGATTTTGTTTTCTCTGCAAATATGGTAGAATGATTTTTGGTTGACATCGGCGTGGCGTGAACGTTTTTATTAAGTCTCTAATATTTATTTCTATTCTGTCATCGAAAAAGGCTATATTTGACAGTTTAATTTTTGGAAGTGTCGATGTTAACGCCAGAAGTAAAGTTAATTTGTAAGTGATCTTTTCCAGCGTTAACGATTCTAAAGGCTGTAAAGACTCCAGGTAATCCAGCACTGAATTTGGATCCCAAGTCTCCTTATATTCCTCCTTATATGAGAAATCTGTTGGCAAATGTCTTGTCCTGAACATGTAATAGAGTATTCAGGGCAGATTTATGGGTATTGAGGGTGTTATAATTTGCCCCCTTATCATATTGCTGCTGTAAGAATTCTATAATTTTATATGAGTCTGCTTTAAAAACCTCAGTTCCGTTGCAAAAAATCCACCATTTCTTGTATGTTGTTGCATATTGTTTCAACGTAGCAGGACTCAGCGAAGCCATAATTGTATCTATTTTGCTAACTCTGGTAATTCTCTGTGTGTGTATGCTTCCCGGACAAAATTGCCGCACCCAAGAAAAGGTTTTTCCATATGGGATGTGATGTTCTGAAAGGGGACCAGAGCAAAAATTCATTTGGTTGCAAGATAACGGTTTTTGATTTTTTAATGCTCTCTAGTTTGGGAAACCATGGCTGTGATTTCCAAATTGGTTATATAACTACTCTTTCAGCCTTATCTGTGATTATTTTATTGCTTACTTTTGGCATATCGTCGACTAAGAGTGTAAACCTGCTAAGTCCACTATTGACTAAATCTGAAATGTTTGATCAGTTTTTTCGATTATGACTAAGTACTGCGTTATATTTGAAAATCAGCTTACTCCATTTAAAAACCAAAATAAGATTATTATGTCCCCACAAATAGCTGCTATCTGCAAACGCAGTTTTTAATTACTGTGCATGTGTTTTTCGAGAAGCCTATAAAGTCTAGAGAATTGGACTTAGCAGGTTTACACTTCTTAGCCAACGATATGGGGGAATGGTGGGAAGGCATAGAATCGCAAATTGTTCCAAGGCAGCGTAAATGCATCGACTGCTTGTGATTTATGATCTGGATGCCATGATATGAATTTTTTGCATTTTCGGTTTGCATATGATGCAAACAGATCAATCGTTGGTGTTGTCTACTCGCAACAAAATTTGACAGTTCCGGTAATTTTTTGCAAAGCACCTAAGGCCATTTAATTCAACCATGAGCTCCAACCGATTTATGTGGTTTACACTTTCATCGGGATTCCAAAATCTGTGAGTGGTTTCATTGCCACAAACAGCACCCTAACCGGAATTGGAAGAATAGGTATAGATAACGAGCGAAAAAGTTTTTGATCTCATATCCATTTTTGTACTATTTATTTTTTCTAGCCACCATTCAAGATCACGCTGTATTTGAGTTGCAAGAACCATTCGTTTTTTCATAATTACCATGAAATTTGTTGAGAGCTAGACATTTCTCTCTTTCAAACTGTTTTATGTGCATCCAACCGTATGGTATGGCTGGGCAGACTGATACTAGAGTTCCAATCATTTTTGTGAAGAGTCTGATTTTCATTACTGAGAAATTTTACTAGATTTGTTTCTAGGTATACCCATGTTCATTGATCTAATATCAAAAGTAAACCCCAAAAATTCAATATTTTGTGTTGGTTCCAAAATACTTTTTTCTGTAAGTATAATAAACCCCAAAGACGTCGAAAGTTGAATCGAGTAGGTAATATTATCCAAGGTCTTCTTCTGATTTTCCTCTATCAGAAGCCAGTCATCAAGATATAATGCAGACTGGTACCCCCTGGATCGCAGGTGATTTATGATTGGTTTAAAAAGTTTCGTAAAACCATAAGGCGATTAAAGGATTAAACCCATTGGTAAAGCAGTGAATTCATAAAGTTGAGAACCATATTGAAATTTTAGATATTTTTTAAAAGTGCTATGTATCGGAACCAAAAAATATGCATCTTTAAGGTCTATTTTTGCCATAAAACAGTTTTCAGTGATTACATTTTTTGCTGTTCTATAATCCTCAAGTTTGAAATGAGGACAATCTAAACTGTTTTTCAGTTCTTTCAAATTCAATATAAATCGGTTTTTTCCATTAGGTTTTAATCGTAAAAAATACGGAGACAGAATTTTCCCTTTGCAATGAGAACTGAGTTTGATGGCACCTATTTTCAATAATTCATTGATACAATAGGATAATTCCAAGGAAGGATTTTGTTGTCTCAACTTCCCTTGCTTCGGTTTTTTAATGAATGGAATTTTATAGCCATTAACCCAACTGAGAAGCAATTTATTACTAGTTATGTTTTGCCAATTTCCATAAAATTTTCTTATTCGGCCCGCGTAACCTACCTCTATCGTCGTTGTCGGCTCCAGCTGTTGCTCCCTCCCCTGAACTGTTTGTCTGTTTTCTGTGGTCTTGAGCTGCGTCTGTCCTGACGCACCTGTCCCCCCTCCTTACTTCTGGTTTCATCCGCTTCTTTAATGACACACGCTGGTAGTTTAAATGTTTTGATGGGACATTTTGTACGGCTTTGGGCAGGTCTTTTGCTGTGCTCTCCATTGCTTTAGCAGATTTACATTTTTCCGTGAAATCTGCACCAAAAAGGTAGTCATCGACTTGTTGCTGACTCGCAATCTTTTGCACAGCTGGATTGAAATGCTGATTCAGATTGAATTTCCTGTGTGTAGAGATCGTGTGATGCATGTCGGTCAGAATTTTTCCTGCATCCACCATTGATGATATCATCGATTGATCCATGTCATCATGATGGGATAATGCTTTGGATATAGCGGTACCCAAGGCAGTGAGACCTTTGCCCATGATTTTTGGATATTTTGTAAGAAAACTTCCTTTTTCACTTCAGCTTGTGAAAGAAGGGCATGTATCTCTTGGTTAAGTTTGGGAGTATTCAGGGCAGTGCAATTACCTGGAATTTGTCACTCTTGTATTATTTTTTGACGAGTATCTCGATCCAAACCAGATGTAAGATAAGTTTGCCACCTGGTTGCTAAATCCCCAGCAATATCGGGTCCTGGAGATTGCTCAGAATTGGGATTTTCCCCTATATAGTGCCGTGATTGTCTCCTCGCAGTCTACTACTACTATAGTTTCCAATGAAGTACGTGTGCGTTGCGGTCTAGTGGACACCACCGAATTTCCTGATTCTGAGTCTGACTCCGCTGTACTTGAATCCGTCGACTTGCTGCTAGTTGTTAACAAAAGATCACGGTTGATATCCCATGAGCTATTAATGCCAATGGATCTTTGTTTTTTCTTTCCAATCGAAGGTATTAGTCCTTAATAGGCAAAAAGTGCACGTTCGTATGTATTTTTCGAATAATGATATTACTCATTAACCGGTTGAATAAGACTTGTGTCAATGAAGAATTTGGGTAGTTGCCAGTCGTTAAAACTGCACTTGGTTCTATGATATCCACGAAATGTGAATAGGAACCAATATTACGACGGGAATTTTTTTAAAATAATAACTGTATATGTACATACTTGAGACCTCCAAAAGTTTTCATTTTCCGTTTGAGTTTGTCTAAACTCTTTCTTGCTTTTCGTTTATTTGTTTTCGGCATTTCCGTGTTAATTGTATTTCGATGGGCTAAGAACGATAATGACGAACCGTCCAGATATGCCTGGGGCGAGGCGATAGATAAGAGGTGGTGAGTCAAATCGCTTTCAACAATACGCACAGGAATGAGACTATGAACAAACTACAGGATGTGATATTGAGGACTTGCCCTTCGAAGTACAATAAGGGAATGCATCAAGAGAATTGTACTAAATTTTTAGGAGTCATTATTGATAACAAGTTAACCTGGAATTAACATATCAATAGTGTTAAATTGAAGCTTAGTGAACTCATATATTCACTTCGTCAAATAAAATAAACAGTATCTTTTGATATTCTTAATCTTCTATACCACAGTTTGGTTTAGGCTGTAATAGCTTACGGTTTAGAATAATGGGGATTATCCGCCAAATCACACGTATTATACCAGAACCAGCCTGTGGAGTCCCATTTGGGGAAATGAGGCTCCAGCAAATACTCATAGGAAAATGATCGTGATGAGGCCAACTGATCGGTTATCAAGGCATCTTCTTGAACTGAGCCGGAACTTCCTCAGGAAGGTACCTAGGACTAATAATAGGACACTCTCGCCTAAGAAAACACTTGCATATATTGGGGATACACGAAGACTCCGCACTTTGCAGGTTCTGAGAAGGATGAAGAAGCAGCCTCACATATATTGTTTGAATGCGGAGCCATGGATCGCATAGGGATGGATATCTTTATAGGCATTACTGTACTGTTATCTGTAGTTCATCTCCGGACAATTCTCAATTGTTCTAACAGTCTCATTTTACCTACAACCCGTGTGCCGTGAGAACCACTCCACAGTCGTTTCCATATTATTTTAAATAGAATCTAAAAACGGTTTGAGTTCGTATTAATTATCAAGTGTAGATAATTCACAAGTCTTAACAAAGATATCTGCAATCTCTAGTGATCTGTAAAGAATTTAAATACCACAGTGCACACTCTGAAACTGAGGGAAACTTAATCCGAACGAAAGCGAGTAATATTTCAAAACTCGCCACAATTGTCACAGAAACAAATCTAATATTAAATTTATGTTCGCACAAAGAAGAAGTTGAGACAAACAGATTACTCTACCGAAATAAGAAGTAGCAAATGGGAAAAACATCTCACTCAGAGAGGCAGCCCAAAAATATCCCGAACGAATTATCATCACATTATGGAAGATAATCTGGATGTTCCACATCAGTTAAAAAGTTTTTTCGACTAATAGGAATTGCGAACTTTTTAAACAATGATATTTAGAGCGGTTTCGTCTAATATATTCCGGAAACTTTCACAAACAGTGCCTGGAAAACTTCCAAAAACGTTTACTGAAAGAAACCGCAAAAAATGCTACTATTTTCACATCCACGACACCTGTGGGGATAATAATATTATTTACCTCGTTTGCCGAATGGAAACGGCTGAATATGTAACGCGACATACGAATTAAACTCGCATAATCTGTCCTTTTCGCAGTCCCGTACGGTCTGACATGCATACTGGTGAAATGTTTATGGTGTACCAAGTTTAGAAATGAAAATAACTGATAACTGTAGGATATTGAAGCGAAATGTGACGCAATACTCATTTATTTTGCGGTACATGTGATTTCACTAATAATGAATAATGGTAGATTACGTAATCCAATCTTCCGCAAAAACCTATATAATAGGTATGGTCGTCGGCAAGTATTCAACGGAAAATAATCACTGCCCCCTACGACCGAATTATATCTGTTTAATACTAGGTTTTATACAAAAACTACTTTGCAAGGCATTTTAAATATCATTGTTGAAATTATTTTTCGATTTTGCTCTTACTAAGTATTCCTGAATTTATGATTGATATTCAAGTCATAATATAACTTTTCTGGTCAACCTAATTTTCGTCAGATGATACACATGTATTGTAAATTACATATTGAAAACAATAGTACAAAAGAAATTCATTTTAACAAACTTTGGGATGGTATCGAACTTAAATATGTCTAGAAAAATTATGTAGTTATTCTTCACCAACGCAATGCCTTATATCGTGAAAAGGAATACAGAAGAATCAACTTCAAAATTAGATCCGGATAATAGTTAGGTACTCATGTTAGGTACTAGTGTGTTATGTTGAAAACAAGTCAAGCGAGAAAGATTTATATCACAAGGCCGTATAAATTCTCAAGTGATTTGGGAAACATAACACACGAGTGGCATATAATGTTTTATCCAAAAAGTGGAAGAAATCGTTTTTATACGAGAAAATAATAAGTTTTGTTATCAAATCAAAGCTACTTGCGCCTCAGTACCCTATTAATGTCAGAATGACTTGACAGTGACTTATTTATATTTTGGTCAAAGCAGGTTGTTTGTTTGGTTGCCACGGAAGCGGAAGAAGCAGCGATGCAGATTTTGCCAGAAAAGTCCCGAGATGCTTATGACAAGAATTTCAATATGTTTGAGTTTTGGATGAATTTACGGAAAATAAAATGTTCTATTGACTAATTTTTTAAATTTTCAAAAATAATTGTTCGCTCGACTATCCACCTTTATAAAAATCGACATTTCAAAATGAGCCAAACTAACGAGCTTTCTGAAAGGCAAATCACAGGGATACAAACCAAAGCAGTCCAAGATATTAGAACGACCTGAAATAGAGAACTTTTTAAAAGAAGCTCCCGACGACGAGTACTTCTTGATGAAAGTGACTTTGATAATGGATCCGATCAAGTAACACAACCTAGATGAGTAATACTCAAGTAGTACTGAAGGTAAAATTTTTTCATAATGTAATCCCTCAAATCATGACATTGTTGCCATGTCGAAATTTTCTAAGGAAACAATAAGTATGTCAGCTAGATTTTGATTTCTATCTGGTATATTCACGTTAACGAAAACCCAAAAATAATGTCTGGATGAAATATATAAGTAACAAAAAGAAGGCAATTGAAACGTTCATTGCAGCTTGTTGGGAGCATGTGAAAACGAAAGTATTTCCATCGCCGAATGGACATTCTTCGTTGTCGATATAGTCTGGCCAGTACGGCAACGCTGCATTTGATATTTGACAGAGCAACAACAAAACATTTCTGTTTGTCTTCGTGTTTGTTGGCTCAATGGATTGTTTTTTCGTGAATAAAGGGCAAATTCTGAGTTGATTTGTGTAAAACTATCGTTAGTTTTTATTATTTAGCAATGGTGGAGCATGTGTAAAAGACCTTTTGAAGATGGAAATTAAAATCTGTCATTTCATAGTTAAGCTATGAGTGTCGTAACTATCGAGAAAGGGAAACCGAATTGGAAAAGAGTTAAGTTGATGAATCATGAAAAATCATGTCAATTAGAGCATCGGCTGTTCCCAAAATCATGTGGAGATTCTTCCCATCATAATTTCAGGTTTCCATTCCATATAAGGGTTCCATTATTTCTATTTCATCAAACTTCAATATTTCTGTGAACAACGCACGACACTGCCAGTAAGGGAAGATGTCCCTTACAAACAAATTTAAAGACGTGAGCGGCGAGTTACTCATCTAGGTTGTGAACTTGATCGGAGGATAATGGGGATTAGCTGTGTTTGTCGCTGCGATGGATTGGTCAATTTGAAAATAGAATGTATACAATACAAATGGAAATATTTTCACTTAGTTTTGCCAGACACTAAAGCCAAGAAATCGAGAAATTTCACCATACTTGAAGAAGGATTTTCAGACAACCCGATCAATTTGTGTAAAAAATACATGTCTTTAAGACCCGAGGGGGAAAACCGCTGAGGAAATTGTGTACACTAATTCCTCTAATACCCAAATACTTCTCTAGTAATGCCACTTATGCCCAATAAATTCCTCTAATACCCGAGTAATACCTCTAATATACCAGTAATACCTGCAATTCCCGACTAATACCGACTAATAACTGACTAATACCTATCAATGCCTACTATTTCCTTGCTAAATTCTATATAGATTCACTATATTTTTGAGGGTTTTCACATACACCAATAATTGATTTTGTTAGAAGTCTGGAATTTTATTATTTCATGCATGCCATTATAATGCACCAACCAATATGTTTATTATTTCTTCACGACGAAACAATACTCATTTCATATATCTATTTTGAATTCGCAAAGTAGTTTATGTAATGTATTTTTTTTTTCATATAATACGACCTCTAGAGAGTATTATACTACGGCCTTGCTGCCGACACCACAGGGGGGCTAACTTTTTTATTTTTTTGGTATAGTTACTGAGGACGAGATCCTGATCTCGAAAAAATACGCAATTTTCAAAAAATTCTTTCGTCTGCCTGTCTGTCTATCTGTCTGTCTGTTCGTCTGTCCGTCGTGCCCAGAAACCGCCTTATATCTCCGGAACCGTTGAGATTAAGGGATGATTTTCCAGTGATGCCAATAACAAGAAAAAACGTAACTCGATAATTAAAAATTTTCGTGATCGGAAAACTCCGAAAAATTTTAGGACTGTTTTTCCGAAAATCGAATGTTACTCGATAGGGGTCGGAGCTATCGCTTTTTCAAACTATTTTTTTTTGAGAGACGTATTTTTATGCCCTACAGTAGGTGAAAATCGAATAAGTAATAACGATTTTCTGGCCGAATTTCCGAAAAAATGGGGTTTTTATAAAATTCATTGCGGCTAAACTGATAAAGAAATTCAGAATTCGAAAAATGCAATCGAAAGAGGAACCGGAAAACAAATGTAAAAGGAACCGTTTTATTTTTTAAACGCTCGGTAATTGATAAAAATACGATTTTTCCGAAAATCGAGGTTCTCATTTTGGAAAATATCGAATAATTAATAAACGGCTGCGAATTTTTTAATTTTACAAGATACCTTTTCTGATTGCCTTTCAAAAATACTTCTCACATTTTTTCCATACAGTCATTAGTGCAGGAAATAACCCAAAAACGGAAAAATCAATAAATCTCCCGAACTAAGAGGAATATTGGAAAAGTTTTTCTTGTTAAAAATAGCTCTTTATGAGTTCTATCTACGTTCATAATTTTGTTCATTCGAATTCATAAACGGCACGGGAAAAAAATTAAATACCAAAAAACTTTTTTATAAAAGCACCTATAACTCGAAAACTGAAAGAGATATCGAATTATTTTATGAAAACAAATGGATTGTACTCGTTTAGATGAACCCGAAATAAACTTACGATTTTGTCAAACCGAAAGAAATTTTTTTAGGGAAAATCCAAAATCATTATCCCCAAATCCAATGCAGATTTTCAAATATTACATACTACCTTTTTTTGATCGCTTTTCAACGTTCTATAAAAAGTTTCACTAGTATCGATAGTCCGGGATAAATGTCCAAAAAAACGGAAAAATGAATTATCGAAAACTAAGGTAAATATCGAAAAAAATTATATAAACACTTTCATTGTACTAGATCCAATGAACAAAAAAGTCCATAATTTTTTTTTCATTTTCCAAAAATTTTCATTAACACCAAAATCTTAAAAACCGAACTAGATGTCAAAAACATGTATATTTGGAGTGTCATTGATCCTAATTAGATCTACAAAAAATAATCATGACTCTTTTGTCTAATACGAAATTTTACGAAAAAAATGTAAATCATTTCTCATGAAATCAAAAATCTCGAAAACGATATAGGTGACGAAAAACTCCAAATGAACATTTTAATAACACTTGAGAAAATTAACAAAAAATGTAAATGACTTTCTTCTCTTATACTGATAGTTTAGAAAATAATACGAAATTTATGAAAATTTTGGACAGAATTATTTCTCATGAAAACAACAAAAACTCTAAAATCTTCAAAACCATGCACGTGATAAAAAACTTCATAGGGGAAAAAAAGATTTTAACGACTTTTTTCTCTAATACCAATAGTTTGGGATATCATACGAAATTTATGAAAATTTTGGACAGATATTTCTCATGAAAACAAAAACTCTAAAATCTTCAAAACCATACCCGTGACAAAAAACTTAAAAAAAAACATTTTCATGAAACTTCCATAGGTGAACAAAAAATATAAATGACTTTTTTCTCTAATACCGTTTGGGAAATATTACGAAAATGATGAAAATTTTGGACATTATTTCTCACATAAATCTCAAAAACTTGAAAATCTCGAAAACTACACACGTGACAAAAACACTTGAATAGGTGAACAAAATATGTATCTGACTTTTTTTCCAGTGGAAATTAGACAAAAGTGTTTTACATTCATTTCATCAAAGTGTTCATGAATTTCCACAAAATAAACAGGTCATCAGTTACCCAATTTTTTTTCAGTAGCGATAGTTTAGGAAATAATATGAAATTTATTAAAATTTTGGAGATAATTATTTCTCATGAAAACAACAAAAACTCTAAAATTTTCAAAACCATACACGTGACAAAAAACTTCATATGAAGATTCCTATAAAACTTGAATAGGTGAACTAAAAATGAACATGACTTTTTTCTCTAGTTTTCTAGTTTAGGAAATAATACAAAAATTATGAAAAATTTTACACATCAACAATCAAGATAATTCCTCTTGAAATTTTGTAAGTTTGAAATCGCGTTAAAAACCTTATGGAATAATTTTTTGCATATTTTGTCATACATGATGTCCGATGTGCGGAAATATACTAGCGAAATTGGAACAAATAGTATCAATATGTAGTGAGAGCAGATAAAGTACAGAATGTTATCGGCACATTAATTTTATTCAAAACACTTATGGAAAACGATTTTATTGATCTATTGAGGTATTTCTTCAAAATCGTGATATACTTCTCATGGAAACACCCTCGTATCTTCAGTAATTTTTGACGAGTAATCATGAAATTTCCATGGCCAATAGATACACCGGAAATGATCTCGCTGCACAAAAAGGGCCATCCTAAGTGATATACACTGCACGCCAGAAGCGATGTAACCACACATTATTCCGAAAAGTTAAATTAGTTGGCAAAATTGGCACAAAGTTCCTCCAGATTCGTGTTCAGGATCCCCAAATTACTTAAGACACCTGTCTGCTGAAACATTTTCAGTCCTTGAAAATTCTGATTTGATTCACTTCTCATGGAGACGCCCTCGTATATTCCGTAATTTTCGACGTAGAACAATGACATTTTCAGGATCGATAGATTTAAGTTAAGCTTTTATGTACACGAATTTTTCGTATTTCGTTCGAAATCTGTCATAAACTGTTCAAATATATTTCGTGGCGGCAAATTTTAACTGACGGTACGAATAAATACAAGAAGTTGAAATAAAATCAACTCGTCCGAAATTTTAAAATTAAACATTTGTTTCCAAGCATATTAATAATGTTAATATTAAATATGGACAGCAATATCATGTTTAATAATATAAGGACAAGAACAGACGTAATAGTATATATTATACTGATTTTGTTGACGTATTGGTAATTGTATTTGAAGAAAAAAGAAAAGGGGCTCCCAAACGATTTTTGGTGAGACCTATTTTCAAACTACGAAAATTACATGGCAATTACTACAGTATGATTAACGAGCTGAGGAATGGTGACCCAGAGGAACATTTCAACTACCTACCTACTTCAAAATGTCGCCAGTAAAGTTCCATAATTTACTTGAGAAAATTTTCGAGTTGATTATTTCATTCATTCCGTGAAGGCATTTCGCACAAATGAAAACCGCTCAAAATATCATTCGTAAGAAGAAATTTTCTACGAAAAACAGAAAATTCGGATGAATGAAAACTTAGCTATACCAGGAATGAACTCACTACATGAAAAGGGGTATCCGACGTGATATGTACACTGCGCGCCAGCAGCGATGGGACATTGGTGGGTGGGTGGTTCCATCGGTGCTGGCGTGCAGTGAGTTTATTTATAGCGTATCAATCGATCCTGGAAATTTCATGATTTTACGTCGAAAATTACGGAAGATACGGGGGCGTTTCAATGAGTAGTGAAACAAATTAGAATTGTTCAGGACTGAAAATTTTTCAGGAGACAAGTGTATTGGTAGTAATTTAGGAACCCTGAACACAAATCTGAAGGAACTCAGGTCCAAGTTTGTCCCCTAATAAAACTTTCCGGAAAACTATATGTTTCCATCGCTGCCGACATGCAGTGTATATGAAGTAGGATGGCCCCTTTTGTGCAGTGAGTTCATTTCTAGTGTATCTATCGATCCAGTGAATTTCATGATTCTTCGTCAAAAACTACGGATGATGCGAGGGTGTTTCCATGAGAAGTGAAACACAATGTATATTTGGTTAAGAAATGACCACTTAGGTGCCTTATTGATTATTAGAAATCACACGTTAAAAGGTAAGTCCTCGTTAATCCTTGGCTTTCACAAGTTTCAAATTCTGAGGGATGCCGTTCGTAGGGGGAGGACAGCTGGTTGACGAAAACATATAATTCAAAAAACAAACTTTTTATTAGGACAGTTGGGAGGCGAATAATTAAGTTTATGCCAGCATTGAATGAATCCAAATTAAAATGATCAAGAAACATATACATTTTTCCCCTGGGAAACATTTTCCACATTGACATTTTTCCTCTGCATTTGAGTCAAAATACGTTGTAACCTTGCTCAACTGTAGCAGTTGAAAATGAATGTTTTGGAGAAGTTCTCCTATTTCTGAATTCGTAAAAGAAATAATGGAAAAAATTACTACAATTATTTTTCTACTCCTAATCCTGTTCTGATCTAAGGTTTTTGACAATTACTAAAACTTCAACATAAACTCTTTGTCGTGCAATTTTAAGACACCAGCTGAATTCAAGATCGAAGTGAATTCATTGAGTTGGCCCAACATAAAAAAAATACTTCGTTGTCGTAGTTATTCCCAGTCAAACATTTATAGCTTCATTGTGAGTTCATTGAGTCTCAACTTATACTTTTTCATCATTATGATTTCTAGAAATTTCTTCGAATAAGTCCTTTAATTCCCATGTAATACCCGAGTAATACCACTAATTCCCAACTAATGCCCAGTAATACACAAAAAATTTCAAGTATTGTCTCTAATTCCCGAATAATGTCCAGTAATAACCAATAATTTTCAACGTATACCACTAATTCCCGACTAATACCCAACAAGGCATGTACACCAAAATTCCCTAGCGATTTTCCCCTCTTTAAGACTATAGAATGCTAGTTCTAACCCCTTATTTTTTGTCATTTACAAAAATGGGAGGTGTACCAGCCAGTGTTTGGGAATAAATCATAATCATAATCGTAATTCAAGAATTACAATGTAAGAGCCTGGTTTTTCGAATATCATGACAAATGTAGTTATGAGTGAGATAGATGTGTAGTTAATAGCCTCTAGGGGATCACCGGGTTTAAAAATAGGTTTTACCAGGGATATTTTAAACAAAGAAGGAAAGTGTTCTGTTTCTAAACATCTATTCAATAAATATGTTAGTGGTTGAGAGATATGCTCCACTATACATTTTAAAACTTCACCAGTTATTCCATTTTCGTCCGGAGACTTTTTGTTCTTCACTTCTTTTACGACTTTCATTTATTTCTGTAGACGTACTAGGTGAAAGGAAAAAAGAGCTGGAGCTTTTATATTTTTTTTTTGGGAGGGTATAGTTTGAATCAACTACAATTTTGTTAGCTAAGCCTGGACCCACTGCAATATAGTGTTCATTGAAAAGATTGGCAATAGTTTTTTCATCGCTGATAATTTGACCATTTTGTTTAGTTCGTTTAATATGTCTTAATTTTTTTGCCGGATGTTATTTCTTGTATTGTGTGCCACATCGCTTCATTATTATTTGTATTTTCAGAAATTTTTCGTTTAAAGAAATTGTTCTCAGTATTTTTTATAATGGAATATACGGTGTTTTAATATTCAACATATTTTTTATTCAATTCATTATTGTGGTTTGTTCTCTGAGTCTGATACATTTTGTCTCTTTCATTATTCGATTCAATTATTCCATTAGATATCCAAGTTTTGCGTTTTCTTTCTTTACTTTTCACCCTAGAGCTACACATTTTAATTACTGTAGTTTTCAATGATACAAATTTTTCTACTGCTGAGTCTATTTTTGTAATATTATTAATGGAGTCAAAGTTATAATTTTTAATATTTATGGATAATTTGTTGTAATCTAGGTATTGTATATGTTTGCCTTGGTTTTTGTGGTGGCAGCTTTTGTATTTGAAAAAATTATTTTTAATTGAACGGAATAGTGATCTGTTATTCTACATTTTATTACAAAAGGCAGCAATAGTTCTAAATCATGTTTTGTACGGACAAAAATGTGATCTATACAGGATTTTGTAGTTTCAGGTGTGTTTATTTATTGCAGACACGAAATTGAATTCGCTTAGTGTATTGATGTATTCCAAAGAGTCTCCGTTGTCCTCATCAAGCAAGTCAAATCACCTGCTGAAATATAATGAGTTTTATTAAATTTTTTGGTCAGTAGGTAGCTTTTCAAATTTTCTATAAATTCTGCTGGTCGGTTTGATGCAAATCTGTAGCCTGATAGAATGGTTATTAACATATTATGGTTATTAAGAGTACACATGGCGAGTGAGTAGGCTGCGCGTCCGCTTCTGCTCCAAATATTATTTTAAACAGTTGTATTCCTTAATTATTGCGGATTATCTGTGGTTCATAAACTGTGAAGTTGTTGAGTTTCGAGCTGGTAATAAAAACCATTCATTTCCAAAGAAACACTTCTTCGTCATGGGTCTAACAAAAAAAGATCTTGCAGAAATTGCTGCTATTGTGGAATCTAAAATCAAAACTATACTGAATGAAGACTACATCCAAAAATTTGCAGAGAAGATCGAAAAATCTGTAACATCTAAATATGGAAAAATTCTGGCTGAATTTAAAGAAGAGATAGGAAATCTCAAGAAAATGAATAGTGAACTGAGTGTTGAGTTGGATGATCTTCAACAGATGTCAAGAAACAAAAATTTAAGATTCTTTGGAGTCCAAGAGAATGCAGGTGAAAATATCCGTGAAGTTATCATGTTAGTTTTAAATCAAAACATGAAATTAAAAAATGTGAGCACGGCAGACATAAAAAGATGCCACCGAGTACCGAATAAAAACGTCGATACTGATAAACCCAGGCCAGCAGCTATTTTGGTGCGTTTCACGAATGCCTTGCGTGAAAAAGTCATGAACAACAAAAAGTTCCTGAAATCAACGGGAATATATGTGCAAGAAGACCTGACGAAAACAAGACTATCTCTTTTAAAAAGTGCAACTGAAAAATTCTCGAAAAAAAATGCATGGTGTTATCATGGCAATATTTTTGCCAAAGTCAATAACATTATACATCGTGTTAAAAACGAGAATATGTTACATGACATTCTTCAAGGTGCTGTATGCAACTAATCTTGAATATTCTGAGTCATAATTCTTATTTCGAAATTGTAAAATTAATTTTCTGCATTTTGACTGCGTTACATTCAATTACACAACGATGTTTATTAATAATAATCACCTGATCGTCACGTAAGATTTACTTATGTATATGGATTTAATTTTGTACTTATCAAATACTAATTTTTGATTTCATATCAGATATACAGGATTTCAAACCTGAATTTGGCTCTCTTCTTCGTCAACTTGTCTCTAAAATAATTGTTTTATTTGAGATAATCTGATTTAACAGCAAGGGTTTTTTTA
Organism: Chrysolina americana; assembly: GCA_958502065.1. Classification (NCBI taxonomy): domain Eukaryota; kingdom Metazoa; phylum Arthropoda; class Insecta; order Coleoptera; family Chrysomelidae; genus Chrysolina; species Chrysolina americana. Next base: position 57,697,446 of record OY293412.1, read on the forward strand.
TATTTTCCATTTCAAGTTAATTGTTATCAACACTCAATGAAATGGAGGAAAATGTTCTTTTTTTTGCCCATTATTTTATTCATAGGAAAATGTCATTTTACTATCGTAATTTTTTCGGGCAAAAGTTGTATGTCAAAGTCATTGCATACTACTGAACTTTGTAAAAATTTATAAATTTAGGAATATTCTTTTTTTTTCTTCTCACTTCTTTACTTTTTTCTTTCCCTTGCTACCCCATCCTTCTAATCTTCCAGTCTATTTTCACCTCAAGAAATAATACACAACTATATTTCCAGATATTACTCAATATATCGCATATGAATGTCACATCTCTTATTCAACATTTTAATGAATTTCGAAATCAAATTGCTGATGCAGATTGTGACGTTGTGGGAGTTACTGAAACTTGGTTGAATTCTGTAACGTCAAGTGACGTGGTCAGTATGCATGGTTATACTTTTGTTCGGCAAGATAGACCAACCAGAGGAGGCGGTGTTGGTATGTATATTAAAAATTATTTAAAATATGAAATTGTTTTGTCTGAAAGTAATGATATTATGGAATACATATGGATAAAAATTCACTTTGGCAAAGATACTATTGCCGTAGGAAATGTTTATAGGCAACCAAGAGGTAATAACTCACAGTTTCTAGACCAAATTGAAAATATTTTTGAAAATGTTTTTACAAATTTTGACCATATAATATGTCTTGGAGATTTTAATGTGAATATGTTGGTTATGGATGATAATGTAACAATACGTTTTAATGATATCTTATGGGCCGCAGTGGTCATGATGGTAGAGCGCTAGTCTATCAGTCAGAGGGACGTGGGTTCGATTCCCAGCATGGTCACTGGTCTCGTGCTAGGAATCGCACGTTAAAAGGTAAGACCTCGTTAATCCTTAGCTCGCACAAGTTTCGACTTCTGAGGGCTGTCGTTCGTAGGGGGGTGACAGCTGGTTAACGGAAAAAACAATTTTGAAACAATTTTGAATTTTTTTTTGAAACATTTGGTTTTATACAATTAATCAATGAGCCTACTCGTGGCCTTTCATTACTGGATTTGATAATTACTAATTTTGATATAAATGAATGAATGAGGTGGTGGGAAATGATTTGATTACAGATCATGCCCATATTAATTGCAAATTCAGTATCAATTTCACAGTTCCCCAAATAAGAAAAGAATAACTTATAGATCTCTCAATAAAATCATCTATGACGATTTTCAAAGAGACCTGCAGTCGCAGCCATGGCATGTTATATATTTAACAAATGATATTGAAAAAAAAATAACACTCTTGTATCAAAATATAATCACTGTTCTGGATTTGCATGCACCCATGAAATCAGTGACACGTAAACAATCTAGTTACGCGCCTTGGATAACGAGGAACATAAATATGATGCAGTCTCTTAGAAACAAAGCTTTACAAAAATTAAAAAAATCTCAGCTGCCCGAAGATTGGATTTATTACAAACAATTGAGAAATTTCACAACAACTGCAATCAAAGCCGAAAAATAGGCATAGCTTAATCATAAATTAAAAAATTGCTGTGTTGATGACATAATTAGTGCTATGGATTCTGACAAAATAACAATATTGATACTACTAGATTACTCAAAGGCGTTTGATATGATAAACCATAATATTCTGCTGGCTATGTTGAAGTTTTACCATTTTGATTTCGGTGCATGCTCACTCATTGCATCATATTTAAAAAAAGCGAACACAAACTGTAGTTATTGGTACTGACACATCTGCACCGCTGGAAATCATTTCTGGAGTACCACAAGGTAGTATATTGGGTCCTCTATTCTTTATTCTATACACAGCAGATTTTCCAAATTCACTTAAAGTTTGTGATTATCATCCAATATATGTGAAGCAATCAATGCTATTAATACAGATCTTGATGAGATTTTTAATATTTCAACAAATCATTCTTTGAAAATTAATCCTAAAAAATCATCAGCTTTAATTTTTTGTAGTGATAATATTCGAAATCATATATCAAATATCATTTTGCTTGAAATTGGTGGCACCGAAATACCTTTGAAATCACAATGCAAAAAAAAAAACATATATCATCTAAACTGAACATCGCTTATGCAACTCTGAAGATGATTTATGCTCAAAGACAATTCTTATCATCTGATATAAAGAAATTATTGTGTGACTCGCTTGTGCTGTCACACCTAAATCATTGTGATACTGTATATGGACCATGTGTAGATGGTATTGAGAGCAGACGAATTCAGAAACTTCAGAACTCATGTATAAGGCTTATTCACGGAATTAGAAAATATCATCATATTTCACATAAATTCAAAGAAATGAGTTGGCTGTATCTGTATAGTCGTAGATGCTTACATATGGAATGTTTCTACAAAAACACCTCCTTATTTACATCAGAAACTTAGATACAGAACTGATGTTCATAATCTAAATATACGTCAGATAACTTTACTTCGTGTCCCTAGACACACCAAATCAGTCTTCAAACGATCATTTTCCCACAGCGTGACAGTCTGTATCAACAATCTGTACAAAATTGATTCAATTTTTTTGAAACTATCCACACAAACATTCAAAACTAAATTTAAAGCATACCTTTTAACCATACAATAAAATTTCTTTCTTCTTTTTCCTTCATTTTCTATCTCTTCCTTCTCACTCTATTCACATCTGTATATTCACTTCACCTTTATTTCTTAAATCTTTTCATTTTTAAAAAATGTTTCGCTCACCATCATTGTTACCTTTTTATTTTAATCTTATCGGCATTGGTGGAAGAACAGGAGTGGATTCGTCCACGACTGAACTAATTATAGCCAATTGTCCATTATTATTTTGTTACAATATGAATGTATAAAAAAGAAGTGGATAATAAATGTATTATTATTATTATTATATTATGAAATGTCACTTCTCTACGTATCAATTTATGACCGTTATCTATAGTCTAGTTCCTAAATTGTAGATAGGGACTCATCGTTTATTTTCTGGTTTTTAAGGAATTTGAAAGTGCGGAGGGGATGTACGAAAGTGACAAAATAAAACTTGATTTGAAGCCAAAGTACGTAGCTTATTTCTGTTCTAGTTTTTGACCTGCTTTATATGAATTATGAACCTTACAACCGATGAGTCACTATCTACAATTTAGGAACTAGACTAGAGATATATAATTCTATAGGTGTAGTCTAAGGAAGATTCAATAAAAACCAATGCGATCATTTTGATCAAAAGTGCTATAATTGTATATTAAGTAATAATTATCTTTATTTAAAATATGTATGTCCTCTATTTGCCAAGTTTCAGATAAAATGATGCAATCTAGTTTGTGAAAACTGTTCAAGATAGCATAATTGATTGAGATTCTTGAAAGCGACCCTAATGTCATTGTGAAATATTCTGAAATTAATATTGTTGTGATTAACATTTGTTGCATAGTTTCTAGTATAATCATCCTTATTAAAATCTGCCAGTATTTTTAAATTGAAGATCAAGATTGCTGGCTGGCTTCTTCGGTATCGTTACTATTGAATTGAGCCTAGTTTGATAACGTTTGCCTTCTTTTTATTCAGTTTTCTTAGCTTATGTGTTGAAGTTTTCTGCATTGACTTTTTCTTCACTTGTAGATTGGTCAGTAAAATGGGAATTTTCATAATAATAATAATAATAATCTTTCAGACAATGAATGTATAGGACAGGTCAATAAATAGGTACAACAGTAACAATAACAACACAAAATTAGTAGCAAAAAACAATTTCAAATTCACAAAACAAGTTAAAATTCATAAAATATGTTAAAACTCACAAAAAGCACTTTTTACTAAGATATGGTAAGCTAGCTTTAATCTAATTCCCTATCTGCCGTAAAATCTCCTATGCTATAGTAGCATTTGGTCATTAGTAAAGAATGAATGAATTCACGTCAAGCTGCTGAATTATTTCTGGCAAATGGTCATAAAACATGATTCCTTGATAAGTAGGACACCCTTCTTTAGCAGTTTTATGTGATGGAATGCTCAGAAAGTTTCTGTTTCTAGTAGGATTGTCATGGTATTGAGAGTGTGTTTAAAGTTTTTTAATATTGTCTTAACATACAGTAAGCAATTTATTACAAATAGACAGGGAAATGTTAATATTCCGAAGGCTACAAAATGATGCTTACAAGATTCATTAGGAGGCAAGTTGAACATGGTGCGAATTACTCTTTTTTGCGTTATGAAAATTTTATGACTATCAATAAAGTTTCCCAAAAGAATGACATTATAGGACATATGATTATATACAAGGGATTAATAAACTGTCAGCAATGACTCCACTGGCAGAGAGGATTTCAAACGCATTATTGCGAATCTGGCTTTGTTCAGTTTCTTACTCAGTATATCAATATGGTCTATCCATCGAAGGGACTGATCGACATATTATATACCTAGAAATTTTGTACATTCCGTATACTTAACAATTGCTCCGTTCAAATTAAATTGTAGTACTTTTGTACTTGTGTGGCGAGTAAAATATATACAGTCAGTTTCAGAAATATTTGCCATCAGACCATTTTGCGTAAACCAGCTGTTGAAACACACCATAATTTGTTTGGTTGAATGTATCAATTCCCCGTATGTGCAGGATGTAACCGTTAAGGAAGTGTCTTCTGTAAAAATTGCCAGGATGTTGGCATTGATATGCTGAAGCATATGGTTGATGAATAGTAAAAATATTAGTCGCCCCAGCACAGAACCCTGAGGAACTCCAATGATTGAATCATCTTTTCCAAAAAACACTGTTCTACCCTCACCAAAATCTTTCTGTCCCTTAGATAATCATTAATCCAATGTAGAATCCAAGGTTATATAGTTTAATATTAATAAAATCGGGATTTATGGAATCAAATGCTCGTGACAGATCAAAAAAGAGTCCTGTCACTTGTTTACTATTGTCCAGGGTAGTATAAATAAATTCAATCAAACTGCAATCAGATGTTTGAGTAGATTTTCCTTTTCGTAAGCCATGTTGGTATTCAGTAAAAATTTTGAATTTTGATAACTGATTATACATTCTATCATATATTAACCGTTCGATATCTTTCGATAATATGCTTCAAATGGATATCGGTTTGTAATTAGCTATTTTTGTTGGATCGTCTTTCTTAAATATCGGTATGACAATTGCAGTTTACATGTAGAAGGAAAGTTTCCAAAGCATATCGAAAGATTTATCAAATATGGTAGGTGTTGAGCGAGCGAGGAAATCACTGACTTCAAAATTTTGGTTGAAATGTTATCAATGCCAGAGCTGCTTTTATTTTTTGAATTCTTCACAACCATTTCAACTTCATCCGAAGTAATATGATAACAAAAAAATGTGTTGTTGACCATTGGTGACACAGTGCAATTCTTTGATCTCATATCACCAAAATGGTTCATCAACTTTTTTTCGGTAATGCTAGCAAAGTAATCAGCAAAAACACTCGCTTGTTCCCCTGGATCTGTATAGCTTATGCCATTCACCTGCAAATTGATATTATTTTGAACTTTTTTCAACCTAAGTCCTGATTCACTAAATTCCATATGGTTTTCTGCTTATTATCAGACTCTCTAATTTTGATTTTATTAAAATCGAGTTTAGCATTGGTGAGTAGTTTATCATAATTATATTTTGCTGATCTGTAAGTTTCTTCAAGCAGTATAAGTTTTTAAGGTCCTTACTGGCCTTTCTAATACTGGGCGTAATCCACTTAGGAGAATTATTTGAGTTGTTATTGTGTCTTTGTTTCAGGGGACAATAATTTTCCAACATGAATGATAAAGTATTTTAAAAAGATTCGAAGGCAGTGTTATTATCATTCATTGAGTACATATCAGTGAAGTCAGTGTCGCACAGTGCCGAATTCAATTTGTCCATATTATTTTTCGATAAATCCCTATAAGTTATTGATTTTATGGAATATTCTTCAGATATATTTTCACTGATCTCATATGTCAACGTTAAAACTCTGTGGTCGCTGAAATTTGCCTTATGTACATTCGCCTTATAATTCAATGAAAGAATGTTTATTAAAATATAATCTACTTTTGTTGAAGAAATAACTACATTTTTATTAGTGAAAACTCTCGTAGGTAATAGAGAACTAACTTTCAGATTATAACCTTGCAAAACATCTAGTAATAATTGTTTTTGTATAGAGTCAACGAGATAATCAACATTAAGATCTCCACAGAGAAGAATATAAATGTTTTTGCTTACTTTTTCTAGAAGTAGATATAATTTAAGTAGGAATACCTGGAAGTTGGCATCGTTTGGTGGCCGGTTTACACTTAGAATGCAGACTCTTTTAGCATTCAACATCAACTTTACACCAGTGAATGTATACAGGCCGCTTCTTTTATCATGTGGTAACATTGCTATATTCTAAACCGTAATAGATACAAAGACAAATTAATTGGAAAAAAATTAACTATTGTGGTGAACAGTACATTAGTCAGAGAAAATCTACGGGGACTCTCGTCCTTCCCGACTTATACAGGGAAAACTAAAAATGCTGTTTTCGGTTTATTACGAATAGAATGGTTATTTCAGAAAATATGATAAAATTAAAAAGGAAAGTTTTACTGTCGTTAGTTCTTTTGTAAATTGTTTTGATTTCTGCAAAACTCATTCAATTATTAGGATACTTCAGTCATTACCCAATACTTTCGATAGGAAGATACCCCAACACGACGAACATTCGTATTTTTCCTTTTTGGGGATTTTTATATTACAGTAATCCTTGATTCAAGGCTGATTTCTCCTGTATCAATTTTTACACGGATTATTTTCATAATACTCGATCATGGAAGTAATGAAAATATCTGTTTTTGATCAAAATGCAAGTGTTGTCTAATTTGGTACAATTAAATAGCATCTCACTTCTTTTACCATATTCAAACACGTAGGCTTTGCTTGATTTCTATGGCAGGAAAAATAAATGAGTTGTTGATATCTGTTAAGAACTGTCAGACATTTAAGCACTCGGTTACATACTAAAGATGTATTCGAATGACGAAAGGACTGATATGCTATTTACGTATGCAAAATCAAATAGAAATCCTCTTTTGGTAAGAAATATGTATGGTGAGCTATACCCGAATCGTCGCATTCCAAACATTCAAATGTTTAGGCGATTGCAAAGAAATTTGAGAGAATGTGGTGCATTTGACAGAAATAAAACCAGAAAATGTGATGCCACTGGAAGTATAAGGAACCAAATAAATGTTTTGGGTAAGCAAATATTACCTTATAAAGACTAAAAAGTGAAAAATAACGTCTTTTTTTTAATCTATGATTGGTCAGTTACAAATATATTTCTAATCAAGATTGTTCTTTACGAGAAATTGCCCACGAACTTGGGATAACTGTAAAATCTACCAGAAATATTTAGAAAAAGAACAAATACAAATGCTACAGGATAAGTAAAGATCATCACCTTAATGAAAGGGATTACAGAAGGAGAGTACGATTTGCGAACTGGTTAAGAAGTAGAAATAGGGAAGTTCGGAATATTTGTAAAAAAATAATATGGACGGACGAATCAAAATTCAATGGTTGGTTTAACAGAAACATCCATTATAGGTGGAATAATACGAATGAACATTTACATAGAGAAACCATTTTCCAGAAGAGGTTCGGAATAAATGTTTGGTTGGGAATTTTGGGAACAAACATACTAGGTCCTTTTTTTACGATGAGCATTTGAATGGTGAAATGTATTTAAATTTTTTATCCAATGAGTTTGATGGCTACTTAGATGAATTGCCATTAAGCACCCGCCGTGAAATACAATATTTTCAACAAGACGGTGCCCCTCCCCATAATGCAGCAATAGTAAGGGAAATTTTAGATGCAATATTCCCAACAGAGTGGATTGGAAATAATGGACCAATTGCCTGGTCAGCTCGATCCCCAGATCTTACTCTTTTGGATTTTTTTGTCTGGGGTTACATAAAGGATAAAGTTTTTTCGACACATAGTACCGATATAGACCATCTCAAACAGAAAATAAGAGATGCATGTAATAGCATTACAACCATCATGCTAGAAAATTGCCACAAAAATTGTATGGACAGACAACTTATGTGCATTCAACAAAGAGTTCGTCAATTTGAGCATTTAATGTAGAATTCTTTTTCTGTATTGGTTTTATTTTCTTCCACAAATTCATTATGAAATAAATTGTTTTTCAGTTTGTTTGATTTCTTCTCCTCTAAGTAAGTTTATTTCTGGGGTAAATTGCTATCGTTCCTCTCTGAAACTGCAGAAATCTTTCATGAATTTTTATAGTATGAATACAATTTTCATAGATACATTCATTCAAAACGTCACTGATAATTTTTATATCGAAGCGTTAGATTCTGTGGAATTCATAAACTAACTAACGACAGAACCATCATTAAAAATTGTTGTCACTGATGATGCTAGTTATTTTATATGAAACGTTATAAAAATGTCGAGTGTGATATACCTCTGAATTGTGATTTTAACGCTCTATCAATATTTGTGATGAAATAGACAGGTCCGTATTCGAAAAAAATAGTTGATGATGGCGGTGTTGACACGAAACGTTTAATTAAAAATTTTTCTTTACGTAGTTTCAGTACATTTTGAATACAATAAAACTTTCCTTTTTCATTTTTTTATATTTTCTGAAATATCAATTCTATTCGTAATAAACCGAAAACAGCATTTTCAGTTTTCCCTGTATAAGTTGGGAAGGGCGAGAATCCCCGTAAATTTTCTATGACCAATGTACTGCTCACCACAATAGTTACCTTTTTTCCCATTTAATCGTCTTTGTATCTATTACGGTTTAGAATATAGCAATGTTTCACCTGCAATCAAGTGTTGCACATCCTTACACTTGCTTTCACCGTACTGATGAGATCCCTAAGATCGAAACACGTGTCTACGGTTGCATTTTTACTAGAGGGCTTAGTCCTATAAAATGTTCCTTCTTGTTATTCACAATTTCCCTCGAGAGCATATCCCTGTTTCATATATATATATATATATATATATATATATATATATATATATATATATATATATATATATATATATATATATATATATATATATATATATATATATATATATATATATATATATATATAGATATATATATATATATATATATATATATATATATATATATATATATATATATCATTTCTATCGTGGATACTTTTCGCATATATGGCACAACCTCCATGGATATGGCTGATGCGACAGAAATGAGTAACTAAAAAATATCCAGGAGTAGTCATGAACTCGATATTGTCTTTATATAAGTTCTGTAATTATTGTTTTAGTGAATTTTAATAGAATTTGTGTACCTTTCTCTATTCCTTCCTGAAGTCCCTAAAAGATCTGATATAATTTTTTAATTTTCTCTTGACGTTTTCCAATTGTTTCTTCAAAAGAAAATTTTCAGTTTCTAGTTTTTCTATTCTAATATCAGCATTTACCAAATGCTTGTTTACATATATCATAGACATTTTCAATTAAAAATTCATGTTATCAATTTTAGTGGATTAATTCGGATTAGTTTTATTTAATAAATGGAACAAATCTTCCAGTGTCCTGGTTTTATCCATAATTAATTTATTCAACTCCACCACTGGCTCTATCTTTATTCAGCTATGTTTGGTCTGCTTTTTTATGCTTGATTGCTCTTATCAACAATTTAAGTTTTTATTCATTGTAAATCTTGTATGCTTTATGATATAACCTACTTCAGTTTGTAGAACTTCTTTTTCTCAAACTTTTGATACCATTTTCACTATTTCTGATTCACTTTCAACCACTTTAAAAGTCTTTTGTTTGGGAAAAACTGCTTGCTTGAAGTATTTTGTTTAAACGTCGGACAGTGAAAGTGATATAATTGCAATAAAGCTTGTAAAGTTTCTGAGTAGATTTTATTTTGTATCAGCTCTAACATCAAAACACCAGAAGAAATAAATAAAAATAAGACTCAATTTTTCTAAATTTATTTGAAAATTGAAAATATTCTTGTAATTTTTATACTCCCAATTAAATGCAACAATTTTTTTTATTGATCAAAACTGTATCTATTACCGTTTCAGGTATTCTTGTGGTGGATGATCTTATCTTAATTATCTTTTTCAAAGGTCCAGAGCAAGTGTACTATTCAAACGCATTATTCGATAGTCTACATTTATAATGCCTAAATCCTATACTCACTATACAGGGTGTTATCTAAGTACGTGGCCAAACTTGAAGCAGTGATTCTTTGAAAGATTCTAAGACTAAAAGTTCAAATAAACATAGGTGCGGTAATGCTTCGTTTCCAAGATACAGGGTGTCAAAATTATTAAAAGAAATCGTTTGTTTCGTAAATATCTTAATAATCCTTCAACCGATTTTATTGAAATTTGGCAGTGTTATTTAGGGTCGTGAAGGGCTGATTTAGCCCAAACTATACCAAAAGTATCATGTCCAATGGCGTACCGGAAGGCACCGTAACCAAAATTTTTGATAGAAAAAATTTGCGCTACTGGTTTTTTGCAATTTTTGTATTTGTTCCACATTGAGCAACTAAATTTTCAACTTTTTTATATTTTCAATTTTTTTCTTATCTTCTTTTGTTTATGATAAAAAATACAAAAATCACTTTTATGTAGGACCCTGGGACAACACAATATATCATTTCAACTACTGAGTAAACCATCAAAAACTGGGATGTTTCTGTTATTTTTTGTCCATATAAATAGTCTATTCCAGTCTTAGAATTTTTATCAAATTTATTGCAATAATAATAATAGTAATACGAAAATAACGATTTCTTTTGACACCCTGCATATTGAAAACGAAGCATTACACCTATGTTTATGTGAACTTTTCGTCTTAGAATTACTCAAAAAATCACCCCTTCAAGTTTGGCCACTTGTTCACATAACACCCTGTATAGGACATACTCAAGTTATACATACTCCTTCACAAAGCGACCAATAATTTTTTCATATTGAACAAAACTGTAACTTTTACCGTTTCAGATATTCCTCTTATCTTTACGACCAACATCAAAGTATTTTTCAAAATAGTTGGAATCGCCACTTTGAAGTGACAATTGCCACTTTGATATGACAATTGTCACTTTGAAATGGCAATTGTCACTATGAACTGGCATTGTCACTTTGAAGTGGCAATTGTCACTTTGAAGTGGCAATTGTCACTTTAAAGTGGCGATTGTCACTTTGAACTGGCAATTGTCACTTTGAAGTGACAATTGTCGCTTTGAACTGACAATTTTATCTGATAATTGTCACTTCGATCTGGCAACTGTCTCTTTTAACTGGCACTTTTTTTGCCAACTCCATCCAAAATAAATTGTTTTTCAGTCAAATTCGAAGTGAAAATTGCCAGTTCGAAGTGACAATTGTTAGATCAAAGTGACAATTGTCAGATCAAAGTGACAATTGCCAGTTCAAAGTGACAATTGCCACTTCAAAGTGACAATTGCCAGTTCAAAGTGACAATTGCCATTTCAAAGTGACAATTGCCAGATCAATGTGGCAATTGTCAGATCAAAGTGGCAATTCCAACTAATTTAAAAAATATTTTGTTGTTGGCCCTTCTACGCCTTCGTATATCTTATACTCACTGTATATGATGTATATGAGTTATATATACCCCTTCAGAAATCGATGGGAAATCAGCATTGAATTTTTTATCTTTGATATATTTTCTTTAATTATTAGTGTAACTATGTTATATTTGATATAATTATGATAATAATAATAATACCCCCTCATAAACATTCATACTGTACCCAAAGGAATAGCCTGTGTGGGTAAAGGACAACTATTATTATTAATGATTGAGTTTTGGTGGCGTATTCACTTTTCAGATGTAGAAAAGCCCGGAAAACCTATAGCACCACCCTGGGTGGTCGGCGCGCACTCCAAGCAAGCACCAGACGTCCGGATTGGCATCTGGTCAAATTGAATTGCCTATCGACTCCTATGGAATTGAGAAAAACCTTCATTCACAAAAAATAAAAATGAAAAAATAACTTTGACAATCAGTATCTCAAAAATTAATAAATTGCGGACATATGTTTATGAGAACTTTTCTTCATATTCTGATGTCAGCAACATGCTCATAAATTTATTTCTTTTTCTTAAGAAACACCCTGCAAATTTATATATGTACCTTATTATTAATTTGGTTGAAATCCCCATAAATCCAAATCAAGAAACGTATATTCATATTCTCAATCCATTTCCAATTTTGTATTACATTCATACTTTGGAAATACTCATCATCATTCCTATAAAAAAAAAGAATTGTGACAATCCGTGAGCCACAAATTATAACAACTAGAATCTCGTTACGATTACCAACTAGCTTATAGCGGAAGTAATATGTTCCACATAATATTCCGTCAAGTCATACACTAGCTATTAATTTTGTGATCCAGGTTTACTTTAGAGACCACGTCGTTCGCATATTGGATGAGTTTTCATATCATTTTATAGACTTTCCCAAACCAATATTGAGGATAAACGCTACATCAAGCATCTCCGGCATTAATGGATGAGTAATTACAGTTTCGGAAAAAAAGGCTATTTAATTCATTCGATACTGAAGTTTATGTCACATGCTGGCATGGAATTTTCAAATGTATTTTTCCAGTGGTCATGCTGGTAGAGTGCTAGTCTATCAATCAGAGGGACGTGGGTTCGATTCCCAGCATGGTCACTGGTCTCGTGCTAGGAATCGCATGTTAAAGGGTAAGACCTCGTTAATTCTTAGCTCGCACAAGTTTCGACTTCTGAGGGCTGTCGTTCGTAGGGTGATGAGAGCTGGTTAACGGAAAAAACAATTTTAAACAACCATTTAAACAAAAAATTTTAAACTAATAATTTTAAACAACAATTTTAAATAATACACAGATTTTGAAAATTCAAGTAATGCAAAGAGTGATGAATCGTATATGATGAACATGGTAAATTTTTCAATACATAATGAAAGTAAATTCAATTAGTTGAACTATTAATCGGGTATTGTCGATATGTAAAATAATACAAGGTAAGAGCTTTTCAAGCTCACACAAGTATTTTGAAATGACTTTTTATAGCATTTTAAAAACCTTTACAATATATTTGTTACACGTGGTATTCAAAATCTTCTGCAAACAAATTGAAACTGAATTTTAACAAAACCAAACACTAAAATTCTCAACTAGCATTGGTACGTCGGACGTAGGTGCTGGGAAATTACTTGGAGTCATTGTGGACAGCAATCTCACTTGGAATGATTACTTCAAATAATTGAGCTGTAGGTTATGTAGCACACTTTTCCTTTTACACCAACTAAAGAATATCACCAGCTGGAAAACACTACATATTTCTCCCTTTTCCACTCTCACATTAGTTATGGTATCATTCTATGGGGAAACTCAAGTGGTGCTAAAAATATTTTTTTTAACTTCAGAGGAGAACAATCAGAATCATCACAAATTCTGGCTATAGAGATCATTGCCAACCTCTTTTTCTATAACATAAATTAATGCCTCTATCCATCCAATATCTTCACACACAGTGTCCTAGTAGAAATTCATAAGAACGCAAAAATGCTAATCGAACAATATGACGTTCATGACCATAATACGAGATCCGCAGAGAATATTCGTACAAATCGTTATACCGGCTTAGTAAATCTCAAACAATCATGTCTAGAATCATTTACCAGATGGTTCGAAATGTCTTTCTATGCATCAGTTCAAAGATTCCCTGAAGAGTTACCTCTCAAAATATATCATCTACTCTGTCAATGAATATAGTCATATTCAAAGTCCATGTTTGTGAACGTACTCACCATAATTATTCTGTTAAAGTGTTAAACAATAGGATTATTTTAATGGTTATGAAAGTATGTTAATTGTTTTTCAATTGTAATCTGACCTCGTTTTAATTGATTGGTATGTTTATGTATTTTCTGTACAAATATGTATATTTTAATGTGCTACAAAGATTTCGAAAATGTAACGTAGTTAAATAAATAATAATACTAATACTAATACTCATAGGTTTTTTTTATAAGGAATATCCCAGTCAGGCCATGTCTCCGAAACTTCGATAAAACCGGAGGGCGTGCTAGTGTGTCATTAAGAACAGTAAACACTCCCCACGTCCGTGGGATGAGTGATTACTGGGTCCGAGAATCAAGTACTCTGAGTTAATAGAGTGATCCAAGAATTACGGCCTTCTGCATTCTTTTGGTTCGGTTTTCTGCCGCATCAAGACAAGCCGGTGTAATTTTATGATTTTCAGATTCGAGAGCAGCGTGTCCATCATTCCACCAAGCACCCCTATGATCAGAAACACCATTTTGACAGAACGGTTTGGATAAAGTCTGCGTATATTTAGTCCGTTTTTCTTCCTCTTTTCGAACGATGCCGAAAACTCTATGACAAAAATCGTCCTACTTTGTTGGTCGAGGAGGACTACATCAGGTTAATTGACTTGTATTTGCCTGAGGGTGGGGAATGAGTAGTTACAATAGATTCGGCACTTCTCATTTTCCACAACGGACTCTATATCCCCCGGAGCATAAGGCAACACCGGTGTCTCGAAAAAAAACAGTACGAGTGTCGTAGGTGGTAGTACTTCAATAGTAGTGCCGCATTATACCTGTGGATATAGGCTGAGGGCGCATAAGCTGGACAAGCTGACAGCAAATGCATTATGGTCTCAGCTGCCCCACGACACGCTCTGCATCTAGTGTCAGGGAACTCTATACCCATCACGCGACTACGGTAGACGAGGCAGGCCATTATGAATCCCTCGGTTTCCAACTTCGGCCCACCTAACCTGAGTAAAACAAATACCGGGTTTCTGGATAAGCCAGATCATTGTAGGTCTAGAGAAAAGATATCAAATGCGTTCGTATTTCTTTGTAACTGTCCAGCAAACTTAGCAAACTTCATGCCATTTTCCTTTGCATTCCTATATCAATAAAGGACATGGCACTGGATACATGTATTTCTGGGGCTCGATAGATTTTTTTGATTTTTGGATATATCATTCTACAGGTCAAAACAAGCAACTATCTTCATTAGACTTTTTTTCTGGCTCTACAGCGTGAGCTACAAAAATGGGTTGATTGTCTAACGCTAATTATAGAAAATATTTTCTGCGAATGGATTTTTCTTGATTTTTGAGTATAATAACATGTGAAAAATGCCAATTTCCTTTGATTAGATCAATTATGGTGTACATTAATACAGGACGAGGCAGAAAACGCGATTTTTCCGAAACTCGTTTATTGACTTCTCGCCCAATTGTGGACTTCTCGTTGAATTTCTTAAGGCATATTGTGTAGATGAACCCAACGAACTGTTCTTAATACATTTTACAAGGTTTCTACACAGTGAGCAAAAAATAAGGTGGTTGATTAATGGGATATGATGGGATAGTGGATTTATTGTTGATATCTGAGTTTGATTTTTCACAGAGAATGAAAATCAAGTTTCGTCTACTCTTTTCGTGTGACGCTACAGGGTGACTCAAAAAGACGAATTCTCAAATACCTATATCTAAACTAAATTATGGGAGAATACTTATTTATTTCTGTTGATATGAAAGCTATGAATATATTGATTGAACTTTTCAAATTACATTTCCCAAAGTGTCTTTTCTACATGGTTAGGCAAAAAACATTAATAATTGTTATTACTAGTAGATTTCTTTTGATAGTTGATCTTTTAACCGTAGGGATCCCAATGGGTTATTCTGAAGAGATATTTTTTCAAACCTTCTGAAGGGAATGAAATTTTTGAATAAATGCAATCTTGATACTCTAACAAGAAAACGATTATTCAAAGTGTTGACGCAGCTGGAAGATCATGTGTTTATGAACATCATCATTGCAGCATGGCCAAGTAACGAGATTGTCGAAATTCGAAAAAACTCACCACCATCGATAGGCAGCAAATCCGAATTGTCATTTGATATTTGGTTCTCAAAAGTAGTTGAAACTATCAACAGTACAGGTAATATACAATAATATACTCATACAAAATAAACAATGCAACTATTATATACAACTATTATATACAAATATTATATACAAATATTATATAGGTACTATGGAGCTCAAAAGTCTTTATTTATAATCGGTTACATAGATATATGGTGAAAGTTTCATCATGACAAACGATAGGTTACTTATATTAAAATTGATTATTAACAGATATAAAATATGCAACGGTATTCCACTTTGATCATCGAAACGTTTTCAGCACTAAACCTTCATTGGATGAGAGTAGGTATTTGTCAAATAGTCGTAGAGGAAATGTGCATCAAAATAGATAACATTTTGGTTTACTTACTGATATGGCAATATTGAAGAACACATTAATTTCCGTTCAGTAGAGCACATCGTTGCAGCATCCCTAACCGCTCTGAGTAACCAAATAACACTAGCTACATGGGCACATAAACCTAATGTTCTAGTACCAGTTTTACATGTACAATAAGTACCAGTAATCGGATCTTCATTTTCAATTATCTCCATATGATACTCAATGAATATATGGTGTTTCACCACTTGTGTGAACTGCGAAAATATAC
The DNA here is from genome assembly GCA_958502065.1 of Chrysolina americana. NCBI lineage: Eukaryota > Metazoa > Arthropoda > Insecta > Coleoptera > Chrysomelidae > Chrysolina > Chrysolina americana. The sequence goes on from OY293412.1 coordinate 57,714,094, forward strand.
GCCCAGGTTCGTGTGATCGTGTTTGTAATATGAAGTCATTGTTTATTTCACGATCAGTATTATCTTGTATGTATCCTGGAGCTAGTCTCACTTGATGAGTTCCAAATGTTCTTGTTTTCAAATAGTCCATATCGAGTCTAGGAAATGGTAAATCCTCATGATGACGAATATCGTGCCAAGTCCCTCCACCCCTCCGAATGAGTTGTTATACCTACTTCAACACGTTGTTGTAATTGGTATATATTTTGTGCTCGGCGAATTTCTAATATTATCTGAGCTACCTGTTCATCTGCATTTTGCATCATTATAGGCTCATGAAACTCATTCAACATCGCACAAGCCATTCTAAGGAAGTCTTTCAAATGAATACAATGTTACATGGGGATGATATCACGAAACATTTTAAATACTGATTTAATTTCTAGATTCTATAATCCAACGCGTGTTTGTTAGAGTCCGAGAATGATTTGATTCTTCGGTAGTTAGTTGTCGTTGACCACGGGGAAGAAATAGAGGGATTTCACAATTTAAATCGAGTATATGTAGAAATTCAACAGCGTATAAAAATATCATCATATCATATTATATATTAATATAAACATAATTGTTATATATAACATAATGTAATAAAGTGTTGCGGCAATAAAAGCCATATTATTATTATTATTATTATTATTATTATCATTTTCAATCCATCCTCGAATTGATTGTTGCTCAAGATTGCTCATTTTTCGAATAAGAATTGACGCATCGTTATTCCTACCGCTACTGTAAGACTGTCGTTAAATTCGAAAATGTGAACTTTTTAGAGCTTTCAAGTACGTGCAGTCTGTATATAATATTGCTCGTGGTTCTTCGGGGTGGGTATTATACAGAGTATTCACAAAAGAGGTTACATGGTTCGCTATGAATAGATTTTTGTCAGCTACTTTTCGAGAAGTGAACCCTAAATTATCTGGTACAAATCTAGTCATCAAGCAATCCCTCACTAAAGTTATGGCCATACCAATATTCTGCCTAGAAGAATAGAGAATAAGAGATTTCAAAAAAGTATCAGACAATCCTTGTCGTAGCTTAATGAGGAATGTTAAAAGATGCTTTTTGTAATCCTTCTAAAACTATTACTCACATAAACATGATTACAGTATTGGTACAACTCTAAAAATTGATTTTTATTCAGTGATGTTTCACTATCAAATCGCTCTTCTACTGCTGTTATCGCTGATTTTCTCATCTTCGTGAACCATTGCCCGATTTCTGCTCCATTCATGTTCACTCCCATTGGTACTGACTTCTGTGTCTCCAAAAACTCTGGCTTAATCAGTCCAAAATCAGTCAAATGCCCATTACAGCATTGAATACTATCTGGCATATATTTGCCCGTTTTCACATGAAAATCAACCCTTGTACAGTTATTATTATTATATTATTATAACTTTACCCGTGCGTCATCAAATTATGCATATGAAATAAGTCGAGACGTTTTAGCCAAATGACGTCTAATTGTAGAATGCCGTGGCTAATATACAATGTGTAGGTAATAAGATAGGATAATGAATTACTAAATTAACATTTTCAAATTCATGGAAATGGCGAACCACCGACAATGAGAGTGTTTTTTTTAGTTCCAGCAGATATAGTGTGTGACACACTCATGCATGGGTATACCTTCCTTTTCTCCTTTACTTTTTTCCTTTATTTTCAAAATATGTCAAAAAGTGTCGTTCAGTGAGCATATTCAATGTTCCAAATTTAAAAAATTTTGCTGGAGATACAAAGGCGAAAAGGAATGAAACTTTAAAATTGTTTTTTTCCGTTAACCAGCTGTCGTCCCCTTACGAACGGCAGTCCTCAGTAGTCGAAACTTGTGCGAGCCAGGGATTAACGAGGTCCTACCTTTTAACTATGCCATACTATTTTTAGCATATTTGTATTTTCCTGAAAATATCTAATTAAAAAAATTTGAGAGAGTATTACATCTCACCTGGTCTAGATTTCACCAAATTTTAATTACCCAAAAAATTTTAATGTTGAGATAACACGAAAAAAATTTCAAATTGGTTCAGATTTGGTAGGTGGGTAGGAAACTGAAAAATAAACAACTTTTACATGTAATTTTTCAGAAGTATTGAGAATTATCCCAAAATCTTGTAATTTTATCGACAAATTGTCGAATTTGACAGATGTAACAGATCGAAAAGAAAAAAATCGTAAACCTCATTTTGCAGTATTTTCAGAGCACAAACTGCTCATGAACTCTGAATTTGCAATTTAATTAGTCTTTATAGAATCCACCATCTACCGAATGTCTCAGTGATATTCCTTCATGTTCAATGAATTTTACAAATCGATTTATTTAATGGTGAATTTTGTTCAATTTCAGAGAGTGGAAGTGAAATAACCATCAAAGATAAATGTTTACGATAATTCGTTTTGTAACGTTTTTAAAGTGAGAATTTATCATGAACTCTAAATTTGCAATTATTGAATAATGAAAAAAAAAATTATATATTGCGAACTTTATCGGTGCATTATTTTTAAGTGTACATTTAAAATCTTTGTCAATATATTTGAAAAAACAAAACCAGTTTTCAAATCAAGAAACTACATCAAACAAATCTTGAATGGAAATCAAATAGCAGTGGTAAATGAAAGGAGAACAGCAATGCGCTCTTCTGGTGTGAAATTACCATCCTCATAACATCCTTTCATAAAGCGTGAAACCTCCTCTGGCTTATTCTATTGTCCAAAGGTTTGGAGAGGCTGCTGGGGCTGGGGCAGGTTCAATCACCTAAACATAGTAGCTCGAACGTGCTCCAAGAAACACATTTTTGACCAGGATGGCCAATTTTTGTAGTCCTTTGATTACTTTATCTTATTATGAAAATGATAGCACAGGCTCTGCCTTTGGGTACAATATGAGTTTTTATGAGGGAGTATTATTATTATTAAACGATATTATTTAATTTCACAGAGCCTACCAAATCTTGCGATTAATTTTTGAAACACTTCCCGTGAACACATTTTAATGAAATTTGGCATAGTAATGTAGGTCCGATGATAATACTATATTATGAAAAATATTGGAGGGTAGGGGATGGTTGAGAGGTGTAAAAGGGGTAAATTCATAACTTTGGTACCAAAACATGCGGTTCTCAGATTAATGATTTGATGTGATGACAATACAATTTTATGATAAAATTTTAGGAATACGGGGGTTGGTGACGGGTGTGAAGAGGGAAAATTCCGAACTTTGGAACCAAAACAGATACAAACATGCAGTTTTTAGATTTAATATTTGATCTGGTGACAAAATAATTTTATGAATGGAAATCGGAACTAAGGGGTCTAAAAGGGGTAAATTCAGAACTTCGTAAAGAATAAAGAGATACAAACATGCGGTTTTCAGATTTATGATTTGATCTGGTGACAATATAATATTATGAAAAAAACAGTGCAATTCCTAGCACACGGTGTTTTCCAATTATTACGAATCCAGTGACACCAGGTTTGATAGGATAATAAAACATGGAGGCAGTGAGTTTACTATAAACTTTTGACCTCCCTACTGTATTCTAATTTCAGTCAGACTCATAATATAAGGGAGTTGTTTTATCCATACCTCCGCAGCCGTTTGACACAAATCCATCACATCCTAATTTTATCCACATTAATGCAAGTTCTCTAGGTGATAGTTAACGAAAAAAATTGTTCAAAAAACTAGGTTGGAGTGCAATATTTTCAAAATCTCTGCATACGGGGATATCAAAAAATTAGTTTCCATTCAAACATGGCAGAGTTTCATGACGACACATTCTAATGTTTCACTAAATATTTGATAACATGTCTTTTTTTTAGCCATGATTATTCATTATGTATACACCTACACGCCTGCACTGCTTTTAGTCGGCTATATTTTCGTAATTTAATACTTTAGAATTTTAAATATTTTGTAGCTGTGATATTACATGTTATTAATTTATTAATATATTTCATAATTCAACTGTGTTTGTCAACAAGAAATTGTTCTTATGTATAATAAACATATACGTTCATGATTAAAACTCAGAAAAGGAATCTTCTAGACTTAGGTATTCAAACTTTTTCAATTACTTATTCGTGCATGGATGCAAGGACCCACTGTATAATGATAAATAAATGAATATCTAAGAAATAAAAAACACCAGTTGAAATACATTTCGTAATGAAATACTCAACACATGATTAACAAAAAATGTACTCATACATTTATTAATGTAATGCGAGCATGTAGAACTATGTACCATTTATGAAAGTAAAAACAAAATTAATATATTTAATAACTTTCTGATTCAGAATATTTATAATAATGGGTCCAATAACCATATCTCAAAGGAGCTTTTCTCGTTCATACCATTTTTCAATGAGCGATTCGGTGTATTTTATACATTTTGCCCAGGATTGAGTGTTGCACTTCTCTATAATGCTTCATTCCACATACCCAATACTTTTTCATCACTGTATCCACCTCTGCCAATATGATTGTTGTATTGCATTAAAGTCTGGGTGATAAGGTGGTAATCTTAATACTTCATGCCCATGTTCTCATACCAGTTCATGTATAATATATATGTTTTCCTTTCGGTTCATCTTAGCCAATTGCAATAACTCTGGTTTTGTTAATTTCTCATCAAAATCAATATTATTTTACTGTAGCCAACAAACAATTTCCGATTTTCTTGAAGAAGTGGTAGGCTGTTTATTCAAAATTTCATTCATTGTGCATTATTATCAAAGATGGCTCTTCCCTACTGGGAATTAACTGTGAAGTGATCCACTTGGTGAACATTGTACTATTCATTTCTCCATGATGATCTAGAATCAAAGATTTCGAACAGAACAATAAACTGGCTTCTGGAACAAACCCTTTTGCAGAACCAGCATGCACAACAATAAATCCTTCGGGTTTGCGTACACTTTTGACAGTATTAGCGTGCGAAGACTTGGTTTTATTTCCTCTAGAATAAATCCATGTTTCATCTAAAAAAAACGCTTTTTCGGTTTTCTTGGTATTTACGTAAAAAATATGCTCTTTGTGAAACAAAATGAGTCTATTCAATCAAAGATCTTCGATTATCATCTTTTTTAAATTTAAATCCCAGCTTTTTCAGTAAAACATCAAAGATGATTTGCACATCGAAACAATCTCCTTATTTTTCAGTTCATCGTTCAAGGTTTGAAAGGTAACATGTTTTTCTGGAAGAAAAATATTCAAATAAATATAGGTACTTGTCAAAATTCTACGAAGTGAAGTTTCAAATTAAAAAGAAAACTTGATGTGTCAATAAAGTTTGACTTTTCAACTAATATACATAAATCCAATGACTTTCCTGATGAACTTTTGATTGATGAAAATGGGGCGGTTACATTTGTTCAGAAATTTTTCTCACTAGTCAGTGTCACGTCCATCGAATGAACAATCAATATTATCTTCATTTCCCTCACCAGGTAATAAGGAGGTTCACTCACTTTTTTCATAAATAAGGTACAAAGTATTTCGTACTGCCATTTTCTGACCTTCAGGTAAATCAGCTGTTTTCTTTTTGAGACGACCTCTACTTTTTCCTGGAGTTGATGGAATGGGTTTATTTTCGTTTTTATTTTGATCTTGTACACCGTTTTTCGAGATATTTTAAGTTCATCTACAACTCTCTAAAATACAGTAAAGAAAAGTTATGACATTTCTTTTGTGGTTTTAATTGTTACCTCTTGAACAGATGAAAGTGGTAAAAAAGGTCCACCATTCGCTCTTTCCTTTTCAAAATACTCGCACAAGTTCAACACAAATTGTTCTGCTTGTGAGTGTAGAATACTTCCAAGCATAATCTACAAAATAATTAAAATATATTATGAATGTTTTTGACCTGTATTTATAGATTTAGATAATGTTTTTTTCTCTCAATAGGGTTTCCACACTATGAATAATTGTTGTGTTAATATTCCGGTAGTACGAAATTATAGTCACAGGTGTCAATTGTGAGGTTAAAAATTTTGAAGATTATTTGTGAATAAAATACATTGTATTGTACTTACTTTGAAAGTAATGATTCCAAGAGACGTTTAGCTTAAAAAAAACTGTTTTTATAATATATTCGACTGCGAAACAAAGTAAAACGGGCTACAAATAATACCCCAATGACAGATAACAAGACGCAATTGATGGTACACGCTAGCCAATACAATGGTTGGCAAGTTTAGTTGAAATACAAAAGACTGTCTGTTTCATGGCACCTCTTTTCACTGTTATGTGTTATAATCGATCATCGCAATACCATAATTCTTAGCTTAGAAGACAAATGTTAACGAACTTTGATTCGCTCATAGCGGATGTTAGAAAGAGATGTTCGATAGAGGGTGTGTGATTTCTTCGATCATAAATTGATGACGCATGGGTAAAGTTATAATAATCGAATTGTATCTAATTCCAGTTTGAATCTACACTTTTTACTTTTGGAAATAACAACTTCCGTAAGGATAGCAGTAGAATCTCTGACTCGATAACTTTATTGACGCGTTGACTACAATTTAGGCAAATTCTTGTGTCCCTCTGTATGTTGGCTGGATTTAATCCAAATCTATCTCTATGTAGGTAATCTAGATATTACCTGCCTCCTTTCGAGGAGCAATTGATCGACGGATATCTGGTATTGAGCATTTGGTATATCTCATATATAGCAACGAACCATGACTTTTCAATGATGGGGAACTATTGTCAATTTTGACAGATTAAATAGTCACCATAACAACAATCATTTTGTTTGAGAGTTGATCACTTTATAGGCCAATAAGTCGATCATCGATACACTTAGGGGTATGTTGCAAGAGCTGGTGAAATATGTAGGTACAAACATGTAAAAAACGAAATTGAAAACACGAGCAACTTCGGGAGAACTTTTGTTTCTGAGAAATTCATCGAAAAGTCCACAATTGGGCGAGAAGTCAATAAACGAGTTTCAGAAAAATCGCGTTTTCTGCCTCGTCCCGTAGTAATGTACACCATAATTGATATAATGAAAGAAAGTTGATATTTTTCACATGATATTATACTCCAAAATCAACAAAAATCCATTTGCTGAAAATATTTTCCATAATTAGCGTTAGACAATCAACCCATCTTCGTAGCTCACGCTGTAGAGCCAGAAAAAAAGTCTTATGCAGAAAGTTGCTTGTTTTGACCTGGAGAATGATATATCCAAAATAAAAAAAAATCTATCGAGCCCCAGGAATACATGTATCCTATGCCATGTCCTTTGTAAGAAAACAAAATATGCTCCAATGATCTCAGTAATATATTTTAGCCGATACTCGGCCTCCTCCCACTATTGCGACGTCATCAGCAACATTCAGATGACCTTCAAGTGTATGTCTGGTGCATAAATGCATTTGTGTTGTTACGACCTTGAACATAAATTTTTTTGACCTTGATAAATGTTTGGGAAATCGTGAATAGGGTTTGTGTTTGACCTTGCGATGTTGTTGGCTATAATTGAGAGTAGATGACCTTCATATGTACTCTCAACCAAATTTGTATAGAGTATTTATGTAAACTGGTGAAGATATGGCATTCATGTTTCCTCACAACAAAATCGTTATATTTGTAGAGAAGACACGTCTTCACACTGCATGTTCACAGTGATGACTGTGAGATCTTATTCTCATTTGGCTTGGCATCCCTCTTCTAGCATTATATGTGCGCAGTGGAATCCTGCACAGATTCATAGTTGGGAAGGGGGTTCACTTCTCATTATAAAATAAATGGATATGATGGTATAGATTCAGTTGAAATATATATCAATACCTGTTAGCAAGTGGTGGAGAGTTATTTAGTGTCTAATAGAAAGAATAGTGAGTGTGTTTTTCTTCTGAAAACTATTTATATTCTCCTCATAAATTATTGTCATGTCAGTTTCAAAAGTAGACTTACAAAAAATCAATTTTATAATCGAACAAGAGATGGAAGTATTGGAGCAGAGGTTGTTATCATAATTGTCTATGAATGAAGCATATATAATAAAGAATATGTCAATTTGTTCTACTCGGTATGGTAAATCCATTTTATTAACCTTACTGCATGTGAGCAGTGATAAATTATTCAAAACGTGGTTACCAAATCGTGTGTCAGAACAATTCACCAATGATGACATTACATGTATCAATTCATCAGGTGGTAAATATACGGTAGCATATTTAGGACAGAGTCCACAGAGTTTTGCAGGCATGAATACGCGATCTTAAGTAAAATTCAATTACATCGAATAATAGTAATAATTTAATTCCTCATAGCTTACTTTTATGTTATATTGAGTCATATCATAAGGTGGTAATTGTAGAGGAAATATAAACGTTTTCACACATCGATAAACACATTCTTCGGAGATTGATGAGATATTGAAGTTGATGTAAGCATTATTTATAAATTATTGTAATATGGATTATTCAATCATTTCTATGTTATTCCAGCTTTATCTTTGGAAGATGTGGATGCAGTATGCAAGTCAACACTGGATTGAGGCCAATGATATCGATACATCCATTGAAAGATTGTCTTCCGAACTGGATGCATTAAGTGAGAACGCTCACCATGCAACTAACTACGACCTTGGCGTGTGCTATGATGAGGAAAAAATCCAATACTGTCTGCTTGACTATGAGAAATACAAGAGTGGTTCGAAACTCTGACAAATTTCTGAATGGGAATTTGGACCTGGATCAACTTTGTCATTCAATGATTGATTTGGACTTGAAGAGATTTCTGTACCGTCTTCGGCCATACCTCCCTGATTGTATCATTCAAAAGTTCCAATTGACATATGATAAGTGTGAAGAGATCGAGAATGGTCAAGAAAATTATGATGATGAGGAAAAAGTTATTTTAGATTGTCTCTATGTACCACCAAACTGTGAATTAAATTAATTGAATAAAACACTGTGTTTCATTTAAATGTTTTATTTACCTTTTCCATATTTTATAATGTGAAAAATTTGGAAGAACAAAAAAAAATACATATTTGAATAATCAGTAACAAAAAGCATAATAAAGTGAAAGTAACAAAGAAATATTACAATAAAAATGAAGTGAAGTGAACTGAACCATCCAATGCATTGAATGTTAAAAATGTATCATGCAAAATGAGTGCATATACTTTGGTGTTGTCTGGAAACTTAACTTTCCTGGTTTCAAACTCGAGTTTATATCAATAGTTGATGATTTAGTGGCATTCGGTTGATGTGAACAATCGATGACGAATAGTGGATTCTGTCGAAATTGTCCAATATCCATTAGAGGTTCACTCATATCTTTGCCATAATAACTTCGTTGAAAGTTCTCATATGCATAATATGCTGGAGTATCGAGTTTTTTTATAGAAATCTAAGTTCCAACGTTCATATGGATATACTTCAGAGTTCAAATATACCCGAATATTATTGATATCAGCATTTGTGAATTTTGTGATATCTTTCGTTCTGTCCTCAGACGCGGAAGTGCTTTGGAATCCGATGATTATGTAACGAGGTGTTTCTAGAGCATTAGTCGTCTTTATAGCCCAGATATCTGAAGATGTTCCACGTAGTGATGGAAGTTCATAAACATCCCACATGCGATATACCAACTTAATTTTCGCATTTAGACCACTTTTGTTTATCCTACTTAAAAGTTTGAGCTTGTGTTTATCTTCGGGTACTATATGTCTTATTTTCCATTCAATTTTATCAATTTCCAAATCAGCATCAACTACACCCATATATGAGTTTTTAAAGGATCGAGCAATGATTAGAATCAATTCCTGTTTGGCATTCAAGATACTTTTGTTGTAATCTTCAGCAAAACCCATTAAATATTTGAGTGGTAATTTTCCACTGAATACATGACTTGTTACATCCAGGATATCCTGTTTGACTTATGAGAGACCCCATCCAGTGGTCAATAATGTATTGACGTAGGATTGTCCAAATGAAATCATGGTTTTCATTGTAGATGTTATGAATTTCATCAAAAAGAAATGCAATTGCATTGTTGAAAAGATAACATCTTTGGGGGTGAATTTTCCTTCTATGTAAATATAACTCTCGGCAATGTCAAGTATCACGTCTTGGTTATTTATTGCAATTTGAATTTCATCAGAATTCCTAAACAGTGGAGATCCATATGGTTTGTATGTGTGCTCATGTAAACTGGTGAGGGAATGATCAAGTACTGGTTCATCAAATATATTCAACTTTTCATTATTTGTTTCGAACACCATCGTTATTTCTTCAATTTGATTCCGATTTATTTCAAAAATTTAAGATCTTTCACAGGTAGAGTGTGTGCTAGCTGTTTAGCGAACACTTGTGGAATGATCATTTTTCTACTCGATCCTTCCCTTTAAACCACTTTGGAATTGATTTGTGTAACATTTTCAATTCCCTGGCGATACTGTCTATTAAAACAAAATCCCATTACAACAATTATTCGATTTTCTTCAATTCCAAAATAACAACAATTTCTTCTTCACTTCCAAAATCAATAAGGTTGTTTTTGTGGTCCAAAATACGTATAGTAATGTTGTGGATCAACTGACGACCTTCTGGACTGATGGGCATATATATAATATTGTGTGGCACTTTTGTGAGATTGAATCCAGGCTCCACATCTATATCGAATGAAAATAGAATGTGAGATTCTTCATTATTTACATATGAACCAGAGATGATAATGCAATCCAAGCGAATTATTCTCACAGTTGTAATGTTTATCGGTAGTTTTGATTCATGTATCTGGTTCGGTTGAAAGGTCTCAGAATTAAATCCCATCATCCTTGCTATAAAATTTGGATGGGTTAGATCAATTTCATATTTTGATTACATCTCACATTTGAAAGTATTTTTATTCGCACGTAGATAAAATATTTCATCTGCTTTGATATCACTATGTTTTTCCCCATTGAACAATTTGAACATAATATGTTTTTGTATAACTGCATTGATTTCTCCAATTTCATAGGCCCCACATGGAATTTTTAAGATAAATTTTTGAAATATTGTTTGTGTGTCATCACTAATCGTAAAACTGATCACATTGTTTCTTTCACTGATATTATTAATTGAATTGCATCCATAAAATCCTAGTAGACCTAATCCATAACGACTGCTTGTATCCAACTCGATGGGTGGAAAAAAGTCTGCAGTCAAAATACTCGTCCCGACAGCTTTCAGTTCGAACTTCCGTGCATGACTGATACATTTCATGGATCCCACTTCAATTCATTGTTGCATACAACACATCATATGGGAGAACCTACGTTTTTTGTAGATGTTTCACCGAAATCCATTTCATTTTTATTTGCACCAATATTCATGTCACTTATATTACAATAACAACAGAATATTTTTCACATCAGAATCCGAAATATCATCATTTCCATTGTGATGCTCATTACAATATCCGAAATTCATTATATTGATATCATCTTGGAGATGTTTAGGTAACTTTTCCCAAACAATAGCAATCGCATGTGTTGCACATGCAATTATTACTTCTTTTGGCAAATTTGAGGGCATCACTTGATCCATTCTCGTCAAGGTGCGATATTTCGAATACAGTTTGAGGGAAAATCCCATCCTTATAATAGCCTCTCGATCAATTTTCGGCATGATATCCATTTTATGATTGGGAGAGAAACTTTATGCACAAGTGACCACATAGAACTGTGTTGAACTTGTGCTGACGTTGATAGTTATAGACGATTTTGACATTCGATCCTTTTCGAAAGTATTGAACTAATTCCATCGGTGGTGGTAAATCACCGAAGCTATCAAAATACGTTACTTTTCTCTCATATTTTTTGTATGCCACCCAGTGTGTTCCAGGACCACTCATTCCATCCAATATCACAATGGCTGTCTCACGATTGTGTGGACCTGAGGATGGTAATCTATCACGCATGAAAATACCTCAAAAATATGGAATTTTCATTTCCTTGACATAATGTTTGAGGTCGAGGTCGGTGAGAGGTCTTAGAGGAAGGGAATCACCTAGTTTTTTGAATTGTATGGTTTTAAATAGATTTCCAGTCCTTTACTATATGGTTTGAGAAATACACCACTACCACTTTTACCCAATGCAATAGCTTCCATTTTCTTATTGTGGCGATTTGCTTCTGTCAAAGCAACTCTGCTTGCTTTTGTGGAACTCATAGCTTTGGTGATACCTGAAACGGCACCAGCTAAACTTCCGAGGGTAGATAATCCAGCAAAAATTGGAATCAATGGTAGAATTCCTCCTACCTTGGAAATCGGAATAATGCGAGGTATGCGGATTTTTTTCTTTCCACCTGCAGCTTTCAGATATTTACGTGCTGCATGCAATGCGACTGTAGTAGCTTTTTTTCTATTATTTGTTATGACCTGATCACCTCCAGCATTTCGTAATACATTCCGCACTTTATGAATAACACCGGCACCAAATGCAACTTTTTTTATTTTATTTTTCCCTTTCTTGGAATGTCTTTTCCTTTTTTTCTTAGTAGCATCCACAATACACCCCATACCGAAACGTCTCTTCGTTTTCATGATAATGGTAATCAGTAAAGCAGCTGCTCTTCCCCAATTCGTGCGTCCTTCGATTTAACCCTATCCCAAGCTGTGTATTCAAGTTCTTTATCTGCTCTATGTCTCGATGTGAGATCGGATGGATATTTTGAATATTGAATGTCGTGATGTTTACATGCAATATCTAATTTATTGATTCCGGGATCACCGCGAGCTAAACGTTCATTCAATTTTGTGCCAGGTCCACAGTATTGATAACCTCCGGGTAAATATAGCTCGAACGGTAGTGTGTTTATTAATGCATTAACGAATCCAAGACCCTTCTTCCTTCTACTGTCAATACTTCCGTATCGTTTAGTGGTACTCATTTAAATGAAATGTTCATAACAAGGCATCGCATACATAGTTCCCAACCACGGAACGATGCGCATTGTGGAGCAGAAAGAAAAGTTCAGCGTAGACAATCTAAATGAAAAATTTGGATGTGGATTGAATGGTCGAGAATCACTGCGGCATGGTCCTCTACTTTCATCGTCTGTTCGAGGACTCATAATTGGACCATCAAATTGTGGAAAAACGAATGCAATGATATCTCTATTGACTCACCCCCAAGGACTGCGATTCGCAAACGTATATCTTTATTCGAAATCTTTGAACCAAGCCAAATATCAATACCTACGAAACGTATTGGAACCTATAAAGGGGTTGGGCTACTACACATTTAGCAATAATGCAGAAATAGTGGAACCATCTGATGCTAAACCAAACTCTGTCTTCATTTTCGAAGACGTAATATGTGAAAAGCGGGATATTATAAGGTCATATTTTTGTATGGGACGTCATAAAAATGTAGACTGTTTTTATCTTGCACAGACATATTCGCGTGTACCCAAGCAATTAGTGCGGGATAGTACCAATTTCATTGTAATATTCAAGCAAGATGAGACAAATCTACACCATATATTTTCCGATCATGTATCACCAGATGTAACATTCAAACAGCTTCAATTGATGTGTGTAAATTGTTGGGAAGATCAATATGGTCATTGATAAAGATAGAAAAATACACGAAGATAGATATCGTATGGGATTCGATAGATTCATATTTCCATGACATTGCATTCCACATTCAATTGATTGCTGAATCCCGAAGGGGTTACTTCATTGTATTCTCTTCTTGAAAAATATCAGTAAAATGAAAAGAAATAATGTTGCAGCCATTGAAATTAAAGAAATTGATTTAAAACGTCAATTGGTTGGGACAACAGAAGCCGTTCGACAAAAATTCAACTCCATTAGAAGTGGAAATATTGAAAATAGAATGGCACTCGAAAAACTTTATGATCCCATAATGAAACCATTGAACGTTCCTTCTTCATCCACTACCATGAAATCCTCTGTAATGTCAGTGAGCCAGGGGAACTCTCAGTCAACGCCGATACATGCTATGAGTACTCCAATAGTGAAAAATCGATCGTTTGGTAGTGTATCATCTGCTGAGAGTGAAACAGATACAATAAGAGATGAAATAGGGATGACACTATTCGAAACACCTTCATCATCTCGAATAAGTTCATCGGATTTGGACTCCTTTTCCAATTTAGAAGAAAATCTTGAATATTGCAAAATCATTTGAGAAATGTCTAAACTAAAAATGCGGCATATGATACATTTGGTATACGTTTGGATCCTATTACAAAATAACTGAAAAAGGGGAGTCTCATGGTACGTTTCAGAAGTGGAAACATTTCATTTTGGAATGCTGATAAAGTGAAAAATCTTGAAGTCCCAAGTAGTCCGGAGTTATACAATATGATATTTTTCAAAAATCCCCATGATGTTGATGATGAGGAAATTCGTCAAACATATGCCAAGATATTGAAAGTAACGAATTCTCCATACAAAAAACATCAGTTGAAGAATGGTTTCAAACATACGAATTCTAAAAAAATTCGTGATGTTATCAAACCACTATTAGACTCATTACCATATACAATTAGAAGTCGAACCAAAAATGGTGCTGGGTTCAATCGGAAAAAAATGCAGAAAATTTATAATCATGAACCAGTGAATTATGTTTATTGGAATTCACCTACAGAGTAAGTTAGTCGTCTACGATTATTGGTGGCTTCAAAGTCGGCTGGTCATACTGGGCACGACAACGAAATAATTTCGATAATTGAAGAATTACGAGAGGAAGGTATAATATATTGATACAATCAAAAAAAAAATATCACTTTGTTCTCATTATTTGAAGCTGTAATAATATCAAAGATAGAATGGATAATGAAATTAGTGATGTGAAACGACAAGTGGTCAATGAATTACATAAGCCAGCAAGACGTTATTTTCCCAAGAGGACTACAACAATCAAAGGTTTTGCAGATTTATGGCAAATAGATCTCGCATAATTACAACCATATGCTGAAAGTAAAAAAGGATATCGTTATATTCTTATTGTGATCGATTGCTACTCCAAATATCTATGGACGGTGCCTGTTAAAAATAAAACAGGTACAGCTGTAACCGATGCTATGGCAATTGTATTGAGAGAAGCCAAATATTCTCCGAAAAATTTACAAAGTGACCAAGGAAAAGAATTTTTCAATAGTAGTTTCACATCTCTTATGCGAAAATTTAATATCAACCACTATTTCACATTCAGTACCATGAAGGCCGCGATAGCTGAAAGGGTAATACGTACAATAAAAACATGGCTTTACAGACAATTTTCAATGATAGGGAATAACAAATGGTTAGATATTTTACAAATCTTAACCAAGAAATATAACAAAATACATCGTACAATAGGTATGAAACCCATCGATGTAAAATCTACAACAAAAATAAAATTCAAAACCGTTGGAATGCATAGAGTGACTTCACATAAATCCCACAAGAAACAAAGTACTCCTAAATTCCAATTGAAAGATATTGTACGTATAAGCAAATACAAAAACATTTTCGAAAAAGGTTATAGGTACAGCCAATTTCACTACTGAACTATTCAAAATTGTAAGAATTAATCAAACATATCCCATAACTTATATCCTTGAAGACATGGATGGGAACCCAATTAGAGGTTGCTTTTATGAATTGGAATTATTGAAAACACAAAATCCCGATGTATACCTGATTGAGAAAGTGTTGAGAGGGAAACAAAATAAACTATATGTCAAGTGGTTAGGTCTTCCTGGTGAACATAATTCATGGATTGACAAAAGTGCAGTGGGTTGATACATATATATGTATATATCTATATATAACTAAGTAGGAAAACAAATCTTTGGAACCCCCAGGGGTTCAAAGATCTCTCCTATACTTTTAAATTTTGTATTAGATGAACTTGTGCAGGACGTTCTATCTCTGATTCCCTATGACGTTCCGTTTGTGAAGAGGTATGTTGATGATCTGATATTCTCTGTTCCATCAGAAAGAGTGGAAGAAACGCTTTATTATTTCAATAGTTATGACATTAATCTACAATTCACTTCAGAGGTAGAGGAGAATCATAGTATCCCGTTCCTCGATATGAGAGTTTGTAGAGACAATCATAACGTTCTACGTACAAAATGGTACAGGAAGCCGATTTGTTCAAATCGTTTCCTGAATTTGCACTCTTATCATCATAAGAGCATGAAGCAAAATCTGATTGTCGCACTGAAAAACAGAGTGACAGGTCTGTCACATCCTGTTCATCGACAAGAGTGTTTGAAGGAGTTGGGAAGGATCCTCTTGGACAATTCATAAATACATGATTAATAAATTTCTTTTTAATACTTCTACCATCAATAATAATAACTTAAATAATATCATTGAAAATAACGTCAACACTTTGAATAATCAAACACAATCACAGCAAAGAATCTTATGTAAATATAGGAGCCTTCCTTATATACAGGAATTAACACCTAAACTCACCAATATTTTTAAATCTCCAGAAATTCGCATAGCGAAGAAAAATCTCAAAACTGTAAATCTTTTATACTCAAAAACCAAAACTCCTCTTTCTAAATTTGAACAAACTAATGTAATTTATCAATTATCTTGTGTCAATTGTGACAAAATATATATTGGACAGACAGGTAGAAATCTCTCCGGACGTATTGCGTCACATAAGAGTGACTGCAAATTAAAAAAACCCAGCTGTGCACTTGGAGAACACAGCATTTCAACTTTTCACAATATTAATTTCAATGAACCCACAATTTTAGCAATTGAAGAAAATTATTCGAAGAGAAATTTTCTAGAGATGGTTTACGTTAGTAAAGAACCTCATAGTATGAATAAGCGGTCTGATATAGCCAATCTTAGTATAATTTATAATTATATTCTTTCTCTCCACAAAAATAATTTTGCAAATTCAAATAACTTTAATAATAGTTCTCACAATCCCCCATAGAGGGCATAACTCAGCACAGAGCTGAAGCGTGTTTCATGGAACATACAAGGTTGACTGTTGACATTTGACGTGTTTGACGTTGAAATTTGTCAGTACTCTCTTCTTCTGTTTCTCGACATATTTTTACCGCCCTTGTGCGTCCCTTGAACCACGTGCGGTCTCAAAGGCGAGTTTTAAAATGATTAACATTTTTCCAAATTTAAATTAAAAGTTTTCCTTCATAACTCATTAAATCATAATGTTTTTTAATCGTGTTCATGTACATGACATAGTTTTATTATTGTTGTTTCATCTCGTTTTGTGTTGTGACCTAACCTTACATACATAAGGAATGACCAAGAAGTTTTCTGCTGTTTTCACAAAATTAATCTCACGTTAGTAAGTTGTTTTACATCATATTAAGAGTGTTCTGTTTGTTCACACGATTAATATTTTCAGATGTCTTGAAAATGAAAATAAATATTTTCGAAAGCTCGACAATTTAACAAAGAGTTGTTCTTTACCAGGCCACTTTTTCTGACTGCAACCCCAAGGGATATTTTCACTGAGAATATTCTTAGATGAATTGTTTTTTTTCAACTAGTCCAGTCAAGAGACTACCTCTCTCTCTATATATATATACAGTGCGGTCCAAAGGTATGGAATAAATTCATTTTTAGCGTTATTATGTATTTTATGAAAAAATCCTGAAACAGGTCAATTTTTATTGGCAATTTGACAATTTACAGTATGAAAATATTACCCTCTTCTTGCACCCCTCTGAATTATGAGCACCCCCTCAAAAATTTTAAATGAGAAGGGGGGTCGTGTGGCATCTTGTTCGAAAGGGATTTTCATTATCTGTTCAGCAATACTAAGTGTTTCATATTTGGTGCAACCATAACTGAGAAATTTTTTTATTAAAATTTAAAAATATTGACACTGTAAATTATGTATCCGTTGAAAAAACCTGAAACAGGTCGATTTCTATTCTCAATTTGACAATTTATACTTTCTTATCTGTCTTGCTAAAAAAGTCAGGAAAAAGTCGTTGAAGACACCAAAAAATTATTCACAAAACCCATAAATAATATAATATCAATCTAGTAGACTACTGTTATTTTGATATTTGTGAGTTGCTGGCAGACGTCAGTGTATTGAAAAATATTTTTGTGTGTATTCGATTCATCTATGGCTCATTTATCCGAAACTCAAAGAATAGACATTTTAATTATGCTTGGATGCGGTAATAAAACACGAACTCAAACGGAAGTTTGTGAAATGTTCAATAATAAATACCCTGGTCAACACGTATCACAATCTACAGTTAGCAAAATAGAAACAAAATACCGTGAAACTGGACATGTAAAAACTCGTCAAAAACCAGGTCGAAATGCTGCATTGGATGAGGAGAAAAAGTTAGATGTACTGTTAGCGATTGAGGAAAATCCGCATATGACAAGTAGACAACTTGCCGCCGACAATGATGTAAGTAAATCATCGATATTGAGAGCTTTACATAAAGAAAAATACCATCCTTATAACGTTCAGTTGGTTCAGGAGTTAAATGAGGATGACCCTGATAGAAGGCAACAATTCTGTGAACTGATGATGGATAGAATCGAAGCAGATTTGCAGTTCATAAACAAAATTGTGTTTTCTGATGAAGCTACTTTTTATTTAAATGGAACGGTTAATAGACAAAACTGTAGATATTGGAGCAGAGAAAATCCTCATTGGATGTGTGAGGCTCACACACAATATCCCAAAAAAGTGAACGTTTGGGCTGGTATCATTAAAAACAAAATTATTGGCCCCTATTTTTTTGAAGGCACAATTAATGGTGAGGTTTATCTAGGTTTTTGATGAACTTTTTAGTGCCTACATTAAAACGACTTTTTCCCGACGTTAATGATCCAAATGGAATAGATAGATTAATTTGGTATCAACAAGACGGAGCTCCACCGCATTACACACGTATTTTTCGAGATTATTTGACAGAAGTTTTTCCCAATAGGTGGATTGGCAGACGTGGACCGATTGAATGGCCGCCTAGATCCCCCGATTTGACTCCTCTCGATTACTTTTTATGGGGTTATTTAAAATCAAAAGTATATTTCAATAGACCAGACAATATTGCAGATTTAAAAACTAGGATATCGGAAGAAATTAACAACATAACCCCTGAGGTCCTACAAAATGTTCTACGAGAATTCCAAGATCGCCTTGCTTATTGTCAAGAAGTGAATGGTGGTCATTTTGAACATTTAATTTAACTGTAAAACAAATTGAAATATACTTCCTAAACATTATGTTACATTATTTCCTTCAGTCTATCAACATTTGCCATATTCAGAATAAATTTTCTCAGTATTGCTGAACAGAGAATGAAAATCCCTTTTGATAAAGGTGCAACACAACCCCCTTTCTCATTCAAATTTTTTGAGGGGGTGCTCATAATTCAGAAGGGGTGCAAGAAGGGGGTGATATTTTCTAACTCTAAATTGTCAAATTGAGAATAGAAATCGACCTGTTTCAGGTTGTTTCAACGGATACATCATTTACAGTGTCAATATTTTTAAATTTTAATAAAAAAATTTCTTCGTTATGGTTGCACCAAATATGAAACACTTAGTATTGCTGAACAGATAATGAAAATCCCTTTCGAACAAGATGCCACACGACCCCCCTTCTCATTTAAAATTTTTGAGGAGGTGCTCATAATTCAGAGGGGGTGCAAGAAGGGGGTAATATTTTCATACTGTAAATTGTCAAATTGCCAATAAAAATTGACCTGTTTCAGGATTTTTTCATAAAATACATAATAACGCTAAAAATGAATTTATTCCATACCTTTGGACCGCACTGTATATGTATGTATGTATGTTTTCACGATTATAAATAAATGATAAAAAATTTGCTGGTTCATTGGGTTTATTTATTTCATGAAGTTCATTGAGAAATTGAAGAAATGTGTTGATATCACTTATGGCATATGTCTAATAGAAGTGTAAATTGAAATGAAAAAAAAATGTAGCGGTAAACATGGCCCCAATCATTCGCCATGTTCAGAGTATGCCATCAAATAAATCAACATACTCCTCCCCGCTACAATTTTTAATGTTTTCAAACGAAATTCAAAGCATTACATCTACTCAGTATCACTTTGGAATATGTGATCGAACTCTCTCCTCAACTTACTTTCTAAAGATGTAATCGAATCATAAAGAATAGTTGATTCCTTAAGTTCACGCTCAGCATGTGTTCGTAAACGATCACTATTTAGACTATGTTGTGTGATCTTCGCCTGAATTTCATTAGCATTCTCACACATTTTTTGCAAATCAGCCCTCGCTAACACAATCTTCTCATTCAGATCAATGAGGGCCACTTTGTTGATTTCATTTGCTTGGTCGCTATCGTTGCATCCCTTAACGGTAGCCATCGCTTTATTGCGACGACTTTTAGCTCTCTTCGTCTGCTCCCCGCAGTTTTGTAGCGGAATGAATGAAGAAAGTGTCACATCCGCCAATTCACTCTCTTTCTGCTTGTTGATTGCTTTTTTCTTCATTCTGCTGTTGTCTGAAGATTTTCTCTCACTAGTGGTATCCTTTCAAGTCTTTGGCTTGGGGGCACTTGAAGTCGCATCAGCAGCCTTCCGCTTGTTTGTTTTCTTTTTTCTATCCACACCAGCAAAAGTCGAAGGTAATTGGTATTCTGGTGGTGGTGATTCCAAAACCACCGTTTCTTGCACACCAACTGCAGACGACTCCTCTATATCTCCCACATTAAGGAAATCATTCATGTCGAAATTATCCTCGAAATATTGGGCTTCTTGGGTTGGTAACTGAAACATGGGACACCGGTGAGTAGTTCTCCAGTCAGCAACTTTTCCAACTCACTAGTGCACATAGAATTCATGATTTAATGCAGTTTAAAGAAACGTGTGAAGTCGATAGGATGATGATGAAAATAGATAAAGTTGTCACGGTATCTCCTCGTTTTATTGTCAGAAGTCGATTCGCACATGCGTATTCTAACTGGTTCAAATTTGAGTAGAGAGAGTAGTGGATTTGGAAGTGGTTACCCCCTCTAACGATATTTCATCGCATTGAATGAAGCATCAGATTTGAATCAGTCCATTATTGTCTGAAGTAGATTTGCACATGCGTATTCTAACTGGTTCAAATTTGAGTAGAGAGAGTAGTGGATTTGGAAGTGGTTACCCCCTCTAACGATATTTCATCGCATTGAATGAAGCATCAGATTTGAATCAGTCCATTATTGTCTGAAGTAGATTTGCACATGCGTATTCAAACTGGCTGAAATTTGAGTGGAGAGAGTAGTGGATTTGGAGGTGGTAACCCCCTCTGATGATATTTCATCGCATAAATGAAGCATCAGATTTAAATTAGCCCTTCCTAATCCTGTATTCGTTCAGTCGTATTTCATGCTGAGTATAATATTGAAATTGTCCAAACATAATTCAATTTTTTTTATTTCAAATGTCTTTACAAGAAAACCTGATTGATCTGACCAATACAGATCTGAATAATCTGATTGGAGTTGCGGACCAAGTCGATATAGTGGACCACCTGGAGGTGCTTCTCGACGACGATGTCGATTGGGAAGATGAGAATGACCCCCATGCTATCTTAATGGTAGCTGGTGGGCTAGTTGACGACTACGAGCTGGATGATGTTGTCGATGGGGTCGACGAACTAGATGATGGACTAGGTGGTGAAGAAGACGTTGAAGAAATTGAGGTAGATGACGGAATTGTACTGGATGTAGCCGATGTACCCCACATGGAAATGTCCAGAATGCGGCAATTCAACATAAGTGATGGAATGGATGTTGAAAATAACCTATATTGTTCCATTTCGACATAAGTTGTCATGGCAACAACAAGGGGAGTTGAGTATATATGTCATCGATGCTATCTCATGTATACTCAAATGAATGACAATGGTGGATGGTATTCGCATAAAGACATTCACGAAACATCAACTTTTTTGAAGACGCAATGCGCACCACCCATTATTGTCGAGTTTGTAACATTCCATTATCTCAAATCAGGCCAATAAATATATGCCTGATTTGTAACAATGTAGGGAGGAGAGATCAGTGAAGATTTAAATTTCTATTACTATTTTTTTTTGTATGTGTTATTGACCAATATGGTGAAAATGTTGTAACTATTTTTCAATGTGAATGATATTCCTAAGAAAATAAATAAGATTTGATATATTTTGATTTTGATTTCATTTGAAACGTGGTGTAGAGATTTGTTAAAAACAATTTTTGTCTATTTTCCACGATAATTTTATATTTGTTGACTAGTTTCGGTTATTACATCATTTTTAAAACTTTTGAAAATTTTTGATAAGTTTTGAAAATGGTGTAATAACCGAACCTAGTCAACAATTATAAAATTATTGTGGAAAATAGACAAAAATTGTTTTTAGTGTATCTTTAGTGAACATTTATTTCTACAAAATAAACCAGTTGACAATTAAAGAAGTTGAGGTTTGTCTAGGAGAATACATTACAAAGTAATAAGTCACAATAAAATAAAATATGTCACTCACTTATACAGGCCGAATTTCATTCATTTAGGTCTGTATGGGTGACTGAACATATTTTATTTTATTGTGACTTATTACATTATAGTATATTCTCATAGACTAACTATTCCCATACATAATGCACTTGAAACAATATGTCAGAACACATCATCAAAAAGCTATTTCTAATTTGATAAAGAGAGAATATTTTTTTTATTTTTTTTTGTGGTGGTCTCCGAAAATTATTTCAGAAAAATGACTAATATATCAGTATTCTTTTATTTTAGTGGGGCTGAATATTCACAAATTACATGATATAATAATAATATTCTTCCACAGAATGATAACAAATACTAAAGATTTGAACGAATACGATATCAGTCATAGAATCTAACAAGAAAAACAATAAAATTTTATATTGGTGAATGAATAATAACCACCTTCGAACAGTAGACTTGACAAACTCTTCTGAATGTTTAAATTAAGAAAGTTCAGATTTCAATGGTATAACTTTGGTAAAATTAAGAAAATAAATGTCGTGGAAATTGTTTATTTTGTTTATTTCATTTATAGCTATTATATAAATATAAACAACTATCATAGAACCTAACTTTTCAAAAATGTACAACAACAATCTACATCTAGCTTAACTATACATGAATATATACAAAAAAAATTAAAACTAATCATTAAATGCCCCATTCAAACTCTCTTTCATATCAATAATCCATTTCTTTTTCTGCAGATGAGAGAGTTGCTCATCTCTTAGAGCTATCAGACTTTTGTGTTTTTCACCGAAAATTATGCACTTATCATCCAACTCAGCCACTCTTTTGAGCAAATCATCACGTTCAGAAGTACAGCGCTGTATATCTAGCAATACATCTGAAATCCCTGAGTTGCTCAATTTGATGGCTCGCTCTGTTTCGCATTTCCCCATCACTCTCGATTTTATATGTAACAAAGCTCTATCCATCAATCGCTGTGATGAAGAAATGGTTTCCTCATCGCGGGTGTCCTTCCTCAGTGTTTTGAGGGAAGAATGTACAACTATGGCTTCATCAGGTGCAACCACATTCGGTGTAACAGATGTCCCCGCTACAACTATATCACTATGTACAATTATAGTTCCAGCGGGGGCATCTATCACCACCGATTGTGCATCTATAGGGGCTGTGATAGTAGAAGACACCTTCCGCTTTCTTCTTTGCTCTGGCCAACTTCCAGTATATGGGGATGCTTTTGAACAAACATCCCGGAACTTGGCGAGATCGATAGTGGGCGATTTCTCACAGCCCGAAGGTTTTCGATTTTTTGATGGCCTAACATTCTTTTTGGGGTCCAAGACGAAAAGAAATTTTTTTATCTGCGCGCGCCTCGTGGCTGCTTTCTTTTGCGCATCCGTCGGTAGCTTCCGAACTCGTTTACAAGGCCTCTCACCGACGGATTCAGAGTCGGAAGCATCCACGAGATCATGCAACCTTTTCCCGCCCCTTTTCACATTGTCACCCCCCTCATCTTGCAACACTGGAGAAATGAGTGATGATAAGTCTGGCATATTATAACTTTCTGATCTTGCATCAACCACGATTGAGGAGATAGCTGCATCCAATCCTTTATTTGAACTATCCACCGTCGGGTTGAGCGATGCTTCCTCAGCATTCATTTCATCCTTCCACATTCGTTCCGTATCAAATAGTATGGCAAATTGTTCATTAGTCATCTTGGTACTAGGCAAAGGAAAAAAATAATGTAATATAATAATAAATCGTTTCTATTGGTGTTGATAAAAAAAAAAAGCATAGTTTAGCCAAAGGCTACTCTTACACTTAAGATGTACAATTGAGAGGTGTCATTTTCCAGCACTAGTATGAGAAAAATTTCAAGTAAGATATTCCCGCACGCGAAAGTTTGTTCAGAAGTGCTACATAATTTTTTTAATTCGATTTTAGAAAAAATATTGATCCTAACTCATACGGAAAGGTACTCTCCCACACTCGACTGCTTACTCAAGATTTCATGGAATAGACTCAGCTTTTTTCGACAAAATAAACTAGAAGAATATTTTCGCATAGAGTTTTGATTTTATTTTGATTTCACCATCCTGCAAAAGGTTGATATTTGTGACTATATTTCGACCTGGATTTTACTGTTAATACGTTCACGCTTAATTGTCTCATTCGTTGAGATATTATTGGAAGTTAATTAATTGACAGAAACAATACAATGCTGACAAATATATTAATTGGTATGTATGATGCGTTTCCATGGTCACTATCTAAAGTATTTCTATTTACTGTTTCCATGTGCTAGCCAGAAAAAGCCCATCTTACATTATTACTAATAGATGTGAAAATAACGTGTTTTCATAGAAATATGATGAAAATGTTTTTCAAAACGTTTCTTATTTTAGTTTTCGAAAATTGCATATAATTGAATAACAATGAGTTATAAAATTTGGTTGAGAGATATATGAACGACCACTGAAACAATGACTTATTATGTAAATTGATATCAGATTGTAAACATACCTCTTAATCATGTGACTGGATACGGCCTCGGTGTTTGGGTGGTGAATTCGAAGAATTTGTTCCGATGAGTTGGATTGGGTGGTAACTATATCCTCATACATGGTAACTGTGGTAGATGGCAGAGCTTCCTGAAATTATATATTTTGTTGCTGTTAATTGAATTAAAAATCTAAATCATTGATGCTAACCACATGATTTCCAATGTCAGAAACTACATGAGAAATATCATGTGATACATCACAAATAAAATTTATAATAACCAAATCTAACAATCTACCATTATAATTTGCAATAGTATTGAATTGCTCTAATTGAAATACAGTCGTGAAATTGACTAACACCGAAGTTTTTCTGTTTGAAATGTGAAATGCATTCAAGTCTTATGACTGTCCAAGAATTCAAGATGTTCTAAACAATCAAATCAAAGGAGGATGCATACTCAAGAATATTCAACTTACTTAAATATAAAGTGCCATTGCATAAAATATACTTCAATCAGACTAGTAGCATTTGCAGAAAATATAATAGTTCCATGCATGCCTGTGACCCAATAATTTTTTTTAAACTTCTTAATAAAAATGTCTTAGGCGTAATTTCATTTATAAACAATTGTAATGTAAAGATGTTACTGATGCAAATAAAAAATTAACATGTGGTTGTGAACTTACCCCTTTAACTGATGAAATACGAAAGGCTTGTTTCTAGTGAGTTGTAACTACGATGTATCCTCTTGAACCGGTCGAAGTATAATAGACCGAACAAAATTCGAATCTCGCGAATTTCCACTTCTAGCATAAATTGAAACGCCCACTTTTACCACTGTTTGACATACACAGTTTTACCACTTTAGCCAACAGTAGAGTGTGAGACCTCAGCTGTTTGTTGTCTTTGCATATTTTTGGTAGAATGGTCAGAGGCAGTCGACAATATATGTTGAATGTGAGAATTTCATGGATTGTGTCAAATAATTGTTGAAACAAAAATATTCTACCAAAAGTTTAAATATAGTTTGAGATTCAGTTCTGTATCAATCAATTCATAATGTCTGAAGCTGATTCAAGTAATAGAACATCAAGAGAACAACGAAGAATCGAACCAGTGCAAGTTAACGAAGTGAGTGTTCTTCTTCCCATGAACAAGAGTGGATTAATTATCCGGAAATGTTAGAATTTGGGAATGAGATGCTTGGACAAATCGAACCAGTGCATGGACCCATTCAATTCAATGAAGTCAATAGCTCTTCTTATCATGTATAAGAATGGGTGAATCATTTGGATATAGCAGAGGAAGGCCTAAGTTTCGACAACGAAATCGATTATGTGGATCAAGATGAGTACAACCCATATTCCCCAAACTATTCGCCGTCATCTCCTACCCCACATTATTTCCACGAAGAAAATGATATTGATAATTAGTATTAATAAAACACATGATGAATATAACAGATGATAATACTTTTGATTATTTTTCAATTATTCAAAAAATATAGAAAGATTCATGAGTGCTATTCTCAAGTTTGTATGTATACGAATTCAATTTACTATTCGTTTTATTCCTTTGCGAATTGTAAGTCGAACGTTTCGAAAATGACCATGAAAGAAGAAGAAGAACAATTTTTTTATTTTTTGTTGGCGTGACTGATTTCTGAAAATTTATGTTGGTCAGAAATTGCGCTCTCTCACTTCTCCATCAACTTCATATCCTGGCGGAGTTATTTCCTAATTTCGGCAGGCTCTATCAAAGTTCAAATTGTGGAAGTGACCATGCTTTTTCGATGGTGAAATCTTAAGGTAAGAAAAAATTCACATTAAGACGTATTCAACACCTTGTTATATAAAATAACAAATAATTGTACAGTTTCTGAGATATACGGTCCAACCGTTTATTTTTCAATTTTCCGTTACAGTTTCTTTTTGTGATGTGGCAAGCAAACCATTAAATGCCAAATTGACCATTAATTATTAGAATTATTGTTATGTTGTCTCTGTTGAGTTCTAAGAAAACTCGAGTCTTTGATAAATATTCAGATTAAAACTGTTACTCTGTGGGTACATCTGAGTTTTTCACATAACAAATTAAAATAGACAATTGTTCCGAAATAAAAAGGCGATGCAGAAAGCAAACCGTTAAATATCAAATTAACCATTAAGTTTAAGAAATTAGGAAAATTATTTCCATTGCAATCGTGGATATTAATGTAAAAAGAAAAGATAATGTGCCACGTGGTATTTATCAAAGTTTAAAAAGTCTGCTGTTCAGTTCTAAGAATATGCAATGTATTCGGTAATTACTCAGATTAAAACTGCCACATTACAGGTATATAATTTTGTTTGAGAATAACGAATCAAAATAATCTCATTGATGGATACCTGATTTCTGAGAAAGCGATTTATTTTTGAATATTCAGATTAGAATTATGTTGTCTCTGTTGAGTTTTAAGAAAACTCGAGTTATTGATAAATATTCAGATTAAAACTGTTACACTGTAGGTACATCTGATTTCTTTCAAATAACGAATCAAAATAGACAACTATTCCGAAATAAAAAATGTCTACCATGTTTAATAATCATTTATTTAATATAACTTTTTATTTTGAATACATATCACCATAAATGTTTAATACATTGAACCTCTTCATGTAATTGCTGGGGGAGGGACCAAGAATCAGATACGTGCAAAAGTGAATTTGATGAGTGTAACTTTGAAATTTTATTTTCTAATTCGATAATTTTCTGCTCTACTCTGTCACATTTTCGTCCGAGTAAGATCCTGGCTTCGGATATTTTTTCATTGAATACTAGTCGTGCTTGTCGAGTTATATTGGCAATCGATGTATCTATGGTATTTTTTAAAATTGCAGCAGCTTGCTCCTCTTCCAATGACAAATTAGTGATTGCTGTATGTATGGAAGCTTGTACAGTTGTGAGTATTTGCTCATTTATTTCGTTAACTGCATTTTCTACAAATGTTCGAGTTACACAATCCTCTTTTTCAATTGGGTCAGCTATATTT
Organism: Chrysolina americana; assembly: GCA_958502065.1. Taxonomy (NCBI): domain Eukaryota; kingdom Metazoa; phylum Arthropoda; class Insecta; order Coleoptera; family Chrysomelidae; genus Chrysolina; species Chrysolina americana. Next base: position 57,742,156 of record OY293412.1, read on the forward strand.
TCCAATCGCTTACCCTGCATATTATGATGCCAATCAGGTGAAAGCTTGAATCCTATACCTTGAAGTCCGCGAACGACAGCAGTGCCACATTTTCTTTTTCGACCAAATTTGTCTATGCTTTTACCCATCTTGCTTCAAGTGTGGTTACTTTTGTAATGACACTTCCTAGAGATACATTATGTATCAATTTTAGAATAGAAATGAAACAATGTAGAATCAAATAAGTGTATTTATTATAACTTTGGATGCATTTTTATTCAATTAACACGAAAAAAATCATTTTTATAACAATTGTAGTAGGTCCTTGCAAATACCACAGATAATATCAGTTTTATTTCATAAAATAACAGCTTAAAATGACTAGATTAGTGTAGGTTATGAAAATTCCAGTTGATCTAAGGAATTGAATGATATATCATTTGTTCAGCTCGGCAGTCAATAAATTAATCAATTGATCTAAATGATTTTCCTGGGAAAGGTTTTGAATCATATTTAAAGCCCAACGAATATTTTCATCGGGATCATTTTGATAAAACTCTATATCTGTATGCCCCCAAGGAAGTGTTCGTGTGGTATTCGGGATAATAAATCGTTTTTCATCATGGCATGATAATGCAACTTTGTTTCTTAACTCAGTGAACATTTCATGCAATACACTTCTGAATGAATTCATTTTTCTGAAAATCAAACCCCCCTGTTCTACAATATTTTTGTAATCATCGCATGTCAACTCGTTTTTTATTACAGATCGTTTAACACTTGGCTTTCTTCAATTCAGTACCTACCGATTGAACTTAATATGCTTTAGCCCCTGTCCCATAAAAGATAATTATGGGATCATTGGGAAACTCATCTTTAAAATTTCCCAAAATTGACTCTGTGACAGGTATATTGAATTGATATCCTATACCATGGTTAGATGTATCAAACTCACTTATATCCTTTATCATGAATAAATAAAAATTGTCAGCATTTAGTTTCAAAATTAGGGTGTCAGTGTCGGTGTATAGTAGAGAGGAATTTTCACCAAATTTCTTTTTAATACAATCATAAAAGAAGTCACACATGGCAGTCTTTGATAGGTCTAGAATACCAAATCCTAAATATAGAGGCTTATCATATACAATTTTCACTCTTCCCATTTGAATGGCTACAAAATTATCAGAAAGAATTGAAGAACTCTTGAAATTAGGACGTGATATTAATGCGCTCGCACCTACTTTCTTTTGTATATTCTCCCAATGTGTAATGAGTTTAACATCAATTCTGTTGTCTACATTTTCCATCGATTTGCCATACACACTGTTCACTATAAGTTAAAAAAAAAAATCGAATTTATTTTTAGATTTATTCCGCATTTTAGTGTTAACATCTATATATGGCTTCATCCAAGCCGACTGTTTGAATCTCAAGACTCTATGTGTATTCATTACAATCAAACCATTTTTAATAGCCTGCTGTAAGTTTCTATAATGAACAATGTATTTTCTTTTGTCATTTAAATTTGGAATCAATTTAGGTATTTTCGATTTGGAATTTGGGGGTATTATACTTTCCACAAGAAAGGGGAAATCAGAATGCTTGTCATGTAAATCTTGAGGGTAATGTATATCCACTTCAAGAACATATCCATATGGGCTATCAGTTGCCACATCCATTATATCCAAATTGACAATTTCATTGGGGGCTAGCCATGAGAACTCACTCATTGGTAGTGGTTGCGACATACTGTGACCATATAGGTTCGTTGCATCTAAATATGAAATGAATGTTTATTCGGATCATAATCTGGTAAGAATTTATTATTAGCTATTTGTTTTCTATCGCTACACTGAATGATTCCACCGCGTATTCCTTTCTTAAGGAAATATATCATATCGATATCTGTTAATAACTCCATCTCAATATTTGTGTACTTCAGCAGCGCATCTCAAGACAATCCTGGTGCTGTATAGTAGTGTACTGGATCTAGTTCATATTTATCAGAAGATATATTTCTAAAATTTTCGAATATGTCACATAATAGAAGTACGTCGGATTTCAAATACAGATCGGAATATTCCACCAAACTCTGACACTCGAATAAGCACCAAATAAGTTGAGCTCTTTCATAATCCTGATCTGATATACAGTGTGTCCCAGCTAAAACTTGTCACCCCCCTAATATCCGAACTCATGAAAAAAATGGAAAATCGCTCAGACCCGTCGATTTGTATTTCAAGGGGGAACACTTTCACCAAATACACCATCATTGTGTTGTCAACCCCCTCAACCCCAGCACCCCCTACTTCAGAATTTTCAATGGGACTACTATACTTGAGATACATCATTTTGAAGGGAATTCAATCCCAAATACATCGGTGTATTGAAATTGAGGATCGATCAAGTGTTGTTGAAGTTTTCATGAAAACTAATTTTTTCCAGATATTTTTATTTTTCATCACCTAACATGTTATCATCGTATGGAAGGTTCAAAATGTGAACCATTCAGTTCCATACAGAAGTATAAGCGATCTTCGAAATTTCTTCGCACATTGCTCAACATTTCTGGATTCACTGCACGACACTCCACAACAATTCTCCTGCGTAGATCATCAAGAGAAGTTGGCTGGGTAATATAAACTTTGGATTTCAAATGACCCCATAAAAAAAAGTCTAATGGTGATAAATCAGGAGATCTAGCCGGCCATTCTATTGGCCCTCGCCTTCCAATCCATCGCCCTGTGAAATTGTCATCTAAAAATTGACGTACAGGTGCAACAAAATGTGGAGGAGCTCCATCTTGTTGAAAGGTGAGCTGACCGTCAAGTAACCTATCATCGTCTTCAAGTAACTGAGTGATTCTGGGGTTCACAGTTATATCAAGAAGTTCAAGATACGTTTGTCCGTTGAGGTTACCATCAATAAAATATGGACCTACAATATGCTCTCCCAGAATACCAGCCCAAACATTCAATTTCTGGGGAGTTTGTGAATGAGTTTCCCTGTACCAATGGGGATTTATGTCACTCCAGTATCTGCAGTTGTGCTTGTTCACATGTCCATTTGAATAAAAAGAAGATTCGTCAGAAAAGCACACATTGTAGAGGTAATTATTATCACCAATCAATAATTGACTCATGATTTCACAAAACTCTGTACGTCTGTCAGGATCATCTTCATTTAATTCTTGTACATTCTGTATTTTATAAGGATGGAATTTTGCGTCTTTCAGAATTCGATGTACGCTGCTTTTCGAAACTCCAGAAATAGTCTCAAGTTGTCTTAACGATCGAATGTTGTCCATCACTGCATGTCCTACAACTGCAACAGCGACCCCTTCATTTCTCAGAGGCTTCTCTCGTTCATGTTTTTTATTCAGCACTGATCCCGACTCCAAGAACTTATTCATCAATTGAAGCACGTACTGATATGATGTGGTCTTTTCTGGATGACTTTCATTGAAACTTCGAGCCGTAGCTCTAGCACATCGTCCATTTTCAAAATACGCAGCTACAATGGATATTCTCTCTTGTACAGTATAAACCATTTTCGAATGTTTTCAAATTGTTGAGGGCAATTTTTTTTTCATAAAAACGTCTGTCTCACCTTCGAAACTATTATTTCTGACAGCATATTATTTTCAATACAGTGGCGTACCCACAGTGAACCTTTCTTACGACGCTAACATTTGAGGTGATGAAAAATTAAAATATCTGGATAAAACTTAGTTTTCATGAAAACTTCAACAACACTTGATCGATCCTCAATTTCAGTACATCGATGTATTTGGAATTGAATTCCCTTCAAAATGATGTATCACAAGTATAGTAGTCCCCCCTTTGAAAATTCTGAAGTAGGGGGTGCTGGGGTTGAGGGGGTTGACAACACAATGATGGTGTATTTGGTGAAAGTGTTCCCCCTTGAAATATAAATCGACGGGTCTGAGCGATTTTCAATTTTTTTCATGAGTTCGGATATTAGGGGGGTGACAAGTTTTAGCTGGGACACACTGTATGTTCCCCGTTAAGGGTCTTCATCCCTGGAAAAAAGGGAATCAGAATCGATTTTTTGTCTCTGATGGATGAAGGGATGTGTAAGTATATAAAGAAAAAAATTCTTAAGAAAATATTCTTCAAGTATTAAATGAATAAACAGTATATTTCCCTTCAATTTTGGGCATTTTTGTTCATCGCCACCATCAAAACGAATGAATATTTTTATATGGTTTTATTACAGTATTGAAGTATAACACTTCCTTAGTTACAAGTCATTTTCCTATATTTTTTTGAGGCTTCAGTTTGTTTGGATATTATTTTACAAGAATGTGTTGTTTTCGCGTTATTCCATCCGAAATGGAAATTTTCTAATTTTGCCAACGATAACTAATGTAGGTTCGTTTTAGCAGTCAATTGGTGAATGTCAATTATTTTTTACAAATCTGGATTCTGAATTGGAAATGAATTTCTTTTAAATGACACGCCCCTCAGGTTGCTCCTCCCACATGGTCGGTGAGGAAAAGAGATAGTATTATGAAGTCAGTGTGAATTTAAGCAAAGGGTCGGATCGGGAAAAGGTAAAACTCATTGGTCGAATGGAACTTTGAAATACTTTTATATTTACCATTACCAGTTTTTATCCAACTTCATCTGTTTGTATATATGTGTTTTTGTGTGCGGGTGTTCACCATGTCTGTCGACTCAAAATTTGGCAGGTGTTCATCACTTGGGGGATAATGTATCATAACATTTTTGTATTAGAAAAAAAAATAATGTTTGACGGGTTTTGTGATTGCTGATTGTGAAGAGCGTTTGGGTTAGGAAATATCATGATTTTGTTGCCAACATTTCAAAATTTAAGGTTCTTCAAAATAGCAGATGATATATCTGAATTATTTCTTGATTTTATTCAAAATTGGTAAAGGTATACGGATTTTTGTAGTCGGAGATCATGATTTTTTGTCAGAAATTGATAATTTGAAATGGCTTCGGACAAGTTTAGGGGTTTTTAGGGTAGGAGAATGATCTAAAATATATGAAAAAGAAAATCTTGAATTATATTTACTTACATTTATCAGCAAATATAGTCTCCACTTCGTCAGGGCTATTTAGGGGGAATCTCGCATGTGTGGCAAATTTTTACCAGAAATTAATTATATACCCTACTCTTCCTTGCTTTCTAATACAAATTTTTGAGCGGCGTCTTTGATGTTCAGTTGAAGTGGAAAAGCGGCACTGGATTTTTCATGAATGTTTCGATGGGGCACTGCGGCAAGGTAGACAAACGAAAGATTGACTTTTACAATAGAAACCGAATACCATGCAGGGGATTGTTACGGCTTTCATTGTTCAGGTTGGGGTATTATTTTTCCTAGTCGGTCTGTTTTTATCATAAAGACTTAATAGTTACAATTTCTGTGTTCAATTGTGTTTAGTTTTGTTTAATTTATTTTGATAAAAAGTGATTGGTTGCCAAATTCTCTGAGGGTAAGAGGATCAACTATACAAAACATGTTTCGTTTTATATCAGAGCTCACGGGGCTCATTATCCCATTTAGCAGGGCTAAGTTGGCATACGAAAATTTGGAAAACTGGAACCCAGAGATGGCGCTGAATTCATACTTAGAATTTGTCTCAGGTATTTTCAATTAGGCTGAAAGGATTTTTGAATTCATCAATTTTGTCAAAAGATTCATAATCTCAGACCCCGAAAAGCCCCACATACCAATTTTGAATCGAATCGGACCATATCCACATATCTCTTCCGCAATTTATTTTCCTAAACAATGTTTATCTCTAAAATCCGAAATAGTTTCGACCGGCGGCTCTTCATACTAGTTATAGTATTTTGAATGGTTCATCTTCTAGACATTCTCAGATTTTGCATATTTCTAGAATAATTTTTCAATTCTCGATACATTCTATAACTGGAATCCAATATATAATAAGGATCTGAAATGTACGTGCAAACTTTCAGATTACCACGAAAATCGAATATGAACAAGTTTGAACCTCTGTTTGTAATTTTGAAGAACGAGCACGGAATCATTAAATACGGCCGGTACTGTACCTCACCGCAATCGTCATGTTATAAATAGGGCGGAGTTTGGATTTATTTTATCGTACGAACTCGCACTGCCATCTGGCGATTTACGTTTCGTATTTCGAAGGCTAAAGATTCTTAAGATTGTCATAAAACTGATTTTTAGTAGGAACTTTTCCAAATCATCAACTAAACACCTTTCTGTCTCATTAAATTGAATTTGTCAAATTGAGGGAAATACTTCCGCATCTCAATACACTGATCAGATGTTAAGATGACATGAATTTGAAACTATCTAAAAACCTCATTTAAAAAAAATTCTTTTTCACTTTACCATCTTTAACATTATATGTGTGGGTTAATAGATGCTTGGTGAAAGATATGTATTTTTCCTTAGTTTGTGGGATAACATCCACTTTATCCTTATTTTTATATAATTCTTCTATAAATAAATGGCAGTCATATCCACTCAGATTATGAAAAATTATTGGAATGAAATTTGGCAATTTGAAGTTGAGGTTACATTTGGAAATAGCGGCATGGGATTTTTTTTCCGCTGAGATGACAATGATCCCTCACTCTCACATCACCATCTGTAAATGGCTTACCACAAATTCCACAAGTTTCAGCAGCAGAAAACTGTTCTTCTTCTTCTTCAGGGGTTTGTGCAGCCATAGGAATAGGATTCCTGAGATTTTTCTGATAAATACTCCTTAAATCATTTTCAATTTCAGTAACAAATTTTTCAGCTGCATCATTTCCCCTATATGTGACAAATTTTGACAACTTATCATTGAATGAACATTTAATCTGATAAGCGAATGAGTATGGCTCATGCTTAACAGTCTTAATCGAATATGAATAAATGGGATTTGGTTTGCTAGTCTGAATCGGCTTGAGAACGGACTCAAAATCTGCGTAAACTACAAATGGCACCATCATTCGTTTTTCGAAATTTCCAAACATCAATAAATTTTCGGACACCACCTTCCCATATTTATTAACTCTTAAATTAGTGGTTGGTGTTTTAGTGCTCAGGTGATTACAGTCTTGCATATGATGGCGTAATAGTAACCGTTCATCAGAAAAGTACAACAAACATCCATCACAAAAGTATTTTTTACGTCTATGGGCAGATAGTTGACTTGAAACCAGCCTAGAAAGATTTTTTATCCAACAATAATGACTATTATCGGAATCATCTGTGATAAGTAACAAATTGACATGCCTACTAAGTCTCCTTTGAGAATAACGTAGGGGCCCAACAACTTCATATTCAATTTTACCCTTTTCAAATTTAGATTCTAATCCATAAACATTGACTGAAATATCATTCTTGTCCTCAAACCTTTTAATATCATTAAGTTTAACTGGAAAATTCATACTTTCTATATTCAAAACGGTGGCGTAATGTGGATATGAAGAAATTTCAGACACTCTACCATCTGCTGGAAATAACGCAGAAGTAATAGCCCACGCGAAACAATGTTGGTCCTCATTACGAATGACCACAACTCCTTTTCGTGCCTCAATGAACTCCGGTAGCTTCACATATGAGCACCCACTCAGTGGACTATACTTATTTATATTCACCTCAAGGAACATAACTTTCTCACAACTCCACCCTGGAATGTGTTAAACAATTTATTAATTATATCGAATAAAGTTGAAATATATAAATAAATACCTGAATCACGTGTTTGAAACTCAGTTGTTTGTGCAAGGATGGCCGCACGAAAGTCATCAAATATGGAATTCAAATCATTAGATTAATCTACAATTTTATTTTGGGAATTGAAATACTTGATGTCGCCTAGGTCCTGTGTTTGGATAACATATCTACCAAATACTTCCATATTAACTTAATTATGCTATGAATCTTTATGGCCGATTCAAGTAATTCAATGACTTTCTGTCTAACCTCATTGAAGAACGATATATATTCAGTATGAACATTCGAACTCTCCACCCTGCAGCTAACGATTCGACACTTGAAAGCACTTCTTATAATCTGAACACCATCACTCAATTGAATACATGCATTATTTCTATGCTGCAAACTTCTTTTGTGAGCATTCACCTGTGTTGCTGGAATCGTCACATTGCAACAATTGCATGTGTACATAGTAGCTGAAGCGGTTGTATCAAATTTCACACGTTTCACAGATGGACCACCTTGGCAACTTTGAAGCTGGTGTCGACGGAGATTATCACTACGAGTGAAATATCTTTCTTTATCAATTGCAACAACTCGTATAGATTCAAAGGCAGCACCGCGGTATAAGGAACCTAATTAACGTGCCTCAAAATGCAAAATCGTTGGCTGGCGGATAATGAATCTTCACTTAAATGAGGTGTCGGCAGATCAAACGAAATTGTCGGTATACGGGTTTTGAAAGAGTTTTTATGTTCTATAGTATTGAAATTGTTCAAACATAATTCAAATTTTTTAATTTCAAATGTCTTTACAAGAAAACCTGATTGATCTGACCAATACAGATCTGAATAATCTGATTGGAGTTGCGGACCAAGTCGATATAGTGGACCACCTGGAGGTGCTTCTCGACGACGATGTCGATTGGGAAGATGAGAATGACCCCCATGCTATCTTAATGGTAGCTGGTGGGCTAGTTGACGACGACGAGCTGGATGATGTTATCGATGGGGTCGACGAACTAGATGATGGACTAGGTGGTGAAGAAGACATTGAAGAAATTGAGGTAGATGACGGAATTGTACTGGATGTAGCCGATGAACCCCACATGGAAATGTCCAGAATGCGGCAATTCAACATGAGTGATGGAATGGATGTTGAAAATAACCTATATTGTTCCATTTCGACATACGTTGTCATGGCAACAACAAGGGGAGTTGAGTATTTATGTCATCGATGTTATCTCATGCATACTCAAATGAAAGACAATGGTGGATGGTATTCGCATAAAGACATTCACGAAACATCAACTTTTGAAGACGCAATGCGCACCACCCATTATTGTCGAGTTTGTAACATTCCATCATCTCAGATCAGGCCAATAATTATATGCCTGATTTGTAACAATGTAGGGAGGAGAGATCAGTGAAGACTTAAACATCTATTACTATTTTTTTTTTGTATATGTGTTATTGACCAATATGGTGAAAATGTTGTAAATATTTTCTTCAATGTGAATGATATTCCTAAGAAAATAAATAAGATTTGATATATTTTGATTTCATTTGAAACGTGGTGTAGAGATTTGTTAAAAACAATTTTTGTCTATTTTCCTCGATGATTTTATATTTGTTGACTAGTTTCGGTAATTACATCATTTTCAAAACCTTTGAAAATTTTTGATAAGTTTTGAAAATGGTGTAATAACCGAACCTAGTCAACAATTATAAAATTAATGTGGAAAATAGTCAAAAATTGTTTTTAGTGTATCCTTAGTGAACATGTATTTCTACAAAATAAACCAGTTGTCAATCAAAGAAGTTGAGGTTTGTCTAGGAGAATACATTACAAAGTAATAAGTCATAATAAAATAAAATATGTCACTCAGGCCGAATTCCATTCATTTAGGTCTGTATGGGTGACAGAACATATTTTATTTTATTGTGACTTATTACATTGTAGTATATTCTCATAGACTAACTATACCCCTACATAATGCACTTTTCATTTGATTTGGTTGACCAACACTTTCAGTTAAATCCTCAGATTATTTTCGACATATGTTTGGACTTCGATAATTGAAACACATCATCAAAAAGCTATTTCTAATTTGACAAAGAGAGAATATTTTTTGGATTTTTTTTTTGGTGGTGGTCTCCGAAAATTATTTCAGAAAAACGACTGATATATCTGTATTCTTTCATTTCAGTGGGGCTAAATATTCCCAAATAACATGTTATAATAATATTATTCTTCCACAGAATGATAACAAATTCTAAATATTTGAACGAATACGATATCAGTCCTAGAATCTAACAAGAAAAACAATAAATACCCAAATCTTTATATTGGTGAATGAATAATAACCACCTTCGAACAGTAGACTTGACAAACTCTTCTGAATGTTTAAATTAAGAAAGTTCAGATTTCAATGGTATAACTTTGGTAAAATTAAGAAAATAAATGTCGTGGAAATTGTTTATTTCATTTATAGCTATTATGTAAATATAAGCAACTATCATATAAACTAACTTTTTAAAAATGTACAACAACAATCTACATCTAGCTTAACTATACATGAATATATACAACAAAAATTTAAACTAATCATTAAATGCCCCATTCAAACTCTCTTTCATATCAATAATCCATTTCGTTTTCTGCAGTTGGTCATCTCTTAGAGCTATCAGAATTTTGTGTTTTTCACCAAAAATTATGCGCTTATCATCCAACTCAGCCACTCTTTTGAGCAAATCATCACGTTCAGAAGTACAGCGCTGTATATCTAGCAATACATCTGAAATCCCTGAGTTGCTCAATTTGATGGCTCGCTCTGTTTCGCATTTCCCCCATCACTCTCGATTTTATATGTAACAAAGCCCTATCCATCAATCGCTGTGATGAAGAAATGGTTTCCTTATCGCGGGTGTCCTTCCTCAGTGTTTCGGGGGAAGAATGTACAACTATGGCTTCATCAGGTGCAACCACATTCGGTGTAATAGATGTCCCCGCTACAACTATATCACTATGTACAATTATTGTTCCAGCGGGGGCATCTATCACCACCGATTGTGCATCTATAGGGGCTGTGATAGTAGAAGACACCTTCCGCTTTCTTCTTTGCTCTGGCCAACTTCCAGTATATGGGGATGCTTTTGAACAAATATCCCGGAACTTGGCGAGATCGATAGTGGGCGATTTCTCACAGCCCGAAGGTTTTCGATTTTTAGATGTCCTAACATTCTTTTTGGGGTCCAAGACGAGAAGAATTTTTTTTATCTGCGCGCGCCTCGTAGCTGCTTTCTTTTGCGCATCCGTCGGTAGCTTCCGAACTCGTTTACAAGGCCTTTCACCGACGGATTCAGAGTCGGAAGCATCCACGAGATCATGCAACCTTTTCCCGCCCCTTTTCACATTGTCACCCCCCTCATCTTGCAACACTGGAGAAATGAGTGATGATAAGTCTGGCATATTATAACTTTCTGATCTTGCATCAACCACGATTGAGGAGATAGTCGCATCCAATCCTTCATTTGAACCATCCACCGTCGGGTTGAGCGATGCTTCCTCAGCATTCATTTCATCCTTCCACATTCGTTCCGTATCAAATAGTATGGCAAGTTGTTCATTAGTCATCTTGGTACTAGGCAAAGGAAAAAAATAATGTAATATAATACGGAAAGGTACTCTCCCACACTCGACTGCTTACTCAAGATTTAATAGAATAGACTCAGCTTTTTTCGACAAAATAAACTAGAAGAATATTTTCGCATAGAGTTTTGATTTTATTTTGATTTCGCCATTCTGCAAAAGGTTGATATTTGTGACTATATTTCGACCTGGATTTTACTGGTAATACATTCACGCTTAATTGTCTCATTCGTTGAGATATTATTGGAAGTTAATTGATTGACAGAAACAAACATTATAATTTGCAATAGTATTGAATTGCTCTAATTGAAATACAGTCGTGAAATTGACTAATACCGAAGTTTTTCTGTTTGAAATGTGAAATGCATTCAAGTCTCCAAGAATAAACACCTTATGACTGTCCAAGAAATCAAGACGTTCTAAATAATCAAATCAAAGGAGGATGCATACTCAAGAATATTCAACTTACTTAAATATAAAGTGCCATTGCATAAAATATACTTTAATCAGACTAGTAGCATTTGCATAAAATATAATAGTTCCATGCATGCCTGTGACCCAATAATTTTTTTTAAACTTCTTAATAAAAATGTCTTAGGCGTAATTTCATTTATAAACAATTGTAATGCAAAGATGTTACTGATGCAAATAAAAAATTAACATGTGGTTGTGAACTTACCCCTTTAACTGATGAAATACGAAAAGCTTGTTTCTAGTGAGTTGTAACTACGATATATCCTCTTGAACCGGTCGAAGTATAATAGACCGAACAAAATTCGAATCTCGCGAATTTCCACTTCTAGCATAAGTTGAAACGCCCACTTTTACCACTGTAGCCAACAGCAAAGTTTGACATACACAGTTTTACCACTTTAGCCAACAGTAGAGTGTGAGACCTCAGCTGTTTGTTGTCTTTGCATATTTTTGGTAGAATGGTCAGAGGCAGTCGACAATATATGTTGAATGTGAGAAATTCATGGATTGTGTCAGATAATTGTTGAAACAAAAATATTCTACCAAAAGTTTAAATATAGTTTGAGATTTAGTTCTGTATCAATCAATTCATAATGTCTGAAGCTGATTCAAGTAATAGACCATCAGGAGAACAACGAAGAATCGAACCAGTGCAAGTTAACGAAGTGAGTAGTTTTTCTTCCCATGAACAAGAGTGGATTAATTATCCGGAAATGTTGAAATTCGGGAGTGAGATGCTTGGACAAATCGAACCAGTGCATGGACCCATTCAATTTAATGAAGTTAATAGCTCTTCTTATCATGTACAAGAATGGGTGAATCATTTGGATATAGCAGAGGAAGGCCTAAGTTTCGACAACGAAATCGATTATGTGGAATCAGACGATGAAACAATTTTATTATCATCCGATGGTACTGATGAAGATGAGTACAACCCATATTCCCCAAACTATTCGCCGTCATCTCCTACCCCACATTATTTCCACGAAGAAAATGATATTGATAATTAGTATTAATAGAACACATGATGAATATAACAGATGATAATACTTTTGATTTATTTTCAATTATTCAAAAAATATAGAAAGATTCATGAGTGCTATTCTCAAGTTTGTATGTATACGAATTCAATTTACTATTCGTTTTATTCCTATGCGAATTGTAAGTCGAACGTTTCGAAAATGGTCATGAAAGAAGAAGAACTTTTTTTTTATTTTATGTTGGCGTGACTGATTTCTGAAAATTTATGTTGGTCAAAAATTGCGCTCTCTCACTTCTCCATCAACTTCATATCCTGGCGGAGATATTTCTTAATTTCTGCACGCTCTATCAAAGTTCAAATTGTGGAAGTGACCATGCTGTTGAGTTCTAAGAAAATGCATTGTATTTGGTAATTACTCAGATTAAAATTGCCACATTACAGGTATATAATTTTGTTTGACAATAACAAATCAAAATAATCTCCTTGATAGATACCTGTGTTCTAAAAGAGTGATTTATTTGTGAATATTCAGATTAGAATTATTGTTATGCTTGCTACCCCCTTTTTCCTGGAGAAAGAGGACAGCAAGGATTCTTTATTTTGTACTGAAATGCCCGGCTAAGTGGGGTGGGTAAATAACTAAAAGTAATGCGTTTTAGTTTAGAGTGTGTAATGCACTTAAGTATGAAAAGAGCAGAAGAGAAGATATGAAGTAACACTTGATCGATGGATCACTGACAAAGACAACTCTTATTTTGCGGTTATTTTATGGAGATCGAAAGCTATCTTAAATTTAGATATTATAACATAGAAATCAATATAAATACCTTTTGTATGATCAAACAAGAAGCTTTCACGATATTTTCAACTCGGTTAGTTTGCTTCTTTTAGCAAAGTGTAGGGTTATAAATATTACAGATTACTTTAAAATTTCAGCAAACAGAACCGCGAAATTATGCACAGATTGCAAGGCAGTATGAAATGAAAGCCAGCAAGCCGTATGAGCACGGTTTCTTGATATATTAATACTAATGCTTATCTGAGTGGATGTAGTAGTTGTCAATCGTCAGTGCTGCTGATTCGTGGATCGGCAGGCCAGGTTCCAGCAATCGTCAGGACCGTGGGGGGGGCTCCAGCACTCCATCGTCGGGAAGAAAGGGGGCCCTGTGCAGTGGGTGGAGATGGATCGTGACGCTGTTCACTTCGATAGGGTGTTCGAGCGAGTATGAATGGGTGGTATATAAGGTGGGAGATGGGAGCACCCAAGGGGGGTACTAAAAGGCCTGTGTTTCAGTTGATTATATAAATGGCTTGATTTATCTATTAATATCCCAGGTTAGTTAAAAGGATAATTAAGGAAACTGTTAGAATGGAGTGACCGGTGAGATAACGACATACCTGGGATGGAGTGTGGCCTTATCGTAGTGGTGAAACTTATAGTAGTATAAATGAAATCCACAGTTATGTGAAGCCTTTTCCTGAAGAGCTACTTTATTACTACTATAATTTATCTTTCAACTGAGAAAAAATCCGCAAATTTGCGATTTGAGCCAAGCACATGGACCTCTAATCAACCTTTCCAGCTGAAAGCCAGTGGCAGAAAGACCAAATCAGGTGACAGTCCAACCTATGTCAAAACTTCCTTATCAGCCATCCTGACACATGAATGATAGATGGGCATTACCTGACAGGTGACATGTTTACCTTTGGGAGCCAAGAATATAACAAAAATCTGAAATTGAAATTATACAGAATACTTTTATTGAATCGGAAGTAATTGATGATAATAATATCATGATTTTAGTAGTTAGCAGTTATCTTTGCTTTGTTGTCAATGAGCCTCAAGAGACTGCTCGTCGTAAAGCTGTCGTTGAAGTGGGTTCAGGTAAAACTTACAATAATTGTTATGTTTACTTGACTGAATGTAATTTATAGGGAAGATAGATGATTGAAGAGATAACAGATAATAGAGAATTGAACAAAAAATATGATGAATACTTGAGATGAGGTGGGTTATTCTATACAGACTCTAGACTCTGAAATTTGACACGTAACATGCTGTCTCTGTTGAGTTCTAAGAAAACTCGAGTCATTGATAAATATTCAGATTAAAACTGTTACACTGTGGGTACATCTGATTTTTTTCACATAACAAATTAAAATAGACAATTGTTCCGAAATAAAAATGCGATGCAGAAAGCAAATCGTTAAATACCAAATTAACCATTGAGTTTAAGAAATTAGGAAAATTATTTCTATTGCAATCGTGGATATTAATGTAAAAAGAAAAGATATTCTGGCACGTGGTATTTATCAAAGTTTAAAAAGTCTGCTGTTCAGTTCTAAGAACAAGCAATGTATTTGGTAATTACTCAGATTAAAACTGTCACATTACAGGTATATAATTTTGTTTGAGAATAACGAATCAAAATAATCTCATTGATGGATACCTGATTTCTGAGAAAGCGATTTATTTGTGAATATTCAGATTAGAATTATGTTGTCTCTGTTGAGTTTTAAGAAAACTCGTGTTAATGATTGATATTCAGATTAAAACGGTTACACTGTAGGTACATCTGTTTTCTTTCAAATAACGAATCAAAATAGACAACTATTCCGAAATAAAAAATGTCTACCATGTTTAATAATCATTTATTTAATATAACTTTTTAATTTGAATACATATCACCATAAATGTTTAATAGATCGAACCTCTTCATGTAATTGCTGGGGGAGGGACCAAGAATCAGATACGTGCAAAAGTGAATTTGATGAGTGTAACTTTATTTTCTAATTCGGTCATTTTCTGCTCTACTCTGTCACATTTTCGTCCGAGTAAGATCCTGGCTTCGGATATTTTTTCATTGAATACTAGTCGTGCTTGTCGAGTTATATTGGCAATCGATGTCTCTATGGTATTTTTTAAAATTGCAGCAGCTTGCTCCTCTTCCAATGACAAATTAGTGATTGCTGCATGTATGGAAGCTTGTACAGTTGTGTCCTTGAAGTCCGCGAACGACAGCAGTGCCACATTTTCTTTTTCGACCAAATTTGTCTATGCTTTTACCCATCTTGCTTCTAGTGTGGTTACTTTTGTAATGACACTTCCTAGAGATACATTATGTATCCATTTTAGAATAGAAATGAAACAATGTGGAATCAAATAAGTGTATTTATTAAAACTTTGGATGCATTTTTATTCAATTAACACGAAAAAAATCATTTCTATAACAATGTAGTAGGTACTTGCAAATACCACAGATAATATCAGTTTTATTTCATAAAATAACAGCTTAAAATGACTACATTAGTGTAGGTTATGAAAATTCCAGTTGATCTAAGGAATCGAATGATATAAATGTATTACAAGTACAATAGAAACAGTGTTTGTACATTCGAAATGTATTTAAACTTTCATCCCGAAAGACGACCACATTGAACTATGTTCAAGTTATTAGATTAAAATCTCGTCGAGTTTAGTTCATTTGAAGAGCAAATACGGAGACAAAATCAACCTGAAAACTAAAGAAAATTTGATAAATGAGTTATGTATAAAACAAATTAGAAATTGTGTCCTTTTCAATGAAAAAATTACTTTAAACAAATACCAATAATTAACCAACCCAGCAAATGCTCAAAAACCTGGCCTTGTTCATGATACGATCATTTATTTTCCTCTTCCTCAATCTTCCGAACTCTCTAACAATACTCTGTTGAAGGTCCTCAATATTTTGATGTTCCCTCTGACCATAAACTCTATTTTTCAATGTTCCCCATAAGAATGTACCTTGCTGACCACCTCACCGGCTCATTATTCCCTATTCATTTGTCATCACACCTTTTAGTTAGATAATTAGATACTCATCTGGTTGTTATTGTTAGCCAAATGTAGATCATCCAAGTAGTCTTCGAAAATCGACATTGAAAAATAGTGATAGGTTTCTCCATTCAGAATTCAGTCAAATGAATAAGGACCCAAAATTCTATCTTTGTAAATTCCTGCCCACACCTGAATACTGAATCGCACTTGAGGTCGAATTTTTCGGAACTGCCTGGGGTTGTTTATGCTCCAAATGTGTTCGTTATTACGGTTGAATATCCCACAATTCGTAAAAGTACTTTCATTTGTCCAAATTATATTTTCTAGGAAAACAGAACAATCAGGTCTTCTTATTAGCCTTTCGGGAACACGTGGATGCAATTTTTATGTGTATTTTGTAACATTTGAAACCGCTTTTTTGAGTTGTCAGACAAATACTCATATCAGAGGAATTTTGACGTGTATATTTCTCCGGGTACATCTCTACCTGCAAATTATTAATTTTTATTAAAATGAACACAATGTCTAATTTATATCATACATACCTCATTTTCTTGGACCATTCTGTCACGGTATTTTTTCCACGGCTTCTCTAATGAATGAACCTAACTCGGTGAGATTTCCGTCCAATAACTTGAATCTAGTTCGATGTGGTTGTCGTCTTTCGGGATACAAGTTTAAATACATTTCTTATGTTCTAACAGTTCAACACCGGATATACTACGAATTCCAGAAATTTCTCGTCGGCATATTATTAGTTAGTAAGAAGCTCAACTTTGCCCCAATTCAAACATCTTCTTGTCTCTCATATTTTCCGTATCGCAATGGTGATGATCGATTAAAAAAATTCAAAGAAAAATTTCAATCCGTTCAAAAATTTCATACAACCGAGTATTATAAACCTCGATTGAATGAAATTATATTTCTTACCGAACTCACTACTTCAGAGTTTATTTGTTTCAGAACATCGATTTTTTCAGAATATGGAAGGAATAAGTGCTTTTTAGTTCGCGTCGCATTCATCCATTAATACAGAGTATAATTATTGTTTGTGGTCCTGAATAGAGGCATTCTAGCTGAAACTGATAAAATAGACATGTTTGTAATCAAAGCCATAATGATGTCAGGCTAAACAAGTTTTAAATAGTAACTGAACCACATGCTGATATGGAAGGAGAGATAATACGAGAATAATGTGGCTTTGTCAATTGATAATCTTCAGTGTGGCCAGTGAAACTATTATAAATATCAATTGATCTTCCAGGTCTGTTTCATATTCAGTATTGAAGAGTTACTTTCCTGCAAACAAAGCATGCATTGCATAATTCAGATTTAACAATTGATTATTGACATGGGTATTATTTCGATAACGAAAATGCGTTTATCTGTACATACTGAAATTAATTCCAATTTGGCAAGTGGGGCTGTCATCTATTCCTATAAGTGATAGGTGTCTGTCCAAATTGTTATGCCCTGTTAGTATTCCTACAAGACGGCGTAGTGCTTGGCGGTTTCTGCCTAGTAGCCATGCCGTCCTTGACTTGCTGGAGCAAACCACGAAGTATTTCGAATGTCTGCACCCGGTACTATCCATGCAAAGTTTGTTCAGCTCTTCTTTCGCCCAGTTTTCAAGGACTAAAGAGATTTGGCTTCTTGCCCACATAACGGCGTTGCGGAACCGATTCGCGCAAGTTTGTCTGCCACCTCGTTCCCGGTCAACCCTCTGTGACCCGGAACCCATACCAGCTGAACTCCCTTTGTTTCATCTAATTTCTTGGGAGCATCTCCGTATTCCTGTACAAGTGCTGAGCTCGGTTTAGGATAACGTATAGCTATGTGCGCTGCCTGACTGTCCTAACAGATGTAGATATGCTCGAGCACTTCTTTCACCTCTTGTTTCGTAGCTGCAGTTAGGTTGGCGAACACTTCAGCTTGGAAAACTGTTGTTTGTCTGCTCAGCGCATAGCTTTCTCGTACATCTCTTCCTTCCAGGTAGATGCCTGCACCCGAAGCCTGTTTGTAAGTCAGACGCGAACCGTCTGTATAACATATTAGGCTTCCAGTGCGAAACTCCATAGTGTTTTCTTCCCATTGTTATCTGCTTGGAATCGTGAGAGCAAAACCTCTAGTCCATAGCAGTCTATTTTGGGCACTCTTCACTCTTAGGGCGGAAATAGGAATCACCTGCTTCACCAACTTGGTGATTTCTGCATGGCCTATCGTCGCTCCTTCGTTTGTTGTACAGGATCATCTCAGTTTCTGTCGGGTTCGCTGAGAGCCGTGCTTCACTGCAACATGTTTCAATTATTCTGCAGGGTGCTTGCATGCGGTCGCAGACGACTCCGATGAATCCGCTGACCAGGATACCTTCATCGTCCGCATATGCTTATGCCTCAAAATATTCATCTGTGAGTTTACCCAGGATTCCATCCATGACTAAGCACTACAGATGAGCAGACAGGCAGGAAGATGGCAGCCCCCTCCCACCCTGGTCACCCCGGGATACCTTAACCTTTCTTCTCGTTAGCGACAATACAATTCAGCTGACCATCAATTGAGGCGTTCCTCTAGCTATTATTGCTGCCTGTATAGTCGTCGTCTTCGCCATGTCAAAGGCGCCTTCCACATCGAAAAACACTCCTAACGACCACCTCCTTGAACATCATTCTCCTTTCAATCTTTCGCACTACAGTGTGAAGGGCCGATTCAGACGACCTTCCTTTCTGTATGCATGCTGATTTCTGTGGAAAGGGCTCGCCCTTAGGGTCTTCTCCATCAGGAACCTATCCACCGCCTTTTCCAACGTTTTTATCGGGACAGTGTCAGGCTAATTGGTCTGAAGGACTTCGCTATTGTGTAGTCTCTCTTTCACGCTTTGGGAATAAATACGTCTCTCGCTGACTTCCATGCTTTTGGAACATATCCCAATGCTATGCTGCTATGGGCAGAACTCGTTGGTCGTTCTCGTAACCGCACGGGAAGCAGATATCTGAGAGAATCTTCGGAGGATGTTGTCGATGACCCATCTGATTTCTCTATCTCCTGATCAAGTTGCTCCTCCGAGAGAATCTCTGCTTGAAGCCCTGTGTGCCCTGAGTGACCTGAGAAGGTGTCCCATTTAGTTGCCCTAGGGTTCCGGCGTTGAGGAAAATAATAAGTGAATGAAACGAACAAAGTTTGAGTGTGTATTTAGGAGAGTTCAATTCAATGAAACAAATGATAATAATATAATAATAATACTTTCCCATAAACACTCATAGGGTGTACCCAAAGGCATAGCCTGTGTGTGTAGGGGACTGCTATTATTATTATTTGCTGTGGCAAATATGTCGTAGAACCAAAAAATACCTGACTCTCCACACAATTCCACAAAGTGGAAATCAAAAGTATCTGTTTCATTGACTTGCACGCATTTCTGAAAAGAAAATAAACAATGCATTTTTGTTCGTTCGTTAATCAAAATGATACCAGTTTATCGAAAAACCATACATAAGACTTGAAAACAATGAACTTTAATCAAACTATGCCATGTCTTTGGAATTCATTATAAAATGTCCGTATAAAGAATAACCTGAGTGGTATGGCAACCTGTTTTCTGCCTCACTTTCATGAGGCAAAAAACAGGTTGCTCCACACGGTGTATCTCTTGATGCCCCGTCCATCGAGTTCTCGCCGTTGGTGGAGGGTTGCTGAAGAAGATGACGTGTTCGCCGAAGAGTTTCGGGGGTGGGGGGACGTCAGCTGCGTTTCACCTTAAGTGGCGCGCGTGTTTTCTGCGAAAAAACATGGCGGCGATGGAGCGGACGGCAAAAAAACATGGCGGCGATGGCGGAAGTTATGGCTGGAATAGAAAAAACGTCCCCTCACGTGATTCGCTGAGAGCAATTGGTTGGAAGAGAAAAAAACGTCACGTGATTCGCTGTGTACAAAAAAAATGGCCGCCGCCAAATTGACAAAACGAAAAAATTAAATAAAAAATCCCTGTCTTAGAACAACAGAAAATTATAATGGAATTATTAATTCACTCATTCGAATGAAATTCCAAAAGAAAAATTCGCCTCCGCCGTGAAATAGCGATAAGGCACATCCGGTGCTTGTTTACGCTTTGTCTCGATCTAAATTCTCAGAAATCACGATTTGATCTTGGCCTTGTTTACTGTCTCGATCTGAATGAAATTGCAAGAATAATGCACACATCAGCTGCCGTTGTGTGACTCAAGACAGTCAGATGTTGTTTTTCCAGGAAAATTATGAGTCAGCAGAGATAAGAAAGTATAGTTTGAAGCCAAATTGATCGATTCAAGGCATTTTAAGTGTCTCACTCTAACCCATGGCATTGTATGTCTGTCTTTGTCTGTTCGCATTTATTGAAATGAATAACGTCAGTTCGAGAAAAATACATTTATTTTTTCAAATAGAGAATGACACTTTAGGGCCACGTTAATATTCACCATCTTTGTTCGAATCGTTGAATATGTATCTTTGTCGAATTGATGGCGGTTGGAGCAAAAACCAGTCAGTTTCTTGGCAAGTTTCGTTGTGAAAGACTTTCTTCAGCTTGTATGCACTCGAATCGACATTTGAGGGGGATGGCGGGTATGGCGGGGACATATTTGGTGAGTCATAAAAAGCAACGTTTGGTCCTCCTACCTCCACCACACCCATGCGATACGATTTTTTAGCGAAATTACGGTAATTTTTTAGCTGTTGCGAAAAATCTAAAATCCAAGCCCAAGTGTTCGAGAGAATGCATGTTTCTCACGAGTGTTTATTTCGACTGTCAGTTGTTTATATTAGCATATTCGAATAATTGATATATTGAAATCCGTTAATTTACGTGAGTACACCCTGTACAACTAGTCTCAAACCACTATATGACGGCTCGGTAGGTAATAATCGAACTTTCAGACATTTCATTCAAATAGGTACCACGGTATATTTATTTTATTATCAAAATACTATATGAATTTTTGCCAAAGAATCAAACAAACTTCAAGTATTTATCCGCATATAATTTGAGTTTATTTACCATCTCGATATTCATATCTATACGTGGTCAACGATTTCGAGCAGGTAGGTATCGCTGACACAGCAAAAAGATATAAGCCCAGTGGCTGGAACATTTTGAATGCTCGAGTTGATACATATTTGTCATTGCTGTTTCCTCAATACGCCATTAGCGATGATTTTTTAAGAGAATTTCGTACTCCGAGAATTTGTTTGCAAAAATCGGAAGTTGAAATGAGTATGCGAATTTCTCAAGTGTTTGTGAATAAATTTGGTACTTACAGAAATTTGTATATTACCATATTTGCGTTCCAAAAAATTCTCAATAACATGTTGATGCAGTCGAACACCTGAATATACAAAACCAATTGGATTTTGAGACCAAATCACCCGATTCTGGGTGTATATATCACCTCACTTCATACCACTGGATTTTATGTCTATCTCCTTTTGCATTCACCATTTAAATAGAGTTTGAAATCAATCAGCTCAGAATGTTCTGGAAATCAGAGTCTGATCACGTGATACCTGGATTGTAGGATGATACAGCAGCACCTATTAGGTAAAAGCTAAACTGAGATCGCGGTTATAATTTCCACTTGTCGATTACTTATGCGAATTCACAAAAATTTTAATACTGAATAGTTAAAATAGACATGGGCGAGAGATGGCGTGGAAAGACCTTTGGGAAATCACCAAACATTTTTAAGTAAAATTCATGTTTTTTTTTTATTCAAGCGAGCTCGTGAACGACGTGGGCAATTGTATTGGTCTAGCATCTAACACCTGAAGACAATGTTGGAAAGAGTTTAAATATCCAGATTAGACGTGGACAGTGGAAAACCAACCTCCGCCGAAGAAATAAATGACTTCGAAGGTTGGAATATTTTTGAGTGAGGTCCATGTTAATTCAAATAGACAACGATGGTCTCGTAGCGACGAGGTCCACATAAATAAAAAAACATAATTTAAACATTCAAGTGAGTGGTATGATTTGAATTAAACACGTCTCCGAGTATTTTAGAGAAGTAATCGAGTTCGTGAACAAGATTTAAAAAAGAAAGTAACTTCAAATTGCTGAAAACAGTATCAAGATGACTTGACATATTTCTGAGTGAAGTGTATGCTATTTCAAATACACCAAGATAGTTCCGCAACGAAGTAGGGTTAAGACATATACATACAGATTTGATACATAGTTGAAACGAATTGGAAAATCGAACTAATCAGATCGGTTTCAATTAAACAATTCTTGTGTCCAGAATACCATTTGACAGACTAATAGATGGCACTGATGTCTTTCTCTGAGTCACCGAGAACCGTCACAAAAAGGCGTTAAGTGAGTTATTAGCCACTCAACTGAACCAAGCAGTCAGTAGTTATTCAGCCACTGAGTGAATGAATCACTCTGTAGCTCTCACTGAGCGAAAGAATTACTATGTGAAGCCGCCAAGAAATGTCACACCCAGTCATTAGCTGAAATAATCACTCGACTGATTGAATCACTCAGCAGTTATTCAATTCAGTCACTGAGTGAAGCACTCTGCCATCTGCGTGCGTCTGCCAGCAAAAATTCACACTGCAAAAGTCCTGATCGAGAATATTCAAGGTTATGCTGGCGGTTCCATCGTACGAGAACGATTGAGCTGACGGTTCCATCGTACGAGAACCGCCAGGCACTCATTCAGTGAGTCAGTCACTCAGTGAGTCAGTAACCCACTGAAAATTTTGACGATGTAACTGTTGCCTTAGATTAAACATCTCCTGGCGCAACTGCACAGCTGTCACTTATGTTTGTGGTCGTCTGGAGTTTCTGGCGGTTCTCGTCCTATGTGACGAATGTCTTACTCTCGAGCCTCTGGCGTATCATGGTAACATATGACAGACGCACGCAGAAGGCAGAGAGCTTCACTCAGTGACTGAATTGAATAACTGCTGAGTGATTCAATCAGTCGAGTGATCAATTCAGCTAATGACTGAGTGTGACATTTCTTGGCGCTTTACAGAGTGATTCTTTCGCTCAGTGAGAGCTAGAGAGTGATTCATTCACTCGGTGGCTGAATAACAACTGAGTGATTGGTTCAGTTGAGTGGCTAATAACCCACTCAACGCCTGTTTGTGACGGTTCTCGGTGACTCAGAGAAAGACATCAGTGCCATCTATTAGTCTGTCAAATGATATTAGCATCGTAGTGTCATCTGTTAGTCTGTCACGTGGTACTTTTTGTGTCATGAGACTATCAGAGTTGTCAGCATCGACGTCGACGACAATAATATATTTTTGACTACTGAAGCTAATTTCCGCGGAGAAACCATCATCATAAGAATCGTGTTACGCAAGCTGTCAAATGGGGTTGGTATTTGAAGAGCAGCATAAAAGTGTTAAGGGGAGCAGGCGTCAGTTTTGTCGCGCAAACGCAGTCAACTCGAGCACACCACACTCTTCATAATCACACTCTTTCTTTCTCTAGTTCGAAGACGTTTCGCTTGCCATAATTCCATCATGATTATCAACAAGTTCAGTCAAAGTTCCTCAGCTCACCGTAAGCAAAAACAGTCTTACCATTTCCCTGGCGCCATACTCAACTATACGGCCAATGGGGACATTGATGCTGAACATGTGAAAATATGTAATGTGGAAACGCCAAGTGCGCTGAATGATGTTGTCAATAAAAAATACGTTGATGAAATCATGCGAAAGTTCAGAGTCGACTTGTACGCTGCCATCGACTCCATTATAGCCTTGAATGTTCGAGTGACGAAATACATGACAGATTCTTTGAAGAACCGTTAAGTCTCAAAAAAGAATGATGACGTTTGAATAGCTAACAGATGGTGCTGATATTCCCACCAGAACGGAGAGTTATAGGTGACATTAGTAGGTTGACAGATGACGCTGATATTCCCACCAGAACGGAGAGTGGCAGGTGGCATCAAGCAACCGACAGATGGCGCTGATGTTCCTTCAGAACCAAGAGCGTCAGGCGTCATTAGCGGAGTGACAGATGACACTTCACTAGCAGTTTGGCTGCCATCACCACCACCGACAGATGGCGCTGATGTTCCTTCAAAAGGATCAGTGGGCAGATGACATTTCGCCGACAGTTTGGGTATCATCATAACCACCACCGACAGATGGCGCTGATGTTGCTCCAGAAGAATAACAAGTGAAAGGTGACATGAGCAGCAAAGTGACCACAGATGCCATAAACATAGACTCACAGAACACAGTGTTGATTTGTATTGTGTGCCTTGTGAATGAACCAAGTGTATTGTTTATGCCATGTAGACACTTGGTGTGCTGCTCACAGTGCGCCATCAGGTGCGACACATGCGTAGTTTGCAGATCACCCATCAATACGTTTATGAAAATATATATATCTTAGAAAATTTTTGATTTTAATTTTGTGACTCGAAAATATTCTTCCCCATTTTTTTTGCTTCCAAAAACATGCTAATTTTTTATGCAAAAATGAGCACATTTTTTATTGAATTATTCGTCATATTTTGCTTCCAAAAGCATACTCATTTTTTATAAAAAACAGGCACTTTTTAGCATAAAAAATTACACTTTTTTTTGTTAAAAAGTAACCGTTTTTGCGTAAAAAAGTTACAGTTTTTGCATAAAAAAGTAAACCGTTTTTTATACAAAAATTACCTCCAAAAATATGTGGGATTTTGAATGGGAGGCTGGGAGGGTGAAACGAAGGAATAATAATATTATTCAGACACGGATTACATATTGATTTTATTCAATCATAAATATAAAACATAATCGACTATTTGACTAAATATATGTAGTGTGAAAAGAAACAAACAAGAGCACAATTTCTTGCATTTTCATTTGATATTTCCTTGAAATTTTGTGTGTGTGTTTGGCAATCTCATTCATCGAATTCTGAATCTTCATCTCCTGAGCCTATGAAGCGTTTATATGTGAGATCTAATCCATAGGGCTCACCACCACCAAGCAGATATAGGTCACAGTAGCATTGGCTGCTCGTTTTCAAAGTGAATAACACTTCATCAAATCTGTTATGACACCAAAATTTACAGCATTGATATATATTGTCCATGTGCTTTACACCGAACACCATGTGTTGATGGACTCTGATGCTGTGAACTGAATGGTTTCGCATAGCCCTTCTGAATGCTTTATAGCAAGTGCGGTAAAATTGTAAATTATATTTTGGAATACCATATGCATTTTCCAACACACAGTATTGGTCTTCGTGCAAATGCCCCTCTCAGTCTTGATTTTTGAGAGCTTCACACCTATCTTTAAAGCTGATTTCCCTAGTGTACTATAAGTGGTCCAAATCACTGAAATTTCGTCTGACGCTATGAGCCTACTTATAGATTTGTACCCATTTTTCATCGGCAAACATTTTCAAAATTTGATCAGTGAGCGTCCAAGGCAGAGGTGAGGCCTCGATGAATTCAACTATTGATGATGTACATCTGACTACTTGCAGACAGCATAAATTTTTCAAAGTGTCTAACATGGTGGTGTGTGGGTGCGCGTGCGCATGTGCTCTCTAAAACAATATACATTTTTTTCCTCAGTCATCCTTTTTTTATACACCCTATATACTTCATTCAATACTAATTGCGTTAATTATTGCTTTTATGTTCTTTTCTATAAGTACCCATTTTTTGTTTTTTTGTTCAGTCATCATTATTATTATCTCGCTGTATATGTTGACACATCCACTACACTGAATTCGACAAGCAGCCGCCATATTTTTTTCTAATGATTACTTTTTTGATACACCCTGTACATTTCAACTCGCTAAATAACCGTTTTGTGTTGGCGAGGTATCCGCCATGTTTTTTCTTTCTTATGATTATTCTCCAGTACACTCTGGATACTTCATTGAATATTTGTTACGTCAATTATTGCTGCCATGTTTTTTTCATATATCTATTTTTCGATTTTTTTCAATCATCATTATTATCTCACTTTATATGTTTGCACATCTGATATACTGAATTCGATGATTATTCTTTGATACACCCGGTATACTCTACTGATTACCCATTACGTCTATTATCGATGCCTTTCTCACGAACTCACTCACTTTGTCTGAACACATGACATGCTTAAATGAAATGATATGATTGATTCGATCTTCCCGCCAATTGCAAGTATGCGTCAAATGTCTTAACCCTACTACGCTACGGAACCATGTTGGTGTATTTGAAATAACGCACACTTCACTCAAATATATGCCAAGTCATCTTGATACTGTCTTCAGCATTTTGAAGTTATTCATCTTATTGGTGATGTCTTTCTCACGAACTTGCTCACTTCTCTCGACATGAGACTTCCTTAATTGAAACCGATCTGATTAATTTCCGCCCATTGCAAGTATGCGCCAAATGTATTCCCCCACCTCACTACGAGACCACTTTCACTCTGAACCAATAACATGTAGTTCTCTAAAAAATATTCCAATATGCCTTCAGCCTTTTGAAGTTATTCGCCTCGCCGGTGGTGTCTTTCTCACGGCTCGCTCACTTCTCTGGAACAAAATACTTGTTTAATTGAAACGGATCTGAATAATTCCCGCCCATTGCAAGTATGCGTCAAATGTCTTTCACCTACCTCGCTACGATATCACTTTCACTCATAACCAATAACATGTAGTTCTCTAAAAAATATGCCACTATTGTTTTGTTTTTTTTTGTTTGTTTTAAAATTGTTTTTTTCGATAACTAGCTGTCATCCCCCTACGAACGATAACCCACAGAAGTCGAAACTTGTGCGAGCCAAGGATTACCGAGGTCTTACCTTTTAACGCACGAGACCAGTGATCATGCTGGGAGTCGAACCCACGTCCCTCTGATCGATAGGATAGCGCTCTACCGTCATGACCACTGCGGCCCATATGCCCATATGCCTTCAGCATTTTGAAGTCATTCGTCCCATTGGTGATGTCTTTCTCATGAACTTGCTCACTTCTCTGGACACAAGAATTGTTTAATTGAAACCGATCTGATAAGTTCGATTTTCCCATATGTGTCAAATCTGTATGTATGTGTCTTAACCCTACTTCGTTGCGGAACCATCTTGGTGTATTTGAAATAACTTACACTTCACTCAGAAATATGTCGAGTCATCTTGATACTGTCTTCAGCGTTTTGAAGTTATTTTCTTTTTTAAACGGAAATCTTGTTCACGAACTCGATTACTTCTCTGAAATACTCGAAGACGTGTTTAATTGAAATCATCCCACTAACTTGAATGTTTCAATTATGTTTTTTTCCTGTACTCGTCAGATTTGGTGTCTTCCCAGGATCGTACTTATTTTTATGCGGACCTCGTCGCTACGAGACCATCGTTGTCTATTTGAATTAACATGGACTTCACTCAAAAATATTACAACCTTCGAAGTCTTTTATTTCTTCGGCGAAGGATGGTTTAACACTGTCCACGTCTAATCTGAATATTTCAACTCATTCCAACATTCAGTCCTATGCTGTATCACTTCCGTTAAAGATAACGTCAACGTTATTTGCTATTTCCATTATTTTGCTATGATTAGTAATAGCAAAATTACGGAAATGGTGAATAACGGTGATGTTATATTTATCGGAAGTGATACAGCATAGGGCTGATTGACTTCAGGTGTTAGATGCTAGCCCAATACAATTGCCCACGTCGTTCACGAGCTCACTCAAATTTAAAAAAGCATGAATTTTACTTATAAATGTTTGGTAACTTCCCAAAGGTCTTTCCACGCCATCTCTCGCCCATGTCTATTTTAACCATTCTGTAGGTATTCAACTTTGTGTGAATTCGCAAAAGTAATCGACAAGTGGCAATTATAACCGCGATCTTAGTTTAGCTTTTACCTAATAGGTGCTTCTGTATCATCCTCCAATCCAGGTATCACGTGATCAGACTCTGATTTTCAGAACATTCTGAGCTGTTTGATTTCAAACTGTATTTAAATGGTGAATGCAAAAAGAGATAGACATAAAATCCAATGGTATGAAGTGAGGTGATATACTCACCCAGAATCGGGTGCTTTGGTCTCAAAATCCAATTGGTTTTGTTTATTTAGGTGTTCGATTGCGTCATCATGTGATCGAGAATTCTTTGGAACGCAAATATGGTAATATACAAATTTCTGTACCAAATTTATTCATAAACACTTAAGAAATGCGCATACTCATTTCAACTTCCGATTTTTGCAAACGAATTCACGGAGTACGAAATTCTCTTTTATAATCATCGCTAATGGCGTATTGAGGAAACAGCAATGAGAAATGTGTATCAACTCGAGCATTCAAAATGTTCCAGCCACTGGGCTTATATCTTTTTGCTGTGTAAGCAATACCTACCTGCTTGAAAACGTTGACTACGCATAGATATGAATATCGAGATGGTAAATAAACTCAAATTACTTATATGCGGATAAATACTTGAAGTTTGTTTGATTCGTTGGCAAAAATTCCATAGTATTTAGATAATAAAATAAAAATAATCCAGTGGTACCTATATGAATAAAATGTCTGAAAGTTCGATTATTACCTACCGAGCTCTCATGAAGCGGTTTGAGACTAGTTGTACAGGGTGTACTCACGTAAATTGACGGATTTCAATATATCAATTATTCGAATATGCTAATATAAACAACTGACATTCGAAATAAACACTCGTGAGAAACATGCATTATCTCGAACACTTGGGCTTGGATTTTAGATTTTTTGCACCCGCCAAAAAATTCCCGTAATTTCGCTAAAAAATCATATCGCATGGGTGTGGTGGAGGTAGGAGGACCAAACGTTGCTTTTTACGACTCATCAAACATATCCCCGCCAAAATGCCATGAGTTAGAGTAAGACACTTAAAATGCCTTGAATCCATCAATTTGGCTTCAAACTAAACTTTCTTATCTCTGCTGACTCATAATTTTCCTGGAAAAGCAACATCTGACTGTCGGGAGTCACACAACGACAGCTGATGTGTGCATTATTCTTGGAATTTCATTCAGATCGAGAAAGTAAACAAGTCCAAGGTCAAATCGAGATTTCTGAGAATTTAGATCGAGACAAAGCGTAAACAAGCACCAGATGTGCCTTATCGCTATTTCACGGCGGAGATGTATTTTTCTTTTGAAATTTCATTTGAGAGAGTGAATTAATACTTCCATCATTATTTTTTGTTGTTCTATGACAGGGATTTTTTATTTAATTTTTTCGTTTTGTCAATTTGGCGGCGGCAATTTTTTTTTCTACACAGCGAATCACGTGACGTTTTTTTCTCTTCCAGCCAATTGCTCTCAACGAATCACGTGACGGTTTTTTCTCTTCCAGCCAATTGCTCTCAGCGAATCACGTGAGGTGACGTTTTTTTCTCTTCCAGCCAATTATTTTCAGCAAATCACGTGAGGGTACGTTTTTTCATAACTTTCGCCATCGCCGCCATGTTTTTTGCCGTCCGCTCCATCGCCGCCATGTTTTTTGCAGAAAACACGTGCGCCACTTAGGGTGAAACGCAGCTGACGACCCCCCACCCCCGAAACTTTTCGGCGAACACGTCATCTTCTTCAGCAACCCGCCACCAACGACGAGAACTCGATGGACGCGGCCATCGAGAGATACACCGTGTGGACTTTCATGAGGCAGAAAACAGGTTGCCATACTACTTATCTAGTTGTTTTCTGCCAGATATTTGTATCATTTCTCCCATCACAAGGAAATGTGTGAAGAGGATGGTATTCTCAAACGAAGACGTAATTATTTTTTCTCAGTGAAGAAACGTTTTCACGATTTTTTTTAATAATCACTAGGGAATTGATAAACTGCAATACAGGAACTTAAGAGTATGAAGGAGAGTGGATTTATCATTGATTTTGAGTGATTTGTTTGAGAATTATCTTGAAACGCACATTGCTCTGATCTCTCTAATATCCTGAATGACACTTCTTCTGAAGTTAAGTTCAAATACGTGGTCTGGATATTATAATTTTTATTCATGTATGAAAAGGTAATGAAATAAAGAAATAATGTGAGATATGTGAATATGAACATTAGTATTACGTGATGTAATATTAATAGGCTCTTATAATTAAAATCTCGGCATTAGCATTACGATCGATCATAAATAGTTCAGATGTACCGGTATTCAATGAAATTAATTGAGTTCATTTCCATTTCAGGTAAGTTGGCTCCCCAGCGGGGATTGGAAATATTGGAACATTATCAACCGGTAAGATTTTCAATCTAAATATCTTGCACATGCTATGAATTCCTTTAGGATTGAATCAGTAGAATCTTATTTCGACGATATGATGCCAAATTACTACAGTTGACTAATTTATATCAAGAATTTACTTTTCAACAATGTTCTGATTCTTTTTTCTATTTACCTGCCTACCACTAACGAGCAACTTCCACAAAAACCTACCCGAGAAAGTCCAGAGAATATTTATGTAATTTGATATAATGTGGTCAATATATTGTGGAAAGAAATGCTCTCGTTATACTTGATGTCCCAGGACTTCCTCTTTTTCTTTGATCTCTTGGGAATGTATAGATGGTGTCAAAATATCATTAGTAGGTACCTGATTAATAATTTTTTCCTAAAATCCTTCGTTACCTTTCAAGGGCTCTCGAAATAGATTACAAACTGAGTGATAACTTTTCAAGAAAATATTGAAAATTAATCAAAAATTGGTGCTTGACTGAACAAATGAAGTCATTCCATAGGATGTCATGCTTGAATCAGTTTTTTTGCAACAGAGTCAGGAACAGTCTGTCCCCGAAGATCCCCACCGCAATACTTTGAAATAACCGAGATTTATCAATATTTTTCTACAAAACATGGTTACTTGACAATTTTCTGAATGAAAGGACTCGTTAGTGAAGTTCAATGAATAAGATTTTTTTATGAAAAGGCACTTTTATTCGACCATAGTGAATGTGAGACGTACACAATTGATAAAAAAATGTTTTATGGGAATTGAAATTTTCATTACAGATATTCAGAATTCAATAAATTTTTGTTCAACTAGGAAGGAATGTGTGTGTCTTCCTCTCGCATCTCGCATGCGAGGTTTGATGCCTCAGATCCTTTAGGGTCCGAGGGAAGTAAATGCTAAAATATATTTTTTTTTCCAATACCTCCACCATAAAACCACCAATTAATTACAAAGATGTTATATGTTTCAAATATATTTGGAGATATTATATTGTAGAATAAATACAATAAATAAGCCCATTTCTGAAACACCCACTAACATGAGTTGAAAAAAAAAAAAATTCAAAACCCAGTTAATCTAGTTTTTTGAAGACGTTCAATGCGTATCCGTAGTTACGTATGACAAACATCAAATATTTCAACTATAAATTGGACGTCTATTTCCGAATCATTTTGTGACAGATACTCTCAACCAGCCGTTATGAAAATTTCAGAAATTTGGCTCAACAACAATAGGAGCAATTCCTTCATCGACAATTTATCCCTCTACCATTTCTTTCAACTGCAATACGAATTCTCGTCTCAAATTAACTTTAGAAATGTTACGAATTGTATATTTGATTCTTTCAATAAGTCCTAAAATTATTAATTTTTGTTAATGAAATATAAACTAAGGAAATAACTGTATTCATGTAAAACTTTATCTTATTTTAAGTAAGGAAAGTGCCACTTTCAACTTTAAATCTTTTTTGGAACGTTGTTTTGGGCAACTTTACACAAAATACTTTTATTTGTTGAAGAATATTGGAGAAATACTAGTAATTTCAAAGTTCTGAGGTGTGGCTTACTATAATAATAATAATACTCCCTCATAAACACTCGTTGAGTGTACCCAAAGCATAGCCTGTGCGGGTAGAGGACGGCTATTATTATTACTTGCCGTGGCGCTCTGGAATGACTTACTGGTGTTTTAGGTGATGTATTCACTTTTCAGCTGTAGGAAAACCCAGAAAACCTACAGCACCACCTCTAACGAAGGAATTTCGGAAAACAAATTATTTGACGTATCAGTGAAATTTGGACCCCATCTATATATTCACGAGGGGAAAAGAGGATATCTTCATTGAAAAATAATTCATTCGAAAAATGGTGAATTCTCAGAATGGATGTTGTCAAATAGAAGTGCAATTTTATTCAAAATCATGGACCGGATCCACTTGAGACATAAGTCCTTTTCCACAGAAAATTGTCCAGGAAACCTTTTGTTGGAAAGTCAACAATAATTGGTTATTCAAAGAAAAAACTTCAAGGTGTTCAAGTTGTAATTTCAAGAGTCCATAACTTAGTAACGAAGGAAAATAGTTTAATGAAGTACTGTTGATATTTTGACTTCGTCTTTACATTTCCAAGAGGAAGAGAGGAAGTCTGTCATCCATCCTCCGCTATGTAGAGATCCCATCCTACTCTAGCCTGGTTACTGACGTATGTAGCTGAGACTCCGTCGAGTGGTAAAATAAAGAAAGTCTTGGTTCAGGTAATCTCCCTCCCTGAGAAACTTATTGAATTATTCAGCGAACGTACTAAGATGGCAGACGTCTCAAACCTAAACTCCGCGAGGCATCTGTGCACCTTCTTAGTAGACAGACGGTTCCACACGCCCAATCACTACCACAGCAGAAACGAAACTATTAGAAATGTTCTGTTTCCTCGGAAGATAACTTCCCGTGGAATGTAATGTTATTCCTTCACTCAATCCACGCGAATCTTTTACTCTAGACGAGTTGTTCATTTGAGGGTCAGCCATGCTGGTGAAGACAATTTCACGAAGAAAGCAGTCATAATATACTCCCTTTTATTTCGAGGACTTTTGAGAAATATTCTGAGTTTTCCCAGTTGATATGTTACTTGATATGCAAGATAGATGTAGACTGAAAGTGTATGAATTGTAGTTTGGTTTAGTTCAATCGAACAAATTTTCTTTCATTCATATCCGAATATAACTGTTTGCGAAGGCTTGAGAGTAGGGTTTGTTCCATCCTTTTGTTTTACATTTCATCGGGCTCTTTTCTGTTTATTTTTGTCTGGTGTTCGAATACTGTGGCTTATTCAAATGCAATTCTAGGAACTAGTGACAATTGCCACTTCAAAGTGACAATTGCCAGTTCGAAGTGACAATTGCCAGTTCAAAGGGACAATCCATTTCAAAGCGACAATTGCCATTTCAAAGTGACAATTGTCAGATCAAAGAGGCAATTGTCATTTCAAAGTGGCAATTGTCATTTCAAAGTGGCAATTCCAACTATTTTGAAAAATATTTTGTTTTTGGCCCTTCTACGCCTTCGTACATTAGGCTTGCGCAGCACACAAAATCCAAGGTAGTACTGTCGACCATGCCAGTATATACTTAGGCTCGAAGCTGGTCAAACATACGTGGCCTTGAATATGGTGAAATCATTAGAAGGTCTCCTTATTGAGGAGCTAGGCTGTTTGAAATTAATCGGCAAAACACCTTGCAACAATGATACGTATACACATGATATACTCACATTTTGCTGTACAATATAGAGACAAAGAGATGGGGAGGACGATATCTGGTTGGTTGTGGGAATGCGATGCACTGGATGCCTATTAGCACAATTGGTGACAATCCTTTTTCATCAAATATTAATAACTATTCAGACCTTTACACGTTAGAGATTTCTTTAATCAGTATAAAACTCCCAGATATTTTCTCAAGTTAGGTTTGGCTTTTCGAATGAAATTATTAGGAATATAATCCTTGAAGTTTGATGCTCCAAACTGATAATGTACTTCAGTTGTACAGAAATTTGTAGGCTAAAAGAATCAGAAGAAATCACAACGAGGGAAAGCAAGGTGTTGAGTCAAAAAGGAGATTTTCTTCATAAGGCTGTGTGCCTGGAATAAAAAAGATTGGGCTTCTTTACGGTACTAGGCTGAGTGCTTACTCACTTCGTACGGAAAGCTGATTTCTCACCAGAGCAGAAGGATGGCTAGACGATCAACACGAAAGTATATTTGAGACGATCAGATAAGGTTGGGTTACGTTCGGTCACAACGTTCTATATGCGTCGACCAGCAACTTTCTTGCTCAGCTAAATAATTGTAAATTTCTGAACTATTGAAATGAATGATAATATCAATTACTGCTTTTAAGATTAGTTAGTGTGCTTGAATTATTCTGTGACACATTTTTCTTTTAAATTGTTTTTATAGAAAAATGGCTAATAATAATTCTTCGGCAAATAAGCATCTGGCAAAGTTATACCTACGTACGCCACTGTCTGGTTCAAACTGTCATATCACTCAGAATATCCGATTGGCCACATTCCCTCAATGAAAAGTATAAAACGAATCAAGCAATAGGTAAGTAAATTACAGACGTGTACACAAAAATACGAAACACGCTATATTTATTGAGATAGTAGAAATAATATTAGAACTACTAAAATGAGAAAAAAATACACTCTTTCTATCAATATTGTTGTTAAAAATTGTTAAAAAATTGTTAAAATTGTTATTTCCATCAACCAGCTGCACACCCTTAAGAATACAACCCTCAAAAGTCTTCGAAAGTCTTGTCCGAGCTAGGGAAGAAGAACGAAAAAGCCACGTTGTCATATTTCGAAAACAGCATTAATTTAAAATCTGATAGTTGGAGACAAAAGTAATGAGGCGTCGCTGAATTGATTAAAATGAAAACAAATAGGGTGTTCCATATGAAACAATTGAGTTACCCTCAATATCTGTTAAATTGTTGATTTGGCAACATTGCCGATACCACCATTCAATCGGGCATCATTAAAAACCACCCTGTCGAAATTTTCATAAATTTTGTCTTGGCCGTTTCTGAAATATGAGACCGTTCCGATACTTTTGAAAGACACTGTAGATAAAGTTATGAAGAAAATAATATAATAATAATTTGCCGATTGCCAAATCTGATGAAAAGAAGATTGCTAAGGTGTCATATTTATAATTTGTCTATCTCAGTTCTGAAAGTTCTTTGTAATTGAATGCAGTTCAAATCTGTCAGTTCGTCAATTTCTTTAGCGAAACGAAGCATAACTACGGAAATATCGAGATAAACTCTTCAATCCCTACAAGACTCACCCAAACCAGTGAGATAAATAGTCGTTGATCGAAGCGGTCCTTGGTGGAATGATGGCAGAAATCTCAATCGGACAAATGCAGAAGCAGTTCACCTTGGTTAATTTCGGTTACTCAGAGCACATGATACTAGGACCTAATATCAACTTACTCTATGGATGTGAAGAGTGGTTATTTCGATAAGTTACCAGCACGCCCTCTGGATGTATCGGTGCTTTCGACAAAAAAGACCTGAATGTTATATTCCTGAAGGTAAAAATTGATTAAATGTCTCTCAAATCTCTGAATGGTCTTTTTTTCTAAAGACTTCTGAAATTGTTTCCATTTGTAATTCTTCCACTTGAGCTAATGCACAGGAATTAACATTTCTTCTATAATCACTTTTATGTGAAGTAATCCTACCTTTCAAGAGTCTAGAAGTTTGCCCGATGTATACTTTATTGCAATCGTTGCAAGGAATTTTGTAAACAACCTTATAATTCTGGGTTGTTTCGAGAGGAGTTTTTAATTTTGAAAAAAGTTGACTAATGGTCTTAATGTTTTTTTGTGCTATTTTAATATTGGTTCCTTTTAAGACATTGATCAATTTAGGTGTTAATTCTCTGATATGCGGAAAAGATCGGTATTTCATAATTGAGTCAGACCTTTCGGGAGAAACATCTGATATTACATAAGAGTGCAACCTCAAGATATTTCCAATTCTATACATATATATATATATATATATATATATATATATATATATATATATATATATATATATATATATATATATATATATATATATATATATATATATATATATATATATATATATATATATATATATATATATATATATATATATATAGAACATAATCTTTCATGCATTCTTCATTCTTCATTCTTCCAAAGTCTTAGATCGGTATTTCATAATTGAGTCAGACCTTTCGGGAGAAACATCTGATATTACATAAGACTGCAACCTCACGATATTTCCAATTCCAGAAGTCTTTAGAAAAAAAGACCATTCAGAGATTTGATTTGATATATATATATATATATATTATATATATATATATATATATACACAAATATATATATATATATATATATATATATATATATATATATATATATATATATATATATATATATATATATATATATATATATATATATATACATATATATTATATATATATATATATACAAAAACAAATTCCACCGAGAAATCTCTGCAAACCAGGATTATCCGAGAAGCCCTTGAGATGGAGAAGCGCCCCAATTGCCTCAACCTTCGCGACGACAGACGTAGACTTCCCAATACCTGGGAGCCTCTTATTGCACGCATCAACTCATTTCCCACCAACCCAGTTCCCGCACACAGCTCACCTAGCGCCAACCAAGTTCCCGCACCCAGCTCATCTAGCGCCAACTCAGTTCCCGCCCATAGTTCACCTCGCGCCAATACATTGCACACGGCCATTACAGCCACGTCCACTATAAATACAGTTCCTCAACCCACAATTCCTCAGTTCTCTCGAAGGAGTAGGCAGATTGAGACCTTAGAGAGAACCAGTGACGAGACATGGGGAGTAGGCAGATTGAGACCCCGACGTCAAGTCACAAGAACCTGACGTAATTATACCTGAGGAGTAGGCAGATTGAGACCTCAGCGTAGAATTACGTTTCAACCATTTATTAATTTTCTTTCTTTTTCAGTTCTTGAAAATGGCTCCAAAATCGGAGCCGAAACGTCGAATTTCAACAAATTTTAGACGCGGTTCATATATATATATATATATATATATATATATATATATATATTATAATGGAAATTGTTTTTATCCACAATATATTGTCTATTTAATATTGTTTTGATTTTATATAATTTTTAAATAATCTCAGGGTTCGCCAATTCAAAGTTCATGAAATGTATTATCACTATTATTGTTTCGATTATGGAGACTCCTATGCAAAGTCTATACTCTACCTTGTTTTCCAGTGGAGCATTTCTTTGCATCCCAGGGGGATTCTTTGGGTACCAGCTTCAAAGTTTAAAAAAAAATCAGTAATTTTAATTTTGTTCCAGCAAGAAAAACAGCAAATTTCAACAATCAAAATATTTTAATAATCGTAAATGCGAATAAATCCTTCATTCATGACGTTGATGACATTCAGCCTGATCGAAATTTGAAATGATATGATGATAAGATGATATGAAATAAAATATAGATAAACTATAACCTAACCTTATTCCTATGCGCATGTCCAAGACATTGTTGTGGTGAAGCCACTTTATTTCAACATGTTTGGGTTGGCAATTGTGAATTTTCCACTAACCTATCCCAACTAAATCTACTGTTCCGTGATTTCTCCTTTAGTGTCACTGACCTCGCGTTTGTTTTCAACAATCACTTGACACAGAGAGTAAATAACACTCCCGGAATTGTTCGAATAAATTGGAAAATGTTTATGGAATCGAAGAAAAATATATGCATATATTATGTTCAGTTTACGTTGCAACGATTTATGATAAAGGCCTTTACCTGTTTGTGTTGGTTTTGTGGGTATTTCTCTATCATCTCCTGACGTTCAACGGGTACTCCATCTTGGCTGCTGGGACGTGGGAATTTTGCCTTCCAATAGAATGTCTATTTAGATTTTTCACAAGGTAATCGTCCTTTGAAACTATTCGTAGCATTTGGGATTGTCTTTTCACTTATACTCATACTCATAAAGAAAAACTGGATACTTATTTTAGTAAATTTTTGTTGCTCAAAAATTTCACATTTCTGCTTTCGATATAATTTTCAGAGTCCTCGTTTGCAAAAAAAATATCTGACTATCAGAGTATCCTAGCAACAATACCAAGATTCTATCAACTAATGACTTTAACAATTATTTATTAAATGAATAGTAATTCTAAGTAAATAACAATATTTTAAATTATTTTGAAATTTCTAGATTCTTATTCTGAGTCTCAAATTAGGCTTTATCATTTTCATTTATGTGAATTTCCTTAAAGCATCACTTCAAGTTCATAAATAACTGAATGTCATACTTCCTTGGTGTTGTCAGTTATTTAAACTCATTTGAAAATTACTAATTGTTTATGTAATTTATGTAATTCTCCTATGTAAGTATGTCTATGATTTGATTACAATTCATACAAATATCTTTTCATTTACTTTCGTATTGTGAATTTCTTGCTTTCATCAATTCAAAATCCCCTGAATTTTGTTTGACAGTTGTTATGTCATCGGTTGAGTGTGGTGTTACTGATAGTATACAGGGTACTTGAAACATTCTCCGATATTGATTTGGAGAATTTCCTCTGAGATGCAAAATTTTTATCTGAATTTTAAATATGCTCTTATTTTTGAACTTGAATATATATATATATATATATATATATATATATATATATATATATATATATATATATATATATATATATATATATATATATATATATATATATATATATATATATATATATATATATATATATATATATATATATATATATATATATATATATATATATACATATGTGTGTATGTGAGGTTGTAACGAAGCCGGTTGCATTAAACATAAACACTTTTCCTTATGAGTTGTGACATATTAAAAATGTAAATAATAAAATTGTGTGAGTACAGGAACACATTATACTAAGTCATTATAAAAATTGAAAAATTTTTGTGAAAATTTATAAATATATATATATATATATTTATTAAAATCTGCCTACTCCCCATGTCTCGTCACTGGTTCTCTCTAAGGTGTCAATCTGCCTACTTCTTCGAGAGAACTGAACCTATCTGAACACATATATAATACAGTGAGGACCAAAAGTCCGTCGCCCCCCTGTAACTTCTTTATTCTACATATTACAAAAAATGTCAAATACATAAGTTGTAGGGTTTCATTCGATCTCTTTAATGGTTTAAGTTTCATTCATACAGAGTGTCTCAAAAAAGCACGGTGACTTAGAAGTTAAGTTTTTTAAATGGGACACCCTGTATTTCATTGCATTATTACATTCTACGATGAATTCTGAACAAGTTTGATAAATGGTTTTCTATCAAAAAAGTTAATAGTTTTGGACTTATGAACACTTGTAAATAATTATTTCGACTACTTTTGCACCAGTTCACGAATAAATTAATGAGGTAGGCTATGCACGCTAGGCGCGTTTATTTTATCCATGACAACGAAAAAAAACTCTTATCTGTTTTTGCCAAATGTATTGACATTTTGTAGGTTTTCAAAACTTTGTTTCAAACGGTTTTCAATTTCTCTTGTTGATTAATATGGCTCGTTCAGTAGCAGACAAAGTTGAAGCCGTTATCATATTTGGTGAAGCTAACCGAAATTACCACGCTGCTATTCGCATTTTCAATGAACGGTTTCCAGAACGTCCGATGTGTCGAAAATATCTGCAGAAATTGGTGGCAGAATTTAACCAAACTGGCACCGTGAAAGATGCTCCGAGATCTGGGAGGCCGAAAATAATTACGGAAAATGTTGAAATTCAAGTACTAGCCGAAATGGTAAATAACCCACAACAATCAACTAAGCAAGTAGCTGAGACATGTGACAAGAGGGTTTTAAAACAAAATAAATTCCTTACAAAATAAAAATTTTGCACCAATTGGTTGAAGATGATCCAGACCGGCGACTTGAATTTTGCGAGACCATGGCAGAAAGAATTGTTGCAAATCGACTTTATTTGCAACACATCTGCTTTAGCGATGAAAGCACTTTTTACCTAAATGGAAATGTGAATACCCAGAATTGTAGATATTGGAGTGATGAGAATCCCCATGAATTCCGCGAGGGGCATACTCAATTTCCCCAGAATATTAATGTTTGGGATGGTATTTTAGGTAACCACATTGTAGATCCCATATTCTTGGAAAAAAAATTTAAATGGTCCCAGATACCTCCAAATGCTGCAAGACACAATAAGTCCCAGTATCGATGAGATCGTTGCGCAAAACCCACATGAATTTTACTTGGATGTAACATTTCAGCAAGATGGAGCGCCACCACATTATTTTCGGGAGGTGAGAAATTACTTACATGAAAGGTATCCAGGTAGGTGGATTGGACGTCGAGGTACAACAGAGTGGCCAGCTCGCTCACCGGACCTCTCACCGCTTGATTTCTTTCTCTGGGGCTATGTGAAATCCGTAGTTTTTGAGACAGTTTGTGGGTCGTTAGATGAACTGCGCCGTCGAATTATTGAAGTGTGTTCAGAAATAACACCTCAAACCTTGATTAATGTTAGGGAAGAGTTTACAACCCGACTATTTATGTGTCAAGAAATGCATGGTGGACATGTCGAACATCTTTTGAAATAGATAAAAACTCACCGTTTTTAGTTATAAATTAAAATATCTCTTCAGTTTTTAATGATTCTTGTTCTGTATTTATGGACTACCTTATTTGTTAATAAAATGTTTCAACTTCATTTGTACTAGTTTTTCATGAGATTCAACAATTGTAACAATTGTAAAATGGTACGACGCGGTAAGTTACACATGGTGCCATCAGCAATTTGCAACATTGGATAGCTTTCAAAAAGTTAGGATAGGAAAATGGAATACATTGTGATCCATTTGTTACGATTTTCTCATTGAACTGGCGCAAAAGTAGTCGAAATAATTATTTACAAGTGTTCATAAGTCCAAAACTATTAACTTTTTTGATAGAAAACCATTCATCAAACTTGTTCAGAATTCAACGTAGAATGTAATAATGCAATGAAATACAGGGTGTCCCTTTTAAAAAAGTTAACTTCTAAGTCACTGTGCCTAACGGGGGTGAGCACAACCCCTTGATTTTGAATAGGGATGCGGGGTGTTGCGATACCTCATTTTAAAGATCTCATCGTGTACTATCTGACCGTAAAATTTCACATCAAAATATTCATCGATAATGAAATAACAGCGGTTTTTTTTTTAATTTAATCCAGCTGTGCACTTGCAGAACACAGCATTTCAACTTTTCACAATATTAATTTCAATGAACCTACAATTTTAGCAATTGAAGAAAATTATTCCAAGAGAAATTTTCTAGAGATGGTTTACGTTAGTAAAGAACCAAATAGTATAAATAAGCGGTCTGATATAGCCAATCTTAGTATAATTTATAATTATATTCTTTCTCTCCACAAAAATAAATTTGCAAATTCAAATAACTCTAATAATAGTTCTCACAATCCCCCATAGAGGGCATAACTCAGCACAGAGCTGAAGCGTGTTTCATGGAACATACAAGGTTGACTGTTGACATTTGACGTATTTGATGTTGAAATCTGTCAGTACTCTCTTCTTCTGTTTTTCTACATATTTTTACCGCCTTTGTGCGTCCCTTGAACCACGTGCGGTTTCAAAGGCGAGTTTTAAAATGACTAACATTTTTCAAAATTTAAATTTAAAAGTTTTCTTTCTCAACTCAAAAAATCATAATGGTTTTTAATCGTGTTCATGTACATAACATAGTTTTATCATTGTTGTTTCATCTCGTTTTGTGTTGTGACATAACCTTACATGCATAAGGAATGACCAAGAAGTTTTCTGCTGTTTTCAGAAAATTAATCTCACGTTAGTAAGTTGTTTTACATCATATTAAGAGTGTTCTGTTTGTTCACACGATTAATATTTTCAGATGTCTTGAAAATGAAAATAAATATTTTCGAAAGCTCGACAATTCAACAAAGAGTTGTTCTTTACCAGGCCACTTTTTCTGATTGCAACCCCAATAAATTTAATTTAAATGTATATATATATTCATACCGAACTTTTAGTTTTCATATATATATATATATATATATATATATATATATATATATATATATATATATATATATATATATATATATATATATATATATATATAGAAAAGGGTAGTCTTGTTTGCTGACTAGTGAGGAACTGAGTTTTTTAATATTTGGGATATGCAGCAGGCCAATAAGGGTACTCTTATACACTTGTTCCAAGCTTTCAATAACTTTTTATTATCATCTTCAGGGAAACTACAAATATGTAAAGACAACTATGAGAATTAAGCCAACGAAAAACGTGGAATAACTTACACTGTTTCGAGGTTACATGGCGTATATGTTAAAAATAATCATGAAATATGGACAGCACTGGGAGTAAAACATCATTGATTACAACCAAGAGTAACGTGGATGCACACTCATTACTGATGATACATTATGACATGGATTTTAAAATTGTTAAAATTCTATAAAAGCACGTTTTATCTACAGAAAAAAACACAGCCAAAAGGTTTTTTAGAGATTGTTCACATTGCACAAGCGGATAATGCGCTGAATAAAAAAACAGACGTAAATCACTTGAGTGAAATTTACTCTTATTTAATTTTTGCAGACAATACAAGATTTGGAGACAATCAATGGATTACTTCAATGAATATTGACTTCACAAATTGATTCAATTCCTCCATCAAAATACTGTTCATACAATCTTTGTTCCATATTTTTCAGTAATGTATTATTGTTAGCATTAGGTCGAGTGTTCATGTTTTCAGGATATGTTTCCTTTGTTGGTTCAACTCATTTGGCACCTACACCATTAATATAAAATATATTGTTCTCATATTCCAAATTTCACAATTCATAATTATTGTTCCATGTAGCTCCATCACAGATCTGTATCATTAGGTAGTAGTGTCATCTGTCACTCCCCATGATTAAGATTCCGTGTGGCTCATGTCACCTGTCATATATCATGTATCAATTGTCTCATGTCATTTGTCAGTGG
This sequence comes from Chrysolina americana, assembly GCA_958502065.1. Lineage (NCBI taxonomy): Eukaryota > Metazoa > Arthropoda > Insecta > Coleoptera > Chrysomelidae > Chrysolina > Chrysolina americana. The sequence continues at coordinate 57,785,604 of OY293412.1, forward strand.
TCTTGGCTAGTCAGTCGAATAAAATTACTCGCCGCGGTTGTTTGCCTCTTCAAGGACAACACGTGCTTTTATAGAATTTTAACAATTTTAAATTCCATGTCATAATGTATCATCAGTAATGAGTGTGCATCCACGTTACTCTTGGTTGTTATCAATGATGTTTTACTCCCAGTGCTGCCATATTTCATGATTATTTTTAACATATACGCCATGTAACCTCGAAACAGTGTAAGTTATTCCACGTTTTTCGTTGGCTTAATTCTCATAGTTGTCTTTACATATTTGTAGTTTTCCTGAAGATGATAATAAAAAGTTATTGAAAGCTTGGAACAAGTGTATAAGAGTACCCTTATTGGCCTGCTGCATATCCCAAATATTAAAAAACTCATATATATATATATATATATATATATATATATATATATATATATATATATATATAAAATTGAGTGAACTGGTTAACTTGCGTGCCACATCAGATTGGTTTCAGCCATGCATTTACGGTGGAATCTACCAGGTGGAAGGATACCAGTAGTGAAGGTGCAAGGTACAGGTCAGCCTTCAGGGCAGTGACACCTGAATGAACGATGAGTTCTCCAGTCTAACAATAAGGATACTAACACCAAGATGAGTTTCCCCCCAGACGGCTAATGCTCTGGGATGATGATAAGTACACCGAGACAAAAGATGAGTTTTCCCCCAGACGGCTAGTGCTCTGGGATGACAATAAGTACACCGAGACAAAAGATGAGTTTCCCCCCAGACGGCTAGTGCTCTGGGATGACGATAAGTACACCGAGACAAATGACACTGAAATTAAATCATTGACTGTCTGATACCATCTCGAATAGACCTCATACCTTTGTCTAGGAAGGCCTGGTGCTAACTGCGGAAAAGATCCTGTTAGAAGGCTCCTCTACAGATGTTATTTCCTATCAGAGTCCTTGTCAAAGGGTCAACGACGTCAGGCTTGATCTACACGATTTTTCAAAATTATGCCTACAAAATAAAACGAATTGCCAAAGGCTCAAAGGATACCCAAAAAATATGTGGTTAGAAAGTGAGGTTATACTTCCCTATTGGGTACGTTTTCCAAAAATTATTCAACTTCCCATCAAATCACCAACGTGAATAAGTACGGAAAACTTTAATTCAGTTGAAAGAATAAACCCATTAACTGGATGATTGCAGAAATCAATAATCAATATTCAACTGAAAATTTTCCTCACTTCCACATATGACACATAACAGACAGAAGAGACTTTTTCTTCTTCTTTATGAAGACCGAAATCAATAACCTTAGCGGAGTTGCCAAGTAACTTCATTCCTCTAACTGTCCAAATGTCAACAAAGGATTCTAAAATGTTCGGTGCAAAATTTCATTACCTAACATTATCTGATATTCAAACATACGGAAATTCGTCCAGACAGATAACTATTATCACGATATGGAGTCTTTCTAAAATCATGTCACCGACGACCTTTCAAGGTCATTTCCACCGATACATCAGAGAGAAGTCGTATCTACCTGGATAAGTGATCTATGCCCCTGCGACATTCACTGAACTGAACAGCTGTTCTCTGACAATAGACAGCGCTAAATATACAAAATAACTGTAATATATACAAAGTAAACAAACTACGGAAGAAATAATGTTTCAATGACAATTAGATTTTATTAAGGTAGGCAAATTCAAGCATCAGTCTAATAAATATAAATCTAATTCAATTTTATAACTAAACCTCTGAGCAGCTGATAGTGGAAAAATAATAATGTTACAATTCCCCCCTTAGTTTAAAAGAAATTTATGCGCACTCGGAAAAAAAAAACAGACATAATATTCATGACAACAAATCGCCTTGTATTTGTTGTTGTAACAAAAAAAAATCACAAGGCTTGAAACGCATGACAATAAATCGCCTTAGTTTGTTGCACTTGCAAAAAAAATTATCATAAGGCTTGAAACGCATGACAACAAATCGCCTTAGTTTGTTGTACTCGCAAACAAAAAATAATAATCACCAAAGAAGACATGAAAGATAATAAAAACTACATGCTCTTCCTGTTTCTCAAACCCATCAGATGTGTTATTGCCATGAGCCCGAAAACAAATTCATAAATAATAACAACAAATGTATTTATTCTCAGCCACTCACAACAAAATACTTAAGGGTGGTACTGATACATAGGATACTTAATAGAAGACATCAAATAAAACAAACCCATGTCCTTCCAGTAATATCAACTATAACCCAAACAGAGAAGTTACTGCCATGGACCTGAAAATACCTTACAAAATAATAACAACGAAGTTACTCTCAGCCACTAGATGGGGACTGTACCAAGTCCAAGTATCTTCAGGCATACGCCAGGGATGACCAACCTTCACCCCGAATAATTAAACGACAATCCTTATAGTTATGATTCATCATCAGGTGGATGAGCTTTAAGATCCTTCACATGCCAAACTCCGCAATATTTACCAGAATCATCTTTAAGTTCATAAGTCCAAGAAGATACCCGTTTCGAAACAATGAAGGGACCGACGAATTTAGATGCCAGCTTAGCACTGAAATATTTTGCAGCGTCAGATAAAACATGATTCCGTCTCCAAACTAGCTGATTAACATGATATTTAACATCACGACGTCTAAGATTATAGGTCTTACTATTCTGTTCATAGGCTTTAGCACACTTGACCTTCACATCAGCATATAATTTGGCAAAGACATTCCACGTTCCTGAGTAAGCGCAGATCGATCAAAAGTAATCTCTTTTGGAGGTGTGTTATTTCCTTTGAACGGCAATTCTCGTCCAAACACAATAAAATTAGGAGAAAATCCCGTTACTTCGTGTTTCGATGAACGAATCGCCAAACCAACTTGGCTCAAACGTTAATCCCATCCTCTTTGATCTTCTGCTTGAGGATGATATAAGGCTGCAAACTGAATTCTTATATTATAACTGGCTATAAACTTAACGAATTCTTCATAACGAAACTAACAACCACTATCTACAATGATTGAATTTGGAGTTCCAAAGATTGGAAAAACATGACATTCCAATATTTCAAGAATAGCGACCGTTGTGGCTTTGCGAAGAGGAAACAAGAGTGGAAATTTATTAAAACAATCAGACACGACAAAGATATACTGATTACCAGAACGAGATCTGGGTAAGGGACCAATTAAATCATCAGAAAGTAATTCAAAAGGGCGATATATTGCTACTTGTTTGGATAACATTAATCCTGGAGGGCGTTTCTGCTCTGGCTTGATGGACTGACAAGTTTTACACTGACGAATAAAAGAAGCTATTTCAGAACGCATCTTTGACCAATAATATTGTTCAGCAAGTTTATTAGAAGTTTTGAAAACGCCAACATGATGCAATACAGAATGGGTTTGCTTAATCAATGATTTACTCAGAGGACGAGGCACCACTTCCTTCCAATGAGGTGTTATATTTTTAATAAGTTTCCCTTGGAAAAATTGCCAAGATATTCTCTCGCATATTCTTTGATACCATTTATCGCCTTCACCAACGGAAGATGAGGTGTTTCCATTTGGACAGGAAGAATTGAGAGCATCAACAATAGGAACAGCACGAGACAACATGTCTGGTACGACGTGTTCTTTCCTCTTTCGATGAATAATGGTATAGTCAAACTGCTGAAGACGTACAGCCCAACGAGATAGTCGACCAGTAGGAGATTTTAACCTGTCAAGCCACAATAAACTCGCATGGTCTCTGATGACCCTAAAATGAGATCCTTCAAGGTAAGGTCTTAGTTTTTCAATTCCCCACAGAACTCCCAAACATTCACGTTCGGTGGTAGAGTAATTGCGTTCTTGTCGAGTAAGAGACCTAGATAGATAGCATATCACCTTCTCACCGTCAGGATGCGATTGCGTTAAAACCACGCCAAGGCCATATCCCGAACTGTCTGCGTGAACTACAAAAGGCAGTGAAAAGTCAGGGCACGATAATACCGGTGCACTTATAAGACATTCTTTCAATTTATTCAAGGTTTCACTGCATTCTGAACTTCAACTGAAGGTTTTATTCTTGCGCAACAAATCGCAAAGAGAGGCTGTTAGGGTTGAAAAGTTTGGTACAAATCGCCTATACCATGAAGCCAAACCAAGTATGCGTCGAACTTCCGAAACGCATTTGGGAATAGGGATATCTATAATGGCTCGGACTTTTTCAGGATCTACTCTGAAACCAGTATCATCTACAATGTAACCCAAATATAATAGTTCTGGTCGGCAAAAGTGACATTTCTCCTTTAAAACTGTAAGATTGTCCTTTTTCAAACGCGAAAACACTTCAGTCAATATTTCAATATGTTTCTCGAACGTCTGTGACAATGATAATGTCATCCAAGTACACAAAAACATGTGGCTCAAGCTCTGAACCTAATATCTGGTCAACAAGACGTTGAAAATTAGCTGGCCCATTGGATAAACCCATCGGTAAGCGACGAAATTGAAATAAACCTCGATTAGGAACAGTAAAAGCTGTGAAAGACCGAGACGATTCAGCCAAAGGGACCTGAAAATATGCTGATTTGATGTCCATTGACGAAAGAAATTTTGCATCCCGAAGCTTGTCTAAGGTTGCCGAAATATATGGTAATGGGTAGGTATCTCGTTCTGACACTTGGTTTAATTTTCGATAGTCAACACAAAATCTGTAAGAGTTGTCCTTCTTTTTAAATAATAAAATGGGAGAAGACCAAGGACTGGTCGATCTTTCAACAATTCCTTCTGAAAGTAGCTTGTTCAATTCTGTATTAATGTGTGTTTGCATTACCGGACTGACCGGATAATACCTTTGCTTGATAGGTGGAGCAGAAGTTTTCATGACACGATGGACTAGATCTGTACATCCAAGTTTGTCGCCCATTTCCAGAAAAGCTTTTTGCACAAATTCAAGTAAAATTTGTGACTGCTCAGGTGTTAGTTGTTCTTCGGACTGTAACGCTATTGAATCAATAGAAACTTGAGAATTACTTGCAAAGACCCATTCTCCCCTTCGAAGATCAGGAATGATTTCTAATTTTTTCCAAAACTCCATACCCAAAATCAAAACATGAAGTAAAGCTGGGATGATCAAAGCTGAAATAATTTTCACACGATTTCCCAATTTCATGGGAATATCTACAGTGCCAATGCTCGAACATGTTTCCCCATTGGCCACCCGACAATTGAATATATTATCCGAATTTATTTTAAGGTTAAGTCTTTTCAACATTTCCCAGCCAGGACCCCCGACTATTGTATTTGAAGCTCCTGAATCTAGAAGGCCAAGCAGATTGATATCAAAGATTGAAACTGACAGATAGGGTCGTTTATCATCTTGCGCATGCTCCAGAACATAATCAAGAATACATTTCTGTTTATTGGACAGACAAAGATCAGCCGAATAGGGTTCGGTGGCACATTTGCGGCTATTATGGACTCCTCAAATAGTTTCCCGACCGGGCATTACATTTAGGACAAGTCCTTACCGTGAAATTTGGAAGACCACATTTGAAACAATATTTCGTTTTACCAGCAGATGTGGAACATTGCTTTGAAGTATGCCCTTGACCTTTACAGTTCCAACAAGTAATTATGGTGTCCACTTGACTAGATGAAGTAGATGACACTTCTGAATAAATGTATGCAAGCCTGGTTCCATAAGATAATTTTTATTTCTTGGAGGTGGGACAAAAGACTTAATAGCTTCCTTGCGCGCTTCTAGTTGACGACCTAATTCTAAAAGATGATTTATTGAATCAATTTTAGTTAGTACCAACTGACTTTGATAAAAAGGTGATATATTTCTGAGCAAAATTTTTAAACGGGCTTCTTCATGCACTGGTATTGTCAATCTATTGAACATGTTCTTCATTACCGCAATATACATTCCTATTGTCTCACCAGGACCTTGAGTTCTTTGCTTCACCTCTTGGAATATTTTTTCATTATAATTCGGAGGTAAAAATTGAATGCGCAACTCCTTCACAAGGTTGGACCAAGAATTAATAGTTGGTCGAACAGACCTATACCAAATGAGAGCCTTTCCAGTAAAAAGGTCACTAGCTGAAGTGAACAATTGAGCTTCCGTAACATTTCGAGAAATACAAAGCTGCTCAACATTTTCTAAAAATGCACTTAGTGAACCACGAGAAATATCACCATCAAATTTATTGATATTCCATTTGGAAACAGGCATACCCTTACAATGATTGGAAGAAGTAGAAGGAGTTGGTTGGCTAACTACCTGAACAGCTATCATCAGACTCTTCTGACTCTGAAGCACTCGACATAACAGTTGATGACAAAAGTACACTCAGTTCCAAAGGTGTAGAATGTTGTGACAACCTTTTATATTTCCTAACCCGTGATTTGAGTTCGGATTGACAATTTAGAAGGTACACTAAATGTTTTGACTTGGTTGCATGCTCATCATCCGAAGATGCAATAGCTCGTTCAGCTCGTTTGAACAAATGAATTAGTTTTGTACTAATTTTTTAAAAAATTGTATCTGACTCATCACCTGTAAAACTTGAGATCAGAGTTTGTATTTCTGTAATTTTTAAAGAAATATAGGTTAAATCATCTTCAAATGAAAATGGATGCTGAGGATACTTGAAATTTGTTGAACTCTTTTCTAATTTTATATAACCCCTCAACCATTTCCTCATATCAGCTACAAGAGTTTGATCAGTGACTCCCCGAATAGCCAATACATAAGTTAATTCTTTCTTATCAAGACGCTCTATTTGAAGTTTGCCTTCCATAATGAACAAAATTTCCCCAAAAAGTTAAAAAAAAGAAAAAATATCTCAAACAGTATTACCCTCCAACAGAAAAAATCTTAAAACCACAATCTCCTTTATCAGAAAAAAAAAAATTAATATATGAATGGGCACTGAAAATGTGTCACTCTGTATATCAATACCACAACAATAATCCTCAAAAAAAATACCAAGAATTATACACAGACTATTAGAGTCATTCTGTATAAATATAGCACTTTAAGCCTGTCAAATAGAGGGAAAAAAATATAGATTACAAATTGATTGTTTATATCACCCTGTACAGGTAATATACCGTGCAAATGAATCACCTTATATTTTAGAGAAAAACGAAAAAATATTATTCAATCTTATCTACCCTTAAACGTTTGGGCGTCATACAATGAACGTAATCTAGTAGGCAAGATCACCACTTACGCTTTTGACAAGTGTCCAAAAGCTGTCAGAGTGACAGGGTAGGCTCGCGGCTAAGCTCCAGTGAAGAGGGGAGTGGGTTGAACAAAACAAAATGTCATGTGATATTAAAATGCAGGCGCCAGTCGAATAGTAATAATTTAGGCAAATGCCACACACTCAAATGATAATCAGCTTATGATTGGAGTCATATATTATATAAGGTGACAAGGGTTTTACGATCACATAAAAATCAAAGTAGCTGAAGGCTTATTAGGAAGTATCAGAGACACTATCAAGGTGAATTAATATATATAATATTATATATATATATATATATATATATATATATATATATATATATATATATATATATATATATATATATATATATGTGTTCAGATAGGTTTCCGCGGTCAGATATTTGAAAACTAAAAGTTCGGGTTGAACCGCGTCTGGAATTTGTTGAAATTCGACGTTTCGGCTCCGATTTTGGAGCCATTTTCAAGAACTGAAAAAGAAAGAAAATAAGAAAATTTATAAATGGTTGAAACGTAATTCTACGCTGAGGTTTCAATCTGCCTACTCCTCAGGTTTAATTACGTTCGGTTTTTGTGACTTGACGTCGGGGTCTCAATCTGCCTACTCCCCATGTCTCGTCACTGGTTCTCTCTAAGGTCTCAATCTGCCTACTCCTTCGAGAGAACTGAACTCTCGAAGAAGTAGGCAGATTGAGACCTTAGAGAGAACCAGTGACGAGACATGGGGAGTAGGCAGATTGAGACCCCGACGTCAAGTCACAAAAACCGAACGTAATTAAACCTGAGGAATAGGCAGATTGAGACCTCAGCGTAGAATTACGTTTCAACCATTTATAAATTTTCTTATTTTCTTTCTTTTTCAGTTCTTGAAAATGGCTCCAAAATCGGAGCCGAAACGTCGAATTTCAACAAATTCCAGACGCGGTTCAACCCGAACTTTTAGTTTTCATATATATATATATATATATATATATATATATATATGAAAACTAAAACGTCGAATTTCAACAAATTCCAGACGCGGTTCAACCCGAACTTTTAGTTTTCATATATATATATATATATATATATATATGAAAACTAAAAGTTCGGGTTGAACCGCGTCTGGAATTTGTTGAAATTCGACGTTTCGGCTCCGATTTTGGAGCCATTTTCAAGAACTGAAAAAGAAAGAAAATAAGAAAATTTATAAATGGTTGAAACGTAATTCTACGCTGAGGTCTCAATCTGCCTACTCCTCAGGTTTAATTACGTTCGGTTTTTGTGACTTGACGTCGGGGTCTCAATCTGCCTACTCCCCATGTCTCGTCACTGGTTCTCTCTAAGGTCTCAATCTGCCTACTCCTTCGAGAGAACTGAGGAATTGTGGGTTGAGGAACTGTATTTATAGTGGACGTGGCTATAATGGCCGTGTGCAAGGTATTGGCGCGAGGTGAACTATGGGCGGGAACTGAGTTGGCGCTAGATGAGCTGTGTGCGGGAACTTGGTTGGCGCTAAGTGAGCTATGTGCGGGATGTGCAGGGCAGTGACATCTGAATGAACGATGAGTTCTCCAGCCTAACAATAAGGATGCTAACACCAAGATGAGATTCCCCCCAGACGGCTAGTGCTCTGGGATGATGATAAGTACACCGAGACAAAGGATGAGTTTCCCCCAGACGGCTAGTGCTCTGGGATGACGAAAGGTACACCGAGACAAAAGACCCTGAAATTAAATCAGTGACTGTCCCGAATAGACCTCATACCTTTGTCTAGGAAGGCCTGGTGCTAACTGCGGGAAAGATCCTGTTAGAAGGCTTCTCTACAGATGTTATTTCCTATCATAGTCCTAGTCAAAGGGTCAACGACGTCAGGCTTGATTTACACGATTTTACAAAATTTTGCCTACAAAATAAACCGAATTGCCAAAGGCTCAAAGGATAAAGTTAGGGTGTTCTGCTTACCCGAAAAAAATGTGGTTAGAAAGTGAGGTTATGATCCCCTATTGGGTGATCTATGCCCCAGCGACAGTCACTGAACTGAACAGCTGTTCTCTGACAATAGACAGCGCTAAAGATTTAAAATGACTGTAATATATCCAAAGTAAACAAACAAACTACGGAAGAAATAATGTTTCAATGACAATTAGATTTTATTAAGGTAGGCAAATTCAAGCATCAGTCTAATAAATATAAATCGAATTCAATTCTATAACTAAACCTCTGAGTAGCTGATAGTGGAAAAATAATTATGTTACAGTCTACTTGTGTTTTTTGAGTTAGCCCTGGTGTTTGATCAGGCCTTATTTTCTGTCTGGACAATTTTCTCCATTATTTATGATTAACTCTTTTGAATCGATATGAATTATAAAAGTTCTTCTATTACAATGCTTCCACAGATTTTCTCTTTTTGTCCCATCCTCATTCATATCATCACTTATGCACACTTACCCAGGTTTGATATTCACATATCCGAATTTTTTCTCTTCACCGCATTTTTTTTCTTATCTTTCAGGGTTTCAAGTTTTGTTACATTATTCTGTAGATAAATTCTCAACGGTATTATAGACCATCATGATGTGGATTATATTCTTATCTTTCTATCATTTTGTGCAAATTATTTACTGAAATGAAAAAATTCAATAGATATGAACCCTCCATAGGAAATTTTACGTACGACTATGTTCATTTGGGATGATATTTCGTTAAGGAACAGCTTTAAATATTGTCATTCCATTACATTGTAATCTAGAAAGGCTCTTACTCTTTACGACCAATCAATATTTCCAAGTAGCACTTAAAACTAGTAAGTATTGTATAAATTTCAATCCGATCTCTATATACATTTTATTCGAGTTTTGTCGGTCATTTGAAGTTTTTGTTGTGATATGTAGCATAACTACAGATTGTGAGTGTTTCGAACACATTGATAAACTTTCGGAAACATGAAATTAGTTTCCAGAATAATGAGAAAAGTTGTAAGCTAAATGTATGTTTGTACAAAAATCTTACTTTTGTATTGTTGCACTATATCGATAATGTCCAAATCATTATTTACGACACGAAAATTCTAATGTTGAAACTTTACTGGAAGAAATGATCAAAAGTTTTGACTGTAATACCCATTGAATCACCAAATAAATTATCCAAATTTGCTTTCTAGCTATTCTAAAGTTTGTGACTTAATTTGTTGATTATTTTCAAAACGTTCATAGCCCAGGAAAGTTAGTGCAATAAAGAGCTCCAGCCTCTAAAAATTTCTCGATAATTGAAAATGGTTTAAATCACTCTTGGTGGTCCTGAATAACTGGTTAATGAGTTTGCGACAGTTTCTAGGTTTCCAGTCATATTCGAAAAGTAGGCATCCTACAGAAAATGTTACTGATTTTTTCAAACATTGAATTATGCATCGAATAGCTTTGAACACAGCAATCGCTAGTCGAAAATAGGCAATTTTTACCTACTTTGCTTAAAAGTTGACAGTTCTCAAATTCTAACGCCTGTAGGTCGAAAATAAATGCTTTGATTAAAAAATGTTAAAGGAAAAAGTTGTGGAAAATTTTATTCCTAATCAGACGCTCTTCAAAATTTGAAATTCGCTTACTCCAGTACCAAGATATGAATTTTATTCCAAGAAAGGTCGTACACGGAAAAAAATGTGTGGAGTTTTTTCCTACAATTGTTCAAAACTTTTAAACAAATTGTGTTTGAAATGGTTACAGAAACAATTTTGTGAAGAAATATCGCAAACTATTGTTCATCCTAATTTGTTGTAATGATATACCCACATTGTGTTTATTTCCTTGAATGCATTTTTTGCACAATATTGTTCAAATTGTAAAGCAACACCTTTGTGTATAAATGTTACAAAATGTTTAGGTCTTTTATGAACAACTCTGTGGACTTTATAGGGTAAAACCCCCAATTATTGACACCCAGCCATTTGTTGACACTCTTGATGGAAATTTCATATTATTGTGAAATGATCGTAGGTAAATTGATGATAATCTTATATTTTTTCGTGATTCGGCAACACCGTCTATTATTAGTAACGAAATGTTTCTTTTGGTTCAGTTCGATGGAAGACTCAGAGGAGAGCAGTATATCCTAGTGTTTCGAGCGGGTAGAAAAATTGAGAATTTGTTAAAAATATTCCTTAACTAAATCTACAGAAATTTGCCTTATAAAACCTTAAATTGAACTTTCAACTAACTTGTATATTCCTTAGAGTTTAAGACATATGTTAAGCTATGTAAAAACAACAACAATGTAATTTTAAAGAAAAACTATGGGTGCCAACATTTAAAGTCTCTATTTGAGCTACTCCAAATGTTGTCACACAAGTGTCAACATTACGTTCAGAAATGGATTGCATTTTCCATTCGTTGGCACTGATTAAATACCTTCATTCAGTTATAGTTAAGAAGAAATGGTACCGAAGAGCAAAATTAAAAACAAAGACAGTTACGACCAACGAAGAAAGAATCGAAAAATATCAAGAAATAAGGTAAATATTGTAATTTCACCAAAGATGCAATGGTATTGTCCACTCTGTTGCTAGCGGGATAGATCAAATCCATTGTTATCCATTTATTTGTAAAAAGGCACATCTTTGTCAACAGAGTAAGACATTTCATAATCTATCACAAAATTATGTTTTTAGAAAATTTCCCTGTCATTGTTTCTCATTTTCAATATAAAACTGGTGCCAATATTTGGAATACATTTTGATGTATAATCTAAATGTTAACCTGAGTATTCAGCGGTTGTGTTAATTTTGAAATATCGAGTTTTGCTGAAAATCTTTTGAATAAATATATATTTTTCTCAATCAATATAAATATAACTTAAATGTTCTTTCAATTTCAGGCAAAATATATAAACCTACACTAAAAGTGAAGAAAATGAACTAAAAGGATTTCCTAGACGTCAAGTTGATATTCAAGCAGCTGTAAAATCGTTTTTAGACGCAGATGTCCGACCCGCTCCTTTCAAGAATAATTTTCCAGGAAATTGTTGGTATACATTATTCATAAAACGACATCCTGAATTGGCAGAACGAACCCCAGAAGGTGTAACGGGTGCCTCAGCAAATGTGTCTAAAAAAGACATAAAAGGATTGTTTCGAGATATAGAGGAGTCTGAAGAAAAAAGACCTTTTGTCTATTCTTGAAAATCCTTCTCGAGTATATAACGGTGACGAAACCTGTTATCAATTTTGCCCAAAATTGGGAAAGGTGATTGCTCCGAAGGGAAAGAAAAACATCTATGAAATCGATCAAAGCAATGCGAAACAGAACTTGACTGTGATGTTTACATTCTCAGCATCTGGCGAGACAACTTTCCCAATGATTATATACCCTAACAAACGTTTGCAAAAAACATTCTGGAGGGCATTCCTGACTCTTGGGGTATTGGACTAACTGAGAACGGCTGGATGAAGTCTGATATATTCGTGGATTGAAAATGTTTTGTATCCTTCCTTGAAAAATAAGGTAGAATTTCCCGTAATTCTGTTCGTTAATGGACATACAACATTTGTCCTTGGAACTCAGTGATGCATGTACAGAATTACAAATTATTTTGATTGCCTTATATCCAAACTCCACTAGACTTTTACAACTAGCGGATGTAGCAAATTTTAAGCCTCTGAAGCATATGTAGAAAAAAAGTGTTCTCGAATGGAGAAGAAAAAATTCTTACTATAATTTAACAAAACAGCACTTTGCCCCTTTTCTGAAAGAAGCCTTAGTGCACTTGATTCAAAGCTTGAGGCCTCTATCCATGGAACATGAATGCCTTGGATTATTCCAAATGTCTTGGAAAAAACGAACCTATTCCTTCTACTGAAGAAAACGGTAATCCTTCAGACAAGCTCTATGACAAATTGCCTGAATTGTTTGATGAAAAATTGAAAACGGAAATGAAAAGAAACATGCGAACTAGATGTACATCAGAACACTGTGCGACCTCAGGAAAACACTGGAGGGCACTATATCACCTGTCGACTACTATCAAGACAGGTGGGTGTTTGTGGCTAAGCAAACAGTGGAGATGGGGTGGGTAACCAAATTAGAGAATTAAAAAAAGATCTTAATGGGCGCCAGATAAATTCAAGCATTCAAACACCATAAGTGACTAGCAACATTAACAATTTACCAATTAACATTGAAATAAAAGATAAAAAGATAAAGTACCCAAAATAATTTATTCAATGATCTTGCGAATAAAATAAAGAAATACAAATATATATGAAAAATGTAACAGCAGCAACGTCTTCGTTGATCCTACAAAATATTGATTAATTGTATCAGGCCCAAGCAATCAATAGTCATCAACGCGTATTAAAAATCATTATCATTATACATTCAGCAAGCATAAGCACTACGTAAGCATAAACTATTAGCAAAACAAAAAAAAGGTGAACCGTGATCAAGTTATAAGCAAACACAATAAGCAATAATCAAGATATTGCAAGAAAGGAAAACACCAATCAAAATAATTATTAGTCATTCACTAGGAGCAGCAAAAATATTGTATGCTTCCACTACATACGTATGAAGCCAAGAGTAAACTTATCAACTAAGTAAGCAAGTCATCAGCAGAGTTGTAGCAAAATTATTGTATGCATTCGGCACTATTCAATTTTCGCTTCACAACCATAAATCCCAATGAACATTTGACTTGAAGGCAAGTAGGAATATGAGGTAGCAATAGGTCTAACTACAAATAGCAATACGAGAAAGCAGGCAAATGATAATGATAAAAGAACGATCAGTTCCAAAAACTTGCGTGCTTCCAGCGGCGATCCAAGAATTCCTTGCTATGACTTCCTGACTTGGGACATCCGGTATTATTCCGAAGATGAACAGGTTTGATAAATTCCAGAGATCAACAGTTTCAGTAAATTTCCTTCGTTTAGGTTGATTTCCGTATAAAAATAAAACCCTAGGGAAGAAATACTTCATCAGAACCAAATATACTAAAGTTGACTTCATCCCAACCCAATTGAGATTAATGGACTAAACTTTGGTACCCCTGTATAATCATATAAAAAAAATAATGAACGTTGGTTGCAGTTATCACGTCAAATGAGATATAGACCAAAACTAATACAAATATAGTAATACTATAACGAATTATGGGACAACCCGTTGAATTACAAGAATAATCTGTGAATTAGAAACCCACTTATATAAATATCAAGTTGAATTTCATCGATAAAATCGAATATAACTCAGAAATAAAACAACTTTGAGATGGGTGTATCGTGGGACACCCGGTATAACAAAATACAATAGATGTCTTTGCACAAATGAGAATTCTTACAATCTGCTATAACTTAATTTCATTGACTCCTTTGGAAATATTAAACGTATGTAAGAATTCTCTGGTAGCATTTTCTCATAACTAAAATACATATAATATAATTGAAATCTTACCCTGGCCAAGGGGTTTTATTCGTTAAACCGTACGCAGCCTGATGTTGTTTAGCCTGAAAGTCTTTCTGGAACTTAAGGAGTGTCTATGGGCCTTATTCTTGTCTCTTATGAATCTAATAATAATAAAATAGATTGTAGGATTGGTAGAGATAATACCAAGACTTAGACAACAAACGAGATTATTCAACGGTGCATTAAAACATACCTGATGTTCGGAAATCCTGACACAGCACAGTCAATTTCATAACCACTAAAATCCTCTAAGAGTTTTAGTTTCAGATTGCCAATATACATTCAAAATGATCAATCAATCTTTCACCATATAATTCTGAATTGTAAAAGCGTTCCCAACAAAGGATGATTCAGATAATCAGAGATTCTACAATTCAACAAGTGGTCTTCAGGAAATGAACTGTTATCCACGAAGGTCGATACGAAAATGAACTGAAACGTTCGAATAAGAAATATGACACCCGAGAACTAAATCCTCTTAACACCTGAGGGCGTTACAGTATTATGCCAACCATCAATCCTATTACAGATAACTTAAAATAAGTCGATTAACACAATTTATAATTAATTACAATACATAATTACAACAATAAGACTATTTAACAAATATTCTACAAATAATCTAACTGTTCTGCATCTCAACGACTAGTAGTTCTAGAACAGTTCCAGTGTAAGAGTCGGAAACACCCTACGGCAGATTGGACAGATGTCAAACTACAGTCAGCAGCTGACTGCTGAATTGGTTATGGAGTTCGTTTCCAAAATTCATAATGCCTAATAATGAAGACTTTAATATTTGCTGATAATGATAGGGAATATGCACCGAAATGAGGTAAGTCGTCTTGAATTATATTTTTAGTCTGAATACTAAAAGTGTCACAAAGCGAAATATTCATCTGAAAATACGAATCAAATCATAGAAATCCAGAGCTAAATAGTATTCTTTTTCAGGCGATTAGATTTTGATATTCAAGCCGACCTTCTAAGAGTGTAAATAACAACCTATGGGAGGTTCTTGGTGATACACAAGCGATAGTGAGCTATTATCAGTTGGACAAAACAGAAGGTGAGGAAGTAACAAGGCTATTTTCAACCTAGCAGGAAGTATCAACCTGTTCGAGGCGATGAGCCGACTGGGATGTGGTAGGTGCTAACCACGTTTCACGTTAGTACAGGAGCTAACATTTATTTTTATATATTTCAGGTATGATTTGCCAAGGAGCGAAAAACTTCAACAACATGAAGATATTGGACTGAAACGACCTTTTTATCACTTAATGTTGTAGCATTTCAATGAATAAATATTCAAAAGTAAGGTTCAGAATTATGAAGGCTCAGGTAGGGCTACTTTAATCTTAGTGTTGAATTAAAACGTAACAACTGTAAATATTTTGAAACTCTACAGGAGATATATTCAAGATTAGAGTCTTTACAGCAAATGAGATCGAGCAAATGCCAATTATTATACATGATGATATTAATACTCAGTTCATTGACGAAGGTACAAAAACAAACAATTTGGAGTGTGACTTCGTTATCACAGAAAACTTTTCATTAGAATTGGAAGAATCAAACCAACTTGATATTTCTGATGTCAACCAGAACAATTCATCAAATTAAATAATGGAGACTGCAACAAATAATGATGAGGCGAATATAAGTAACATAATGAGTACAAGCGAACAAGAAGTGTTGATGTCGATGTTAAACGTAGATAAACTGGAACAAATTGAAGAGCAATGCAATGTTCCAGTTATCAAAAATTATTCAACTATTCCTCAAACTACAGTCAGAAAAGGGGTACGGCAAACTGAGCGAGTTAGCTTTGTACTAACTTCTTCTGTAAATAAAAGTAATGCTCTAGCGAAAGAAAAGGAAAAAGAAGAAAAGGAGAGGAAGAAATTGGAGAATGATCAAAAGAGAATGTTGAAAGCGATAGAAAATAAACATGAGAGTCCGAAGCAAAATAGCACCAAAAAAACTAAAGTGGTTAATACATAACCGTCAAATAAATTATCGCACGTCAGAAACTTGAATAATATTTTAGATGAGCCAGTATCAGTTAATCGCAGTCCTAGTACTGTTTCCACATCTATCACCAATACCAAACCAAAAAGCAATGTCAAAGAGTTATATTCAAATAACCATTCTTGTATTCCCAAAAATAATATTGTTGCCTCTAAAGGCTTGTGTTTCTGTTGTACAAAGAATTTATACATGACAAACATTGGCATAAAATGCCAGAAGTGTACGCGGGCCTACCATGTCAGATGCTTGAAAAAACAAAATGTATACAAAGAGTTTTTTCTATGTAAAGTTTGTACAGAAAAAAAAAAGTGATGTGAATTCTAGATTATAAAAAAGAAAGTTTATTAGTTTTTTGATGGATTGACATGTCAAATACAGATTGATTATCTATCAAAATTTAATATATTTGTTATATTTATATATAAATAAAGTAAATATTTATATAATAATTTTAATTTTTCATATTGATTATATATTTTTTTCTCTAGGGTATGGTTGCAATTTCAATCAATTTGTACCATTTCAATTATTGGGTGTTAATATAAATGAGTGCCAATAAATGGGTGCCCATAATTGATATCATTACCAACAATTGGGTGCCAATAATTAGAATTCTGGTGCCAATAATTGGAAAACTGTATTTTGCCATCAATTATATGATTTTTAAATTCCATGGTTATCATTCCATAATGTCATTAGATTTACTAACATTGGCATTCATTGGTAAATCAACTTGTGAAACGGCGATCAAAACTATCTTCATATTTGTTTTCTGTTGCGAAAATTGTACAGCTATATCTGTTAAAATGCCAATAATTGGGGTTTTTACCCTAATTCCAAAATACACAACTTTGTGCAAGAAAATTGAATAAAATTGTTATTTTTTACACAGCTCTGTAGAGTTTCTGGATTTAAAATACACAATAATGTGTTAGTATTCTACACACAAGTTTATTTTATTCTATAGTTCTGTGTACAAAACTGAAATTCAGAATACACAATACTATATAAAAATGTAACACAAAGGTTCGTGTTTTTTAAAATAGCTAGCTGTGTAGAGAATATAAATTCATTATACTCTCTTGTGTGTATACATTTTACACAATTTTGTTTCTGTTTTAAAAATAGATCTGATATCAAAATACACAATATTGTTGAACGTTTTTACAAACATTTTAGTATTTTTCTCCAACAGTTCTGTATAGGGTGCTCCATAAGCAATGTTTCATTGAAATCGCATTTAGGTAGATATATAGTATTTTATTGTGGTGAAAGGGTTTTTACATAAGCTTTTTATATTTTCTATGCATTTCAGTCGTCTGTGAGTGAGATAATGGTCCATGATACCCTATAATTTTAATCGCAATTTTTTTAACATATCTCTAACAGTTCATTTGATGGAGGAAGAATAAGAAAGAAAATTACATCCAATAAATATTTGTTTTTATTTATAAGTAACAAAAAAAGTTCAAAATTAAAATCTATACAGAAAAAATGTCACACTCGACTCAGGATTTCACCTCCAGCCTCGCACAGATGTTCCTGAAACAAAGGGCAATCAAACAATTTATAAAAGTACCACAAGTGAACCAAAAATTACACAACAATTGGCGTCAACTGATACGTTTTTACACAATTGTGGAAACCACAAATCAAATCCAACACATAGGCACTATGATCTGAGTATCGAAAAGGCTGGTACCTATTTATAGATATAACTCGTATTACTAATGATTTCGCAAATTAATCTGTAGTAGAAGTTGTACTTACCCATATATTTTTCTTGGAGGGATTCTAGATCCTAAAGTTTTAAATTTGCGAGAACTTCGTCCATTATTAGCTGCATGTAGGAAGCACAACCATAAAATTGAACTGGCCGGTTTAGGGTTCAAATTGACGACTTACTGAGCACTTGAACTTATAATGAACTGCAACTATAAAACAACTAATTTCTTTCTGTGATTGAACAAAACTACTAAAAACTACGTATTGCCATTTGCCACCTGTTACTCCTGTTGGCTGGTGCCCTGACTGGGGTGTAGCGTTATTGCGTTCGGTTTCAGTTCGGTTAGTTTTGTGTGCCAGCGCTGCCGGATCACAGATGTAATACTTTCACCCCAGACTAGTGGAGAGAAATAAATAAATAACTAACTAGTAACCGGAACCGCCAATGTTAGTTAGCAGAATTGCTTGGATAAAACAAGACTGAAAATATCCATGTTTACGATCAAATCGGTGAATCTGGCTTACTATGCTCTCTGCATCAATGAATAATTTTTTTTCCATTGCACAAAATGAACAAACTGTGTTATGTGATAGCAGTATTGGCAACGCAGCACCGAATCCCACATTGCTTGTAAACGGAGAAAGCTGAAATTGTGGTAGGCTGCAAATGGCGCGAAAATTAAGGTGTTTAAGTTATCCCAAAGAACACGGTCAGTGTGTCTGTACCTAGGTGATTTTAACATTATATTGAGTATCTACCTAGTCAGTGATAACAGACATATCGTTAACATAAGAACAAGAGGTAACAAAACTAAAAAAGAGATCGGGCCCTCAATTGTATGAGGGCCCTCTAGGTTCATGTATGCCACTCTGTCTACTTTTTATTGAGATGGAACAAGTATAATTAAGCAAACAAAGTGTAGATAAAGACGATATTAGAGAAGTTATTAATTTTTCTTGTACCCCACCATAGTGTACAGAAAAACCTTTTTTCGGAGATCAACAGAATGTTTATTAAATACGTAGAATAGAACATAATGTATAATATAAAAGGTCTTCCTGCTCATAAAAGAGAACATAGGCATTTCCACTCTTGAGGGATTTAGATGAAATTGGGGTTACTCGTGAATCATTATATTCATGCCACGTGCTCGTATATGGATGTCTACAGTATGCCATGTAGTGTCCGCTGTAGGTAGTTCCACTGTGATTGAAGAGTGCATACAAATTATAGCGACAAGGGGTTACGTTGTCTGCTGCATAATTAACCATGTCCAATCCCTCTAAAGGAAAATCGATGACAACATTAAATTTTCTTTGGAATCTTCCTGTCGAAGAAAATCGTTTCAAATGGATCACTAACATTTTCGGGAACTTATGAATTGATATGGATTTGATGCACTTCCTTCTCTCTTTACACTTCGTACATATCGGCTTCTCGTCACCATCCAAAGTTTCTTCTCTTTTGAATGAATCCAAGCATTGTGACAGTCTAAGTTGGCCTGTTCTTCGAGGTATTGGGAGGGAAAGATCCCAGAACGGATCAAAAGTGACTGAACTGTGACCACAATGAGTACATTTCAATTTAGATTTCAACTGGCCAACGAAGTTATCTACAATTTTGGAACTGTCCGTCCTTAAGTATCGTGACCATGACTCTATATAGAGCCTTCTCACTGTCACTTAATTTCTCATCTATCTCTGACATAATGTGTTTCGGCTATCATTCAGTAGGTGTGTGTGTGTGTGATTGAGTTTTGGCTTTTGGGGTATACCAATTAGCCAGACTATTTTATATTTTGAATAGAACTCAGACATTGCCAGATTTTTTTATTTATTTTTTTTTTTGTTTTTTTTTCGGGATAAGATTTTTATTTTTTTTTGCATCATTTTCAGTTCAACTTTTGTTTTTGGCTATCATGATTTTTTTTTATTTAAAATTTTCCATATTAAATTTTTTTTATTATTTTTTTATTTTTTATTTTTTATTTTTTTTATTTTCCCTTATTCTTTGTTTCATACAAGTTTTGTATCATCCGTGTATCGGTTACAATAGTTTTGTTAGTAATTCTTGACTATGTATTACAATTTCATTTTGCATCTTGTTATGTGATTATAAAGATTTCTGTATGTTTTCGTATTATCTAAAAACAATAAATAATTCTAATTGATTGGCAGGGGGATCTTCATGGAAATTAATTCTGAGAATAATTTATTCAAACTTTGATAATACAGTGAACACTCCAGAATTATATGGTTCAGATCTCCGTATTCACCGCAGGTACAATATGGGTTGTCTGATAAACCTATTTTAAATTTGTATGCTGGGCAGAGAGCATGGTTCGACCTTACTCTGTTTAATGTGTTGATGAAATTCCTATCGTTCTCTTGTTTGAACCACCTGGTTCCTGAAATATTCGGAAATAGATGCTTGTAGATTTTGCCTGTTTCAGAGTCGGAAAATTCGTTCTGCCATTTTCCAATTCCCTTCTATATACTCGGTTCAAGTCCGAACAAGGTACGGAATGTTCAAGGTGTTGTTCTCCAGTCGAGGATGCTTGCTTTGCCACTTGGTCCACTATCTCATTCCCTTTTATTCCGGAGTGACCTTTTACCCACACTATATCAACTTTTCTATTCTGTAACATTATTTCTTTGTGGGTTTTGGCGATCTCGATTTCCAGTATAGAAAACTGCTTGTGGTTTTGGAGGTTATGGAGGTTGTCTATCGAGCTCTTGCTGTCTTTAAAAATAATAGACTGAAAGATTTGTTGTGAGAGGATGTATCGCATTGCCATCAGAATGGCTGTCAATTCCGCCGTGTAAATTGATGCCTCATTCGGCAATTTGTAGGTGTGGAAATAGGTACTGTTGGAGTGGTAGAATGCGAAACCTGTCTTTTCAGATATTTTTGATCCGTCTGTGAAGATGAAATCTGCATTAGGCCATCGTTCATTAATATAGTTTAAGAACTTTTCGTCACTCTGTGCTGTTATCTCATCGATAAAATGGACATTAATTTCATCAGTAGGTAAAATATATGAAAATGATATTTTACTTTCTCACTCTTTAGTTTTTGTAAATGAATAATAGGTACATATATATACCTAATAATCACCTAGTCATTAGTAGATAAGTATATCTACATTATTGCTGTTCTTTCAGTCGTGTTTGTGAATTATTCACAATTCATGTTGTACTGTTTGAATAAAATTCATCCACAACCATGTATTACACATATTGTGAATAATAGTTACAAACCTGTGAAAAATTTCATCACCAAAGAAAATAAACAAACATTTGAAAAAAAAAACATCACAACCATATGTACTTATTCACTACAATTGTATACATTATTTACACATTTTTTTTACAATGTTAAAGGAGAAAATATCCACAGCGATTTCTTTCCGTGTAGTGCCAAATTTCCAGCCCAATGCAGCAAACTCCGTCTGAACTCAAAACTTTTCACTTTCTTGCATTTTTTCCAGTGAAACGTTATCAACTCATTTTGAACTGAAAATCATTTTTATCAAGGTTTGATTACGTAGGTAACTACAGTTATTACCTGATTAAACGATCACAGAACAACAGGGAGAGAAAATGAGAATGATAGTTGTTCAATATGGCAAACAATTTATAAATAATTAAATGAGTCATAATAATCAGAAGGGGGTTAATTACATGGGTCATAACAATGAAGAGCTCCTAGTTCGTTTCAGTAGATCCTGTGAGTGGAACAATAGTTTTGTATCATTACTGATTATCAAGAATTATTGTACAACAAATTATGAATTACAATAAATCACCATTTCCAAATCACATGTCGTAGCTGGTTCGTCTTCTTTTAGACAGTCCAACTTGTTCGGGGAAGTCATCATCGGAATCGATTTCTTGTTCTTCTTCTTTCTCCTTTTTTACGGCGGCTTTCTCTTCTGCCTCCAGATCATCTTCGTCTTCCGACGCACTCTCCTCGGACTGGACTTTGGTGGACTCGATGGTGATTTCATGCTGCTCACTCACATTAGTAAGGCACGCATGCCCCTTGCATTGGGCACAAATGGCTGAGCACTTGAGCTCGACTTTCTTACAGGAGCATGCATTCTTTTATCATTATTTGCAGTCGCAGAAAATGAAGTTGAGCAATTCTTCGGATACTGGAAGCTGAGTGGTTTGGATACGTATCAAACCATCCTCATTGCTCTGCATTGATCTGTCAGTCTCCCCATATCTGTACCTGCAAAAACGACCTGAAATATGTCAAGTTGTAGGAGTTTCTTGAGAGGGCCCTCTGAAAGAGTGGAAATCTCAGTCGCTTGGAAGATTGTCCTCTATTGCCTGAGTAAACTACTGCAATGAACTTCGCTCCAGCCTCAACAACCTCGCCAAGGGACGATGAACTGAGTCCCTCCTTCAAACACCTATTAAGGTAAGGTAAGAGGAAGAAGTAAGGGACCCTACAAGGACAAAAGACCAAGTGACCGGCGCCTACTCCCCTTTGGTTGTCTGGAGTGTGGAAAATTAGAGGTCATACTACCAAACAAAATGATCTTTGGGTGTTTCTTTCAATTGAGTCTACAGTATGAAAAATGGTGGATTACGCAATCCAGTCTTCCACAAAAAAACTATACAATAGGTATGGTCGTCGGCAAGTATTCAAGAGAAAACAACTACTGCCCTCTACGATCACTGAATTATATCTATTTAATATTTGGCAAATATTTCTACAAGAACAACTTTGCAATGCATTTTAAATATCGAAGCACAAATTATTTTTCGACTTAATGGGGAGAACACCTCCGTACCGGTTTCATGGTCTTTGCCAATCATCAGCGAAGACTAGTTCGAACCATTCGGATCGAAAAATCCTTCCACCCAAATTGGAAATCCCAAGGCACGTTCCGAGTGGTTGCCTCTTGTTTTTCAGGACAGCATATGCTTTTTGTAAAGCATTTTGAAGATGTGTCGAGGCTGCGTCAAATTCCTCTATTGATTCGATGGATGTTTGGTGGTTCTTTGTTTCTCTTACAAGATGCTCTTTGTAAGGATACCAGTTGGTCAACTTTGGCACCCTATATCCCTCAAAGCGTGTCTCCGATGTCTCCAAGTCGAACCTAATGTGCTGATGGTCTGACATTGAAGAGTCATCAGAAACATGCCAGTTGTTGACGGTATAAGCTTAAAATATCCCTGTCAGAAATAAAATGATTTCTAGCTCTCGAGCAATTTTTAGAGGTTAGAGTATTAATTTGCCTGGACTATGAGTAACTTTATGGATAATTTGAGACAGTCTGGAAAGTACATTTGATCTCAAATTTCCCGTTAAATCAATTTTGAGTATATCATTCATTCTGCCAGTGTGAGTTGAACTTGCGATTATGATTGGAAAAAATCCACGTCACGATGATCGTATTCACATCCGTTCGTACGTTTAGTATACGTGGGTTTATTTGGTATGACCAAAGCAAAGTTGGTTGAAGAACAATTATTCTGTTCTATCGGATCCACATAGCTCGTCTCGCTTAATTTAGAATTTGATTGATTCTATTCATTTCGCCAGGCAATTTCCGCTGATGATTTCAGATCCGCAGATATTGTTTTCGATTAGGTTTTCACTTCCACGCCAATAATGGCTTACCAGGCGTGCCTGTCGGCTTCTTCGTTTCCTGAAATCTCTTTGTGTGTGGATATCTAGATGAACCGGCTGCTATAGGGAAAGATGTATCTCAAACAACTCTCGTTTGGATACTGGGGAATACGATAATTCAGATAATATGGGTGTGGAGTAAGGAGAGATTTTAATGATTCTGTGAGATTGTCATTGTTCAGGAAGAAGCTTGAGTTGTGTGGGATAGAAATATTTAAGAGGAAGGCAGTTTGGCTGGATAAAGTAGTTCTTATAGTGTACCGAACATAGATGGAATGAAAATTTTGAAGTGTTGTCTACTGCATACACACAAAAAAAGTACTGAATCAAATAAACTTTATTTCAGTCAAACAAATTTGTTGTTTCAATATGGCGAAATAAACCTATTGTTTTAATGGTAACTGGAGTATACTTGAAATCCAAAAGAAATATTTGTTTGATACAAAAAATCTTGAACAAAGCCGAGTGTTATATTTTCCTCAACCAATTCTTTTGAGTTGTTTGATGCAAGTCTCACAATGCATTGTTGTTGTTTTTTCTTCATTTCAGTGGAGTATATTGCTCTTTGGAACCAAACGAAAAATTATGTAAATTCAGAATTAATGGAAATGGTTCAAGAATATGAACTACTTGATTGTAGAATTTGAATCACCCAAATGAAAAAAATATTCATTTGAGTTAGGGAATTACATTATTTTCTTCAAAGACATGGCCGATATAATGCAAAATATTGTGTGGTTTTCTTTGGATATCTATTTCATTTCATAATATATAGTATTGGATTTAAAGTATGGCTCTCTGAAATCAAATACATAATCACGTGAATTCAGTATCAGAAAAACTACTTAATGAATCTTGAACACTAGTAAGAAACTAATATTTCCTCGAATAGAGTAAATATATTGTTTGGTCCAAACATGCGATTATTAAAATTTCTATGAAATTTATATTGTCCCATAAGTATTGAGCAATATTTCAGAAACATGGATTATTAGTAAAAATACCGCTAGCAGTTTCTATTCTTTTTTAGGTGCAGTATGGAAACAATTCTTGATGATAAATTTCATAAAATTCTATCAATTTTTTTGAAACAATTTGTAAGTTATCACGGAATTTTTTTTGTTAGGCGCACTTTCCAGAGGCAAACAACTCAAATATGAAAAGTAGCTTCCATGTTATTTTTACACATGCCACATGCTTTTGAAGTAATGCTCAATATTTG
This sequence comes from Chrysolina americana, assembly GCA_958502065.1. NCBI lineage: Eukaryota > Metazoa > Arthropoda > Insecta > Coleoptera > Chrysomelidae > Chrysolina > Chrysolina americana. Next base: position 57,810,905 of record OY293412.1, read on the forward strand.
TAGGGTTATTCATTCAACTCTGTATAATGGGGAATCAACGATTCATTGAAAGCAAATTATTATTGAACAGAATTTATAATTCTTTGTAGGTACTAGAATATGGTAAAATACAATACATTAATAAATTCAATTCCTTTAATCTTTAGCATGGTTTTAGAAACAGGAAGCATAAAAATCAAACACTATATATATGGTTGTAATATAAAAATTTTGCCACAGTAGAAATTCATTATTTTCCCTTTTGCATCCTCGAAATCTTCTGCTGATTTGATGTGAATGAAGAGATCCCTACTTTCCGAAATAGATCGTTCCCAATGGAGTTTTGTTAATTTTTCACATCCAGTTCTTACTTTACATGAAATCTATACGTTAGTTGATATAAATAAATATCCATATATGGAATCTGAAAAAAAAATTAAAAATTATATTGGTCTATGAGCGAAACTTCTTAAACCTAATTAAACATAATGTTTGTTGCAAAACAGGTTATTATGTAAACCTCAGGGACGTTAATAGTAATAATATACTACTATTTTGTTATGAAACGATAGTCCAAATATATTTTATATTTAATTTAATCTTCAGATAACTTCTTACTAAAATATAAAAAATTCTTAATACACAAGAAACTCTTCAGAATGAAACGAATTCCTCGATCATGCGCCTCAACTTACCTAAATGCAGGTACAAAGTCTATTAAGACTAAACAGCGAAACCAGAAAGCTTTTAGAATTAAGAATGTATCGACAGACTATGAATGTTTAACAAATTTATTGTCTTGACAACAACAAATTCGCACCTTTCACCACAGAGTGTATAAAAAATGAGTTCTCAGCATTCATCATGCTGCAACTACTCCCCCCTCATTACCTTTACTGTATGCAATGAATGACATACTTACATACATTAAGGTAAAGAAAAATACTTTTTCTAATGGCAAACATGAAAAATTCCTCTTTCTTCTTGAGATTCAGGATGTATTAATATGTAAGATTTTGAACTATTTTTTTTTAATCTATAAGGACCTTCAAATAGAAGAAAAAATTTTTTAGTTTCATTATCCAAGGATGAAGAAATATGATTAGCTTTCAATAAAACCAAGTCATCAACTGAAAATGTTTCAAAGTTTTTGATATTCAAAAACGCACGTTTTTGACTTCTTTTTAATAAATTTTCCTTAGCAAATAATAATTTTATGTGGGCATCAGCATTTAAGTTCACCGATGGAAAGTTCAGTATACTCCTAAGTGGACAACAAGGCTGTTTTCCAAACTGTAATTCCACAGGCGAATACCCTGTAGCTTCATGAGTCACATTAATTAAAAATTCTGCTATGCGCTGCACTTCTAATGCCCAACGGGTATGTTTTTTATAACAAAATGTACGAAATAATCTTCCCAATACTCTCATGACACGTTATGTGGGATTACTTTGTGGATGCCGAGCAGAGGTATATTTCACATCAATACCATACTTATTCGTTGTATTACGCCAAATATTCGATGTGAATTATGTTCCTTGATCAGATAAAATTGCCTTGGGAACATCAATTTTTTTGAAATAATGATTCGAAAGATGATACACTATTGCTTCTGCGGTGGCATGTTTCATCATATAAAGTTACACAAATTTAGAAAAAACATCTAACACTACCAAAAGTCCTCTGGAAACCGGCAAGGGTCCAAACAAATCTACTGAAATTAATTCACCAGGAGATTCTGATATGATGGATTCAAAAGGAGGATTCGGTAAAATTGATATTTTTGTTTTCTGACAGAGATCACAAGTTTTGAGTTGTTTTTTTATGTTTCGATGCACATTTTTGCACCAAATCTCACATCACATGGCACACCAGGTTTTGTAAATTCCGAAGTGACCAAAACTTTCATGATAGTTTTTAATATATTCAGTTATGTGATCTTTCGGAACGCAGAGAAGATGACCATTATCTGTAGCGTAATACAGAATATCATTATGTAAAATAATTTTGTCATATTCAAGATCAGTATTTATTTTGTCAATAATTTTATTCAAATACGGATCCAGTTTCTGATATTTTGCAATATTTTTTACACAATTTTTAAAATTATATGGAAATTCAATATGTAGAATTTTGAATGATCTATCATCGGGAACAGAAGGTCGCTGTATAGGATTTCTAGAAAGTGTGCCTGGAACGATATTATTTGAGCCCTTTATATACTCGATTTCGAATGAAAATTCCTGCATAGCTAATACCCAACGTGATATACGACTGGACAGTAAACGACACGAATTTAAATATTGTAGAGAACGATGATCGGTTCTGATTATGAAATGTTTACCTATCAAATAAACACGCCATTTAAGTAATGCAAAAATTATACTCAACAATTCTTTCTCTGGTACCGAATAACGTGTTTCCCTATCCAGTAATTTTCTAGTAGCATTAGCCACTATTTTTTGCTTTTCTCATGCATTTGATATAGCACCTGTATCACTTGCATCACATTGGACATAAAATACTCTGTCCTCTCTGGGGTGATACAACATGACCTCACGTCGTTACATTTTCAAATGCATTCTGCTGTTCAACACCCCAAACCCACTTAATATTTTTACGGAGTTGCATACATATTATATAATGAACAATTTATTATAAATCCATGCAAGGTGATTTGATTTGTCAACTATCACAAGTGAGCGCCATCAAGGAGATAATAGAGCAAGTTTTATAATTAGTTGATCGTTAGTCTATATTAATTCGAACGAAGTTCGAAAATATGTGCTGGAGGTTATCACGAAAATGAAACGAATAGAATAGACAAAGTTGAAGTACTCTTCTCTTCACATGTTTTTACCGAGTGGAGAAATGAGACAAACATCTGGCAGAAAACAACTACTTTCTTGGCTTGTACCACGACGGATATTAAACTACATCTGACAGATATTTGTGCAACGTTCTTCCAAGAAGAGCCAATTGCAAGTGCGTATCTTGTAAATGAACTCTAGAACATCCTTCATTCGGCTGGGAATAACCACCTGCAGAAATGCATGTTTCGAGTTTTTGCCTCTCATCAGTGCCAGGGTAGATCGGACAACATTATAATTGTCCTGTCCCTGCCAAATGAATAATAACCAACCGTTTAACTGATATTTCTCCACGAATGGAGCTGTGACTCACAACTAAGCACATATTTTTGAACTTACTTCGAATTGATAGAGTTAACCTTTCCTGGAGTATATGCTGTCTGAGGGTTCACAAATGAAGGATAATATTCCTGATGCTGATTGCTGTCACATATCTGGGAAATTCAACCCTGTAGAAATTGTGTCCAGAGGTTCAATTCCTTTCCATTTGATCGAAACTTTCCTGGTCCCAAGCTTTACATAGCTGAATGATGTTTATTGGAACGGAAAACTATACAGTAGTCAATACTATATGGATGAATTTATTCCATATGGGTGAATAACAATCTGAAACGATTTAGAGAACAAAAAGTTTTGATACGTAAAACATTTTTTACTGAAATTAATTTTGATACAAGAGGCAAAATTTATGAAAAATGGAATGTTCAATGTCCATTACTAACATTACTGAAGTGATACTAATCCACATGTATTTCAAGAAATACAGTTTCAAGACTGGTGGAGGTTCAATGTTTTTGCTGCAATGAAATTTGAATGGTAATCTGATTGAAGATCAACGGTTGTTTAAAAAAAATCCATTTATTGTGAGTCAGGAATTGTGCTCGAAATTTCAGAAAATTATTTAAATCCTTTAGATTCGAACTGGAATCAGCTGAGGTATCAATATGACGAAGAGGCCCCAACTCATAATATTGCACCTGTGAATAACCATTCAGGCAATCATTTTGAAGATCATTGGATAGCGAACAATGTACTCCATTGATGGCCTCCTCATTTGCCCAATATCGCTCGATCACTCTTTATTGTTTGAGTTCGTACAAAAAATATAGTCTATGCTGTGCCGCTAACAACAAAATGAGATTTCCAGGAGAGCGTCAGGAATGCATTTCGATTCCTTTTTCCGCAAGGAATTCAGAGTGCCACACATGCCGGTTTTTTTACAAAAATTTATCAATGTTTGGAAATTGGGGGCAACCAGTTCGAATATTAACTTGTTCAATTTCTTGTTTGCTTCTGTGTGTGTTCACAGTTGTGGATGATCCGCGGCCATTGTCTATGACAGGTTAAATTTTGTATTGCTTTTTAACAAACTGTTCGCGGAGGGAAAGTTTCACAGACTCCTTCAATATCCATGTCATTTTTAAATTATAAATGGGACATGAAAAACATTTTCACTACGCTTGCTAGTTACCTATTAGAGATAATTGGTTTTTGACACTTCAGCATTTGTTTCCTGTCGATTTTTCGAAAAATGCCCAATGATAATTCAGATATCTCTAATAACCACCTGGAAATTTCAGTTTTTTCAAGTTCCTATAAAACCGTTTATATTCAGTAATACGGTTGTCAGCATAAACTCCCACTATTTTTGGTGTTGACAAAAAATGTAGTTGCCATTTACAAAATTTCAGAGATCACCAAATTTGGCGCTGATTTCTGTTCTTGAAAATTTTCCGAAGTTTGAGGAATATTTACGTCTTCTTTAGGCGTACAAACAGGAACATTCGCCAATTTCAGGCATTTCAATCAAAAACGTTTCTCTCGTGATTTGGAAAACATACCTTGGTTCACTTTGTTATAAATGACATTGATGGAAAAATCGACTTCTCTGCCATCACATGACTAATATTTTCGACATGCATGCTCCTTATATTACTCAGACATTCAACAGGCTCTATTGTAACTGATACCAGAAAATATGAAATTGATAATGAAACTCAGGTACAAAGTAACTGATAAATTTAGAAGATTGGGAAGTGGCGAGCACTGGTGTCATTATAAGAATCTTGGAAGCTAGGAATCACACTGACCGACCAGCATCGACCGTCCAGCAACGACCAAAAATTGAAATGAATCAATAAAAACATTCAAACTCAAACTGATCGACCTAAATTTTTAGCAGATTTCAATTTTAAACATGGTCTTTGAAAACCGGTAAAAGACGATCGTTCAGTGTGAGTAATCCAATAAGAATACTTGTTTTGGAAATTTTGGTCGTAGATGGACGGTCGCGGACTGTAGGTCATGGTTGCTCAGTGTGCCTTATAGAGAAAAAAAGCTTACTTATGATTTAGGTACAAGAGCTAATACAAACCAAAATAAAAACCAATGAAATAAATTGATGCGAAGAGACTGGATTTCCATAACAAGTCTAGGCATATGTTTAGTATAAGTAGAGGATAATAATCAACATTTCATAAGATCCAATCTTGTTACTTTTTGGAAAATGGTGATTTTTATTCACTCTTCCCAATTGTCTGTCATCAATTGTCAATTCTGTCAAATTTCTGGAGGATTACTCCCAGTAGTTTCACATATACAATCGGCTTCACTGGCGTATCTGAGGGTGGAAGGGCATTTTGGCCATGGCCTCCCCCCTATAGTTCTGAATGAGTAGTTGCTATTGGTTCAAAAACCAGTCTGGATATGCAACTAAACTTTTTTGAGTTTCCACAAGAAGAAAACACAAGGTACACAAACCAAAATTTTTCGTTTTCGTATTTTTCGTATTAAATGTTTTCTCAAACACTCGAACATCCCAAATCAACACGTTTTTGAATTATCCAATTCAACTATGAAATATACATATTCTTCTTTGCGGTGCGAATATGTGAAAAGAACGCACTCAACCAAATCAAAGTGCGGCAAAACAGATTACGAAAAAGGAAAATAATTATTTTCGTGGGCTGGGCTTCAAGTAAATTTACCATTAGTGGTATGCCGTGAGCGGTGATGGTGAGTGGTAAGAAAATAAGTAGTTGTTTCTGTTCGTAAACTGCATCACACTACAACCATATAGCCTTTTTCTCTTTACTCCGACACACTGCCGACCTATCACGCAGTTATGATATCGATGATGAATCCGACTATAAATCGTCAGTATATAGATTATCCTTCAAAAACATCTAACTAGTGCAATTTTTTAGACTAGATTCAATTACGACGATGCGAAGTCTCGTCTTTCTTCTTATAAATTAATAGTGTAATTAGAATTGGTAAATAAATTAATCCATTTGTCTCCACAATAGCATCACTTTAACTTCCTCAAATACCATTAGCCAGCAAGTTGATCGTAACCAGTATAACGGGATGTATCTTTCAGATGAGATGGAGATAATTCTTGAATTCGTGATGGCACGGCGACACGACGCTACGGCGACGATAAAAAAAATTCAAGTGATGCTTCGTCGTCTAGGTACGAGAAGAAAACCGACGATAATAATTAGTAATGAAGTGGTAGTCTATAACTGAAATCAAATATTATTCGAAGTTATATGGCAGAGCAGACAGGAGAATAAAAAATAGAACTGAATAGAAAAATGTAGATTAGCCGTAATTCGAACCCTAGATCAATCAATTCCTAGTCGGGTGCCTGACTATTTCAGAAACCGTTTACTTAAATGTTGAATTCATTTCTGTAATAGTTGGCGAGGATCGCGAGGTTTGATTGAGTTGTGATAACTTTATCGCGCATGCGCTCGCTTCAGAGAAATGTTATGGATGACAACGTCGATTCATTTTTGATAAAAGTGTCATATAATTGGCATTCATCTATCTCACTGACCAACAAGGTTGCCAGCTCCAAATTTTATCTTCAGGTATATTTCTTTGAACGTGTTATGAAGACGATATTATCAGGCTTAACTACATGGTGTAATAATTTCGACAGAACCCTCGTATAAATATGATCGAATTTCCTTCACTGGTAAGTCATTCGATCTTACAATTTTATCACAACCTAATTAAAAAAACTATATTAGAGACTGAAATGGATATGTTTTTATGTTCCGATAAATAATATGTAAATGCCAATAACACATTCCAATGATAGGAAATACTGGTATACGACTTTTACAAACTCTCTTGGTAGTACCATGCCGGAAAATCACGATAAACTGAAACTTTTCATCATCCACAACTCTCCAATAGTTTTTGAACTCATCTGTGAATGTGCGACGTATGAGAGAAATAAATAAATGTTAGATATCCTTGCTACAAAAAAACAAGAAACCAGTGAGTCGATAGATCACTATTTACAGAAGATACTGGGCAAAGAATGTATTTTGAAAGCAGTAACAGCTAAGGAGAATAAAAATGACTTCATAAGAGAAACCTTCATTAGAGGTCTAGTAGCACCTCATATCCGTCAACGTCTTTTGGAGAATAGTACTCTCACCCTAGACCAGGCAGTATCTCAGTTAAGATCATTGAAAGGTGCACAGAAATATTCTGAATTTAACATCAATATTATAATATATCAGTCTTGTGTCAATGCAATATCAACTTCCTTCAGTATTGGTGGAGAACTGGAAAACATTCGAACCATTCAGAATTACTAAATTGTGTCGAACATTTTTCTTCTAACACTGCTACCACACCAAAATATTATTTCTGTGACAGAAATAATCATCCTCGCATCGTATGTCCTGCGCGGAACAAAATCTGTAGATCTTGTTAATGTTAAGATAAATAACATCTACGCTATTTCTCTGACAGACAGAAGCAGCTCTGATAGTCTTCGAAACTATAATTTCCATAAATTCAACATTCATCCAAGCACTGGAAAAGTTTAGGGGTTTCTGTTTCTCTGTCTTCGTCAATAAATGGTTACTGCTATATACACCTAGAAATTCTTGGAAATGTTTCTACAGATTTCAGAGTATCTCTTCTTACGAATTTGTGCACTGATCTAATAATTGGTAACGATATTATGAAGCAGCACTCCAAACATGATATCAGTTTTGGTGGAAGCAAGTTGTCCCTCCACTTCTTTTCGGTAATCTAACAGGAAATTTTAGACCCATAGCTACTCAATCCCGACGACACACGGAAGAAGATGGTAAATTCATCAGGAACGAAATAAAAAATTGTAAGAGGGTATAATATTGAGGGAAGTAAATCACTTTGGAGAGAACAAGTTTTGGTAACGGATGAACATCACAAAAAGAAGAATGGTTACAGATTATTCGTAGACCATCAATATGTTCACCTTGCTAGACGCGTGCCCAATTCCGAATATTGAGGTTCTGGCTGGTGAAATTGCTATATATCAAGTGTTCAGTTGCATAGATCTGAAAATGTTGTGACATATGAAACAATTTCATCCAATCATGTCAACATTATACACTGATTATTCCACTTATGCCAAAATAGCGTATTTTGTAATGATAATTGGAAACATCATGTACATTGCTATGTACTCGTTATCTTTAAATGCTGATTCACTAACCTTTCTCTTGTCCGGTAACATTTGAAGTTCCCTTCTTTTTGAATTTCTTGCGTTTCGTGCGGCTAAAAATATGGGACTAGAGAATGGATCAATTACTCTATTAAACTCCTTCATATATTTTTCTTGTACTTGTTTTGCCGTAATGTTCCACATTGTTTTAACCACATTTTCTTTATAATTTTCTCCATTACATTTTCGCATATTAAAAGCCCAATCTTTCAAAATGGACGCTATCATTTCAGTGGAAATTGATTCATTTAGCACATAGTTTCTTCCACTGCAAAACGTAAGAAATTGTTTCCATACGTACTTTTTTGTTTTCACTGTATTATGAGGCTCAGTATTTTGTATACTTCCGTCTATTGCATTTGATGATAAATCTCCGAATCGACTCATTTTTGAACAATTTTTGATAAACGTCACAATTTGACAGTTCTGTTTGTTGTATATTGATGTCGATGTGGTTACTATGAAAATGAAATTATTTTAAAATTTTCGATTGGTGGAGCTACTCTATGTATAATCAGGTATTATCGAAATTATACGAGGTAACTTAACTAAATTGGACATTCTCATTGGTTGAAAATCATACGAAAAAAATAATCACTGATACACTTGTTTTATTACCTACGATAAATGCGTTCACTTCAATTATCAATCACTATGACAACATACGATTGTGTTCGACAACTTCATTCCAAATAAATTTCAAAATGTCACGTTTTGGCAATGCAAATGTTCAAATTATAAATGCGCTTATGAAAAAATATTGTCCCAGAAATACAACCAACAGTCACAAATGTATTTGAGGAATATTTACGGAATTTTTCTGCGAACGAAAATATGAGTTGAATGAACATAGAAGACTTGGCGTTGATAAGTACTAAAAGATTGGGAAGTCAATATGAGAAAGACGGGACCAAATTCAAAGAAGCCACAGTGAAGACAATGTGGAACGTTTCGTGCAAATTTTTGCAAAATAGTACTATAATGACTGGAATTTTATGACTGATCCGTACTAGTTTTGGAAACATTTTTCATTTTTGCCTCGGCTCCTCCCAAAGATAGATTCTTAATACGCCACTGCAAGGAGGAAAGGCAGTCTGGTAGATTTTTTCAAATCGAAAAAAATAACGATGATAAAGTAAATGGTTGGTTTTCAATGGTGAAAGACAAAGCTGCCCTGTTCGTCTTTTTCATAAACTGACTGTTCTCAAAACCAAATCGACACTGAAAAATGAAACTGAAAAATGGTACGATAATAATGTACTGTTGAAAAAAATACAATAAACGGATGGACAAGATCTGCTGCTGAGGCCTTGAATGTAAAGGACAAAAAGATAACAAATCACTCGAATAGATCAACTGATGTTATCGAATTGGCAAGAGGTGGTGTAGAAGAACAATAATTGCTGAAAATTACTGGTCAAAGCAATAAAAATTCTATAAAATCATACTGAAATCTCGATCAAGAACTCCTTAACAAGATCATAAATATTATGGGTGGTATAATAGAACTTCTATAGTATATAGAACATCAGCAACGAACTGTACTTGTAATGAATAAATAAATATTTCGTTGTGTTGAGTTATACGTTTTATTTTTATATAAAAAAAATCTGCCGAGTATCTCTCGGAAATTGAAAAATGTCTAATAATTTTATGAAAAATTTCTCAAGCTCGTAGCTTGGTAACAACCCGAAGCAGAAGGCTGAGGGCTGTTACCAAAGAACGAGATTTCGATCGTCATAAAATTATCTTGTCTATTATCAATGTACTAGGGATTTTACTACTGAGTAGTACTTATTACCACATCCCTATTGCAGACAGCGGAAAAAAAAGCTTTCGAAGCATGTGGTCGGCTATATCAATTTCGAAGGATTCCGTTTGGCGTTATTACCGGAGTAGCCTGTTTTCAAAGAACTATTGATAAAATAATTTCAGATGAGAATTTTGAAGGTGTATTTTATTTGGGTGACATAATTGTATGCGGCGAGGTTCAGTCAACACCTGACGAAAATCTTTATGTCTGTCATCGACAAATATCAGCTTATAATTAATGGAAACAAATCAATATTCTCACAAAAATCTATATGTCTTCTAGGAATTAACGGAATTAACAAAGATATTGTGACTCGAAACATTTTTATACAGCTTAGACGTTTACCCTACCCATTTTAAAGAGTTGGTTGTTATGACTTTCATTAATTATTATCATTGTATTTAATAGTATTGAGATAATAGTGCACTGCAAAACCTTGCCATCTATTACGTGGAGATAGTTATTGATTGTGGAATTGTTTTAGGCAGTGTTTTAGCTACGAAAGAATATTTGAATTTGAAACCGTAATGTAAACGTGTAAACTTAATATGAACGTTCCATCAACTCAAGTAGATAAAATACAATTAGAACACGAATGCAAAGGAACATTCAATATACAACCACAATCCCAAATTCACAGAAATATAGGAGGCAGCGCGTTGACTAATGCATTATTGTAATAGTAGAATATTTGCAAATGAAAAAAATCACTATTCCATATTTTAATGCTCCAAATTCATAGACCTTGAAATTGATACAACTGCAGAAAAAAAAATATGAATCAGTCAGAATTACACAAACTTACGTATGGTTACGTCTGGACCAAAATTATTGCAACCTGAGCATAAGATTTTATATAAATATTGGGGGAGGTCGACATCATCATTCATTAGCATTTTATTGTTCATCGATTGTTCTCCAAATCGATTTTAGAGAATTGGTAGGATGCTGTATATTTTCCCTTGTCTGGTTATGTTTGTTAGCAGTATATTTTAGGTAAATGGTAATTTATTAAGTTACCTGCTTTTGTGGTACTCCTGTTAATATTTGTATTCTTTAGCCAATTAATATTTTTTACGTCGACCTCGCATCAACACATCTGTTAAGTGCTAGGAATCGCACGTTAAAAGGTAAGACCTCGTTAATCCTCAGTTCGCACAAGTTTCGACTTCCGAGGGCTATCGTTCGTAGGGGGATGATAGCTGGTTAATGGAAAAAACAACAACAAACAATTTTGTTCTTCAATGCAATCAAAATCGATCATTAATGACCTCTAATAATGGCCGATTTTTCATGAATGAGTGATTTTTTTTAAATCGACTATTAATGGCATCTTTTGATAATCAAACAATTGAAAGAAAATCATTTATCTCCTTCGTTATAATAAAATATAAATATATTTTACACATAAAATCTCAGAGGAGGTTTGGATGTCCTTCCTGAACGTGTCTGATAAAAAGTAGTACCAGATGATGGCATTTTAGATTTAGACGGCAAATTGACCATCCCATTCATTCATGAATTTCATTTTCTATTTCATTATCCACAATAACATTTTTCGATAGACTATCACGTTCGAAATTTAATTTAATGACTTTCTCACATCGAAATGATTTCTACTTTTAATTATCCCATTTTGATCTTTTATCAAAACTGAATTTGGTACAATATGATTCTGTACTACTTTTGCAGGTTCCCATTTGATATTATTTCTGTATACTACATTATCAACGGGACCATATGAGCATTCTTTCTCTCTAGCATTTCTGTCATATTCAAATTTATTTCTTTCGGCAATTTCGTTCCACGTTTCTGGGTAATTTTCTACGATATTTGGTTTTAACAGTTTACCTTTAATTGGTGATTTAGTTCTAGTTCTTCTACTGGTAAATTATCATCAGAATCACCCAATTTCAAAGATTTCATTAAAAATCCAATTAACAGCAGTTTAGAGTGAATAAATAATTTGCTGTTGAATTGTCCATAGAATGTTATTATTTCATTTATTCAGTCCAGCAGGTGAAGTCCTGTATGTATTTCGGATCATAAACCTCGCCGACCCGATAATATTCAAGGCTTCTATCATAATTCTCGTCATTGTGATCAGAATCACAAAACTAATTCAGTTTTAAATGAGTATTCTCATCATCGGGATAAATGTGGGCTTGGTGAACACAGCCTAAAATTCTCTCGAATGAAGCCAAGCAAGTACTGGGTTGCAACATTACAGGTAGTTACTTTATTCCACGAGTGGATAAAATTTCACCATATATACAGTGTGTCCATAAAGTAAACCCGCCCCCTGTTAACTTTTGAACGGATTGGAATTTTTGCATGAATTTTTTTGTGGAGGAATGGCAGTTTATAAGCTACTTTCTGACGACAAAAAAAATTGTCTATCTTTTAAAATGGCGGCCCGACGCCATTTTGAAAGAATTTTTCAAATGGCATGGGGGATCGAGTGGTACCTCATTCGAAATGACTTACAATGTTCTATACGTCCCCAGAATTTCAAACAAAAATATACTTTCAAAACAAAATGGCGGTACATAATGTAAGAACTCTCTTAGAGTAACCCCACCCATATTAACTTTTGAACGGATTGGAATTCAGTTTTGAATTTTTTTTGCCTATATGGTAGTTTATAAGCTTCTTTTGAACAACAAAAATTTTTAATTTTTTTTGAATGACGTCGGTCAGCCATTTAAATTTATTTTTTTAAAGGCTATGGGGTTCGAGTGATACATCGTTTGAATTGCATTTCAATTCTCTACACAACAACAAAATTTTTAACAAAAATATTAGTCCAAAACAAAATAGCGGTACATAATGTTAGAGCTCTGCTATGAGGATCATTCGGATACTTTAGTTCTGAAAAAATCATCAAATCTTCTACGTACCCTTCTACAAAAGTATTCTGTAACTAATTTATTATCAACAAGCAGATAATCAAGCAAAATGTATAATATTATATATATCAACGATTTGTACCATCATATGCTCCCCACAAATACTGTTCTATTTGCAGGTGACACTATCCTAATGAATTCTGAAAAGAAACTAAAATCTCTATCAGAATCCGCGAAATTTTCTTTGGAACATGCCAATAAATGGTTCAATACAAATGAACTTAAATTGAACAATGATAAAAATCAAGAGTTGTTGATATCCTCTCATACGAATATCTCGACTGGTAAAACTGTTACACTACTAGGTGTAGTGATTGATGATAAACTAAATTGGGCAGCTCACATTGGACAGCTAGGTCAAAAATTAGCCAGCAATACTTTCTAGATCCGTAGAATAAAATATTTCGTGAATACTGATGTTCTTAAATCCACCTATTTTAGGTTATTCCATAGTCATATAATATATGGCATACTTCTATTGGGCAGCTTCTGCCATGCTCAAAAAATATTTGTTCAGCAAAGAAAGGTCATGAGAATCATGAGCGGGGCAAATTACAGGGACCATTGCAGACCACTTTTCCGCAATCTCCAAATTATACCACTTCCTATAATTTTTTTATATTATACTCTTCTAGAAATCCACAATAACAGAAAAGGTTATGACGCGGAAACTGTGATTCACCAATATCCCACCAGATCACGAGATTTGCTAAGAAAACCCATGCATAGATTGGTGAGGTCAGATAGGAATTCTTTGAATATTGGGGTATATAATAAACTACCTACACAAGTTAGACATTTGAATGCTCACAATTTCAAAACAAAAATTAAACAATTTCTTTTAAGGTACTGCTTTTATTCAGTTGAAGAATATCTCAATTTTAATTTTCGACGAACACTACTTGATGAGGAAGATTCTCCTCCTTTCCAATTTTACAATGAATTTTAAAATGTCTGTAATCTCCTCTACACTTATATTTAAATTTTTTGTTTGTTTTGTCTAAATATTTAACTGTCTCTGAGGTTCTCTATATTTATATCTACATTTTTTTAGTTGCTTCGTTTCTATATTTGTCTATCTTTAGGTATACAACATGACATGCTACAAATGTCCACTAGTATGTAAAGTAGTGAATATACTATCTATCTATCTATCGACCCAGGTAATCGATCCTCATATGGCAGAGCTCTAACATTATGTAACGCCATTTTGTTTTAGATGTATATTTTTTGTTTAAAATTTTGGAGACGTTTAGAGAATTGCAAGACGTTTCGAATGAGGTATCACTCAACCCCCCATGCCATTTAAAAAATTCGTCGGGCGCCCTTTTGAAAGATAGACATTTTTTTTTTAATCAAAAAGTAGCTTATGAACTGCCATTCCCTCAAAAAAAATTCCATGCGAAAATACCAATCCGTTCAAGAGTTAACAGGGGGGAGGGTTACTTTATGGACACACACTGTATATCTTGAATGAGCATGATAATAACCATTTAAGACACGATAAAATTTTCCTGGAAATCATATTAAGGTGTAATACATTCCCGGTAATTGAAAATTCTCGTGATGTAAGGATATGCAAAATTCTTGAATAATGAAAGCAGGACACAATACGGAACAGTCTTAATGAATGCACTCGGCAATATTAGAAATTCCTGAAAGTTTGCTTTTTTCTCATGCACACGAATGAATTGCTGAATTGCTTTTCTAACAAACACTCTGAGAATTGTGTATTGCTATTTTCAAATCTTGCATGTGTATTCCACACTAGAGGTCATTTCTTGTAATTTATGAAACACAGTTGACTATTAGGTGACTGGTAATACAGTGGATAGATGACGGTTCTTGATACTTCTGCTAGCGCTGAATCAGGTTCGATCCCAATATCATTTTTATCAAGTTTATCGGAAACGATAGGTCACCACATGATTAGTTGCCTAGATGCATGTCCCACTAGGAATGCGCAACGACCACCCAGATGGTGCTGTGGATTTTCTTTCAGCTGAAAACCCAATATGTCCCAAAAAACATAAAGTAACCCTGAGCGCCATGGTAATTAATAAAAATTGCTGCCTTCTACTCGCACAGGTTATATTTATGAGGTAGTATTACAATTATTACAGTTATTTCTTTACCTTCTATGGAAATTTTCCTGTCTCAGGTGCAACAATCCATCCGAAGGGCGCGTTGGTGTGCCAATAACCCCAGTAAGCACTCACCATATCTTTGGGGTGAGTGATTACTGAGTCCAAAATTCACGTGTCCCAAGTAGTTGGAGTAAACCATGAATAACGGTCTTCTGATTTCTTACGGATTTCTGCCGCAGCCCAGCAAGCCGGTATAATTTTAAGACTCGAGAGCAATGTGTCCATCATTCCACTAATGGCCCCTATTATCAGAAGCTAATGGTTTGGTAAAACCTACGGAGTTCAAATAAAAAAGGCCGCGATCCTTCCACGTCTTCGTACAATCTAGATTGTCTCGTGTTAGACAGTGAACGAAGCGGCTCAAACTCTGTCAAGAAGTTGGAACCCGTTCAGAGAGAAAGTTTACAGAATCTGAAAGTTATATCGGCTTGCGTGACGCATCATTAATATTAGCCGTACTTGTGAGTGCAGATGGCCGTCATTATTGGTTCACTTCATCTACTCAGAGCATAGGATTTTTTAATCCAGTAATCATCCACCCCACGGAGGTGGGGAGTGACTATCTGGGTAAATGACTCTCGATGTATTGAAGCTTAGGCGACAGGACTCGACTGAGATATTTCTACGGAAATACCACTCCCTCATAAACACCTATAGAGTGTACTCAAAGGCATTGTATTTGCGAGAAGCTCCGAACAAGTAACACAACCTAGATGACTAATACTCAAATAGAACTGAAGGTAACATCTCTTCATAATGTTATCCCTCAAATCATGACATTATTGCCATGTCGCAATATTTTTAAGGACACAATAAGCACGTCAGCTAGATTTTGATATCTGTCGGGTATATTCATGGCAACGAAATCTGTCTTGTATGAAATATATAGCAATAAGAAGACGATTGGAACGTTCATTGCAGCTTGTTGGGAGCATGTAAAAACGATAGTTTTTCCATCGCCGAACGGATATTCTTCGTTGTCGATATATTCTGATCAGTACGGCAATGCTGCATTTGAAATATCAAATGCCAAATATGACAGAACAACAACAAAAAACTTCGTCTTTGGCTTATTGGAGTGTTTCCTCGTAAATAAAGGGTAAATTCTGAGTTAATTTGTGTTAAACTATAGATAGTTTTTATTATTGAGCAATGGTGAATTGTGAAATCTGTAAAAGACCATTTGAAGCTATAAATCCAAATATGTCATTTCATAGGTAAGCTACCAGTGTCGTAACTATCGAGAAAAGAAAACCACATTGGAAAAGAGAAAAATTAATGAATTATGAAAAAACATGTCAATTCGAGCATCGGCTGTTATCAAAATCCTGAGATTATTCCATCATAATTTCAGGTTTCCATTCCATATTGGGTTTCCATTATTTCTATTTTATTGTACCTCAATATTTCTGTTAACAACACACGATACTGCCATTGGGGGAAGATGTTCCTTACACAAAAATTTTAATGTGTGTGAGGCGAGTTACTCATCTAGGTTGTGTTTTTTGATCGGAGGCGAGAATAGTATGTCGTGGCAAACCGGGCATCAGTGTCCCATCATGTTTCCGCTGTTAGAAAGCCCAGAAGAACATGTAACAGCACCGTGGTGGTCGGTGCTAATTTCAGTTTATTTTATATCGGCACTGGAAAATAAGACGAATCGATCCAGTTTATTTTCATCATTTTTGATAACGAAAAAATAATCTAGAAACATGTTTTAATTCGAGGGATGTTCGATAAGTGGGTCGGCGAGTTTTAAGTGAATGAAAAAAATTATTTCGACGACATCGAAAGAACATTCTTTTCACATATTTTCCCAAAGAAAAAATATGAAACGATAATTTCGAAATACTGTTCTCTGAACACGTCCCCACAAAGAAAAATATCAGACATAAAACCTGTCTCCGGAAAGAGCGCTGGTGTGTCACTAAACCTAGTAAACTCTCTCCTCGTCCGTGGGGTGTGTGAACTCTGGGTCCAAAAATCATGTGTTCTTAGACTCACGGCCTCCTGCATTTTTCTGGATAAGATTTCTGCCGCATCACGAAAAGCTGGTATAATTTTCAGATTGAAGAGCAGTATGCCCATCATTCCACCAAGTACCACTATGGCAAAATTTTAAATGATACGTGAGGTTTTTTGAAGCAATTCTCGTTATGTAGTTTTCTTCATGTCAACTAATATCATATAAATTGTGTAATGACGTTATAAGTTGATAGTAGAAGTCTCAAAGAAAAAGTTCATTGCATTCTTTTTAGCACATTTGAATGAAATCTTTTCTTGAGAAAAATTTTTTCTACCTTTGTTTTATTTTTTACTTTTTATTTATCACTGGATAGGTTGCTCAGTCTGTTTATTTCATTCAATGCATCATTGTTTCAAGGTCGTTTGCCTGTTAGCCCGGTCAGAATAGACATTTCAAATAACAAAAACTCCGACAGAGCTGAATTTTCCTAGAAACCTCGGGTGCACCAGTAGAAATTTATTGTCAAAACTCTTTATCAATCCCACGTGTGCTGAAAAAGTTATTCAAGGTCAAAGGTAAAAATTTTCGGTTATTTAGATTTTTCTCAAAAACGCTGAGTTTTATCAGAAATATATCATACAATAATTGTAGATCGTAAAATTATCTACAAAAATTGTTTCAGTACTTTTTTTCCTAACAATCACCATTCCTAAGATATCGCGTTTCTAAAAGTTGAACGTGATACAATCTACATGATATGCACACAAGTGCCACGTATACAGTGTCTTTCAAAAGTATCGGAACGGTCTCATATTTCAGAAACGACCCAGAGAAAATTTATGAAATTTTCGTCTGGGTGGTTTTTGATGATGCCCGATTCAACGGTGATATCGGCAATGTTGCCAAATCAATTTTTTCATTGCAATCAATTCAGCGAATCTTCATTACTTATGTCTACAAATATCAGATTTTAAATTAATGCAGTTTTCGAAATACGACAACATGGCTTTTTCGTTCAAAAGTCTGGAAACGTTCCAATATTTTCAATACGGTTCAAGAAAAATTCGTGAAATATTATACAAGATGGTTTTTGATGATGCTCGATTCAACGGTGATATCGGCAATGTTGCCAAATCAACAAGTTTTCAGATATTGACGATAACTCAATTTTTCCATATGGAACACCCTAATTGTTTTCATTGCAATCAATTCAGCGACGTCAGGAAGCTCTTTTAAATCACGCCTCAAATGCTTAATAATACCTTGAGGTAATTTCATGACCGCTTGGGCTATTGTTTAGCAAATGTTGGCAAACGTTGGTCAGATTTCTGTTATTTGATTCAAAACTCTATTGGAAAATAATTCAATTATTGAAAACTATTTTGTATAAAATTTCATGATATTTTCTCGAGCCCTTTTGAAAATATTGGACCGTTCGCAGACATTTCAACGAACCATATACTCATATGTCAAAAACTGCATTAATTTAAAATCTGATATCTGGAGGCATAAGTGATGACGGGGCGCTGAATCTATTGCAATGGAAATAAATATGGTTTTCCATTTGAAAAAATTGAGTTAACCTCAATATATGAAAAACTGTTGATTTGGTTTAATCTTCCTCTTGAAGATGGTCACTTGGTGACCGAAACACGTGTCGAAGTGTTGAAAATAGTGATTTGGTGTTGGGATAAAACTCCAGTATATTCATCCTTAATGTTATCAATACTTCCAATACAATTTCACAGCATGGCCAATTTCGTGAATGGTGCGACAAGAAACATGTAAAAAGGGTTTCTGAAAATGTGTTTATATGCTAATTTGAGGCAAATTAAAAAATTATAAAACCTCCTACGTTATGGAGTGTCTACTCAATGTTGAAAAGTATATTGAATGTTAAGGAAAATATTGATATAAGGAAGTTTTCAAAAATAAATTTATTCAAGATGCTGATAACGAAACAATTTATTTTACAAGTTACAGATATAATCATAATTCTGTAAAATTAGTGGTAATTTCAATATTTTTCATTTGCAGGTTGTCCTAATTTTAGGTATCAGCGGTGCTTGTCACCGTGAAGAATTATTACATATATCTATAGAAATCGATGCCATTTTAGATGCTGGTAATATATTGATTGTTAAAATACCAGATACGAGGCCTATTGCGCAAGAACGTTTACTGTTTCAAATTCTGATTATATTGAGATATACCGCAAGTATAAAGTACTACGGTCGACTCGTACAAAAAGTAATAGATTATTTTTGAAATATTCGAGAGAAAAAGGTATTAACCAACATGTGTGGTTAAATAAAATAGGAGAAAATCCAAGCTTGATTGCGAAATGGCTCAGAAAATACATGTATAAGAGCTACACAGGTCACTGTTTCAGGAGAAACTCTGTAACTCTTCTGGCCAATGCATCCATAAAACGTCACTGTGGCTGGAAATCGCATAGATTGATATTTCATTTGTCTAATGTACAACATGTTTCATAAACAATTTTGTTATTTTTTTTTTAATAAATGAATTTAATGTCCCATATCGTCAGCTCGGTGTGTTAGTTAAACTGCTATTATCTGAGCTAAGTAGAAATTGTCATAGTTGTAATAATGAAAATGTATAGAAAAAAAAAACTTTATTTTTTATAAATTCTATAATTATAAATTTTTCAAACTTTCGGACTGTATAATAAATAGTTATAACGTTTCTATTGGATCACAAGACTGCACCTAAGCAAACTGAATGCTTGTGTTGTGCCTGTCTGCAATCCTCCAAATACATTGGTTATTGTACAGAAATTCATTAGTGGTGATAGTTGAATACAAATTATTTATAATGAAGGTAACAGGAGCATATAAAGAAGATAGTTTGAATAACAAAATTGAGATTTCTAACATAATAATGAATTGTCCATCTTCTTCCAAACAAACTAAAATATCTAATGAAATTGTTGACTCAACTCTTCAAGAAATATCTTAAGTTCCTAATCAGCAGCAACATGGAACATCTTCGGGAATTTATGTTGGAAGTAATTGTTCAAACTTTACTATAAATTATTATTCCAATAAATCAAATTGTTTTATGATGAATAATCAATTAATAATTGACTTTGCTGAAAATAAATCTTTCAAAAAGTATTATTTCATGTTTTTTATGTAAATTATTCTGGTAGTGAAAGAAGTTGATATTTACGCATCAATAAATATGCATAAATTTCAAGTTTTTTTGACAGTTTTACAAAACTCATATTATTCTCTCTCCGCTTCTTTCAGTTCTCTCCAAATATGTGATTAATGAGTTTCTTATTCATTCATCATGTATAATAATTATATCTTTCCTGGTGTACACGTTTGTCAGTTTTGAATTGAAGTAAGTGAATGATTCCATTCCTGTGGCAAAGAAATGATTCTCCTCTTGTACTCCAGTTTTGGAATTGATGCTATTATGAGGTAGTGCAGGTGAAATTAGACATAGCCACAATATGCATATGGCATGGAAATCTCCACTCTCTGAATGAACCAACATAGCTCTGTAATTTCGTCGTGTTCGTAACAAAATATCCCAGATTCAGGTAGACTAATCGTATTTCCAATTCAGACATATGCTCTCGGGCACAACCGAAACACTTTGCGTCAGTGCCAATATTTTGTTTCTGTATGCTGTACTTACTGTAGCTCGACACATGAAATTTCAGACCTGTACTCGTAATTATGCTGATCGGGTTAACAAATGTATTTGTTCACCAGTACTCGCATCCAATTAAGAGTTGTTTTGGGACTGAACTGAATCAATTGAATCGAATTCAATTCCAATTTCGACGCATCATTTTATTATCTCTAATTCTAAATAGAGCTAGTTTATGCTATTATCAATTTTGTATCATTTTGCATTTAGCTTCTATCAGTGATCTGTTTGGTAAACATTATTTCCTCTAATAATATTGACTGAATACTGCGAATAAAAGTTAACATTTGTCCCAACAATCGTTCAGTATACAAATGCCTATCAGTGGCGACATTTTGAAAATGAAATAAAATAACGAACATTGCATATTGAATAATTAATTATGTTGATTAAGACATCATTTGGTAAATTTAGCCATATCAGAACTCTACAGCTGAATGATAAAGCTTCTTGAAACTGAAAATGTTGATTCATGAAAACTTGTCATGTCAATCACAATACTGAAATTTTGAACTAAGTCTGTTTTTTATATAATATTTCCAAATCAACCAAGTTGATAAGATTGGGCTGTCTGGTTTGCATCCCAAATGTTTCATATTCATTGTTATGACGCCATTTTTTGGTATAAAATTGCGAATGAATGGAAAAATAGATGAAATATCATACAGGGTGTATTCAAAATGAATTGAGATATTTGAAGGGAAGGTTCCTTGGATCAAAATAACATTATGAATTGTGGCTACAATTATGCATCAAATGTTCGAAAAATGTACAGGCTCTTGGTTTTAGGACTCTCTGATCATTTTTTGTTTCAGTTTTAATATCTCATGTTTTTTATTTTCTCGATAACATCGAAAAAAAAACGTTGGAACATAACGAGTGAGTTGGCTATGGAAAAACCTAAAATTTGTGTCTCTTGTGTTTTATTGAATCAGCTAACCGTGTTCGAGAAAATTTTGAAGTAACACACTGAAATAATAGTGGGCTATGACCTGTTTCCCCTTTTGGCACTTTTGATGATCAAATTGTAACATAATTTTGATTTATTTGTCGGTGTGACGTATTTACTTGTAAGTGTGACGTTTGTGATTTTCGGTTTAGTGAAAATTTTGTTTTTTACGTTGAAATGGAAAATTTTCAAATGAACATCTCACAAAAAAATTATTTTTGCTTATTCTGAGATATTGAGTCTGAACTCCGACTTAGTATCTCAGAATTAGCTAATTCCGAGATACTGAGTCGAAATTTGCTAATTTCGAAATGTTAAGTCAGAATTCCGACTCAGTAGGTATCTCAGAATTAGCTAATTCAGAATTCTGACTTAGTATTTCAGAATTAGGTAATTCCAAGATGTTAGGTCAGAATTTTGACTCGGAAATAGCTAATGGACCTTTCAACGGACTAAGAAAAAACACTGTAATCGGAAAGTATATACGCTAATATTACTTGGGATTTTTTATTTATTTTTTCTGACTGCCAATTTTTCTGTAATTTGAAAAAAGGGGTTTCGTGACGTCACGTTCATCAAAATTAAACTTGGCGACGTCGTATAAGTTGTACACCATGGAATCTCAAATTATCATTACATCTGGATTGTGTTCTATGATTTGATACCAGCTGGGTTTGTTTCACGGAGCAGAACAATAACAATTGTTTTTCTCTGTTTAACTCATTTGCTTATTTACCTTATTTGATACAAGATAGATGCTAGTAGATCAAATCTGTATGCTGGAAACTAACAGACTCTTGAATATTTTAGTTTCTGATGTTAATGCGATTTTCAAATTCAAAGTTTTGTTGTTTGTGTTAGGTAATTTCTGTATTCCTTATAAGTGCTTTGTACCCGGTTGTCTGAACACCAGTGAAAATTCAAACAAACTGTATGTATTCTGTGGTAATAACAACTTTTGTTCCATAAGAACTGTTATTATAATTTGCGATGTTGCCAATAATAGTTTTTTATCAAAAGGCAGGTTCGTTCAGAACAAATAATATTAAAAATTGCTTTTACTTAAATTTTTTTGATGTGTTGAAATAGTGACAAAGTTCTAACTATTTCTCGATGGCTTATAACCAGCCAGTAGCTATATTTTATGAGAACGATAGTCCCTATTTCGGAAAGTGGATTATGGTGGGGGATGTTTCCGATGAACGTGACGTCAGAGGCGCACTTGATATTTTTCTTTAATAAAAAAAGTAGAGTGGCACTCGTTGATAAATAGACATTTTAGACTATTAACAATCGACTGAAACGAGTTTTGCAATAATTTTTTTGTAAATGTAAAGGTCCATTCCTACTTAGCATCTCAGAATTAGCTAATTGATAATAATAATAAGTCGGAATTCTGACTCAGTATCTCGAAATTAGCTAATTTTGAGATACTAAGCTTCTCTTTGAGAGAATATTCATTTATTGAACCCGGGATCAACCAGCAATGAAATTCTCTTGGGTTGGGCGATATAAGGAAATTTAAAACTTGGTGGAATGGATTTGAATTCAGTTTTCCACTCCATGTCATGGATAATGAGGAAAGATAATGACAGTCGAGCTGCGTTCCCTTGTTTCCGTTCTTTTGTATGACTAATAAGACATTCAGACAATAAATTACTATGACAGTACTTCAGTTCCAATAACTAAGAGTGAACTTTTCGTTGTTTATTTCAGTCACAGCCGTTAAACAAATAACGAGATTTTTTTGAAAAATACTTAATACAATGATGATATTCTTATGTATAATATATAACGACTATTTTAAGCAAGAACGTATTAGCGTTGCGGAGCGAGTGTTTGATAAACGAGATTCTAGAGGGTTTAAAAACGTGTTACATACCGTACTGCTTCCAAACACTCACATCAAAACAACAAAATTGTATTATTTTTTGTTGAATTCTCGAGTGTTTTATCATTCTAGTTCCAATCGCCAGACCAAGACCTACGTCAGGCGGATTCTTAACCACTAAAATCGAACAGTACCACAGTGACATTTGAAGAATGGAGTATATCTGTGATTAATTGTTAACGGTGAATTTTGTAGAATTATTCGACAATCAAAAATGTGGGCCTAGAATAAAATTTCGACAAATTATTTTTATAGATTTTTTTTATAAATGTTTTGATTCTATTGTTCTTGGTATCAAAATGATGAAGATATGTTACTGAAATTTACTGGGAGCACCCTTTACTTCAGAATCTATATCAGATTGCTTTATACAGAAAACAAATTCACTAGATTCGATCTCTTGTCCCATCAATGATCTTCCATCCCACATATCGTATTTCTTTTCAAGAAATTGTTTATCCATTAACAAATTGTTGTATGCAGTCCAACTTGGCAATACCAGAGATAACTTCAATATTTCGATTAGATATTGCGTAACTCTTCGGAGCAAATTACTAATAATAAATTTGATGAAAATACCTGTAACCAAGTAAGGAGACTTAGGTATCCTATTGGCTACCTCCAATCCTCTGTCGGCTTTCCTTGCCTGCTCCAACAGTAGGGAATCTTCAATTGCTACATTTCTATCAACATGTTTTTCGAAAACTTTTATTTGGAATGCGACCTCTGTGTATGTGGGCACTGACAAGTTAAAAATTAAATAAAAAGTAGTAATAAGGGAGGCTGGGAGCCTGTATCCCGGTTTTCGAAATTAATGAGGTAGGCTTAGAGCCAATATCCCTGTGACTTTTATAAACCCTTGTGGGAACATGTGGTGATACTCATTTTATTTTATTAAAAATGTTCTACATAATTTTCTCTCCATAATTTTAAACTTAGGTGATGATGAACCAATATAGGTTCGAAACATGTACTGCTATGAAACCATTGAACTGATCGATAGCCTTTCATCGTTCTAACATCACTAACGTTTGGTGGTTATATTAAATTTGTGGATATGATTTTGAGTTTTTCTTGATCGTGAATCTATACCGCTCCAATTTGAGACACAATGGACTTCTACCACAGGTTAGTATTCTTGAGGTTACTTATTCTCAGTTGGCCATGCTGCCCACGGTTGTGTTGGAAACAATCAACTGCCACGGAAATGTCATTGTAATCAATCATGCCGCATGCGGCATGTGGCAAGCGGGTAATGTGCTCGCTCCATTAGCCAAAATATCCGTAGGAGCATGAATTCGAATCTCAGTATTGCCACCGGTCTCGTGCACATATTAGAAGGTAAGGGCTACGTCTTCTCCTAGCTTCCACAAGTATCTGACTTCTAAGGATTGTACGTAGGGGTGCAACCGGTTGACGGATATAGTAATTTTAACAACAACAATTCAACAACTGAGCCAGCTCGTTTGAATTATTCGAATGAAGATTACTAAAATCTATATATTATTCATGGCGACTGTAATAGGGTTATCTCAAGAACATGTGATTTATTTACGATTCGGTATCTCCATAGTTCAGCACCTGGAAGAAACATATTTTCCACCAAGAGTCAGATTTTGTGAATTCGTTTCAACGTGGTCGCAAGGGAACGAATTATTTTTGGATAATATTGTATGGACAGACGAAGCTAAATTTATAAAGAATGGTGTCTTCAACCGACATTATTGCCATTATTGGAGTGACTCAAATCAACATGTACCTATTCAGGGAACTGAATTTTCAAGTGTCTTGGCAGTTCATTGTTTATTGTGCGATAAGAAGTGATAGCGTCGTGACACTACATTTTTATCAAGGAAACTTGAATGGTAAATATAAAACATACTTATATCAATTTCGAAACAAGAATAGGATGACATGTACTTTTTTTTGCAGGTGAAGGATATTTGAATATTTTGCATACATAATTCAAAAATAAGTACTTGGACACTTTACCAATCGCTGACCATCTAAACCTATTTTATCAACATGATGGGGCACCTCTGCATGATGATCACTTAGTCAATACTCGTTTACAAGAATTGTTTCATGACCAGTGGAAAGCCAACAATGGACCATTTCTTTGGCCACTCCGCTCTCCAGATTTATCAGTGCTCGATTTTTCCATTTGGGGAACAACTAAAAATCAAGTCTATGAAACTCAATAGACTAGCATGGATGATTGCATGCAACGAGTGAGGAATTCATTTGAGAATCGATTCAATACGAAAGAATTATTAGTGAGATGTAGGAAATGGTTGGAAGTTGAAGGGCGTCAATTTGAAAATTTACTGACCAAATAATTTTTGCATTCCTCTCAATATCGTTAATTGTTCTCTTTTATTCGAATTGTTTTAGAATTTCTTTATCTAAATTTTTGTATCGGTAGATGGAATGTTTTTGAAGTTTTCTATAATTCGTTTAACGTTGTTTTGTGAGGGTTCTGCTTCTGCAGATACCGAATAGCAAATATATCACATGTTCTTAAGATAACCATATTAGAATGCATTCGCCATAAATGATAAATAGATTTAAGTAATCTTCATTCGAATAATTCAAACGTGCCGGCATTGATTTCAATAACATTTCCGTGGTGATTGATTGTTTCCAACGCAACCATGGGCGCCATGGCCAACTTAGAATAAGTAAACTCAAGAATATGAGATTTTCTGGAACTGAGGCATGTTAATCCGCCAATATTTCGAAAACTGTTGAGTGTAGGCATAGACAACCTTATTCAAAGTTAACTTCATTTTCGATGCCAAATAAAATGAGAAAATAAAATTGGGGATGTTTCCATTTGAAAAAATGGACAATAATGTTTTCAACAAGATGTATATTATTTTCTGATGAACGCTATGTATAACTATAATCGAATTGATATCAAAATTCTGCTGAATTTCGTTGGTCAGTTGATATCAACAATCATACCTATTGTCGGTATCGCTCAGTCAGTCACCTCTGAACCTCTCTGGAATCTCTCACTTCCAGTTCCAAAAAAAAAGGCCAACTAAGTATTTCATAATATTTGGACTCATTCATCATGGAGGAAATTTTAGACAGTGACGAGATACTCACATGTTCAAAGTCTGTTTCAGTCCATAAATTCCCTAAAATATTGATAATTCATTAAGAAAGAATATTATCATCTAAGAGTTACGCAGAAGGAAAAATGAACGTCAAAACGAAGGTTTTGATATGAATGATTATGCAGCAGATAACATAAGTCCATGTCAGTATAATCTCTATGCTCTGTCTAACCATAGTGGTACAACTTTTGTCGGGGGTTTACAGCTTACTGCAAACATCCATATGCACACAAATGGGATGAGTATAAAGAGTTTTTATGGATATACTACCAATCCCTTGTATGTGAAAAAGCATATATATTATTTTATGAGCAGTTTCCTATCATAAGGAAATATATCTTCGGAAGGGATATCAAATCATCTTCGTCATCAGGTAAGACTGTACGGAACCTCAACAACAACATCTGGTACCAATACAGAGAAGGATATAATGATGCTGTGGAAAAAATAATTGAGATATCTAGTTTGAAATAGCTCATGTGGATTTTATTTAATGCATTGAAATTTGTAATTAGAAAAAAGCTTTAATACACATGTGTCTTTTTAAACTACTAGTATTAGTTATTGATGTGCTGACTTTATTTGAAAAAAGGATTACAAAGAGTTTCAATCATACAAAAAAGTAAATGGAGCAAGAGATTTTATTAAAAACTTTTTGGTTCACAAGAAAATTTTCACTAACCAGTTGTTGATGTCGAGCAAATAGTTACTGAATAGAATAATAATGGTATGTTAATTGACCAACAAGTAATTTACAAAAAAAGTCTAGATCTATATTTGGAAGTAGAAAATAAGTAAATAGAAGTATTTGTTGGTTTGAGGCCGCACAATCAGTTCAACTGTTCCTCCTCAAGAGCCATAAAGAAAAAAAATACAAGTCAGTATATAACCTAGTAGTAAAACATAATCATCCATTTCTACCATAAAAAGGAAAAAGAGAAATTGGTAGAATGGGTTGAATAAAAAATTGTTAAAACTGTTTTGTCCCCCTACGAACGACAGCCCTCAGAAGTCGAAACTTGTGCGAGCCAAGGATTACCAAGGTCTTACCTTCCAATGTGCGATTCCTAGCACTTTCTCAGGCCATCCAAAAAATAAATTGAAATCGCTGGGATTGAACCAGCAACCGGTAAACCAGAATGATTGAAAAGCAATTATGAATAAATAAATGAATGTTTATTCTACACAGTTTTCCTAAGTTCTACACGCAGGTGATATAATCAAAATATCACCACACAACTCAATTCTTCGCCCGAGAGGACACAGGAGTGGAAAGGATCGGGAGGACGTACGGAGAGCCGCCTCTCTCTTTCCATGACCATTGCTGGGCAGAGGGAGAAAAATCGCTTGTGCCAAGGGGTACACAGGGTCCCGGCTAGGAGGCGCTGGTGTTAGCGGGGGGTCAAATATTCCACCTGATAGCGCATGTAGTTCAATAATCCTTGCCTCCTGCAAGCTTATGCATGTCGTTCATATTCAATGTAGATACTGTTTTGTCTAAGTTTGATCAGAGGTAGGTTGTTTGAGCTTACCCGGAAAAGGCTGAGGTAAAAAACCGGATCAAGGTACTCTGCACAATGTCTACCCGGCGACTTAGTTCCCTAAGAAACCGGTTCTTTCCATCTATCCTAGAAGATGGCCAAAGAATGATATATCAGCCTGCCTTGTTTGCGGGGCTGATTATCATGAATTTTTAGCCTGATAAAGTCTCTTGTTAGCGTACTCTTAGGGAAGTGAAACCTGTAGAATTTCTCCGATAGGTTTTTAACATGTGTCGGGATGGAGTCGACTCCAGCAAGCGTAAAACATCGCTGGCCGAATGATTTGTTTGTAGATAGTCATTTTGGCCTCTAGTTTCATGTGCGACCTCCTAGCTATTAGTGGGCACGTGCGTTTTACCGTTGCCGCGGCCCTCTAAATAGCCAGGTTGATATGCTTTTGTCATGTTGCACGTTTATCGAGCTGAACTCCCACATAGGAAAATCATATGTATTTGGGGGATACAGATGCGAGGATACACTAGATCCCTGCGGGACTCCTTCGATAGGATACTCTGCAGATCTTGTGCAGTTAACCCTCACTGCAAAAACACGCTGTGTAAGATATAAGTTTACAAGCCTTACCATGTATGAAGGCATGCGTACTCTTAGCAATTTGCAAATTAGACCCTCAACGCATACGAAGTCGAAGGCTTTCTGCAATCCAGCAGGACCATGACCGTGTTCATCCCTCGGTGAGCCGTCTCTTTCACCTCGTGAACAACCAGGACAATCTTTGAGGTCGAACCATGACCTGCACGAAAGCCGAATTGTTCAGTGGGGATCTTTTTGAGTTTCTCCTCGAGGGAGAGCAAACGTTTCAATAGTATTTTCTCCACTACCTTGGCACCAGTAGTGAGATGGGACGGTAGCTGTCGATTTGGTGAGAGCATTGATTCTAACCACTCGGCTACCTAACAACATGGAATCTATAGAAACAATACCTATATAATATATGTTTTAAACCAAAACGATATATTCATTTATAATTTTCTGCCAACTCGTATTTGCACAACATTAATCAAGTCGTCAATCACATCACTTACTTTGATCGTAAAAGAGTATATCAAAAATTATTTTCTAAAAGATTGTCGTGCTCGTCGTTTTGTATACCATCGGAAGGTTATTGTTATGAAATGATCTCTGAAAAAGTGATGTTGAGGAACTGTTGAATATTGTCGTCTTCGTATATTTCTGATTTTGTTTGTCAGGTATGATAGAGCCCCACTTTCACTTTCAATTATTTTACGAAATATGGTTAGGCTATGTAATTTCTTTCTGTTTGCCATATTCAACAAGAGATTAGTGACCAACTTATGGCTGACCGAATGCTATGAATCAAACTCAGACGAAAATTTTGGACTTTTTGTCCAGACAAGGGTCGTAAACATAGTCACAATAGTTAACTTGAAAAAAAAATTATAAATTACATAAGGAACTTTTGAGCTCAGTTGTCAATACGTTCCATGTGCCACTTCAATTATGCTTATCCTTTTTTGAATGTATTAGAAATATATTTGGTGAACCTAAACTTATTATCTATCATAACTCTCCGGTCTTCATTATCGGAGGTAATTTCTATGGGGATATCTTTCATTTTCATAGCCAAGTCATTTGGAGATATGTCACTAAAAGAAATTACTAACTGACTTCAAATCATGTTTAATTTATTAATTGCTAAGTCTCCATTTAATTTATCTCGATGTTCTACTGCACATGTATATATTTAATGTTTCTAGAATTGAAATCAAACTACCTATATAAATATAGTATATTGAAGTGTACCCAAAACTGATTACTAAGGTGCACGTCTCAAAACTGTGTCTACATTTGATGTTTTGTCCTAATATACAACTTTTTGCATCTTGAATTGTTTTGGAATACTCATACTTCAATATTATGGATATGTATGAATATCTTCTAGTGTTCTTTCTATGAACAACTTCTTCTCATAATGAGCTTCAGACATTCGCATTTGTCGACGAATCACATTTCAGCCAAAAAATATGTGATCATCGTATACTGCGTTGATAAATGAATCATTCTCTATTATTCGGGTAAGTTTTCAGCGAGAATGGATTCATCGAACTAAATTAGGTTTCTATTCCAAAACAACATTTCATTACATCCAATTCCAAATTGGACTAGCAAATGTTGTTACTCATTTTGTTCCATTATACCTCCACTTTGCGTTTTGCTAATATGATTTATGTTATCGGGCAAATAATTTCCATCGAAATGTTCCGATCCACGTTTCACTATTGGTCAATTGACAGAACAAAACTCAATTCCACAAATGAAATTTTGTTCAAATATATATATTTTGCAAGTATCACGAAACATTGAAAGTATTCTCAAACCTTTGGAAAATAGACCAACTGCAATACAACGTAAAAGAGAAATTAAATTATTCGTTCCGGGATATAGATACTAGTGAGTTTTTATACATGATTCTGAAGGTTTAAAAATTCCGAGAAGCTGTAGAAACTACGTTCTTGCAGATATTCTTTCAGCTTTGACTTACAAATTTTCATTTCGAATTTTTCTCAGAAATAGAAAGAAATGAATTATTCAAATACTGTGTTTAACCCTTTATAGTGCAGTGGTCGATATTTAAGCTACTTAATTCATCTCCATATGCAGTTCAGCCAGGAGTCTAAATTTCAACCAGATGTGTTCCAAGCGCTTACCGTTAACGTTTTTAAGCAAAGTATTAGCCAGTAATTCAGTTCAGCGCCCAATTTAGTATGCATCTTGACCACGCCCTCAACAAGTGGTTGATTTTTTACCAGTGCTCATTTACGGCTTTTTAGTTATAGGGTGTCAGGAATATGCTGAAGTTATTGACAAAAAACTAATATCTGTGAGTGACCATGTGACCATTTTTTTAAATTTTTGGAAACCTGAAGACACTCTCCCCACTGGTGAAATGGTGAACATCAAATAACCTTATTTCCTTTCCACCATCTAATCTTCAAAATCCAATAGGTCTTTACGACGCTCGAGTAAATCCTTATTTAGTATCGTGGGCTCTCCTACTATCAGGGGTATCATAATTATCAGATTCAGAATGTCTA
This sequence comes from Chrysolina americana, assembly GCA_958502065.1. NCBI lineage: Eukaryota > Metazoa > Arthropoda > Insecta > Coleoptera > Chrysomelidae > Chrysolina > Chrysolina americana. Next base: position 57,842,375 of record OY293412.1, read on the forward strand.
TACAAGGAAAATTTAATTTGCTGGAATCTTTCCATTCTGCTAAATCTGCAGTGCAATTGCATGCACTTTTCTCTCACACCTGGTAGGTACTGAATTATTTTGCTGAAATATTCAATTAACTTTAAAGTTCCCAAGGGGTATCAGCTTCAACGTCGGCGTCGTGTCATCAGCATAGAGAACCACACAATTTGTGGCGCTGCAACTGTCTTCTTACGAGACGCCGCATCCACCTCAGAGAATCATTTCAAGTACCAGTGAATTGTGTGGCATGACCAAAGACGTCGACGACTGTAAAAGTTGTCGGACTTTCCTTGCACTGAAGAGAGGCAATACCTCGAAACTAGTGTGTAGTCCTTGATCATGTCGGGCAGGATTCTCGATTCTGCTATTTGAAACAGAAACCATTTGCGGCTGTCTCCCGGATTCTAGGGAGAACGCTGCACAGCTATCTGTCGGATTTAATTCAACGTCCGTCGTGGTATTAGCCAGGGAAGTAGTTGTTTTCTGTCAGATATCTGCCTAAATCAAGGAGAGATTTTTTTACTGAAATTCTGTCTCTCTCCTGAATCCATCAGACTTTGTCTTATATTTTCTCAAAATTTGTATTTAGTTTTTAATGATACAACCTTCACCATTCACCGGAAATAGTTGGTTGACCTCAGTAGCCGTTTTTGTTTTCCAGTGTCAATGGAGTATTAGTACAATATAATAATAATAATAATAATAATAATAATAATACTCCCTCATAAACACTCGTTGAGTGTACCCAAAGGCATAGCCTGTGCGGGTAGAGGACGGCTATTATTATCATTTGCCGTCAAGGCGACTTACTGATGTTTTAGGTGATATATTCACTTTTCAGCTGTAGGAAAACCCGGAAAACCTACAGCACCACATATGATACCCATATTCATTTATTTACAGGAGTATGTAACTTCCGAAATTGAAAGTGTCCACATCAACCCTGATTTGAATTAAGAATCAATAAATGAATTCAACCCCCACCCTTTCAGGAATGATATTCCATATATTCATAGTACATACTACATTCGACAACGATAGACAGACATTCTCTGCGAAATTTCTCCTCTTGAATTCAGATCACCCTGTAAATATTGAGTGATACTCTCATTCGAGAGAAACTTCATAACAAAATTGAAATGTTGTTACTCATCTCTTCATATGTTATTTTCCATTCCTGCTGTGAATTTTTGAAGTATTTTCAATTTCAGAACTATCGGGAAATCAAGTGCCACTGCAACTGAAGAGGCGCCATCGGCATCGTCTGAGATTTTATTGATTAGTATTCGAAAACAACGTGATTGCAATATACACTCACCTTTGTATGGTCTATTGCTGGTGATGAAGTTTCTGTTAAATTGAGTTGGAACCTAATCAAACGTGAAAGGAACTGCTGAAAACGCCGATACGTTGATTAGGACTGTGTCTGATTAGCCGCACACTTCGAAGCTGATAAAACGACCTTCAGGTCCAAATATACACCTATGGTGGTGTCCACAGAGTGCTTGGAATTTTCTAGTGGAATGTATTTCAGTGAATTCTGAAAGCAGTAATGGTAACCGGTCTCAGTGGCATACCTATAACGTCAGTATGTGGAAGACGATATATATACCGGAAGTGTCATAAACTGTTGATTTTTGAATGAGACATCTGGTATATTTTTACTCTTCGGCCTCCATTTGCCATTCATAAAACAACTTTCAACTTACTTGATGACTTTTAAAGGTTGTAATGCCGACATTGATTGTAAGTTTGACTTCGTTTTACCAACATTTGTCACTTCACTGTCGATTGCTTGACATTTGTCATTCGTTGTCGCAATAGGTATCTGTGAGTTGACGTTCTTATTTCTGATAGGTCCTTAGTGCTAGGTGAGATTATCGAGTTGTTCATAACTTTTTATTTGGATAAGGAGCTATGATTATGTTAAGCAAATCCTCAGAAGAATTGCATGTATCGCTTGAGAAAAGTAGGTAATTTTCTTCATGGCTTCATCTAATGTGAAAAAGGATACTACACTGAAACTGACAATTACATCATTTGGGTCAGTGGCCATTTCTTCGAACTTTTTGACAGAATATGTGGTATCTCTCACATAATACGATAAATTACCAATATATGGCTGTAGTAGCGTAGTTCATAATATGTTGGTGAGCCAATGGTATAAGAGCTACACATTCTATATAACCTCTTTTTGGTGTTGTCGTCCAATGAAGAATATTTTATAGAGCGATTCACAATTTTGACAGATGCTTGTGTTGGGTCTCGTTTCAGTTCCTTATACAGGGATATTCTCCTTATTCGACACGAAGCATTATGGCTGAAGCATTTGATTTTGAAAAGTTTTTTCCTAAAGGTGGTTAGCACTACATTTTGAGAATATTTTCACAGTGTGTGCCGAAAACACAAATACACAAAATTTGATATTTTTCAAATGAAACATCCTGTATATTATTTGACTTTCAGAATAAAAGCAAGTTTCATAAAGGTTTAAACTAAACTTTATGATTTTTAAAGTATACCTCGTTTTGTGAAAATGTATTATCAGTTTTAATGCCTCAAGTCTCAACTAGTGTTTTCGGAATGTACACCTAATTATTAAATGCTATTATACGCTACTAACTAAGTAACTTGTATATCGCACTTGTGAAAAGTTTACTTACTTATGAAAAGTGTGTAAGAATTAAGGTAAAATAATAATTACAATATTCAAACGACAATGACTTGTATGGTTTGAATGGAATGCTCTGTATTTTATGTCAACAGCAGATGTCAAATGTAATTGTCTGTCGAATACTATTATACAGGGTTATGATAAAGTAATGCACAAAATTCATAAAACGTACAACGATCACTTTTGAAAAAAATGCAAAAACACATCAAACTGTTTTTTTATTCCGCAACTTTTGACATAAGTTACAAAAATAACACGTCAAAGTTGTCAAAGTTATGACGTCATCAACAAATTTTTTAAATGGGAAGCTAACAGTTTTATTACATTATGTGATAGAGCTTGTGTTTCTACACAAGGGAAAAATGGTTGCAGTAGGGCTCACATAAGAAAAACAACGAGAAAAGGGATAAAAAACGAAATAACAAAACCAATTATAAAAAGAGGTCAAACTTAAACTTATCTAGTAAGAACATGTGTTCTTATAAATTTTTTCAATTGTTTTACTAAAACAACGGTTTGTCAGTGTCAGTCGTACAATTAGTGTCACCACAGTTTTATTATTATGGCTCGTTTAACCGAAAGAGAAAGGATAGAAATTCTAATGATGGTAGGTTACGGCGATCGCCTTCGAATTCATGAAGAAGCATGTGTTTTATTTAATGCAACATATTTTGAAAGACCTCCAATTGCTAGAAGCACAGTAAGCAGAATTGTTGCAAAATTTGATGCAACGGGAAGCGTGAGGGATGCTCCAAAATCTGGACGACCACGAATAAGCGACGATGTGAAGTTAGATATTTTGCTGTCAGTAGAAGAACACCCTCACGCAACTACAACAGAAATTGCCTTACAAGAAAATGTTAGTCAGTCGTTTGTAGTAAAGATGTTAAAAAAAGAAAAACTACACCCATACAAAGTTCATCTTGTTCACGAACTCTCAGAAGATGATCAGGACAGACGTTTGGAATTTTGTGAAATCTTCATGCGGCATTGTGACGAAAATCCAAATTTTCTTAAAGTGTAGTATTTTCCGATGAGGCAACGTTTTATCTAAGTGGTTCTGTAAATCGACACAATTCTCGCTACTGGGCTCGGGAAAATCCCCACTGGATGCAGACAAAACACACCCAGCGTCCCCAAAAAATTAATGTTTGGGTAGGAATCGTCCGGGGAAGATTTATTGGTCCTTATTACTTTCGCGGGAATTTAACAGCTGAACGATATTTGGAACATCTTCGTATGGCAGTGCTTCCGGACCTACTTGCGGCATTTCCGGATCCAAATAATGGGGACAACTTGGATCCCAGTATTTGGTTCCAACAAGATGGCGCACCACCACATTATGGTCATACTGTTCGAAGGTTTCTGGATAACCAGTTTGAAGGACGGTGGATTGGAAGACGTGGACCAATGGAATGGCCTAGGTCACCTGATTTAACCCCCCTTGATTTTTTTCTATGGGATATTTGAAAAGTCGGGTCTACATTAACCGGCCAGACAATTCAGAAGACTTAATGGAAAGAGTTAGACACGAAATGACTCGTATAACTCCGCAGAATATCGAAAACTATAAATGCGGTCTACCATCGTTTTGGCCTATGTCAGTTAGTAAACGGGACACAGTTTGAACAATTCCTATAAGAAATAGTTTTAGTTTAATGGACTGTTTAGTTAATTGAAAAGTTATTATGAAACTTACGTTTATTTCGTTTTTTATTAATTTTCTCGTTTTTTTTCTTATGTGAGCCCAACTGCAACTATTTTTCCCTTGTATACAAACACAAGCTCAATCACATAATGTGATAAAAATCTTAGCTTCCAATTAAAAAAATTTGTTTATGACGTCATAACTTTGACAACTTTGACGTGTTATTTTTGTAACTTATGTCAAAAGATGCGGAATAAAAAGAACAGTTTGACGTGTTTTTGCATTTTTTTCAAAAGTGATCGTTGTACGTTTTATGAATTTTGTGCATTACTTTATCATAACCCTGTATATTACTATGGCTAACTCCTCAAGTAAAATGTACATATCCATTTTGCAAATCGATTTTAAGAAATTTATCATTAATCAAGTCGCCTATGGCGTTTGGACGAATCAGAATTGATTGAAATAAACACCGAGATCTAATGATCAGACTCTGACTCTGAACACAAACGTATCTACTTTCTAAAACCTTCAACAACATTTGCTTACACTCAGAAAAGCTATTCTCCGCGATAATCACAGAATTTGCTAATTCTGAAATGAAATACCGAATGCTGGAATTCTCTCTCTTGAGATTGAAGAAATATTCTGCAACACCTCTGCCCCCATGCAATTCAAATGTATTCACATTCTCTCTCTTGTATAAGAATAAAATTTTCACACTGGACAGCAATAATACCATTTGCCTTGACGCAGTTGATTGTCACCGTAGTGGTAAATTTCAGTAGTGTTAAAATTATTGCTGACACGTTTTCATTCAAAAATATAAAAAGTATCATGAATGTATCCACTGATTCAGAATCAGAGTGTGAAGATACACCACCTGAAATTACTAATATACTGGAAAGTTTACTACCAAAACACCCGAATAATTGAGACTCGTAGTATTAATATAATATTTATCAAGCATATTTTAATGAGAGGCCGGATGGCTCAGATGGTATAGCATTGGCATAGTAGACGAGAGGTCGTGGGTTCAAGAACTTTCCACTCGCATCGAATTTTCATTCTAACCTTGTTACAGAATATACTATTCTTTCACTATTTATGAAAAAAATACAGTTTCATTCTAGAGGGCTATGGATACGTTCAAGCCACCAACTGAAATTATTAGATTTATATAGAAAAGAACGAGATAGCGCTACATTCTTCCCAAAATGGACCTACTTTGGAGATTAAAATAAGATTCAACTGGGGGCGTGGCCCAGTGGCAGAGCGTCCAACATTAATATCAAGGGTTTCGGGTTCACGCCGCATTTAAAAATGGGACTTTTTCCATTCAATTTGATCATTTGAATTTTCAAATCTCTTTGCTTTACCGGGGTGAGTCCTATATGATTCACTGTTGCATTCAAATCAACAGTGCTGATTCTAAGGTGGCGAATGAAGTTTGTAATAACCTACCTAGAAAATATAGTGTGTAATGACCACAGCAGTCGATGCTGCTATAATCACCAGATAGAAAAAAAAAGGTAAATGTATCGAGTAATCTGTAACTAACACAACTGATCAAACAAATTCTTTGAGGTGTTTTGAAAAAGTTATTAATGTTATTTCAACATCAGTTGTGTTGAACAAGAGTTACTTAAATTATTTAACAGGTTGAGTGCCACGTGAGGCCAACGCGGAATCATCCAAAAAAATTGTATATGGGTCGCGTGAAGCCGACCTGTACCCACATGTTGTTTCTTCATAAAATGGTACTTGGCCTCTGCTTCTGAGAGTCCAAGCCAGACTAACATGGCTCATATTATTGGTATTTCAAATTAAAATAAATTCAAGTTTTATTTTTCCCAGAAAATGTTGTTCTTTCTCATACGACTTCAGTGTACCTCGCTACTATGTATAAAGAATTGATCCATCGCTGTCAACTCGCGCCGCGAAAATGAATTATCAAGTCAGTCGAGACGCCACATTGGACTCACAATACCAATCCCGTGATGAAAGTTGAAACTCCAACCTGGACTCACATAAATAAACACATTTTTTTGTAAAAAAATCGGACATGACTATGTAAAACATAAATTTGTAGAGTAGATCAGCAATAGGGGGATTGGGACGGAAGTGGCAAAAAGGCATTCTCGTGCGTTCATCGTTTGACGTAGTCGACGCTGCTTCGCGTTCATCGTGTGACGTAGTCGAGAGAGATCCCTTACATTGATAACATTTTGCCAATAGAGCGTGGCGCACACATTATGAATTGAATTTATAAAGAAACAAGATTTTTCCTTTTGTTTGGTAGCGAGTGACGCTAGCCTTGTCTCCACGGAGACTTCGTACAAGTTGATGTACAAATGTGGGGTATATATTTCTCCAGCTACCAGAGCACGCTGCTTGAATATTAAAAAAAAAAATAATGATAGTGAGTCTGATAATAATAATGATGTTTAGAATAAATGTGAAAAACTGCGAGATAACGAGGGTGTAACGTTTGAAGGTGCGATTCCAATGAGGAAAGTATACAAGGTGTTTCAAAATGTACCAACATATCATTTAAGAGAAGAAACATGGAGGTTAAAGAAAAAACACATCATTGAGGGTATGAGGTGGAGATTTTTCCAAACGCTGCGTTTTCATCATCAGCTGACGTTAGATAAAAAATCAATTTGAATAGAAAAATTTATTATACAGTTTTATTTTGGTAACTTATCACAAAGCCATTTGTATAGAATATCTACGTTTCGGAGACTGCAATTATAGTCGGGTTGCTTATCAATGTGATGCATACAAGGTGAGATACCATCGTTGTTTCCGAATGCTGGAACCATCCATGACGTATTATCATAGTCCTCCAAATTCACAACACGTGTAGGTAGGTTCAATTGATGAAATTTCTCAGTAAGATATTCACGTTTTTGAAGTCCTCCTACATGAATGATATCAACATTCTGTAAATTTTTCTTGAGAATGGAATCTAATTGATGATATTCCACAACGCCAGAGGAATACCTCAATCCATGAACGTTTCGCTCCAAGAAACAGGCAGTACGTTTATCTGCTCTACTCAAAGAGGTAAATGGTATAGTTGGCAGCAGCAGAAAATTACTACATTGAATTCCAATCCTAATGGCAATCTCCTTAGGATGGAATTGTTGCTCGATGATAAAGCCTTGAATATCTACAACAGCTATTCTCATGTTGACTCTGTGATTGATACTGAAGTGAAAAGCATATGTTTAGTTTAATTTGTTAATGATTTCGCTGAGTGGGAGGTGCTCAAAAACAGTGTCGTGCACAATGATACAATAGGCTCTAGTATTTTGGGGAAATCCTTCAGATGCCTCGAATTCGAGTTTCACATCAACAGTGGAACTTTTTATGCTCTTATCCCTTCTGGAACAATCGATGACAAAGAGAGTCTTGCCAACAAATTCGGTGGAGCTCAGTAGAGGATTATGTTGATTAGTAATTTCGTAGCTGAGACCGAATTGTGCAAAGTTGAAATAGGCCTGCGAAAAATTCCCCTTTGCAAAATTCAGATGCATATTCTCTTTGGGATACCTCTCACCGTTCAGAGTGAGCGTTATATTGGTGATATTCGAATGAGCGAATATTGTTGGATCATTATTGAATTTGGTGTAATCACGGTCTTTTTGGAAACATACAATCACGACGAGGAAGTCTTGACGGCCCATATTTCACTTTTTGCACCTTGTGTGAGAGCAGGCAACATATAATGTTCCCATTTTCTGAACGGCATGAGAATAGGAGTATCGGCTTGGATGGCCTTCAAGAGTTGCAATTTGATTTAATCATGCAGAAAGATTCGCTTAACTTTGAGTTCAATAGGTATTTTCAATTTCCAACTTGACTTCTGTCGTACCAGCCGATGATCCAGCGGTCTCCTCTATTTTGAAGCAGTTGCTATCATCTGCAGCTCGTACTAATCGGATGGTATGTTTGCCATAGGAAACACATTGATAATCGTTGAAAATATTCAAAAAATGCTTGTTAGGTATGAGCATGTTGAATGATAGATCAGTGGTATTGATAACCCCAGCGTTGCTGGGAAAAGTCGTTATAGATTGTTTCTCGCAATTTGTGTGGACTCTTCCGCTGAAAACGAAAACGGGTGAGGATATTACTAAAACGTTTGCAGATATTTTGACACACACGAAACGATATCCAAAAAAATCTACAAACCGATCATGGAACGGAATTTTACAACAGTAGATTCCAGAGTTTGATGAAAAAACATGAGATAAATCACTACAATACGTACCGCATCCTCAAAGCCTCTATGGCCGAACGGATTATAAGGACTTTGAAGGAAAGATTGTACAAGTATTTAAGTTTGAACAGCACCTACAAATGGCTGAATATATTACCTGAATTCACAAAATCTTACAATGATACAAGTCATTCAAAGACGAGTATGACTTCGGAAATTGATAAAACCAACGAAAAAGAAATTCTCAAATCAACATACAGCCAATTGAAAATAGCTGGACCGAGAAAATTCAGAGTCGGCAATGTTGTGCGAATTAGTAAGGCACAGCACGTTTTCGAAAAAGGTTACACGCCCAATTGGACTACGGAATTATTCAAAATCATCAAAGTCAATATTACCAACCCCGCCACCTTCATACTGAAATATATGCAGAGTGCTCCTATCAGGGTGCTTTCTATGGGGAGGAATTACAAAAAACTGCAAATCCAGATATATATCTCGTGGAAAAAGTTCTGAAGAAAACAGACAAAAAAATGTACGTTTAATGGCTCGTTTTGGATAACAAACATAACAGTTGGATCGAAAACGTTGATTTTGTTAGAATCTTATGGAAAACAAACACAAATCATATAATTCCGAGGGATCTTTCAAATATTTTTTTCACAGTCAACAAACATGCAACAACAATTTTAAAATTGACCACGTGATCTGAAGCTATAAAAGCGTATGCAAGCACAGACGAATATTCAGTTTGAAAACGAAAATGTCTCAAGATAGTGGTTACGTCAGTGAAGTTGAAGTTATGTGCGATAGTGATGGAGAAGATTATAAAGAAACTCTAAATGCCATCGACAGAGCATTGGGGCAATACGAAATGGTAGCTCGGAACGAACATCAGTTGATGTTGATGGTCTTCCCTATGCCATCCTACAAAATTCGATGTGGCATAAGTCCCTCCAGAGATTTTAGCTCATGCATCATTTTGAAGCAGCAGTTCTTCATTCGATTCATCAATTTTGCTTCTTTTGAATGGGCAACTCTCATTGTCATCATGAGAGAAATAAAGGAAAATTTCTTTGAATCACAAATCGATGAGTATGTAGATCAGTACGATCCAATCACAAGACGTTGCGGGGATTACATTTACATCACACAGTACATCGGAAGTAATACCAAAAAAATTTCCATTTCCAATATCGTGTAAATGATCTCAATGGAATAAAACATTATTTATTTATTTATTTATTTTTCACGAACATGGAGCTGTCCCAACAAGATGTAACCGATATTCTAAATACACACTTGGGGGTGCTGTCTGACCGTATCGCTATGCTGGATGCTATGACTATTATCGAGGTGTTTTTGATATTATTCAATCATGGTTACGTGATAATAAAAGTAATTTAAGTTTGGAAGAAATCATAGAAGGTTTTTGTCAAGCCTCATGTTTAGATAGTATGTTGGCTAATACTTTACGTGAATATTTATTTTATTATAAGCAAAAATTGGCATAGGAATTTCGAAACCATCTGTATTCAAAACTGTGTCATAATTTAGATATGAAGATGCACGTGAAACGTTCCCTTTAGGGGGTACAAAGCACTCACGATTGCTCTAAAAAAAACACGCATCATCTTGATCATCAATATTGACACATGCACGCCTATTTTGTATTTCTTCAGGTAACCGTATGAATTTTGAACCGTTGCCCATTTCGAATTTGTTGATTGCTATTTCAAGCAAATGAATTTTATTCAACGCCCACCCTGAGTCTTTTTCTTGAAATTCTTCAAATTTGTTTAAAATGACATCCATAACATGTTTATTGTACCAAGCAGCCAAGTCCGTGCCCAAATCAATGATTGCATTAGGAGTATTGAAAAATTTTCGATCAACTATTTCACCGTCATTCGACTTTTTGATGAAATCCCCCAACAACGTCATGTTCACTTTGAGAAATTGCATGTCCTTAAAAATTTAGGAAATTCTTGATTTAAAAAGAAAATATGCATCACTCAAAAACTTTCGGACTTCTTTGTGTCTCAAATTTATAATTACACCTGTCCTCACTCTATCATTGAAAGTTTCATTAACATTTTTCCATTTAACTCTACTGCTTCGTTTCAACCCCGATCCAATGTATTTATCATTTTTCATAACGTTTATTATGCATCTAATTCGTTTCAATTCCCCAATTTTACCAACAATTTTCTTTTTTTCCTCCACCGAAAATTTTATTTTTTTCATTGCCAACTCACATTTTCTAATATGCCTACTTATCAAATTTAAAGACGTGCAATGGCACTTGAATAATTTTGTTTGATCACCTCAAGTAATTTGTCAATTTGTGATAAAGTTTTTGAAAATACCATTCATTTTTAACTAATGTTTCATTTTACGTGAAATTATATGAATGGTGATATGAAGGCGGAAGATATCTAAGTTGCTTGACTTTCCTCTGGTTGACGACTAACTAACGTTCGCCGCGCATTCCGAACTACTTTTATAGCTCTGGTGTGATAAGAAAAGAACATTCGAGAACATTCCAGAATAAACACCAGTTTCCCATGAATGCAAAACAGATAACACAATAGTCGTTACTCTGCGGTTTTGATAACGAAACTGTTGGCCTGGGTTTTTCGATAACCGTTAGTTCGATAAACATATTTCAATGCCAACTGATTATTACTTCCAGCATAATAACCAAGTTTCCTGTTTTCGCGGTTTTTCCATAATTGATAACATCGAATGTCGCGTTTCAACGTTAACTGATAACATATTGTAATTCTCTCATATATTTATAGGTGAAAAAAATTATTCAAAATTCAATTTTCGAATATTTTTATTCAAACCAAATTATGTGATATTCCAAAATTATTTCTTGTACAGTTCTAATTAAAATACATGCTAATATTATAGATTTCCATTTGCAACTTCTTTTCCCCCTGCCCTGCGTTGGTTTTTGTGTCTATTTCACGAAGATCTTCAAATATCAGCTTCAATTTATACTTGAACGCTGCATTCTTTGGAACATCACTAACAAATACTGCCAACTGTCCCTGATTGACATGAGTAAATCTCATTGTTTTCCATTGTGTACTACAACAACGAGGATCGAAATCATCTGCCTTCACGCATATTGCCATGAATTTCACTCTTTTCGGCACATTGACGTCAATCTGTCTGTCTCCTATCTCCTATCACCGAAAAAGAAACAGAATCAAACTGACACATACTGGGTATCGCATGTAAAATTGATGGACCCCATCCGTGATTGATTTCTTCTCTTCATATTTTTTTGATGAAATTGTCGCGACTAGGGCCTTAGTGAAGCTACCAGCCCTATCGCTTGGGACGTAGTCAGGAAGAAAAGCCAGTTTTCTTCTCGGTATAACTACTGATGAATAAAACAAGTCACAGATTCACCGTATTCAAAAATATATATATATATATATATATATTAAAGGACACAATACCCAGGGCGCAACAAAGCCCTATATTCATATATCTGCCCAACCAGGACAAGTCAACACACAATCAATAAATAGAATATTATATACAAAGGTTTCTTACCAAATGGACACTATAAATACTCGCTTAAGGACATCTTTCTCAGAGGTTCGTCAAGAAGATTTTACCGCCATGAACTAGTTCTGGGTTCGACAATGTCGCAAACCTACCCTAGGTTCCCCTGTCTACTGTCGACCCTTCACTGTCCCATTGCCATCTATCATCTGGTATTTATTCAAGTTTCGTATTATTGCTACGGGCATTTTCATTGAATGAAAATGTTCGTTGAAGTCTTCATAGCCGTGCCAATAACACATGTTTTGTTTTTGTTATGAATCGAAACAGGCCAAGCTCGACCATGACCGATGTTTGAACTTCAAGTAATTCAACAGTTCAACAAATTATGAAATATGAATCATGACAGTGAATTTTGTTACCATACAAAATAAATAATGTTTTGGATTAGCGCCATTCTTGACATATGCCCCCTCTTCGATAAAGCTGGCCCCCCACTTTTAAATACAAAAAAACTTCTACAAAATCTTTATACAAAACAAGTTCACTACTCTAATCATGGATGAATTTAATAGTGAACTAACATCAAAAATATTCGTCTGGGTCCTATTTCGTGGTACACACACCGTGGATTGAGTTCGGTCCTGTTGATACCATCCTGTATTAGTTAACACATCTCGATATGGAACGGGAATGCAGACTACATCATTTGGAAATCTGGTATACTGACTGTCGACATAGATTCAGCGAAACGGTGCGGTTGGCAACTATGGTAGGCGTAACTAGGGCTACCATTTCCTGAAACTACACCTTCAGGAACATTAATAGAGGCAGCTTCTGGAACAGCAACAGTTTCTTCTCGATTGTGGACCTCCTTTCTGGACACTATTCGATCAGGAAGCTAAATCTCTGACCGATTTTGTGGGTTTTTCGGCTTGGGACTTTTTCGACTGGATCATATCTGGGATCCTCGCCAGGCTGACGTTCATTTTTCTTCTCGGAAGGAAGCATCTAGACTACTTGGTTCATCCAAAACAGCAATTCTTGACGTAGCCTCTCGATTCACGTTCACCATATTCGGTTTGTCTTCACAGGAAGGGAGCATTTGAATTAATCGATTCATCCAGAGCTCCAATCCTTTGTGTAGCCTCCCGCTTCATGTTCAGCATTCTCATTCCGCTTCCCCTGTTGGACTCTGCAATTTGCCCGGTCTTATGCCAGTCATTTCCATTTGAGGGATCAATTATTGGTCTGCTCGAAATGCCAGGCATGATGTCTATCAGCGGGAAGGTATTCGGTTCACTCAGTCTCTTCTCTCCTTGGGTGTGTGTGTACCATTACCGAGAAAAAGAACAGGGTATATAAACATAACTATATTCAACAAAAACAATCTAATAACTCCAAAGTTCTATTTATGCGTATTATGACATATATTTTTAGTTTAATCTATTCAGAATTGCAATATATCATTTCAGTGTTCAACCGAAATTTCTATTTTGAAACTACTACAAACTCTTCAAAACAAAGCTATAAAAGGTACATATAAATACCCAAGTCATTGAAAGAAACTAAAAGTCTAAAAACAAACTTGAGACATTTCTACTTGATAGATAACTTTTCAAAAATATTTCTTGGGATCGATAAAATGAAATACGTTTAATCTAACCTACTCTTCGAGTTTAACTCGAAACAAAAATTCATCATTATTATTTTTTTAGATATAAATTAAAATAGAAGAACCGTCAAGTATTCCTGAGTGTATAATATTTATTTCATGACCAACATCAACTGAGTAATTTTGCAAAGACGATCGTTCACTTTGGCTAGACCTTAGTCAGCAAATACCTACTTAATTGTTTTCAACACACATAATTTCGTCATAATATTTTACTATTTACTATATTGGTTTTGAAGTTTTATGCAACTTTGAGATTTATTTGAGTCGGTTGGAATGGTCAAATTGTCGATTAATTAATTTGTGACTGTTAGATATCCGTTCACGCCTCCTATTCACCGTCTTGAATGAAACACAGGGATGTTTATCGATATGGTTAGGACAGTCATACGAATTTTCAATCACATTATCATTCAAATCACTAGTCAGCAATTTAAACCTTCTCGCTACCTCGTTAACACACACATTTTTTCACTAAAACAATATTCTGTTATGCATTTCTGCTAAGCATTCATTTTAAGTACCGTTTTCGTAATGAAACTTCATATAATCACTCATGATTCATTTTCACAATCATTCAAACAAAACTCGGTCACTGTGCAACTGTTTCTCTCATATTCATTGACTTTTCACTATTATCGAAATTCGAGAGGATATGTTTTCATACATCAATCTCAACTTATTTCTCGCACATCACGAGCATATATATCACCATATATCATTTAATAAATCTCAAATCTCTTGACAACACCTCAAGAGTCAAATAACGCGGATAGACGTTCCTTCGTCCCTTCCGCACTTCATAAACAACAACTTGTTCAGGGAATTATTCAATCCACCTAGGATATTCTTCCATAATTCCCTCAAGATACAGGTAACCTTTATTACCCAAAAATATTGTATCCTCTCCCAGTACATACTCGAACTCATTACGATATTCCACAAAGTCATGAGCCAATTCACACACCATAATACACAGTCCATACAATACTCTGAAATAATGATATGAAGTTATGAGCTTAATTCTTGAGAGATTGCAATGCAGAACATATGTTTCATTAAAAAAAAATAAAAACTACAAAATGTAATATTCGTAAGACAGGCTCTACTGAATGACGAAATAAATTTGAAAATGAAAAAATAAATTCCTTGTCATTCTTGAAAAAGAAAATGATTCACATTAAGTGTGAAATACGTCAGTGAGCGTTTCAAAAATACCTTCATCCCTCTCTATCAACAACTTTCACCATGGTACATATTACTAGAGACAAACTCTTACCATTGACAAATTCAAGGAAGACACAAAAAAAATCCAGGCAAATACTAAGCTCCCATCCGAAGCATATATTCTCATAATTTCCAACCACTTTCGGTCTAAGTAATCTCTGCATTCTGTACTCAGTGACACCTAACTCACACAATAAAAAGATACTCTTGAAACTATTCTCTCACTTCTTTCATACTGTCAAAATCATTCTCTCATTTCATTCAACCATCTGGCATTTGCAGTTTTTTTCTCATTCACATATTCCTTTTCATACATTTATTTTTATTCTTGCTATTATACTACAAATAAGTGGTCATCCTTTCGGCTCTTCTTCCTCAGTGTGGACGGTCCCTGCTACATAAAAAAAATATTATTTTCTATTATAATACACATCATAATAGTTAGTTGAATTCAAACATTCCTGTGGCTTCCATCTCCAGCGTGTATAGGAATGATAACTGTCAATAAAATCAGGGCGGTTTGATAACTTCCAATTGTTCAGAACATCATCCTGAACTTCAAATAAAACTCTCTTGTTTGCAAACATTATTGAGAATATTGTAGAAATTCCATCATACATAATATAAAAAATTAAATCCCACAGCACTAAAATTAGACCTTTGTAGGCCCGAACGCTCGTAATCATTTTGAATTCTCAATATTCTCCCTCATTAAAACTGTCATCAGTAATTATATAACTCGAAATATTTTTAAGATGAAAAAAATTATCCCTCAATAATCGAGAACACTCTCGATTCTACCACACTCTATGGGGTAGTTATAGCTATTGTTCCTATAGAACAAAATACACCTGTATTAGATTAATTATGGAGAATTAACCTCCAGTACGAGCAATGGGCCTCCACCATATGTCGCGACCAGGGCCTTAGTGAAGCTACCAGCCCTATCGCTTGGGACGTAGTCAGGAAGAAAAACCAGTTTTCTTCTCGGTATAACTACTGATAAATAAAACAAGTCACAGATTCACCGTACTCAAAAATATATATATTAAAGGACACAATACCCAGGGCGCAACAAAGCCCTATATTCATATATCCGCCCAACCAGGAAAAGTCAACACACAATCAATAAATAGAATATTATATACAAAGGTTTCTTACCAAATGGACACTATTAAAACTCGCTTGAGGACATCTTTCTCAGAGGTTCGTCAAGAAGGCTTTACCGCCGTGAACTAGCTCTGGGTTCGACAGTGTCGCAAACCTACCCTGGGTTCACCTGTCGACTGTTGACCCTTCACTGTTCCATTGCCATCTATCATCTGGTATTTATTCAAGTTTCGTATTATTGCTACGGGCATTTTCATTCAATGAAAAAGTTCGTTGAAGTCTTCATAGCCGTGCCATTAACACATGTTTTGTTTTTGTTATGAATCGAACCAGGCCAAGCACGATCATGACCGATGTTTGAACTTCAAGTAATTCAACAGTTCAACCAAATTATGAAATATGAATCATGACAGTGAATTTTGTTACCATACAAAATAAAGAAGGTTTTGGATTAGCGCCATTCTTGACAATATACTTCAATATGTCCTACAATAGCCCAATGATGTGTTTTTTCTTTAACCTCCATGTTTCTCCTCTTAAACGATATGTTGGTACACCTGGTATACTAAATTTGACAAGCAGTCGCCATGTTTCTTCTCTTAAATAATATATAAGATATCCTATATATATTTTTGCTGAATACTTTGCTACCCTCCATTGCCCCAATTAGCCATTTCCCACATGATATTTGACACACACACACGCAGCAGTCACGTTTAATGAACGTGACTTTCATTTCTCTTAAATTATACATTTTGATACACCTTGTATACTTTCCTCATTGGAATCACACCTTCAAACGTTACACCCTCGTTACCTCGCAATTTTTCACATTTATTCCAAACATCATTATTATTATCAGACTCACAATCATATTTTTTTTTAATATTCAAACAGCGTGCTCTGGTAGCTGGAGAAATATATACCCCACATTTGTACTTCAACTTATACGAAGTCTCCGTGGAGACAAGGCTAGCGTCACTCGCTATCAAGCAAACCTCTTCTGTTGAAAAATCTTTTTTTCTCCGATTCGCAGCAAATATTAATTTTGCTGACACATATCAATCAGCAAAGTATTACTTTTCCTGCCCAGGCAGTAAAGTGGGTACTTTGCTGCCCAGGCAGCATAGTGGTTACTTTGATGCCTAGGTAGCAAAGTGGTTACTTTTCTGCCTCGGCAGCAAAGTGATTATACTCAATGGGAATAAAACATTTGATATAAACATTTATTAGCAAATTTTTACATAACACTTTTAACAAGAATTTAAAAAACATATGTAGAACTCTTTATTGTTTGAGATATTCCAGCAAAATAAGCATCATTTTTCTCCATGCAATAATCCATAAATCATATTTCATCCGAGACTTCTCCGGCAACAAATTCAACTCTATATTTTTTGGCACCTCCCTAATTTCTGGAGGAGTAAGTACTTCCAGGTCGCTATCACTGTCCATTATATAATAATCTAAATATACCGATATTTTTCCGCACAACTGTCAGAAATTTCATGAATTGTCAAACTGTAATTATTATGGACATTTCCATAGCAACCAACCATTCCAACAACTGCGATTTCTATCAAATTTTATTTTGAACACTACAGGAAAAATAAAGAGATTGTGGAAATTGTAATAATTTGTAAATGCAATATCCTCCTATATCATTATGAAAAATCGGAGAAAAAATCATATGTTCAACTCGGCAGCAAAGTAGATTGACTGTCTTAGCTGAATTCCTAGCCTCGCTACGCTCGGCTATGAATTCAGCCTCGGCAGTCAATCTACTACTTTGCTGCCTAGTTAAACAAATAACTATTTCTTTATAATTTCAATTCATAATGTGTGCGCCGCGCTCTATTGGCAAAATGTTATCAATCTAAGGGATGTCTCTCGACTACGTCACACGATGAACGCGAAGCAGCGTCGCCTACGTCACACGATGAATGCACGAGAATGCCTTTTTGCCACTTCCGTCCCAATCCCCCTGTTGCTGATCTACTATGTAGTTAAGAAAAAATATAAAAAAGCAAATGAATGAAAAAAAGTGATCGGCCAATAGGGACTAAAATTTTTAAACATTGCTGCACTTAACCTGTTAAAGCTCAAACTGAAAGAATATTTCATAAAAATGAAGATTTTCATAAAACTTTTAGTTTAGTGGGCGCTATCAAATTATACGCAATAAAATGTTCTTTTCACCTTATCTAACGATTGCTATATGCATTTGGAAAAAAAATGGTTATACCAATTTAAAAATCAAATGTGACAGAGTAGAAAAATTACGACCGAAAGCAGTGAAAAGCCTGAAATTTGTGACTAGGACGGTTCCATAAATTATAATAAAATTAGTATACATCTGGTTACAAAAACTCAGAAAGTCATTCTGATACTAAATAAGTGAAAATATACTAGGTCCCATTTGAAAAACCAAAAACTTATGTCACTTCCGATAAAATCGGTAGGATTTGTCACTTCCGATGTCACTTTCGATAAAATCGGTAGGATTTTGTAGTTCTTTTCTGAAATTCCACTTCTATCTTGTCATGGTATGCCTGGATTTCCGTGATATCCGTGATATTTCATCCGTTTGTATCAAGAATTTCAATAAAGGAGTCTTTTCGTACATACACCTAGTCTTCAACACGATCGGTTTTTCAATTTGTTTCTTCCTCAGTACTTTTTTCTCTTTCCATGAGGAAGGGTGAATTCAGTTGCTAGTTGACTCCAAGAAGCTCAGGATGTCCTCGATGTGTAATTTGATGAAACTGCGGAATTTAATCTTCCTTAGAGCAGGAATTCCTCATATTACACCCAGTGAGGAAGTGGAAGAAACTTAATTTTCTTCAATATACGCAAAGGAAAGAAAAAATTGCTGCCTCGTATCTAACGGACCTCAGCAATAAACTTCGAGAGTATGGCCATTGATCGTATACAGATCAACTAAAGATAATCTGAATAGAAGAATGGGATGAACAAAAAGTCTTGATGGCAGTGTTGACTGTCGGAAGGTGCGTTACTGGTAATATGATATGTAGCAAAATTTTATTCAAGGTATCCTAGTTGCCTAGTGATGCAATCTGCTATATCTCCTCCCGAACTGATCTTAGGCAGTCAAAATTCGAGTTCGATATCCCCACGCTCCAGTGACAGAGGCAACCGTCGATTTAGGTAGTGTCTTCTCAGAGGAAAATATCAACAGTGATCGCAAATACACCAACAAGTATATTGAACATAGCATCGTCAAAATACTTGGTTTCAATGGAATGGAAATATTGGTGATTCTTGCTTTATGAACGGTGCTATCCAGTATTTATTCAACACAAGACGTTCTGGCTGAATGCACCAAGAGGGAGCAAGGGCCATACAATTGAGAAGAAGAAGAGCACAAGACGTTTGTTGGAGTATCTGAAAGAGGATGCATACATGAAGGATATAAACATAAGTACCTCAAGTATGAAAGGAGATCTGATTAAAGCTTTCGCAGATGTGATTGAAGAAATGTGGTCAGATAACTTGTCAGTTCGTATGATTGACACAACACCGTTAAAAATTCAGTTTCGAAAGTACCCACCTCGTTTTATCGATAACACCGAGCAAGACACTCAGGAGTTTTTACGATATTTGTTGGAGGGTCTACATGAAGATGTTAATAGAATCAATGAGAAGCCGAAACCCATCTTGACAGAGATCGACGAGAAATTAAGCAAGGTCTGATCATGGTAATCTACCATGGTCATACATTGAATCCTGCCATTTGATAGTATTTCCCAATTTCATCGCTGTATTTTAATTTCAACTGTTATATAGCTATTCCTGTCAATAAAATCTATTATCATTATTATTATTATCAAGTGAGAGTGAAAAAGCTTAAGAACTATGGTCAAGATTCTTAGAGATAGACCACTCCAAGATTGTAGATTATTTTGTTCGCCAACTGAAGTCTTCATTAAAATGTACTTATTGTAGTCATAGTTCAGTCACGTTTGTAACATTTTGGGAACTTTCTCTACCGATTCCGCAAGAAATATCAAACCTTGAACTTTCACAATGTTTAGATTCGTTGACTAGAGAATAAAATTTGGATGGCGATGAAAAACCGTTTTGTTCAAAGTGCGAAAAGAAAAGTAAGTGCACCAAGTCCTTTTCAAATATTAAATTTCCAAAAATTGAAATAAATAATTCTAAAAGTTTTTGCCAAAGAAAAAAATTCAGTGAAAAAGTGAATTCGACTTTTTACTTTCCTGTAGAAAACAAAATATGCAGCGGATAGTGTAGTACCTTGTTGCTATATAACCTCTATGCATTATGTAATCATATAGGGACTACCGATTGTGGACACTACACGATTTACTGCAAGCACCCTTCCACACACCAGTGGCACGAGTTTAATGACTCTAGCGTTTCATCCATTGATTCAAAATTACTTGTTGGCAGTACGGCATATGTCCTTTTCTACGAAGAGGATTTTTTTATCCTTCCAAATAGTTATATCTGTATATTTATATTTGTATTTATTTAACATTATCCATTATATCTATAGTTGCTCATTTCCCAAATTTGACGGCACTACAGTTCTTGTATTGTGAGAATTCGAAAAAGCAGCTGTTCAACGCAAAACAAATTAAGAACCAAACAATTTACTCACTAATTATGTATATGTACGTAGACTGTTGTATTGTCAAGAGCTACTGGGTGCAATACTTAAGAATTTATGAAAATTTCATTAACTCAGGCTAAAATTCCGGTGATCCCAGCTGGTAACGGAAAAAACAATTTTAATTAAAAAATTTGAATCAATCGCTGCAGTTTTTTCAATCTTGATTGATATAATAAATAATTGAGTTTCTTAGCTCGATTGGGGTCAGTCCTGCAGTTCTATAAAGCCGAATCAGAACGCGCCTACCTGAAGATATTTGGTCGATGGCCTTTCGATTTTTTATATCGATAACATCATCTTATCATGGAAAATATTCAAATAATTTTTCATGTGGAATTGTATGTACTTGAAGAAAGACAATAAATTCATAAAATGAAAATTGATAAAAATAATCAAGCTTTTCGCTTATTCCCTATACAATAGGGTGTCGGCAAAGCAGGAAATAATTCAACAGCCCCATACGACTGCCGAATCACTTCAACCAAACGCCTGGCGCAGTTTTTCTACAAGAATATTCTTTGCAATACCTTTTGTAACCACTACCAAATGATAAATGAAAACAGGTGTGTCTATCTACATATTAGCTCCATGGTTCAACCGACCATTAATGTAGGTCCGGACACAACATGCAAACAATTTCCACTTGGTTTTGTTGACTCGCCCCACGACAACTCCAGCACCCACTAATATAGTCTAGTCAACAAGTGCCATTTAGACCAACTTTTTTCAGCAGTCTCCGAAAATTATGATTGAGGTGTCATTCGATTCGGAATGACATCCAGATGATTTTTGAAAAAAATTAAGTTCCGCATGAAAAAATTGTAAAAGTTATTAACAATTAACTAAAAAAAAAAGATGGCTTTAGTATTTTGTAAATATCTCAAAAACTAATTAAAATTTTTTAAATCTCAAAAAAGATTCAAAAAGAGGAGGAAATTTCCTAAAAAAAACCTCAATTCCCGGAATTGTAGCATCAATATTTATAATTTTCCCAGAGGGATGAAAATACGGCCGAAAACGGGTACTCTGGCTCGGGCAAGCCACACCCACTTTGGACACTTTAACAATAAAAATTATTTTAAAATACTAAATATGAAAATAAAAAATTGGAAAAATTCAGGCACTAACTGAATAGATTAATGAACAATAATCCGCTTGAAAAAAATTTTTATCACAATTTTTCAATTAGTTAATCAATAGTTAATTAATAATTTTTTTCTGCTTGAACATGAACATTGCAAGTGTGATAATTGTTAAACTATAAATTTAAGATTTTTTTCCTCTTTTGGAGCAATTCTTGAAAGGCTTCAGAATAGAACCCCGTTGGAAAAATTAAAAAGTTTTTATTTTTCAGTTTTTTATTAACAATTTTCGTTGTTGCAAAATTAAATACTTAAATTAATCATTGAAAAAAAAATTTTTTTCAAATATTATCAATAATCCGTTTTTATGTTATCAGGAACTACATAGAAATAATTTTTTCAAATTTTTATCTCTAATTGTTTAAAAAATTGTTATAAACAAATGCGTTGTTTATAAGATAATTGAAAATTTTTTTATGGAATTTCAATCTTTGATACAAATAATGATTTTTAAAAGAAAAATTGTTCCTTAAAAAAATTTTTTTATTGCTTGAAAACGCATTTGTTAATTAACAATTATTTTCTCCCGCTTCTAATTAATATTAAGGAACCATTTTTTTTTAAATCATTATTTGTCTTTCTTTCTGATATAAAAAAAAAAATTCCATTTTATTTAATTTTTCATTGTTTATGCAATAAACAATTTGTTATAAACAAATAAATTTTTACCTTATATTTTTTTTTTTCTATTCTAATTTCTGTCACAAAAAGAGACATGATTTTTTTTCTTTTTTAAAATTTTTTTTATTATTTTTTATTTAATTTTTAAATATAAGTTCTCTCTAACTTCGTCATTCTTACCTGGTCTTCATCCTTAAAATTATTATAATTTACAAACTAATGGAGATACGATGAAAATACTTAATTTTATGATCCTGGTGCATCTACTGAAGAAATTAAGGAAGCTGGAGAAAGATTGATGCTGTCTTTGTATGGAGAATTTAAAACCAACGTAACTGCGAGTCAATGCCGTGTTTCCAAGTTTATGGAACTTTTGAAAAAGTCTAAAAAAGCCATCAATTTAGCGACTCTACCACCTACGTCAACAGCATTGAGTTATCATTCATACCGAGTGTATTACCAAGTTCAATATTGGCTCGGTAACAACGATCTCAATCCGGAAAATTGGGGCTGGATAAAGACAGAAACAATTTTTTTGCCAGTTCGAACAACCGATAAATTAGCTCCTGATGAACTCTTAAAATTAGTTCACTGTAATTGCCTCAAAAATTGTTCAAAAAGATGCGGATGCAGGAAAGCTGGTCTTCCATGTTCGTCTCTCTGCAAGCATTGCAAAGGAGAGAGTTGCGATAATTGCATAAAGATATCGATGGAAGATGATAATGACGAACTCGGCGATGTTGATGAAGAAAACGCATTACAAAATGATAATGAAGACGATAGTGCCAGTGGTGATTATGACATCTCTATTGGACAATTTGTGGAAACTTTGCTGGAGAACGAAGAGAACGATGAAAACATGAGACAAGAAGAAACTGTAGACTATGAGCCACCATCAAAGAAACGTTTCAAAAAATAAACAGAATGTACAATAAAATGAAAAAAAAAAAAATAAAAATATTGTAAATGTTAATAACTACTTATTAATAAATTTTGTTAAATGAAAATCAATTTAAAGATCATTCTTCCTTTCAAAAACACTTAGGCTAATGAACTCTGCAAAAATTTTTTGTTTACATGGTAATATTCAGAATTTGAAGTATAATAAAGTGATATTAATATATAAAAGGTAAAAATGTTGAGTAATGAACAATAATTGATAAGATACTTGAATGAAGTAGTCATATTTTTAATAGTTGATAAGATTTTTAAGCATTAAAACAAAAAAAAAAATTTTTTCCCTAAGTATTTTTCAACAACAATTGCTATAAATTCAATAAATAAATAAGTAACAACTAATCTTTTCTGCTAAATTTGTTTTTTATGTAATGGAGAATAAATAAGTCTCAAGTATTTTCATCGTATCTCCATTAGTTTGTAAATTATAATAATTTTAAGGATGAAGACCAGGTAAGAATGACGAAGTTAGAGAGAACTTATATTTAAAAATTAAATAAAAAATAATAAAAAAAAATTTAAAAAAGAAAAAAAATCATGTCTGTTTTTGTGACAGAAATTAGAATAGAAAAAAAATATAAGTTAAAAATTTATTTGTTTATAACAAATTGTTTATTGCATAAACAATGAAAAATTAAATAAAATGGAATTTTTTTTTTTATATCAGAAAGAAAGACAAATAATGATTTAAAAAAAAAATGGTTCCTTAATATTAATTAGAAGCAGGAGAAAATAATTGTTAATTAACAAATGCGTTTTCAAGCAATAAATAAATTTTTTTAAGGAACAATTTTTCTTTTAAAAATCATTATTAGTATCAAAGATTGAAATTCCATAAAAAAAATTTCAATTATCTTATAAACAACGCATTTGTTTATAACAATTTTTTAAACAATTAGAGATAAAAATTTAAAAAAATTATTTCTATGTAGTTCCTGATAACATAAAAACGGATTATTGATAATATTTAAAAAAAAAATTTTTTTCAATGATTAATTGAAGTATTTAATTTTGCAACAACGAAAATTGTTAATAAAAAACTGAAAAATAAAAACTTTTTAATTTTTCCAACGGGGTTCTATTCTGAAGCCTTTCAAGAATTGCTCCAAAAGAGGAAAAAAATCTTAAATTTATAGTTTAACAATTATCACACTTGCAATGTTCATGTTCAAGCAGAAAAAAATTATTAATTAACTATTGATTAACTAATTGAAAAATTGTGATAAAAATTTTTTTCAAGCGGATTATTGTTCATTAATCTATTCAGTTAGTGCCTGAATTTTTCCAATTTTTTAATTTCATATTTAGTATTTTAAAATAATTTTTATTGTTGAAGTGTCCAAAGTGGGTGTGGCTTGCCCGAGCCAGAGTACCCGTTTTCGGCCGTATTTTCATCCCTCTGGGAAAATTATAAATATTGATGCTACAATTCCGGGAATTGAGCTTTTTTTAGGAAATTTCCTCCTCTTTTTGAATCTTTTTTTAGATTTAAAAAATTTTAATTAGTTTTTGAGATATTTACAAAATACTAAAGCCATCTTTTTTTTTTAGTTAATTGTTAATAACTTTTACAATTTTTTCATGCGGAACTTCATTTTTTTCAAAAATCATCTGGATGTCATTCCGAATCGAATGACACCTCAATCATAATTTTCGGAGACTGCTGAAAAAAGTTGGTCTAAATGGCACTTGTTGACTAGACTAATAGAGTGAACATCAGAACCAGCTACAGGAACCACAGAATGCTTTCCAACTGGTACACAGACTTCGTTTGAAGTCAATGAAACAAAATTTCGTTATGAAATATATTGAAATATTTTTCATATGGGAATTGTGACTGACACAAAATGAAAATGAATAAAAATAGTCTAGCCTTTCGCTTATTTTCTATAAAATAGGGCGTCGGCAAACGTTACAGGAAGTATATTCTTGCAGAGAGTATTTATGAGGGAGTATTATTATTATTTATAGAAAAACTTTGCCAGTCGTTGAGCTGGATTGATTGGGCAGTCATATGGAGCTGATGAATTATTTTTCGCTCAACGTTTGCCAACACCTTATTGACTTGGTGATAAGCAAAAATCTCGATTAATTTATTCAATGGACATTCACATTTACAAAAAAATCATTGTAAAACTCGTTTCAATCGATAGTGAATGATAACAGTGCTTATGGAACAAAAGTTGATATTACCAGAGAACACATTTGAATTTTCACTGGTGTTCAGGCAACCAGGTACGAAGAACTTTTCAGACATTTTCACGCTTATAAGGAATACAGAAGTTACACAAACAACAAAACTTTGAATTTGAAAACCACATTAACCTCAGAAAATAAAATATTCAAGAGTCTTTTAGTTTTCAGCATACATAGTTGATCTACTAGCATCTATCTTGTATCAAATAAGGTAAGCAAATGAACAGAGAAAAACAAATGTTATTGATCTGCTCCGTGAAACAGACGAACAAACCCATCTGGTATCAAATGACAACTATCATAGAACACAATCCAGATGTAATGATAATTTGAGATTCTATAGTGTACAACTTATACGACGTTGCCAAGTTTAATTTTGATGAACGTGACGTCACGAAACCCGTTTTTTCAAATTAAAGTAAAACTGGCGGTCAGAAGAACAAATAAATAATCCCAAGTGATATTAGCGTATATACTGTATAATTACAGTGTTTCCTCATAGTCCCTGGAAAGGTCCATTTTAATTTTGTGAATTACATCGATAAATTATAATCATTATTGAAACTTTCAGTTACTTGCAAATAGTAGAAACTCTCTCAGTTCCAAAGTTATAAGAAGTAGTATTATTTGAAACATCCTGGAACCCCCATAACTGGCAAAGAAAGTTCATCAGAAACATATAAACTACTTTGGTGAAAATGTTAACATGTACCATGGAAGGTCCCATTCGTTAGTTTCACAACCTTAGTGTATGTTTCTTAGACAACCTGATTCTTCTGAGACCAAGCACTCCATTGACATTTTTCTTGTACTTTCTCAAACTTCACATTCGTTATATCTCCAAAGCATTTATGAGATAACACGCGAAAACAAAAGTCTGGAGTTTTCTTACGGAAAGTTTTCGTAGGTAAGTAATGATAAGTCTCAAAACATATTTGAAGAACTTAGTGATTTTTTATTTATCGAAATTAAGTGTCTAAAAGTACTTCAAAATAACTTTTTTTACAAAAATTATTTCATTTCATAGAAAGGTATTGACTCATACACATATCAAATTGACAATATTCAAATTCACAAAATATTTGTAACCTCTAGAACAAAATTGTATCAGACAGACAGATCTCATCGTAACAAAAGATATTGTAAGTAGCGTACTCATCAAATGGTTTTTAACAGAGTCTATCCTTATATCGTCTCAATTCTTCAGTAACTACTTATTGATAATTAGAATTGTAATAAAAGTGTACTCTTCGATGCTGATTGACATAAAAAAGAACGAAAAATAATTTGAACTGAGGTTGATTTGAAAACTTTTTTCAAATCTCTAGAGATTGTTTTCTACCTGAAAAATCTCTCGAGTCATTGTATATTTTAAAAGGTTCTTCTAATCCAATTTAATTCCAGAATACCACAAAACGATAAATGTTCCCAGAGACCCCAACATTTCAATTGGATACAATGTCGCAGGAAATTTCAATAAGTTAAATTAAAAAGGAGTCGTATCCCTTAGGTTACGGTTTGCGTCAGGGCTTATCTCATTCGCAAATAAGTACTACAGTAAATCCTCAACCATTTTGTGTCTTGTAATAGGTGCAATCTGTTCTAATCCGGGATTATCTGAGTTGCACAACCTCACTGTAACATCGTTAAAATCGATTAGATTTCGATGTCACTATAAAAAGCTTATTTCATTGCGTCAAGGGGATGCTTCAAGAAATGTCTTTTCATGGAAGATTTATTTAGGAGTGTAATGAATTTTAGTTCGAAATCATTTTCTGACCAGCATCCATTATCCAGGTCATTGTCAAAGGTCTTAATCAAACCACGATTTGTTAAAATCTGCTTCATTTTTGAATATATCAGAACACAATCTGAAATGATGATATGAAAAGTAGATTCGAATAGAAATGTCATAGTTCAGTGGAATTAGGTCAAATAAATTCACCATCGACAATTACATCCCCTCAATTAATGACAATAATTCTCTTTCAGTTACAGAGTGTTTCCTAACTACGGTTCCTAAATGCAGAGGGTGATTCGTTTAAGAAAAAATGTATCTATGAACATATGTCCAGAGTTGATCTGTTTCTGAGATACAGGGCATTGGAATAAAAAAAAAGATAATTATAAAATATGAACATACTAGAAACTAATAAGGCGCTCATTTAGCCCTAACTTGATCGAAATTATTAGGGCCAGTTGCGTCTCATTAGTGGGCACCTAAGCCAAAAGTATTGTGAAAAAAGTATGCCACTGATTTTTTTTTCATAGCTAGGTACTTTTCTTCTAGAAATTACCTAACGAATAACCCCCCCTCCGGCTGCTTTCAACTAATTTATTTTCACCATTGAAATTGGAGTAAGTAATACTCTATATCAACATCTGGAACTAATTCATTCCGCTATATGCAACTGTCTGTTCAAATCTGTCGTTGGTGAGTTATTTACTATTTGCCTGAGTTGGAACTCTAAACTTTATAAAGCCACAATAGAATTAATTTTTTATTGAGAACAGCCTCGGTCGCTCGTTATTTGGAGATTCGCATTTAGAGGGCTGAGGGCTTCTTGAAGTATCGAGATGTGATGACGCAATGCATTTTTTTCGAGCTGGCGCCAAGTTGACAGACCAAAGAGTCAGGTCTGGCTCCAGCTCATAACAGTAGCAAAGCTATCAAGGAAATTAAAATTCTTCACAAGTAATAATGCCACCGCGACAAGAAAGTACGGAAAAAAATGAGCAGTTGGAATCAATCCCGTAAAAACCTCCTATTGGTTGATATGTGAGTTCAGAAAATAACGCAAATTATCCGATGGTGACGTGGGTGTCATCAATCAGGATCTAAATATGTGGTATGGAGCTCAGAACTTTGATACCTTCGTGATATGAGATTTCTTTGAGTTATTCAGCAAAGTTTCAACATTATTTCTACCCTGCATCAAAGACACACTATAACCACTGTTACGTTTTACTTTTTGTAATCAAGTTGTCACTGCATGCTACCCGATTTCGTGAGTAATACCGGTAAACAGTTATTGTTCTCATATAGACTTAGCGATCAACAACAAAAAATAAAAAATAAATATGCACTTTATTTCCACCGTTGGTTTAAATCGGAATATGAAAGAGAAAAACGCAGTGTCGATTCTCAGTAATTAATCTTTCTCTACTAATAGGCTGATAGACCTAGGTCGATGGCCACTCGACAAATTTGTACTACTACAAAGAAGCCATTCTGTATATCAATCACTGCAGTCATATTCAGTTCATTTTATGGAACAAGACGACTCTATTGTTGTCTGAACTATCCTAGCACTGATAAGAGGAAATAACCTCGAAATATGCATGTATGCAGGTGGTCATTTCAAAGAAATGAAGGATGATTATTCAATGGCTTTATTACAATTATTACTTGCAAATAGTGTCCTGCTTGAGGACCATTGCACAAATGGATGATAGATGTAATTCAATGTCCGTAGGGGAAAGTAGTTGTTTTCTGTCAGGTATTTGTCTCATTTTTCCACTTTGGGGAAATGTGTGGAGAGAAGGATATTTTCGGAAGACGACGGAATTACTCCTTCATTTGATTTATAAATTCACTTATTCATGCAATTGAACCAAAGCAGCATATTTTGTTACTTAAAACCATCATTTGTGTGAGTTTAAGTGCAACAACAGCTTCATTTGTAAATAATTCCAAAGAGTTAGAAAGTATATTTTAAGTCAAATTTGGTGAGGGAATATAGTTTTACTCGAAGTATAATATATCTTCAGAGAGGCAAACAACTTCGAAGTAATTCTACAACTTTCTGCAACCTGTTAAAGTTATTTCATACAATACCAATCTCACTAATATGAATTACAATGAGAAATTAATATGGAAGTTGGTGTTTGTTCCATATAACTTTTCACATCTTATTATAGTACGGAGTGGCAAAGCTCCATAACTAATAGTTCTCAAAGTTGAATTGGTTGTTTCGTTGAAGCATTGCTACCTAATTGAAGGAAAAACACTCATCCAATTAGTAGAAGAGCAAAACTGGGAACATAAAAGCCATTGAGCTCTTGAATACATGACACAGTAATAATTATTCCAGTTTTGTTCTTCAGAAAATTCAAAAGATTATTTTCCATAAACTGTATCATTATTTCATAATCAAATGAAATTCCAATAAAAGAATATATACTCATAATGAGGCGTCAAAACTTATTTTATTGCCATTTTGGGTATTAAACATTTAGGTGCTCTTTTTGAAAATTAAACTTTCTTGGAAAATAACACATCACATCTGAGTTGTAGCTCATGAGTCCTTTCATTCGAATGAAAATAATATCATACAAAGGGTGTTGCATATCAGTATGGCAAGACATATATTAATACAATAATCGTTTTGTTATTCACTCAATTGAATTTGCCTTATTAGCTACATGATAATTCATATGATTGCTTGTTCAATAGTATATATTTTTCCATCTACAGGGTGATACCACAAATGCTTACAAAACATTTGTAATTTTATAATTTCATTCATGTGAATAATTCTCCCCGTCACCCCCATTTATTTCCAGCGAGCCCCACTAATCCCCTAATTAACAAACCCCCCCTTATCTTTCTCCCTGATTCACAGCCACCCGCATTCAAATACTTTCGATAGAAATCTCTATATCGAATAACTGGCAAATATTTCTCCTCCCCCTCCTCATCAAACAAGTAATTGAATATTATTTTTGTCGCTTACCGGTAGCTCCATCTAATAATTGTAGTAGGAAGCATAATACTTCTTGGCACTTACAGCCTTTGTCACGTCAGCAAGCATGTCGTTTAACACCGTTCAACGCAAAACCTCTATTTAGGAAATTATGACAGCACCGTTGTTACTTCCACTCTTTAATTTACCACAATGAATTCATTTTCTTACAAGAATTTTCTATATCGAAAGTTGTTTCTTCAGTTTATTCATGAAGTTTTTTCAAAGACTTGTAACAGAGGTTAATGAGTAGAAGGAAAAAACAATTTTGGCGTCAGGTTTCCATTAAAACGGGCTGCCGGTAGGTATAATGTATTCCTATCATAAATTTCATTATCCAGACGTTGCGGAGCGAAACTGAAATTGGTGCAAAGTACACTACATTATTCATGTGTAAGTAATGTGGTAAACAGGAAAAACGGATTAGAGAATTTACTGATTTACCTACCTATCGAGCGAATATCAAAACCGTAATAAGTATGCCTGATCAGGTTGGTTTTTGCAAGTTTAATTCCTACTCGGGTGAATCGTAATGAGATTCAATTCGGTGATGTGGGTTGAAACCGCATGTTGAAGAATCTTGAGAAATTACTTGTTTGCCACTAAATAATTAAGCGCGTTCGATATGAAGCATGATATAATATGACAAATTATTGGAGATCTCCTGATCGGACAGTTTAGGCAAACAACTACTGGAAAATATCGAAGAACAGTATGAAAAATAATTTTTCTACGACCGTGCGTTTTACCCACTTTCTCGCACTCAGTTTTTCACGAGACTCTCGAAATTCGAGATTTCTCGTCTGTCTCGTCACGATTTCGAGACGAGATCGATCGAGACGAGATCGAGACAAGATCGAGACGAGATCGAGACAAGATCGAGCCGAGACTAATGGGTTTTTTCGAGAACAAGATCGAGAAAAACAGTTCGAGATCTAGAAATTATATCGAGATTTCTCGATCTCGAAACAGTTTATGTTCTACAATATATCGTTATATTTTTATTAGATTTAAACATTAATTTCAAAGTCTTTTACAATGCTATTTTATATTTCTTTATTATAATAATTAAAAGATAATTATTATTACTTCAAAAATTAACTGACACTTTTCGGTCAGTCTGGCCTTTCAGGGTGAAGAAATTCCATAAAGGGAAAAGGGCCATAAATTAAACTTTATTTCTATTGTATTCTTTGAATATTTTTCGATTATAAAAATGACTTTGTTGCTGGTGCTGGTACATTCTTCTCTTCACGAACGAAGAAACAATTTTAAACTTTCACCTTTCGTACCTAGGTAGATTTCAAATGTATGGATAAAAGAATAAATTAAAACATCAAGGATTCGTTTAATTTAAGTTTTTGGAACAATATCGTTTATTTTTGCGCTGATATTCGGCGGTTTTTTGTTATACGAGGCTTTTAGTTCATAATAGCATATATGTAAATTAACGTTATTGTTTTTATAGAAAAAATTTAATATTTTACATGTATATTACTATTGAAATTAAAGTACGTTTTGATATTTGATGTAACCCAAACAATTTTTTTTTGCTTTTGCAAATTTTTATTTATTTGGATGAAATAAAAAGTTTGATTCTTTCATATATCTACCCTGTACCATTTTCAAAATCAATCCACATAACAAACAAACTAAGCTGAGTCAAGTGGTTTGAAGTGATAACCAAAGATTTGCTATGACACCAAGTTGTCATCAAGATGTCATAGTATCGAAGCATTGTCGAAGTGACAGAGTCTACATTTTTCAATTAATTTTCAAGAAAAGCAATACTTTAATAGGTTTGTTAGGCGAGGAGCTCCCAGAAGCAATTTTGAAGGCTACAGATGAGGTAAATTCAGACCTGTCACCTAGTATATCACGAGAAAGATACCAACAGCAATACAACCAATTTTTGAACTAATTTAAGGAAAGAAGAGTAAATAGCTTCAGAGAAGGGGTTTTTTGGCGTATTTTTCCGAGCTGATGCCCTATGGTCGCGTTACTCGATGGTAAAATGATTAGTTGAAAATAAAACGAAACCTGGACGTAAGCAAGTTTCATGTGTTGATATCGTTCCTAAAAAAGCAAAATGTTGATTTTCGACTACATAGAGCGCAGATTCTCACCAAAGAAGGGTAAAGGTAAGTTTATCGGAATCCGCCTTGAAAAAAATAGAAACTTGACATACTTAGTTCTGTCTTCTAAATACGAATCCGAAGAAAATTTGAGGGTTCTCAACTACTTTTCGCGTTATGTCCTTCTGAATCTTGAAAATGGCACATTTTCAAGCAGAAATTTTTCAGTGGAAACTCAAACAAAATGCCTTTTTCTTGACGACACTTTCTTCAGAATCTACCTAATTTCAAAATCACAAGCACCAAAAACAACCGTTTCATAAAAAAATTCGACGTTTTATAATCACAAACATAACCTCCTTTTTGTTAGTTATTTTCATTGTCACAATTGATCATATAAATTTAGGAGTTAAATTTGCTTATAAATAAATTTGAATAGTCGGCCACGCATATTCGAAGTGACCAACCTATCGTGACGATGAAAATTACTAAGAAAAAGGAGGTTATACTTGTGGTTATAAAACGTCGAATTTTTGTGTTGAACGCTCGTTTTTGGTGCTTGTTATTTGAAATAAGGTAGATTGTCTACTAAAAAAAGTGTTGTCAAAAAAAAGAAGACATTTTGTTTGGTTTTTCATCGGAAAATTTGTGTTTGAAAATAAGCCATTTTGAAGATTGAAAAAGGCAAACTTGAAGAGTAGTTGAGGAGACCCCCTAGATTTTATTAGTATTCGTGTTCAAGAGACAAAACTACGTGAGGTCAATTTTTTACTTTTCAAACGAACTTTTTGGTCGCAGAGCGGAGCTTCTGAAAATCACGCTTAACGATATTCATACTTTAAGATCCTTTGTTATCTATGATGACATAAAAAATGAAACCTTTTTGAAGCTCTATAAAAAGTATGCAAATTTACGGCCTCATACCACTACGCCCCGTCATTTTTTCATCAATTATAAAAGAGGCAAACGCTCTGGGGTGCTACTCTTAACTGTTCGCATTAATAACGTATAAGTGTATCGTCACATTCTGATGTCCTCATCAGTAACTTAAATATACGAGTATTAGTTAATATTACGAATGGTCAAGATAGCACCCCTGTTCATTGCGTAGACGTAAACAAATACACCTAATGCATCATAATATACAGTACAGAAATCGTATCACACAGAAATATACACCATCAAACGACAGAAATCGGTCGGTCGGTCTGTTGGTCTGTCTGTCTGTCTGTCTGTCTGTCTGTCTGTCTGTCTGTCTGTCTGTCTGTCTGTCTGTCTGTCTGTCTGTCTGTCTGTCTGTCTGTCTGTCTGTCTGCCTGTCTGTCTGTCTGTCTGTCTGTCTGTCTGTCTGTCTGTCTGTCTGTCTGTCTGTCTGTCTGTCTGTCTGTCTGTCTGTCTGTCTGTCTGTCTGTCTGTCTGTCTGTCTGTCTGTCTGTCTGTCTGTCTGTCTGTCTGTCTGTCTGTCTGTCTGTCTGTCTGTCTGTCTGTCTGTCTGTCTGTCTGTCTGTCTGTCTGTCTGTCTGTCTGTCTGTCTGTCTGTCTGTCTGTCTGTCTGTCTGTCTGTCTTCTTGGCGGCTTCTCTCCCACCTATTACAAACAAACAGTGTATGTTCTGCGTCATCTCGATTTGCACAGTACGGACAGTTTTCTGACTCCGCCCTCATGCGATTATGGAGGTACGCTCTGAAACAGCCATGTCCAGAAATTGCTTGAGTAATGTAGTAATCAGCTTCTCCATACGGGCGACATACCCACTCCTCTATAGTGGGTATCAGTCGATGTGTCCATCTCCCATACTTGCCATTGTCCCATCTGGTTTGCCACCGTGTCATTAAGTTTGCTCTTGCAGTGGCTGCTTCTGTTCCTTCATATTTTGCCCTCCTCTCTTGAATCAAGAGATCAATAGGGGGCACCCCGGCTATTACACCAACTCCATCTGTGGAAATCGTCCTGTATGCAGAACAAATTCTGATACACATTTTCCGTTGAATGCTACCAAGTTTTGCTACCAGTTTTTTATTGTCCGTAGCGGTATGCCAAGCTGGTGCAGCATACAATATCTGTGATTGGGCTACACTCATCAATATCCTCCTCTTTGATGCTCTGGGTCCCCTAATATTTGGCATGATTCCTGACAGTGCTGCAACTGTCTTTTCTACTTTCTTTGACACCATATCTACATGCGTAGCAAAAGTGAGCTTAGTATCTAGCATAACTCCCAGATACTTGACAGCTTTCTTTGGAGTTATTGTCACCCCTTGCACGTCGAATTCAATTGGACCTATTTTTCTCTTAGTTGTGAGAAGGGCAGCTTCAGTTTTCTCCGGAGCTAATTCAAGCCTCTTTGTCTCCAACCAGTCTGCTGTGCGTTGCAAGGCAGTATTTGCCTTGTTCATCAGGTTGTCCTCGCCCTTGGCGACCACTATCATAGCTACGTCGTCAGCGAACGCTATCATCGTGACGCCTGCAGGCTGCTCCACCCCCAGTAGTCCGTCATATAGTAGGTTCCATAGCGTTGGTCCTAGCACCGACCCTTGTGGCACGCCACTGTTTACTCCCTTCGTTTTGGTACTGTTCTCTGCTTCCAATATTATTTCTCTCTCTGACAGGTACGATCTTATTATACTAATGACGCTCTCGTCTACTTTCCTATTCCTCAACACGTCTAAAATGTTTTGCCAACTTGCAATATTGAAGGCATTTCTTATATCCGGGGTTATAATCACGCACAACCTCCGGTGAGCATGAGAGTGTTCTTCTGTAACTCTTCTCGCAATTTCAACAACTTGTTGTA
Source organism: Chrysolina americana (assembly GCA_958502065.1). Lineage (NCBI taxonomy): Eukaryota > Metazoa > Arthropoda > Insecta > Coleoptera > Chrysomelidae > Chrysolina > Chrysolina americana. Next base: position 57,877,673 of record OY293412.1, read on the forward strand.
TGGCATCTACAGTTTGTTTTCCCTCAACAAACCCGAATTGCCTCGACGACAGTACACCAGTGCGCGTAATTTCCCTCTTTAGCCTAATGAGAATCATTTGTTCGTAGAGTTTTCCTTCAACATCGAGTAGGCAAATCGGTCGGTGAGCAGACGGATTTTAATGGGTTTATCACCTTTCCTCAATAGTAGCAGTTTTGCCCGTTTCCATATTTGGGGAAATTCTGCGCGGCGAGCTAAATCATTGTACACAGCTAATGTGTACTCAGGATTATTTATCGTCACGGTTTTAAGTACTTCTGGCGGGATATTTCCAGGGCCAGGAGCCTTTTTCTCTTTCACTTTTTTGCACGCCTCACGTAACTCATCCATACTAAAATCTAAAAATATCACAGTTCTATCACAGTTGAATATCACATCCTCATGCACAGGAAATAGGTGGTCTACCACGTATTCCACATTTTGCATGGGTATTTGTAGTCTGGGCGGATAGCCAATCAGATTTTTCATCACGATTTTGTAGCCATCCCCTCGGATATCACAGTCTATACTATCATAGATTGTTTTCCAAGAGTTTCTTTGTAATTTCTTTATCAAGTTTTGGAGTCTTTTTTTACGTTCTTTATACTCTTCCCAGAGTCTTTCGTCATCTTCTTGCAGATCTCGTATAAAGCCTCCTCTTGCGTGTACATTCTTGTCGCATCTGGGCAATCTCGTCATTCCACCAATAGATGGGCTTTCTCCTTGGGGTACCACCTTTTCTGGGCATTGTCTGGTCACATATCTGGGTTAATGCTAGACTAAAATCTTTAGCAATTGAAGTACTTGTTTCTTCCCAATTTTCCAATTTAAACTGTTTCAGCTCATCCTTATCTAGCCTCTTTGTTTGCCAGCCGATTCGAGTTGGTGATCTTTTGCCAGTAGTCCGATCATTGTTGGTAATTTTAAATGTGATGAAATTATGGTCACTCATTGATTCATCGTCGCTGACATTCCAGTTACGAATGCATTGTTGAATGTCCGCAGTGGAAAGTGTGAGGTCTAGGATGGAGGAGTAGTATTTCCTCTGGAATGTTGGTTTATTTCCTTCACAAGGTCGTTCTCGGCAATCCACTCTGTGAGTAATCCACCATTCCTGTCTGTTATGTTCATTCCCCTTTGAGGGGATTTGGCATTGAAGTCTCCTACTATGACTACTCTCTCTCCGTTAGGCCCCATTAGCCTCCCAACTTCCCAGAGTATCCTCTCGAGGTCATCTAGTCCTTCATTGGGTGAAGCATAGCAGTTGAAGATAGAGAAATCAGGAGTCATGATATAAGAAAAACTGTGACCACTTCCTTGTTTCTTTATAGGAATGTTGTCCATGACTTTAAAGGCGGTATTCAGGTCCTCATCGCAGAGCCAGTCTTTTCTGTCTTTCACAGCGTTTCGGTTCGGCTCGCTCATGAGTATTACCCCAGCTCCAGTTTCCTTGGCTATCGCGAGCGCCAAATCATGGCACGGCCTTCTCCTGAATGCGTTATTCTGAAGAAACTTGACCATTATTCAAATTGGACTCCTCGGCTGGTTTTGACACCTCTGGCTTCTTTTTGCCCCTTTTCCCTAGGCAATTTGGGCTTCCAGATTGGTGACCTTCCTTTTTACAGTGGATGCAAAAGGGTTGGTTCTCGCAGTCTGCTGCTTGGTGTCCCTCTTGAGTGTATCTCAAACAAAGGAACTCTCTGTATGGCCCTTTACAGTGAGCTTTTATGTGCCCGTAATTCCAGCATTTAAAGCACTTCTGCTCCTTTTTTCTCTCAAGGACTCTACACTGCGACCATCCGACTTCTATTTTTCCTAAAGCTACCAATTTCAGTGCATCCGACTCTGGTAAAATAACTGTGGCGTTCTGTTTATTTGACATTGTAGGTCTGAGAGCCCTCACTTCAATATTTTCTGGATCTGCCATGATGGTTTCAGAAATGGCTTCCATGATATCGTCTGTCGTCGTGATCTCATCCATATCTTTGATATGGAGAACTCTTGTGTTCTTTAGAAGGGATGTCGACACTTCCGGCACCTTTTCGATAATTTTTTCCCTAAGGGATTCAAGTTTTCCTGTTCCGTTCTGCACCGTTAGCAAAATTTCACCATTTCTGGTTTTTCTCAGGTCTCGTATTTCCACACCAATATCGTTAGGTTTTACTGATTCCTTCATTGTCCTCAGTAAATCTGCGTAGCTAACATTGGGCATTTTGACGAGAAGTGCGTCTTGCTTCGGTTTTCTCTGCTTAGGTGCTGTGTTTTTTGTAGAGTTTAGTTTTTTCATCCCATCAGGTTGTTTGCTCGTCCCTTTAATCATTATTACCTCTATACCTGAGTCGGCAAACAGGAATTCTATTGCCCTACATATGACCAGTCCAGTTATGCCTTCCGTTTCTGGTATGGCCAGTTTCGTCTTCTTCTGTTGAAGCATAATTGTTTTCACAGCTTTAAATGTTTTCAGGATATTCTCATCATCTGCTTCCTCTTCAATGCTCCCATTTGACATAATGGGGTATAGTATCAGCCTGGCTTCATGAGTAACGTTTCCTGTAGAGAGTGGACCATCATTGCTACTTCTCCTTTTTTCCTATTCTGCCTCTTGATGTCTTCTTTTCCTCCAAGTCTATCTATGGCCCCCGCTACTGACTCATATGAGGACTCTAGATCAGCATTACTCGGAAGAATCCACGTATATTCAATGTCGGTCTCCTAAAGACTTCCTTGTTGTGAAGTCATTTTTGGAAAAATCTCGTCCCTCCAGTCTTCTTCCGTTACTAGTTCAAAGCTTTCATATGTTTCATCTGACTTCAGCATTTGTTTTCTTCGTTGCTTTCGCTGTACTTCCTTGCAGTTGTCGCACTGGACTCGGTTGAGAGTGAGGTTTTCTGTCTCTATCCTATGGGCGGCTTTCATATCTTGAATCTGGGTTTCGAGCTCAGTTATTCTTATTTTCTGTTTCTCACCCTCTGCTTTTTGAGCAGTTTGGTCTAACCATTTTTCAGTCTATACTCTTTGTAGTTTTTCCATTTGTAACGTTAACTTCGCGGATATTTCGACAAATTCTTTCTTCGGCTTATACGTTTCTTGCACTACTTTCTCCAGTTGATTGAAATGCTTTTTCATTTGTTCGAGTATGTTTTTCAAATCATGAGGATTATTTGACTGCTCCTTATGCCTGCATAGGCATCCCACGAGTTGAGAAGAAAAGAGGTCCGCCGCAGCAGTGCTCCCTTACTGCGGTAAGGTCTGCTGTGCAACCGATTACGACCATGATATCGGAGGACATCGTTCGTGACTCGTTTACGGAGGAGCCATTCATCCTCTGGGCACGATGAGTTTACACCTCAGGATTTCCGGGTTTGTTATCGAGGTTTACTCCTCTTCCTGCGATTTGGTCTACGGGAGGTATTTTATTTCCCTCCTACCCTCCGGCACTGGGTACTGGTAAGCATTCCCCGATTAGCCAGACGGGACACACCCGATGGAGGTTGCAGGTTCCCCACACGGGTCTATCTATCCATCCATCCATCCATCCATCCATCCATCCATCCATCCATCCATCCATCCATCCATCCATCCATCCATCCATCCATCCATCCATCCATCCATCCATCCATCCATCCATCCATCCATCCATCCATCCATCCATCCATCCATCCATCCATCCATCCATCCATCCATCCATCCATCCATCCATCCATCCATCCATCCATCCATCCATCCATCCATCCATCCATCCATCCATCCATCCATCCATCCATCCATCCATCCATCCATCCATCCATCCATCCATCCATCCATCCATCCATCCATCCATCCATCCATCCATCCATCCATCCATCCATCCATCCATCCATCCATCCATCCATCCATCCATCCATCCATCCATCCATCCATCCATCCATCCATCCATCCATCCATCCATCCATCCATCCATCCATCCATCCATCCATCCATCCATCCATCCATCCATCCATCCATCCATCCATCCATCCATCCATCCATCCATCCATCCATCCATCCATCCATCCATCCATCCATCCATCCATCCATCCATCCATCCATCCATCCATCCATCCATCCATCCATCCATCCATCCATCCATCCATCCATCCATCCATCCATCCATCCATCCATCCATCCATCCATCCATCCATCCATCCATCCATCCATCCATCCATCCATCCATCCATCCATCCATCCATCCATCCATCCATCCATCCATCCATCCATCCATCCATCCATCCATCCATCCATCCATCCATCCATCCATCCATCCATCCATCCATCCATCCATCCATCCATCCATCCATCCATCCATCCATCCATCCATCCATCCATCCATCCATCCATCCATCCATCCATCCATCCATCCATCCATCCATCCATCCATCCATCCATCCATCCATCCATCCATCCATCCATCCATCCATCCATCCATCCATCCATCCATCCATCCATCCATCCATCCATCCATCCATCCATCCATCCATCCATCCATCCATCCATCCATCCATCCATCCATCCATCCATCCATCCATCCATCCATCCATCCATCCATCCATCCATCCATCCATCCATCCATCCATCCATCCATCCATCCATCCATCCATCCATCCATCCATCCATCCATCCATCCATCCATCCATCCATCCATCCATCCATCCATCCATCCATCCATCCATCCATCCATCCATCCATCCATCCATCCATCCATCCATCCATCCATCCATCCATCCATCCATCCATCCATCCATCCATCCATCCATCCATCCATCCATCCATCCATCCATCCATCCATCCATCCATCCATCCATCCATCCATCCATCCATCCATCCATCCATCCATCCATCCATCCATCCATCCATCCATCCATCCATCCATCCATCCATCCATCCATCCATCCATCCATCCATCCATCCATCCATCCATCCATCCATCCATCCATCCATCCATCCATCCATCCATCCATCCATCCATCCATCCATCCATCCATCCATCCATCCATCCATCCATCCATCCATCCATCCATCCATCCATCCATCCATCCATCCATCCATCCATCCATCCATCCATCCATCCATCCATCCATCCATCCATCCATCCATCCATCCATCCATCCATCCATCCATCCATCCATCCATCCATCCATCCATCCATCCATCCATCCATCCATCCATCCATCCATCCATCCATCCATCCATCCATCCATCCATCCATCCATCCATCCATCCATCCATCCATCCATCCATCCATCCATCCATCCATCCATCCATCCATCCATCCATCCATCCATCCATCCATCCATCCATCCATCCATCCATCCATCCATCCATCCATCCATCCATCCATCCATCCATCCATCCATCCATCCATCCATCCATCCATCCATCCATCCATCCATCCATCCATCCATCCATCCATCCATCCATCCATCCATCCATCCATCCATCCATCCATCCATCCATCCATCCATCCATCCATCCATCCATCCATCCATCCATCCATCCATCCATCCATCCATCCATCCATCCATCCATCCATCCATCCATCCATCCATCCATCCATCCATCCATCCATCCATCCATCCATCCATCCATCCATCCATCCATCCATCCATCCATCCATCCATCCATCCATCCATCCATCCATCCATCCATCCATCCATCCATCCATCCATCCATCCATCCATCCATCCATCCATCCATCCATCCATCCATCCATCCATCCATCCATCCATCCATCCATCCATCCATCCATCCATCCATCCATCCATCCATCCATCCATCCATCCATCCATCCATCCATCCATCCATCCATCCATCCATCCATCCATCCATCCATCCATCCATCCATCCATCCATCCATCCATCCATCCATCCATCCATCCATCCATCCATCCATCCATCCATCCATCCATCCATCCATCCATCCATCCATCCATCCATCCATCCATCCATCCATCCATCCATCCATCCATCCATCCATCCATCCATCCATCCATCCATCAATCTATCTATCTATCTATCTATCTATCTATCTATCTATCTATCTATCTATCTATCTATCTATCTATCTATCTATCTATCTATCTATCTATCTATCTATCTATCTATCTATCTATCTATCTATCTATCTATCTATCTATCTATCTATCTATCTATCTATCTATCTATCTATCTATCTATCTATCTATCTATCTATCTATCTATCTATCTATCTATCTATCTATCTATCTATCTATCTATCTATCTATCTATCTATCTATCTATCTATCTATCTATCTATCTATCTATCTATCTATCTATCTATCTATCTATCTATCTATCTATCTATCTATCTATCTATCTATCTATCTATCTATCTATCTATCTATCTATCTATCTATCTATCTATCTATCTATCTATCTATCTATCTATCTATCTATCTATCTATCTATCTATCTATCTATCTATCTATCTATCTATCTATCTATCTATCTATCTATCTATCTATCTATCTATCTATCTATCTATCTATCTATCTATCTATCTATCTATCTATCTATCTATCTATCTATCTATCTATCTATCTATCTATCTATCTATCTATCTATCTATCTATCTATCTATCTATCTATCTATCTATCTATCTATCTATCTATCTATCTATCTATCTTTTTTTATAATTGAGGAGTGGAAAGATCTTCCAAAGACACCCACTGAAGGTGGGTAGTGTCAGATTTTTGACTAAAAAAAACACTCCTCTTTCCATCGTTTTCTATACACCGGAATCCGCTTTCGCAATTACTTCGATGTGAAGGGGTGCTCATTTCAATTTCTACTTTCTCTCTCTTTTGTTTTTATTATGGTTCTTATTACTTCATATGCTCTTTTCCATGTTGCTTCTGATGTCTGATGTCACATTTGTAGTTGAAGTGGAGGGAATGGTGGTGGAAGTTGCATGGGAGATTTTCTCGTCAAGATCACCCTCTACAGTGAGAAGTTCCAATTGCCATTTTTTCTTTTTGGATTCTTCTGATTCTTGACTAGTTTGAGCCCTGTGAATACGGCCTGATAGATGTATAAGTCGAGAAACTAATCTTTTATATGCAGAATCAGAAGAGGTTCCAACAAAATCTGAATTTTTTTGTTTTATATCATTTAATGACTCTAAGATATTTTTTTCATCATCTAAAAATGAAAAGGGATCAATAATTTCAGCAAAACTGCGGTTGGCACTTTCTTGACTGAGAAGACCTCTCAGAACTTTACGTTTGGAGTCTACATCTCCAGTAGGTTCTATGTTCCTGATAGCAATTTCATAATCAAGTTCATTCACCTTCAAGTGTTTAGGATCAATTTTTGACAAGGACATTTTCAAAAAATTCAGTCAAATAGAAAGAGATAAATTCAATAACAGAGTGTATTCAATACACTTTCAATAAAAATATAAAATGAAATATATTCAAGTCAGCAAACCTTGATCAAAAAATGTTACTGTGAGAAATCACAAAGAAAATACTTAGCAGATAAGGAGTTGGGCGCCAAATTTGTGCAACTAAAGATAAACACTTATCCTCATTTGCTTGCTCTTTTTTACAGCAACGCCTATGAGCTGCTCAGATTGTTACGGGAGGTCGTGGGTATCGTTATCTGCTAGTACGACAGATATATCCTTTGACAAATGTAAGGTATAAAGATAAATGATATTAGGTATGCATGGGCACCAGGTTCTTTTTTTATTAAATGAAAATACCAAAAACATTGATTTGTCAAAAGATGATCTTTGTGCTTCTCAACAATAAAAAAAACAAAGTTCAGAAAACACTATATTCACAAAAGTCCCATGTGACAAAACATGTGTGACAAGATTCTAATGAAGTGACAAAGTTACAATCAAATTTGTTATTTCAAAGTTACAAAAGATTCTGGTCTTTCAATATTTGCCTTGAAATGACTGGTTGGTTTATTCACACTTTATGATCAGTTCTTGCGATGAGAAAGACTTACTCCAGAGCTCTACTTCATCGAAGAATGTAGGAGCCTTGTATGGTCTCTCGAGACAATGGCTACTCTACTAGCAGGATACAATCTGGATACAATCTGTAGTCGGTCTGGGGTCTTTCCTGGATCTCATAAGATGTTCGAACGATGAGGTAACGCTGTGAAAAATAAACACAAACCAGTATCTTGTGGCAGGTTGAGTCACACGACTCGAGATATGACCATGATTGTACAAATCTTATCTAGATTTACTTATGGATTATCAAAATGAATGATGATGAAATGAAAGAGTTCAAACTTACAATATATAAATTATTCAGGGAATATATAAATGAGATGAAGAATTTAAATTTACAATAAATGTAAGATTTGCTGAGTTAAACAATGATTGAAATATTCAATAGGTATGGAAAGAATTCAACTTAACAGTGAAGCTCAAATTTAGTAATTTCTCAAGCAATGTTAGAGAAGAGTTCAATCTCAAGCGAGCATTAGAAAAAGATTTTCATAAAGATATTGTTTTCTATTATTTTTCAATTTAATAGTCAATTTCCAACGATCAGTGGAACTGACAAGCAAAATAATGATAAGAAACTTGATCTATCTCATCAAGGATGAAAAGGAAATGTGTATCTCCTGACTGAGGAGAAACAGAGAGAGAGAGAAAGCAAGAGGGTTGAGATAATGCTTTCTTATAAAGTCACAAAGAAAGCAGATGGCTTTATTTGTGTCCAGAACTACTGAAAACGAAAGGTTATAAAAATATATCAAACTTCTTTTGGCTAGGCATCTAAACATGGGTAGTGATGTAGAAGAGAGCGAAAGATCTTACCAAGAGCTCAAAGCTTCATGAGTGAGTGTAGCTTCTTCTGATTAAGATAAAGAAATGAGGAATTCAAAGCATTTACTCACCCATGAATCCTGTTCTCCAAGCTGCCAGATCAGACTTTCTCACCGATCACCATCCAGGTTCAGGAATTTAGATCCTAGTTTACTGTTCTTGCCTTTTAAGCAGATTGATAACTTCTGAACATTCAGGAAAAACTTGTGGAAACACTTGTATCACTGAAAACCATAAAGCACAAACAGAAACAGGTCTAATTCATAATCTTTTAACTTCAAGATTGATAGAATTAATGAAAATTGTCTCGACTTTCACAGGTTAGAATTCATTTCAGCTGTGAGCTGTGACATTTCAGGATTCAGGACCGACTCGTCAAAAGAGGGTACGAGTACAAAATGACATTCGATTATGATCACGCATAATACTCAAACTTTGAAGATTTTCAGATTAATCATGAAATTCATGAGTGACAGAGTGACGCACATGCGGCCATTTTACAATGTATCAAAATTGAATTTTCAAAGTTCAAATTAAACGTACCAAAGAATATCGATTTGTATATGGATTCGATCAGTGAAATAGATAAAAGTTAATTGTGTTTAAGTTAATTATTTGAAGATTTGGAGATTTCAAAGATAATCATGAATGACGCACTTACGGCCATTTTGCATTCATGTTAGAAAGTAGCAAAGATGAATTTTAAATTTCAAATAAAACGTGCCAAAAGAATATCGATTCGATTAACGAATCAGATAGAAGTTAATCATTTTAAAGATAATAACATATACGACCTTTCATTTCCTCGCTCTAGAAAAATTTTAAATTTCCGGATGGGAAAACTGAGAAAACAAACCACCGCTTCGAATGCTCACTTCAGAAAGAGACGATAGAAGTTCTCTAAGGGAGGAAGTCAATCTCTCTCACTCTGTCTATCGTCAGTGTTACCAATTGCATAGCACAATTGAATAAATTGGAACAGCTCAATGAGATAGTGTTACCAACATGAAGTTCAACAAATCGAAAAAAATGGTAACGCAATGTTTTACATTTCGTTACAAAGTCTTCCATCATGTTTGATGCAGTAAATATTCTATCGTTGTTCCGCTGATATTGTGCTCGTGTATCTTCTTACTCGGGACATAGAAATGACGTGTGTGCCACGTCATCGACTCCTTTGCAATAAATGCATTCGTTTGTTTCCGCTCTTCCACGCTCATGTAAGAATTTTTTGGTGCATCCGTGTCCGGATAGCGCTTGAGTGAGGAAGTAGTCAACTTCCCCATACGGTCTGTCAATCCATCTTTGAATATTCGGGATGAGACTCCAGGTCCAGCGCCCATACCTTCCTGCGTCCCACTTTTCTTGCCACCGAATCATAAGGTAAGGTAGAGTAACACCTTCCGGTTGTTTCATCTCCAAAAGGTCATCGTACATGATATTCCACAAGGTTGGACCCAGCACTGACCCTTGTAGAACTCCACTACTTATTTCTACTGATTTTGAGTTGCCTTCCGCATCTAGTATTATTTCCCTATCTGATAGGTAGGAAGCAATAATTCTGATAAGGCTCTTAGCAATTCCTCTCTTACTCAGTTTTTCAAGAATCAGCTGCCTCGATGCACTGTTGAAGGCATTTTTCACATCCAGGTTTATTACTGCGCAGATTCTTCGATGTGCTGCCGTAAAAGCTGCTGCTTCTTCGGCAATCTTTTGCACTTTCCTGATGGCATCCACTGTTTGGTGGCATTCCCTAAAACCAAACTGCTTATCAGATAGTCCTCCTGTTCTTTGCAGTTCCCGTTGAGTCTTTGAAGAATAAATTGCTCGTATAGTTTTCCCTCCACATCCAACAGACATATTGGTCTGTACGATGCGGGGTTGTCTAATGGTTTGTCTCCTTTCCTCAATAGGACTAGCCTAGCACGCTTCCAAATCTTCGGGAAACTTGCATTTGCTGCCAAGGCATTATACACCGCTAAGGCATATTCTGGTTTCTTTGTGGACACCAGTTTGATTATTTCTGGCGGTATATGTCTAGGTCCAGGAGCCTTATTTTAAATTTAAAAACTTATCATCTATATCACAGTTATTTATATCACAGTTAATATCACTTGCTGGTGGACTGGAAAGAGGTGGTTCACAACTTCCTCCACTGTGTCCATTGTCAGCGTCAGTCTGGGTGGGTACCCGATGATCCTTTTCATAACTATTTTGTAGCCATTTCCCCAGATATCACAAAGAGTTTTCCAGCTAGTTCTCTTTGCTCTCTTTATGACGTTTCTTAGTGTCTTCTTTGCTGTCTTGTACTCTTCCCATAGTTGATTATTTCTTTGCGTTTGGTCTCTTATAGCATTCCTGGTATATTCTCTTCTCCTTCTTATGCATTCCTTCCGGAGGTCAGCAATTTCAGTAGACCACCAATATTCTGGGTGTTTCCCAGCGGCCGTTTTTCTCTTTGGCATTGACTCATTCGCTATTCCAACTAGGGTTCTTGAGAAACCGCTGACAGACGTCGTGTTCGCGTCTTGTTGAATTTCTTTCAGGGACATTTCCAGCCTTTGCCGGTCTAATATATTGACTGCCATCCCTCGCCATTATGATTACGTTGTGCACTCTTTTTACCCTCTATATTCCATAAAATAAAGTTGGTCGCTCAATGATTCTTTCTGCATCACGTCCCAGAACGTGGTTTTAGGTTTGATGTCCTCTGTAGCAAGAGTGAGATCCAATATTGACGAGTAGCCCTGCCGTTGAAAGGTGACTTTGTTTCCCTGGTTGACAACCACTAGACCATTTTCTGCTATCCAGTCGGTCTCCCGCCACAATTGCAGTTTCATTGTTAAGCCTTATACGTCGTTCGATTTGGTATAAGGACCTACCTATGTCGTTCGATTTGGTATAAGGACCTACCTACCTACCTACCTACCTACCTACCTACCTACCTACCTACCTACCTACCTACCTACCTACCTACCTACCTACCTACCTACCTACCTACCTACCTACCTACCTACCTACCTACCTACCTACCTACCTACCTACCTACCTACCTACCTACCTACCTACCTACCTACCTACCTACCTACCTACCTACCTACCTACCTACCTACCTACCTACCTACCTACCTACCTACCTACCTACCTACCTACCTACCTACCTACCTACCTACCTACCTACCTACCTACCTACCTACCTACCTACCTACCTACCTACCTACCTACCTACCTACCTACCTACCTACCTACCTACCTACCTACCTACCTACCTACCTACCTACCTACCTACCTACCTACCTACCTACCTACCTACCTACCTACCTACCTACCTACCTACCTACCTACCTACCTACCTACCTACCTACCTACCTACCTACCTACCTACCTACCTACCTACCTACCTACCTACCTACCTACCTACCTACCTACCTACCTACCTACCTACCTACCTACCTACCTACCTACCTACCTACCTACCTACCTACCTACCTACCTACCTACCTACCTACCTACCTACCTACCTACCTACCTACCTACCTACCTACCTACCTACCTACCTACCTACCTACCTACCTACCTACCTACCTACCTACCTACCTACCTACCTACCTACCTACCTACCTACCTACCTACCTACCTACCTACCTACCTACCTACCTACCTACCTACCTACCTACCTACCTACCTACCTACCTACCTACCTACCTACCTACCTACCTACCTACCTACCTACCTACCTACCTACCTACCTACCTACCTACCTACCTACCTACCTACCTACCTACCTACCTACCTACCTACCTACCTACCTACCTACCTACCTACCTACCTACCTACCTACCTACCTACCTACCTACCTACCTACCTACCTACCTACCTACCTACCTACCTACCTACCTACCTACCTACCTACCTACCTACCTACCTACCTACCTACCTACCTACCTACCTACCTACCTACCTACCTACCTACCTACCTACCTACCTACCTACCTACCTACCTACCTACCTACCTACCTACCTACCTACCTACCTACCTACCTACCTACCTACCTACCTACCTACCTACCTACCTACCTACCTACCTACCTACCTACCTACCTACCTACCTACCTACCTACCTACCTACCTACCTACCTACCTACCTACCTACCTACCTACCTACCTACCTACCTACCTACCTACCTACCTACCTACCTACCTACCTACCTACCTACCTACCTACCTACCTACCTACCTACCTACCTACCTACCTACCTACCTACCTACCTACCTACCTACCTACCTACCTACCTACCTACCTACCTACCTACCTACCTACCTACCTACCTACCTACCTACCTACCTACCTACCTACCTACCTACCTACCTACCTACCTACCTACCTACCTACCTACCTACCTACCTACCTACCTACCTACCTACCTACCTACCTACCTACCTACCTACCTACCTACCTACCTACCTACCTACCTACCTACCTACCTACCTACCTACCTACCTACCTACCTACCTACCTACCTACCTACCTACCTACCTACCTACCTACCTACCTACCTACCTACCTACCTACCTACCTACCTACCTACCTACCTACCTACCTACCTACCTACCTACCTACCTACCTACCTACCTACCTACCTACCTACCTACCTACCTACCTACCTACCTACCTACCTACCTACCTACCTACCTACCTACCTACCTACCTACCTACCTACCTACCTACCTACCTACCTACCTACCTACCTACCTACCTACCTACCTACCTACCTACCTACCTACCTACCTACCTACCTACCTACCTACCTACCTACCTACCTACCTACCTACCTACCTACCTACCTACCTACCTACCTACCTACCTACCTACCTACCTACCTACCTACCTACCTACCTACCTACCTACCTACCTACCTACCTACCTACCTACCTACCTACCTACCTACCTACCTACCTACCTACCTACCTACCTACCTACCTACCTACCTACCTACCTACCTACCTACCTACCTACCTACCTACCTACCTACCTACCTACCTACCTACCTACCTACCTACCTACCTACCTACCTACCTACCTACCTACCTACCTACCTACCTACCTACCTACCTACCTACCTACCTACCTACCTACCTACCTACCTACCTACCTACCTACCTACCTACCTACCTACCTACCTACCTACCTACCTACCTACCTACCTACCTACCTACCTACCTACCTACCTACCTACCTACCTACCTACCTACCTACCTACCTACCTACCTACCTACCTACCTACCTACCTACCTACCTACCTACCTACCTACCTACCTACCTACCTACCTACCTACCTACCTACCTACCTACCTACCTACCTACCTACCTACCTACCTACCTACCTACCTACCTACCTACCTACCTACCTACCTACCTACCTACCTACCTACCTACCTACCTACCTACCTACCTACCTACCTACCTACCTACCTACCTACCTACCTACCTACCTACCTACCTACCTACCTACCTACCTACCTACCTACCTACCTACCTACCTACCTACCTACCTACCTACCTACCTACCTACCTACCTACCTACCTACCTACCTACCTCCCTCCCTCCCTCCCTCCCTCCCTCCCTCCCTCCCTCCCTCCCTCCCTCCCTCCCTCCCTCCCTCCCTCCCTCCCTCCCTCCCTCCCTCCCTCCCTCCCTCCCTCCCTCCCTCCCTCCCTCCCTCCCTCCCTCCCTCCCTCCCTCCCTCCCTCCCTCCCTCCCTCCCTCCCTCCCTCCCTCCCTCCCTCCCTCCCTCCCTCCCTCCCTCCCTCCCTCCCTCCCTCCCTCCCTCCCTCCCTCCCTCCCTCCCTCCCTCCCTCCCTCCCTCCCTCCCTCCCTCCCTGCCTGCCTGCCTGCCTGCCTGCCTGCCTGCCTGCCGGCCCGCCCGCCCGCCCGCCCGCCCGCCCGCCCGCCCGCCCGCCCGCCGGCATATAACTTTGGTGTTCTTAGAAAAACTCAAAGTAAAAGACTTCAGCCAATTTCTACCCATGTATACGATTTCCAAACATAGAAACGCTGGTGCTTTTGAATTGGAGAAATAATTAGGAATTATTATCATTATTATGATTATTGTATTCTATACTAAATGCTGTAATATTAAATATGATTAACAGTAATAGCATTCACTTATTTCAGCCGAATAGATAGGGCTTATGAAATCTTGCAATTTTTATCGCGATTTCTGTTGATTCCGAGTCGTAACATCTTTCTCAATTTGATAGAGAAGTATGCTCAACTTCCGCCAAGTACATACTCTACTAGTAGTTATTCCGATTCGAAAATATCTGTTTAGCGCATCGACTATAATACTGGTAAGCTATTGTGAGACAGCCTTGATGCGCGCGCATCCAAATTATGAAACTTTACGTTCTGAAATATTACGTATTCTACTCATTACGGATATGATCGAGTACGTATTCTGTTCAATACGATTTCTGTCCTGTAGCGTTATGATACGTTGACTTTATGATACAATGCGATTGTGATACTTTAGGAATATGATATGATATCGTTTCTATACAGTACGTTATGAACTTTTACGTTATGAAAAAATACGTTATGAACTTTTACGTTATGAAAAAATACGTTAAGATGTTTTACGTTGCGAATTAATACGTATTCTGTATGTTACGATTATGATCCTGTAGCATTATGATGCTCCATTGATGTAATGATGGGATACTTTATGATGAATTGAATGGACCCAAATGCCGGCAGAGATCGCTACCTACTTAGGCCTACCTGAAGCTGGCCGTTAGCGCCGCAACCGCGATCGGAGACCAAGACCAAAGACAGAGAAACAGGAGACCGCGATGGGTACTAATCATAAGGATTTGTATAGGGTAAAAGTTTGCGCATGCGACCTAGACAGAGACGCAAGACCGAAGACACCAAGACGGTGTCCGCCCCGGACGAGCAGCGTGTCGCGCTCGAAAATAGACCAAGAGCTAGTGAACCCTCCGAATAACGGTACGTCTAAGGCTGAAAATCCTTATAGTGATGAGTCGTAGCATGTCAAGTACGGTAACAATTGTCTGGCGCGCATCAGCCCTGCACCTCATCAACTACTATACCCTTGAAAGTGTAAATGAAATCTAAAAAAAACTTGTTGCTGTCAGCTTGAAATTTTTATATGATTTTGTTCATTCATTGAGAAGGTCAAAAAAAATGACAGGCGTTTTCAATGAGCACAAGTACCTGACAGGTGACCCGGAAGGTGTGTAGTATATGAATTGAAATAAACTTTATTCTGTTAAGTTGAAATTTTTATATGTGTTTGTCTAAGCGATTTTAAGAAGGTGCGTACAAAAATGGTAGGCGGTTCTGGCTAGCATAAGTCCTTGACAGGCGAGGGGAAAGATGCTGTGGGAGTGCGAGGATTCCCAAACATGCCATCCACACATTGAACCAAATCAGCTAAGAACTCAAACATGCCAAATATATTTGCTCACTAGTGAACGTAACAGTAATGAATACATCTTACCAATACTTCGATATCTACCACATCGTACAAAGGTCGCTTGCTATTGGGTAGCCTTATAGGGAGTTCTTTGAAATTTTTTTTAGGAAAAGACTGTTGCCTCCTTTAGCGGTCTTGCGCAAAAACAGCCCGGATCTCTTCTTACCGATTCTCTCCATTGCAGCATTGTGACGCTTGTCTTCGTCCAATTTCTTCTGGGCATTGTTCGAAGAGATGATGGTCCTGTCATTGGTGCTGGCACCACCAGCCAATGAGCCCAGTGCTCCAAGAGCGGCGAATATCGGAAGCAGAGGCAGTAGATCCCCACTCTTAGCCTCGAAGGGAATTATTCGAAGCACTTTGATTTTTTTGCGACCACCCAATTTTTTTTACTTGAGCACGGGCTGCACGCAATGCTACCAACGAAGATTTACGCAGAGCCTTTGCACCCAAGTCGTTCAGCTGATCAGGTTCCAGTGAGTTGCGCAGTTGGCAGTTTTCATTACGACATCTTTCTTGAAGGACTTTGATCGTTGTATTTTTCTTCGAACAGCAGCAGCCTTCAGGCCCATGCCCAAATTACGTTTCGCTTTCATGGTTGTGGTGACCAGCCAAGCAGAAGCTTTCTCACCGAATTTGGCGTCTTTTGATTTGACACGTTCCCAAGCTCGAATCTAACGAGCAGCCGCCATTTTTTTCTCTTGCATAATACTTTTTGAGACACCCTGTATACTAAATGAGACAAGCACCCACTATGTTATTTTCTCTAAAATAATATGTTGGTACACCTGGTATACTAAATCAAACGAACAGCCGCCATGTTTTTCTCTCTTAAATGATGCGTGAGACACCCTGTATACTAAATGAGACAAGCACCCACCATGTTTTTTTTTCTCTCAAATGGTATGTTTTGAGACACCTTGTACACATAGGTCGTAGAAACGCCAGACCACCGTTGAACCGCCATTTTTTCACATTTATTCCAAACATAATTATTATTATCAGACTCACAATCATTTTTGTACATCAACTTGTACAAAGTCTCCGTGGAGACAAGGCTAGCGTCACTCGCTACCAAGTAAAAGGACGATTTTGTTCATTCATTGAGAAGGTCAAAAAAAATGACAGGCGTTTTCAATGAGCACAAGTACCTGACAGGTGACCCGGAAGGTGTGTAGTATATGAATTGAAATAAACTTTATTCTGTTAAGTTGAAATTTTTATATGTGTTTGTCTAAGCGATTTTAAGAAGGTGCGTACAAAAATGGTAGGCGGTTCTGGCTAGCATAAGTCCTTGACAGGCGAGGGGAAAGATGCTGTGGGAGTGCGAGGATTCCCAAACATGCCATCCACACATTGAACCAAATCAGCTAAGAACTCAAACATGCCAAATATATTTGCTCACTAGTGAACGCAACAGTAATGAATACATCTTACCAATACTTCGATATCTACATAAGTACAGTTCGATTATTTTATCTTCACCCGTAGGTGATCAATGTAATGCAAATGAAATAAGTCGAGACGTTCGTCAAAATAACATCTAAACGTAGAATGCCGTGGCTAATATCCCGATAAAATTACAACGTGTAGGTAATAAGATAGGATAATGAATTACTCAATAAACTAAATTAATAATTTCAAATTCATGGAAATGGCGAACAACCAGACAATGATAGTTTTTTTTTAGTTCAAACAGAATACCGTGTGACACACTCATGGGTACACCACCCTTTTCTCCTTTCCTTTATTTTCCAAATATGTCAAAAAGTGCCGTCCAGTGAGCATATTCAATGTTACAAATTTCAAAAATATTGCCGGAGAAACAAAGACGAAAAGGAATGAATCTGATAAAAATTGTTTTTTTTCGTTAACCAGCTGTCGTCCCCTTAAGAACGGCAGCCCTCAGTAGTCGAAACTTGTGCGAGCCAAGGATTATCGAGGTCTTACCTTTTAACGTGCGATGCCTAGCACACGGTGTATTCTAATTATCACGAATCCAGTGACACCAGGTTTGATAGGATAATGAAACATGGAGGCAGAGATATGTCCTTGGAATTTCCAGATTTGCCCCTATGAGTTTATTAGAAACTTTTGACCTCCTTCTGTTTTTTAATTTCAGTCACACTCATATAAGGAAGTTGTTTTATCCATACCTCGGCAGCCGTATGACACAAATCCATTAAATCCTAATTTTATCCACATTAATACAATTTCTGGAGGTAATAGTTGAGGAAAAATGTTGAAAAAACCAGGTTGGAGTACAATATTTCCAAAACCTTTGCATACGTTGATATCAAAAAATGAGTTTTCATTCAAACTTGACTTAAACTCAGAAAAGGAATCTTCTAGACTTGCAAACTTTTTCAATTACCTATTCGTGCATGGATGCAAGGACACACTGTTATGATAAATAAATGAATATCTAAGAAGTGAAAATACACCAGTTGAAGTATATTTGGTAATGAAATACTCAACACATGATTGACAAAAAATTTATTCCTACTTTTATTTATGTATTTTGTGCAAGTAAAACTATGTCCAGTTATGAAAGGAAAAACAAAATTAATATATTAAATCACTTTCAGATTCAGAACTGTCACTAATATTTATAATAATGAGTTTAGTAACCATATCACAAAGGAGCATTCCTCGTTCATACCATTTTTCAATGATTCAGTGTGTGTTGATGGAATGGATTTATTTTCGTTTATTTTGATGTACACCGTTTTTCGAGACATTTTCTAAAATAAAGTAAAGACAAGTTATGACACTTCTTTCGTGGTTTAAATCATTACATCTTGAACAGATGAAAGTGGTACAAAAGGTCCACCATTCGCTCTTTCACTTTCAATACAAATTGTTGTGTTTGTGGCATAATCTAAAAAAGAGTTCAAAATATATTGTGCATGTTTTTTCTTATATTTATGGATGTAGGTATTGTTTTTTTCTCTCATTATGATTCTCACACTATGAATAACTGTTACGTAAATATCCCGGCAGTACGGGATTATAGTCACAAATGTCAATTGTGAGGTTAGAAATCTTAAAGAGTATTTGTGCATAAATCACATTGTATTGTACTTACTTTGGAAGTAGTGATTCCAAGAGACGTTTAGCTTTGAAAAGAAAAACAGTTTTTATAATAAATTCGACTGCAAAACAAAGTAAAACTGGTGACAAACAATACCCCAATGACAGAAAACAATGATGCAATTGATGGTTGGCAAGTTTAGTTGAAATGTAAAACTGTCGGTTTTATGGTTATCTCTTTTCACTGTTTTGACTTTTAATGGATCATCACAATACCATAGTTCTTAGCTTAGAAGACTAATGTTAACAAATTTTGATTCGCTCATAGCGGTTGATAGAAAGAGATGTTCGATAAAGGTGTGACTTCTTCAATCATAAATTGATGACGCATGGGTAAAGATAAAATATTCGAACTGTACAAAGTTACCAAAACACCATGGAAAACAAGGCGGTGGTTTACGACCGAAATATAATTTGAACTATCTAGCTACGTTTGTAAAAAAATCTTGTTTGTTTAAAATCTACTGGGTCAGGTGCATTTTTTAAGAAATGCCATTTACCTTTATCAGCACATTTTTTCAGACATTTCACTATCCTTCATCTACCCATCCAATATTAATAACTTTCTTCCATCTACTTGAACGTTATGATTTTGCGCCTGCAGATGCATGCCAAAAAAATCACTGTCGTCACGGTTACGGAATTTGAAAGAAAATTACTTTGCTACCATTCGACACATGGACGTAAGTAAAAATAAATAATGGACCCAGTTATTAACATCATCAAGTGAAGTCGCTGAAAGGCACCATCCTGAGGTCCGTGAAAAATCGGTGTGCTCTTCCAAAGAATTCTTTACAGTCTGTTGCAACGCTGTTAAAGTTCGCATTGTTTCTCATAATTTTTTGTTTGTTTACAAATTTCACCACTTTATGTTGACATTGTCTGTCATGTACGGTATTTGTGAAAATATTGGTGTTTTGTTGCATTTGCATTAAATTGTGAAAGAAAAATAGATATAGAGACTGATAATAGTGCTTCACTATTAGGTTTGCAAGCAATCCAATTGTTCTAACAATCAGAATCTCAGCTTTCATAGGTAAGTACATAGATTGTTCACAAATATTAGATTTACGTTCATATTCTTCATTGGCGTCACAGTGGTTATCAAATTTCTATACATACAAAATGAAATGGTACTGAAATCTTGATACTCATATGAAGGTGACCATCAACAATAACAAAAAAATTACGTACAAACAAATAAACGGTTTTAAATGAAAATACATTATTTTTGACTAAACAACAGCTTTTTTTCAAAATTCATAAAATCAAAGTAAAAACTCCTATTAATTCTGCATTGGAATTAAAATTAATCAAAAATGCACTAAAAGTGAAAAAAATTATTTCTTGAGATTTGTCACCTAGGTTATTCTGTGAACAACAGTTTCAAAGGATTGTTCAGCGATTTTGTATTCAAACTGAAAACTTGGCGCGGTAGGGGTTTCAAAGTATTTTTATTGTATTTTACATTGTTCCGAAAGGATGTCTAATATCGGATTTTTCTTTAGGTTTCCAGCTGATGCCTCTGAAAGAGCTATTTGGTTGAAAAAGTTGGGAATGAAAGAGTTCACTGAAACTGTTTCCAAGTATGCTAGAATTGGTTCTACTCATTTCGAAGGAACCGCTTTTGAAATAAATCCCAGTGGAAAGATATTTCTGAAAAAGGGTGCTCGCCCCCTTTTTTAGTATATCCCAATAACTGCAACTGCTTCAACTTCGAGGTAAAATAATCATTGAACAGAATTATTCTTTTCTCCAAATATAAATTCAGCTTTTTTTAGGCTAAAATTTCGTTAGCTATCAACAAAATTTTTGGAACTTACGTAGTTTGGCCTCCTGAACAAAAAATCCAAATGAAATTTTTGGCGGTCTCAACTACACCGAGAAAAAAGATTATTCATATTTAATAAAATGTATTTGTATCCAACAAATATCCGTTTTGAATAGCGCCGAACTTATGTAAGTTCATTTGAAACATGGGGAAAGTTAAAATTCTACAAATAAAATATTCAATTTACACCAAGCAACACACTACGAAGTCGTATAATTCTGACTTCGTATGTCAGAATTCCGAATTTGTAACTCGAAATTATATAATTCCGATTTTGTATCTCGGAATTCCGAATTGGTAACTCGGAATTTCATTATTCCGACTTAGTATCTCGGAATTCCGAACTGGTAATTCGGAATTTTATAATTCCGACTTAGTATCTCGGAATTCCGAATTGGTAACTCGGGATTTCATGATTCCGACTTAGTATCTTGGAATTCCGAATTGGTAATTCGGAATTTTATAATTCCCACTTAGTAGACTGAGGCAGAGCATCGCGCATGAAAACCCCAATGAAACGAGGTACTTTTAAACGTTTGGCATATTTGAGCAAGTCCACATCGTACAAAGGTCGCTTGCTATTGGGTAGCCTTATAGGGAGTTCTTTGAAATTTTTTTAGGAAAAGACTGTTGCCTCCTTTAGCGGTCTTGCGCAAAAACAGCCCGGATCTCTTCTTACCGATTCTCTCCATTGCAGCATTGTGACGCTTGTCTTCGTCCAATTTCTTCTGGGCATTGTTCGAAGAGATGATGGTCCTGTCATTGGTGCTGGCACCACCAGCCAATGAGCCCAGTGCTCCAAGAGCGGCGAATATCGGAAGCAGAGGCAGTAGACCCCCACTCTTAGCCTCGAAGGGAATTATTCGAAGCACTTTGATTTTTTTGCGACCACCCAATTTTTTTTACTTGAGCACGGGCTGCACGCAATGCTACCAACGAAGATTTACGCAGAGCCTTTGCACCCAAGTCGTTCAGCTGATCAGGTTCCAGTGAGTTGCGCAGTTGGCAGTTTTCATTACGACATCTTTCTTGAAGGACTTTGATCGTTGTTTTTTTCTTCGAACAGCAGCAGCCTTCAGGCCCATGCCCAAATTACGTTTCGCTTTCATGGTTGTGGTGACCAGCCAAGCAGAAGCTTTCTCACCGAATTTGGCATCTTTTGATTTGACACGTTCCCAAGCTCGAATCTAACGAGCAGCCGCCATTTTTTTCTCTTGCATAATACTTTTTGAGACACCCTGTATACTAAATGAGACAAGCACCCACTATGTTATTTTCTCTAAAATAATATGTTGGTACACCTGGTATACTAAATCAAACGAACAGCCGCCATGTTTTTCTCTCTTAAATGATGCGTGAGACACCCTGTATACTAAATGAGACAAGCACCCACCATGTTTTTTTTTTCTCTCAAATGGTATGTTTTGAGACACCTTATACACATAGGTCGTTGAAACGCCAGACCACCGTTGAACCGCCATTTTTTCACATTTATTCCAAACATAATTATTATTATCAGACTTACAATCATTTTTGTACATCAACTTGTACAAAGTCTCCGTGGAGACAAGGCTAGCGTCACTCGCTACCAAGTAAAAGGACGATGGTTCAAACCTCGTTCTCGGAAATCTTTTTTCATTACAGATTCAAAATTCAGTTTCCCGCCTAGGACGGCCGCTCACAACTCAAAGTGGTAGTGGAGGGGGTGGTCTCAAGCGACGCCATAGGACGAACAGGATGAAGCACTGAGTTCAAACCCATTACGGTGCCGCTGAAAAGATTGAGTGCGGCAGTGCCGCCACTCATCAAGCGATCACGGCTGACAGTGAAAAAAGAAGAGAAATAGGAGTCGCCATCGACTCCAGACATAAAGAAGGAAGAAGATGAAGAAAGCTACCACACAGATGATGGTGATGATGAAGATGATGAAGATGATGATGATGATGAAGATGACTACTTGAAAGTGTACCCTGAGGTAGCATCTCAGTTCGTAGAGGTCCGACAAAATCGATGTGAATTACGGACCCATTTACGATAGACCAAGAGCTCAATGGGTACTCGACACTAAAGTGATGGAATTCGATAAAGATACGGGGGACATTCGCATCGATGGTGTAACATACGAGGGCACTCCGGGACTACATAGTTTGATTTTCTACAAAAATCCCAAATATGATAGAGCCGACTTGATGGCATACAAGCAAATTTTGACAGCTACAGGTGTGCATGTAGATGCGCGAGGCAGGTTGAATCCATCTCAGACTGCCGAATACGGAAATTTATCGAGGTTGTGCTCTTGGTCATGTCGGCGGCAATGGTATCCCAGATCAGTTGACATACAACACGAAACCTGTAGAATACGTATAATGGGAAGACGTCATCGAGCTAGTTGACAGATATAGGTCACTGGTTGCCGCCAAAACTGCTGGCAGCACCTCTACCGATAACGAGATCGTGGCCATCGTCAATGAGCTCAGAGAAGCACGTTTTATTCGATAAATACAAGCGCAGATGTTTTGCACGCCACAGTAACATCATGAGAATCAACAAGTTCGGTCAAACTTCGTCAACTCGCCGTGCACAGCAGCAGCAGCCCTACTATTTTCCTGGCGCCATACTCAACTATACGGCCAATGGGGACATTGATGCTGCACATGTGAAAATTTCCAATGTTGAAACACCAAGTGCACTCAATGATGTTGCCAACAAAAAATACGTTGATGACGTCATACAGAAGCTCAAAGATGACGTCATACACAAGCTCAAAGACTAGCTAGACTACACCAAAAATAATCTAACAGCATTGGATATTCGAGTGATAAAATTCATGTCACTTTCGATGAAAAAGCACGAAAATGCCAAGAAACGCTTGGATAAATTGGCACTGGATATTGTTGATATTCCAGCCTCTTGAGTAGAAGGTGTAACGCCCAGTGCAGTTAGTGTATTGGCTCCGCCATTAGCGACATGACGTCATTATCTGAGAAAAAACAATTGGTTAATGAACTCCATGCTCCAGCCAGAAGAAATTTTCCTCGCAGACGTACCATCATCAAAGGACTCGACGATCTGTGGCAGATGGACTTGGCTGATCTTCAAAAATGCTCCAAGTCAATAAAAACTATAATTATATCCTCGAGGTGATTGATACCTTTTCCAAGTACCTGTGGGTGCGACCTTTGAAGACCAAAACTGGTCGAGATGTCACCGAAGCGATGAGTATGTCACTCATCGCGTCGGTGTCGAAAGCGAAAATATGTCCCAAGCTCCTTCAATCAGATCTCGGAACTGAATTTTACAATTCCAGCTTCCAGGCTCTCCTGAAAAAGTACAACATCAAACACTACAGCACGTATAGCGTGAAGAAAGCCGCGATTGCGGAGAGGGTTATACGTACTCCTAAGAAGAATCTCTTCAAGTATTCCAGTTTGAATGGCACCTACAAATGGCTGGACATTTTGCCGGACATAGTCAAAAACTACAACCAGCACAAACATCAAACGATCGGCATGAAACCGTGTGACGTCACCAAAGACAATGGAAAAGAGGTGTATAAGTCAACATATGATTATGCTGGACGTGCTGGTAGTAAAAAATTCAAAATTGGCGACTTTGTGAGGATAAGCAAAGCCAAGCATGTATTCGAAAAGGGGTATACACCCAATTGGACGACGGAACTTTTCAAAGTCGTCAAAGTGAAAATCAAGTTTCTAGTGAAATGGCTTGGGTTTGACAATACACACAACTGTTGGATCGATGCCGAAAATCGCTTGTAATTCAATGTAAAAATGATACAGCTGCCACTGGAATGGGCCTTTTTCACACTCTTCGTCAGAGTGAAGAATCCGCATGCGCCGCTGCCGCTGTGAATATTTCATCGGAAAATCTCTGCGTTGGTGCGTCAGTCTGCCGCTATGCTTGGTGGAATGCAGTTCGAATCTGAGGAGCCAATGGCTGATTACGAGTCGATGTCTTCGTCACTAGTGTCGGTGGAATACAATTCCTCATCATCTGCATCACCATAATCAGACTGGGCAGAACGTACTGCTGGATTAGATCGAGTTTGTGACATTTACAAAGAATCCATCAAAACTGAACGTTTTTATGTGTGCAACGCCACGTACGAGTTCCGAAACACTGACATTCTCACTGTTCAATGCGGAATAACTTTTTCTCGGAGTTTCTTACCTGCAGTGAAACTCGTGTGCAAGGTCCACACCATATGCTCCAGCCTGTCTCGCAGCATGTTTGAATGGGGCACCTTCGTGGGGGCCAATAATCGTCTGTACAATAGCCGAACTGACCCGAATGCAGCCAACAGCACCCGAATCAAACTCGACTGGGACGAAGTCATGGATTTGGAATTACACACTTATGAAGAGACAACAAAAATACGATTTTCCAAGGATGACATATACTTCTACCTAATGGAGCTCGAAATTCAGGAAATCCTGCATCTGGATGCGACAGTGTTGGCAGAAAAATTTGAATATTTACTTAATATGAACTTTTGTCAATTTTATCATGATTTATTAGCTAGTGCTAAAGATCTTGCTAGAAACAATGCTTTGACATTTGATGAGGCTATAAACTTGTGCAATATGTTATCAAAAGACGATAAACATTTATGTTTTCGCGAATGTTTATTTTATTTAAAGGACAAAGTACCTATTGTTTGATTACGAAATGAAATAATCATATATAGTGGACAGAGGTAGCGTTTCAATTCAGTATGCAGTGTGCAGTGTGTCTGTATGTTTGCAGAGAGTGAGAGATGCAGTACGAAACAAGACTCGACTTGTTTCGATGCTGGATTTCAGCCTTTCCTGCAAGTAAGTTAGCCGAAGCTGGTTTTACGTATACCGGCTCGGAATATTACTTGCATGTCTTTCGAGCCAAGTAGAAGGGTTCAGATGGCAGCCTAATGACGATCCTATGGCTGACCATCGTGAATAGAGCCCCCATTGTGATTTCATCTGTAATTACTCTGAGAGCACAATCAGGTGAAAAGCACAGACCGACGACAGATGGCGCTGATGTCCCTCCAGAACCAAGAGCGTCAGATGTCATTAGCAGATTACACTTGGATGACAGCACCAGTGACAGATGACACACCTCCTCAAAATGGCGCTGCTGATCTTCCTCCAGTAGTGACACTTGACAGTCGACCACCGATGACAGATAGCGGCGTCGCAGACTCACAGAACACTTTGATTTGTCGTGTTTGTCTTGTGAATGAGCTCTGTGTATTGTTTATGCCATGTAGACACTTGTTGTGCTGCTCGCAGTGTGTCAACTTATGCGACACATGCGTAGTTTGTAGAGCACCCATTACGACACTTCTCAAAATATATGTATCTTAGTTGATGATTTTATGTTTCATTTTCAATAAAAAATTGACCTTTTTGAAGCAAAAAAGTATCACTTTTGTGTGAAAAATGTCACTTTTTCAATAAAATAACGCTACTTTTTTAATGCAAAAATGTCCTTTTTTCACGCAAAAAGTGCTCGAAAATTATGCTCTTATTTTGCTCTGAAAAATAACCCAAAATTGACATGATGAAGTAACAATTTTTCAGTGGCTGAGTGATTCAGTGACACTGAATTCATTCACTGAACTTTCACGCCCCATAAGAAAAGCATGGGAAATTGAAATTGAGAGAAATTTCTGTGGCTGAGTGGAAAATTTCAGTGTCACTGAAATTTCACTCAACTTTTCATACAAAACGTGCACCATGTCAAATTTCGGTGTCTCTTTTTGAGTGAAAAAGTACCACTTTTCCACTCAAAAAATGTGATACTGAATTTAATAATTTTTTTCAAGCACATTTTTCGATAAATAAATGTGTCTTTTTGCTCACTCACTCATCATCAATCATGCAGCATGGAAAAAAATCTAGAATGATTTAGAATACATTTATTGATACATAATAATATTAATAAGAATAATAAAACATTTCAGCGTTTTTCGATTTTTATAATTTCATTTTTTGATATTTTTGTATGCTTTCAATTCAAAAAAATTGTTCAAGGTCAGAGTCTTCATCTCTAGAGCCAATGAAGCGGTGATATGCAGGAGGCGTCTCGAAACGACGTCCTTTGTAATTGTATAAATGTAAGTCATAATGACACGAATCGATTTTAGTGTAAATAGCACTTCATCGAATCTGTTGTGATAATATGATGAACTTGGTACAAGTCATTCATTCTATCTGAATTGTAGACAATATATTTATGATCTCTAATGCTGTGGAATGTGTGGTGCTGCATTACCTTTTTGAAGGCTTTCAAACAGGTACAATAAAAATATAATTGATATAGTGAAATAAAGTAATGATTGAACCAAACGCAATACGCATCTTCAGTGAAATGCGCAGACAAGTCTTGAGTGATGAAGGCTTCACGTCTATCATGCGCATCAAATTCCTGTGTATACTCTAAATGTGCCAAACTATAAGAAGGTCGTTCGCCCTGGGCCTGCTCTCTCAATTGCTCCCATTTTTCTACAGTATACATCTTCAGAATATTTTCCATGAGTGACCATGGCAAAGAAGAAGTTTCAAAAAATTTCAATAGGGATGATTGCGTGGCTCTGATGATTTGTTGATAGCTCAAATTTTGCAATGTCTCTGCCATGTTTTCTGAAACAATTACATATTTTGAAAACAGTAATGTCCCCATGCCAGAGTATCATGAAAGCCGGCAATCAAACAGCGTTTGTCATCATGTGGGCTCAAAGCGATTTTTGTTTGTTCAACACTAAAAACGTTGTGAGCGAACAAACGAATGCAGCGTTGCGAAGTCACTTTTTTTAACTGATTTTGCAGACATTCCACTTAGTCTTCGAAGGTGATTTTATTTTTAATAACGCTGTATTTCACGCCTTTGGATTTTTTTACAAAAATACTTGGAATTGGATTTTTTTCAGATTTTTCTCATCTGCCGAAAAACTCCCGGTATTTTCGCTAAAAAATCATATCGCATATCGTGTGTGTGTGTGGTGGAGGCACGGGACCACCAAGCTTTGCTATTTCACAACCCACCAGCCCCCAAAAATGTCGAGACATGCCCCTTAACCATAAATTATCCCCACGAACTTCTCGTATGTCGAAAAACACGCCTCGAAATAGAAATAAATAATCATCCAGACCAATCACGGGCAAGACATGCGCCGCCATGTTTGTTCCACGACAATAAAACATCTTATGGACGAATCAGACTGACAAGTCACGCCTTGATGACGTGCACAGCACCAAAACCAAAAACAATTAATCATGCTCTAGACGAATTAGACAGAGACAGGTCACGCCTTGATGTCAACGAGTAGAATTCTTTGATTGGCATAAAGGCGGTTCATCTATGTTCTTCACAAGATGGCGCCCCCAGTACTGCTCTGGAAAATAAATATCGCCTCATATTTGTTTTCTGCAAATATGATGACTCATCATCTCTTATCTCAACGGCTTCTGGGTAGCGTATTGTTTACACTAACAGCGATAACAATTTCCGAGAAATGAACGCAGCTGCCTTGCTATCTCTAGATGATTGCTCCAGTGAATATGTGAATATCATAGTCCAGTGAAATTTGTCAAAACGCGAAAAACATGCGGTTTACCTCAAAATCGCAAAAATCACCTTCTACAACCCTCCGGCACCCCCTCTTCACCAGCACAGGTGCTCTTCGTCAACACCCTCTACCTGTAGCGCCCACCCCTAACATCGAGAACTCGATGGATGACGATTCACGGGGGTTCCAGAAGCTAGGCTTCTTCTAGGACCCAAAAATGTGTTGGTAAAACGGCTTTGTTTATCTACTAATATGAGACCGTTCCGATACTTTTGAAAGACACTGTATATTTTACAATACAGTGCATTGCTCTTATTGGAAACCATTAACACTTGCACTATATTACATGTTTGCTGTGTTTTTGTAATATACATATTATGTTATCTACTATATGATTTTGTATTCATGGAGTATGCATTAAAACCATCATTATTTAATTTCAAATACAAATATATCAAATATTAAATACAAAGTTGATATTATATCTATTTGGGTCTTTAAAAATTAAACCAATCGTTTTTTAAGAAAGTAGAAATCAATTAAAAAACTGCTATCATAGGTTATGGCAATTTCATTCCACAAAATGTCATTCAAAAATTTTTAATACATGAATGTTTTCTGAGAATGTACATCTAATACGTACATTCAATATGTACATCCATTGTACATCCGAAATGTACATCCATAGGATGTTGAATCCAGTGAGGTTCGGACATTATCTGGACATAATATTGAATGTAATCGGACGTTCAATGGACGTCCATAATATCCATTCTGTACATCCAATGGACATGCAATGGGCGTACATGTGCTGCAAGGATAGAATGAAATAAGGTAGTAAGTCGAAGTTATGAAATTCTGAGTTACCAAGTCAGTATTCCGAGATACTAAGTCGGAATTATAAAATTCCGTGTTACCAATTCGGAATTCCGAGATACTAAGTCGGATTTCTAAAATTCCGAGTCACCAATTCGGAATTCCGATATACGAAGTCAGAATCATAAAATTCCGAGTTACCAAGTCGGAATTTGAAAAATAAAATTGGTGTGGCCCTTCTACGCCTTCGTAACATACACATGAATTTCAAAAAATATTTATTACCTGTAAACTTTTCTAAGCTGGATGGTAATAAACGTAAGTTTCAGTATATTATATCAGCTCATTCTGAAATATTCAATATATGTAATAATAACATATGCGTTACTTTTTAGAATGTCTCCATTTATAATAAACCAGTGAAAGCTTCTTTGTAATATGTGATGAATTATCATAATAATTTATCTGTTTGCAGCAAAACTATATAGATTTTAATATAAATTACAAATGTTTCCATGACCAAGAACATTTATTGTGTATACTATTTAAAAAAATGTATTATATTAAATCTTGTTTTGTAGCAAATATCGTGTATTGATGTTTATTTAATCATTGTTGAAAGTGAAGAGATATATTCTTGGTGATTCCAGCTTTGTTGCAAAGGAAATTTTTTTTGTTTCTTCAACTTCAAATTGTCATTATATTTCATTGATATGTAATCAATTTCAATGTCTATTTAACATATTCAATCTGAATCAGAATCACTCATTTTAATCAGTATTCAGAATAATACTGGAGAGGTAACATATTTTATAAAAATCATGGAGTCTACAAAATGTACTGTAACGATTTCGAGACCGGCCTCGAGTCCGGCCCTGATCATCGTTAACTCAAAATGTAAACAAGTTCTCCGCTGACAAACAAATAAATCACGTGAAAGAATCGCGAACCTTCTAACGAAGGTTCTGGGGACATCTTAGAACTCACCCGCAAGGCTCGAATGGCCGAGAACTGTGAATACTAGTATACAAGCCACTGGGTATTAGATGGCGAGATAGTCATAGTCAGAGACAGTCACAGAGAGTAACCAATATAGTTACAGAGTTCGCGGATAGAGACAGCCACAGTAGATATAAATTTAAAATAGTGAAGTAAATGATTTAGTGAATAATGGTTTTGAGTAGTGTTTTAAATAAATTAGAAAAATTAGTTAAATGCAGTTTTACTGCATTTGTTGTCAGAAGTCGGATGTTTAAAATAAATAAGTATTCGTCGCGTTGAAAAACTGATAGTCATTTATCGCGCCTAATAGACAGTTAGTGACCCGTTGAACATCTGAGTGTTTGCAAAGAGGACAGTTTTGCGCGTCGCGGGACAATAAACTGAAAACTCTTCGTATGAAATAAATAATAGACTGATATTCCGGTTAAAAACGATTAAAGACAAAATGTTTCTAAGGAGAGTTCACCTAGTTGACCTTAAAGTTGGTGAATTAAAGCAAGAGTTAGAGGAGCGAGAGTTAGAAACAACTGGAAAGAAGGCTGTACTCCAGAAAAGACTTGCAGATGGACTGATTGAAGAAGAAGACGACCCCGAAACGTTCTTATTCGAAGTTTCTGGAATTGACTTGAGTTCGATTATGAATAAACTCGAAGAAACTACTAAGTCTCTGAAAGACGAACTCCAACAAACTTCGACAAACTTGGAAGTATAATTTCTGGAAAATTCGGTGAGTTTAGAAGCAAAACTTCTAGAAAATTCGAATAGTGTAAATGAAAAACTTCAAGGAAATGTGAAGAGCCTGGAAGAAAACATTCACCAAAATTCAAAAAATCTAGATGTGAAGCTTCTGTAAAATTCGGAGAATTTGAGAGAAGAGCTTCTGGAAAATTCGAATGGTCTGAGAGAGGAGCTTCTAGAAAATTCGAAGAGTTTGAAAGAAGTTTGCGGCGTGGTGAATCGGTTGGAAGGAAGAATGGGAACTGTTGAAACAGAGATGGAGAAAATCAAAGATGACATCGAGGAAGAAATGAAAAAAATCAAGGAAATATTCAGTGAATTGGAAAACCGAATGGATTCTGTGCGCACCCCTGAAATTTACAACAGAAATTCAATGGTAGATATGAGTACGAACTTGGACGAAGTCAGAAGGACATAAAAAATCTCAAGGTCAGTGCTGAACCTGGAAAGCTCTCATTGAAACCGCCTCAGTTCGACGGAAATACTCTATGGGCAAACTACCGCCGACAGTTTGAAGCAGATATTGCACGCTTGGTTCGCCTGGTATATCCAGCCACGCCAGAAAGTGTTATGGAGCGACTAGCGGTTCAGGCATTTTTGGATGGACTTCGTGACCAGGAAACCCGGCAGCCCTAGCACTAGCTCGCCCCGTACATCTCGTGGATACATTGGCACGTGCTCTGGAATTCGAAGCAGCAAAGCAATCCTGTAAAAGCCAGAGTAGAGTCCGGGTGATCGAGGAAGATCCACAGGAGCCCACTTATATCGAGGCTGTCCTGCGAAAGGTGATGAAGGAAGTTATGCCAGAGAGAAGACTGATACGATGCCAAAATTGTAGGAAACTTGGGCAAGTGCGTAGCAAATGTCCAACATTAAAAAAATCGACAACAACGAAGGACAAGAAGGAGCAATCGTCAGCCCGTATCCAGCAAGCCCCAAATAACCTCGCACTATGCTCCTAGATACGGGTGCGACTAGGACAATTCTTGGGCCTACTTTTGCCAAAACACCGGCAAGAATTGAATCATCGAATTGGAAGCTACGCACAGCAACAGGAGAGCCGGCAACTGTGTATGGTGAACTTCCGATTGAATTGACTTTGGGCAGTACTAAACTGAAACACCGGGCTCTAGTAGCGGATATCGAGGATGATGCAATCATAGGGATGGACATCATGAACTCCAGAGGGTTCGAGTTTAATTTCAGAGACAGTGTCCTACGAGTGAATGGAGAAGAGTTGGTGCTTCAAGGAAGAAGTGAAGAAATTATTCATGTTCTGCTGGCTGAAGATGTGAGCGTACCGGAGAGGGCTGAAACCATTTTGGAGGCTCGCCTGAATGGGGGTGCGAGCAATGGAAACGTGGTGATATTCGAGCCCAAGCTCCATGATAAGAAAATTGGACGAGGAATCGCACTAGGGAATACCTTGTTGCGAGTTGATAAATTTGTGCCGGTAAGGGTAATGAATGTCAATTATTACCCTGTGACTTTGAAGAAAGGAACAATTCTGGGGCACTGCTCGTCAATTTCCTCTATGATAAGGAGTGTACGCGGCACTGTTAGTCAAGCCAGTAACATGCCAGCAGAATTGGAGAGGCTGGTTGCTATCTCATCTAAGGACATGGGGCCAGCACAAAAGCCCAAACTGAGGGAACTGGTCAGGAAGTATCAGGACATCTTCGATACCGGAGTAGGCAGAGGCGGTAGAACAAAGGTGGTTCAGCATAAGATCGACACTGGGAGTGCTTGACCGATCCGACAATCAGCCAGGAGACTTCCCCTTGCCATGAAAGAAGAGGCTGACAAAATAGTCAGTGATTTGGAAAAAGGAGGTGTTATTGAATCATCTGATAGTCCTTGGTCCTCTCCAGTAGTACTGGTAAAGAAGAAAGATAGTTCAACCCGGTTTTGCGTCGATTATCGTCAACTCAACAACGTGACGAAGAAGGACAGTTACCCTCTACCAAGAATCGATGACACGCTAGTCACGCTGGCTGGATCTACGATTTTCTCGACCCTAGACCTGAAGAGTGGATACTGGCTGGTAGAAATGGCTCAGGAGGATCGAGAAAAGACAGCTTTCACCATCGGCTCAGGATTTTGGCAGTTTACAGTTATGCCATTCGGTCTCTACAACGCTCCAGCCACTTTCGAAATATTGATGAAGACGGTTTTGAAGGGACTATCATGGAAGACGTGTCTGGTGTATCTTGACGACATTATTGTGGTTGGCAGATCGTTCGAGGACCATGTGAAAAACTTGGAGGAGGTATTCCAGCGACTGAGAAGCTTCGGACTGAAATTGAGCCTCAAGAAATGTCATCTGTTCATCGAAATCACATTGTGCATGGATTGAACAATTTTCAAAGTATAATGCTTATCAAACTTGAAATAGTATAATACGTAACAAGAGTTGTAAGTAACCCATTACGCATGAAATGAAAAAGTTTATGCACGAAGCTGCGCAGCGGCGAGTGCATAAATTTCATGAGTGCGTAATGGGCTTACAACTCGTGTAACGTGCTGTACTTTTTCTATGCCCATTCATTTTGGAGTGCTCATAATTACATCACTTTCACTACTATCAGACATATTCGTAGATGAAGTTGAGAAAATGTTCGGAAACAATTATATTTTGTTCAAGAAATTGACAATATAAATGACATGACATTTATTTTCGTATCATGCTACTCAAGAAAACGTGTCCTATTTTTAAAGAAATTGCATAACGTGCTGCCTATATTTAGGGGCACACTTTTTTAATCCTAAATATATCTCGCTGTTGCTCAACGTTTTTATGTTTTTTAATTGAATAAATTTGTTTAAATAGACCAAATAAAGTCTTACGTAGATAAAAATTTTATTGTTATTTAATTAAACCAAGAAGTTTAAGTTTTCTTCTCAAAACGCACGTGTATGTTATGAGATATCATTACGTGCATGTTGTTGTTAAATGTCATTTACAAGGAATGTTGACAGTGCGATTTTTGACGTTTACAGACATGGGCGTAGAAAAATATAATTTTTCTACAACTGTCAAAAAAGTGCACTTTTTTAACACTTTTTTGTAAAATAATGAAACAGTATTTTGCTATTGAAAAATAACATACTGTCGGTACACAAAATAAGTACACTTTTTTGACAGTTGAGATATTAATTAGTCGAGTTGAGTTGAGTAGCTAATGAACTATAAAGATTAGTTGTCCTATTTTTTGACATTTGTAGAAAAAATATTGTATGCAAGACGTTCGTAAAGTGTTTTTTTTACTCATAGGAATTGCCTACAGTGAATTTTCAACACCTCGCAAGGCCAGAAGAAATTTCATAATTATGAAAAAACTACTAGAACCCAAATAAAACTTTTACAAAACAGTCAGTGCGAATGCTGAGGTCTCAAGGGACAAATCTGAATTCACTGATAAACCATTTGAAAATTAAATCTTGGGTGCATGGAGATTGTGGCACCTCATTGAGAGTGAGTTTTCCACATAGTCTATATTCATTAGAATGTAATATGATCATTTTATTCCGACAAGGCAGTACACATTTAATGAGAAACAAAACTTGCAGATCTCAAAATAGTCTCTTAATTTCTGAATTATGATCCATCATGAGACATCCTGTGAATTATATCCATCGACAGTACAAGTCAGGAGAATTTTAATAAAAACTGTTTCATTTCGCAATCAATGAAATGAACGTGTTTTCCATTCCGAATCTTCCCAACTTCCAAATGTATGTTGCTTTAGACCATGATAATTGGGTTAACAATATTTTTATTTCATTTATGAATTGGAAGTGTAGAATAATGCAAGCCTACTTATGTAATATTTGAATTCGGAGACATGGACATGGCCTCAGTTTCATTGTCACCCAGTGAGTAAATTGTTGATATTTGATTGATCTAAGAACTAGTGCAGCTTTGTAATCATTTTCTTTATCTTTATATATTTCGTATTGCTAATGTGAAAAAAGTATGATCTCCAAAATGACTACTAAAAAATATATTCAAATAAAATTCTCTATTTGAAACGTTGTTTTATTATTCCTCTTATCTTTTTCAGTCCAGTATGTTCGAAAAATATATTCAATAAAAGCCTTTTTAAAGACAAGCTTCTATAGAAATGCATTAAGAATGAAAAAAACAATTTCCTCAATTGTTTGACAGGTTAGTCTACTAATATCGGATTCAGAAGCTTATCGTGCAAAAAAAACTTTATTATATTCGCGGTCTGCTTTTGAATTCGTTATTCATAGATAATAATTTCTGTTTTTTCATGATTTCCATTGTTTAATTGAAATGTGACAGAAATTTGATAATCTCCGACCCCAAAATCTCTTATACCAATTTTGAATGAAATCAGGTCATAATCACAAAACTCTTCCGCCATCTTGGAGCTACCATTTTGTTTTCTCTAACAGAAATTTCATAACACATTGTCACGGTAATTATGAAACATGAAAAATTTTCTTTTTTATATTAAACGTGCAATGTGATTTCTGGACAACTTATTCCACTGCTTCGAATGTAGATTTTTTTTTTTCTTAGAATCATATTATTAAATGAAGACAGTCAAATTGTTTATCAATTCTGAAGTTTATAAATTTAATTTTCTCGTGTTTTCAAAATGAAACTCACCATATATTTTTTAACCGCGCAACAAACAAAACAGGCGCTGTCAGATTATTAGTTTTGGCACAATTGCAATTTGAATTTTTTTTGCAGCGTGTCTGGATGCTCTAGTGAGTGTCCGATTTCAATTTTTCAAATTTTGAAAGTGGAAGTATAGTACCTCAAAACGTATATTCTCATTTTGCGCTCAAATGCTGCGAAATGGGTGAAAAATGCTTGCAAACATGACTGAAAACATCCTAACCCGTGAAGCGGCCGAGTAGTAGGGGAAACCGGGAGGTTAGGGAAGAATACATAACGATTTCATTAAAAGAATTCTCCTCATCTACCGGTCTCTCCTACTGCTCGACCGCTTACGCGCATTGCAGCATTGTAGCGCAAAATTAGAATATGTATTTGTGATACTAGGTATATACAGGGTGTTCCTTAAAGACATGCTAATATTTGAGGGGGTGATTCTTTGACTTATTTTAAGGAAAAAACTTTCTATAAACGTGTGTCCTAAAAGTCCTAACTTTTGAGATACAGGGTGATAAAGTTTTGAAAAAAAATCAGTTTTTTAATAATTACTGAGATAATATTGTAGACGTTTTTATAAAATTTGGTACATGTCTTCTATGCATCAAGGTGCATTTTTTAATGTACAAACATTTTCATTTTCTCAACCAGTGGCGTCCGTACGGGTTTTGCATTGAATATTTTTGGAGAAAAAAATACTACGCCACTGCTTTCTCCTGAAAAAAAAATACTTTTGAGATCCTCATTCATTTTTGAGCAAATTTGATCTCTTGAGTTTTCTTCGTCCGCCGCATGGTTTTCGCTTAAAAAAATAAAAATCGTTTCATTTCAGGATCAATTCTTCAAAAATCTGATGCGGTGTGGAAATGTTTGTGCATCGACTGAAAGCAAATTGAGGGATCAGATTTGTTCCAAAATGAATGAGAATCCAAAAAAATGTGTAATTCTTGTCAGATGCTCGGTTCTTGATTAAAATAATGAAATTGAAATTGCTTCATATCGCAGTAGGTACCTAACATTTTGTTGACAATAAATCGTCCGATAGTAATTTAGCTACCTCGTTATAATTGAAATTTTTCTTCACCACTTCTTAATCTTTTCACTTATAACCTCCCAAGTGCTTGAATTATTGCCGGAAATTTACTTCAGACTTATTGGGAAAGCTACCTAGGTAGGTTTTTATCAGTGTAATCGACCGTTGATTGGTCGATTCTAAGAAATTGAAGTAATTTCATTGACTGTCAGAATAGGCGTGTATTAATCATAATAAATGCATACCTGAATGGATTTACGATATTAATTCATCTACCTATCTGTAATTTTGTTCTTCAAATCACTATAAATATTGAGTTTTCACTGGTTATGAATACCATTTTGTGTTTGAAAAAGCTATAGGAATAGCGAAGCGCACAATTAATTACTTGATTTTTAAGTGTGTTATTGAAGTTATTTTGGTTGTCCGCCGTTTTTCTGAATATCGGTAAATACGGTGAATTACACGAATGCAGAAATGGCGGCAATGCATTACGTATATGGCCTCGCTGATGGTAATGCAACAGAAGCCAGATGCATTTATCAGGAAAGATATCCTAATCGTGCCTTACCAGATAGCCGTACCATTTCAAATATTCATCGCCGACTTAGGGAAACTGGTAGTTTCAAGAAAGGTACTTCGGAAGGTAGACCTCTAAGCGTCAGAACTCTTGAAATTTAGGAAGCTGTTCTGAAAGAAATCGAAGAACATCCTGAGACGAGTACGAGGAAGATCGCTAGAATTCTGAATATTTGTCATCAAATTGTTTGGCGTATTTTGGTTGATTTTTTGTTATACCCATACCATATTTTACGAGTACAGGCATTACTCCCTAGAGATTTTCCACAACGTGTGAACTTCTGTCAGTGGTATCTTCAGAGTATTGCACTAAATCCGCAGTTTGAGTCACAAATTTTGTTCACAGACGAAGCAAATTTTTCTCGGAATGCTATTCAAAATTTCCATAACAATCATATGTGGGCAGAAGAAAACCCCCATACCATAACCGAAACCCATTTTCAACACCAATTTTCGGTTAATGTATGGGCAGGAATTATTGGTGATTATCTAATAGGCCCATTTTTTCTACCAGGACACCTTGATGGTCGGTCTTATTTACACTTTCTCGAAGAAGAACTAAATGGGTTGCTTGAAGATGTACCAATTGCGTTAAGGAATCGAATATGGTACATGCACGATGGAACCCCTGCTCATTTCAGTGTAATTGTCCGAAACCATTTAAATACAGTTCATCATAATCGTTGGATAGGTCGCGGAGGACCTCAGCAATGGCCAGCAAGATCCCCTGATCTCAACAGTTTAGATTTCTTTTTATGGGGGCACCTTAAAACTCTAGTGTATAAAACTCCCGTTAATACTTTAGAAGATTTAAGAGAGCGAATAGTTGCCTCGTGTGAAACTATTCGAAATACGCCGGGAATATTTCAACGTGTGCGTAATTCCATGCGTAGACGGGCGGAAGCATGCCTATTAAGTGGAGGTGGCCATTTCCAACAATTTTTATAATCAGTGTTAGTATTGTCAATAATTAATGAATTTGGTCCGTTCATTTAAACTTACTTTTATAAAATAAAATAAAATTCGTTTTTGTACAAGCTGAAATCCATATTTTTTTGATTATCATTCATTTTGGAACAAATCTGACCCCTTTATTTGCTTTAAGTCGATGCACAATCATTTCCGCACCACATCAGATTTTTGAGGAATTGATCCTGAAGTAAAACGATTTTTATTTTTTTAAGCGAAAACCATGCGGCGGACAAAGAAAACTCAAGAGATCAAATTTGCTCAAAAATAAGTGAGGATCTCAAATTTATTTTTTTTTTCAGGAGAAAGCAGTGGCGTAGTATTTTTTTCTCCAAAAATATTCAATGCAAAACCCGTACGCACGCCACTGGTTGAGAAAATGAAAATGTTTGTGCATTAAAAAATGCACCTTGATGCATAGAAGACATGTACCGAATTTTATAAAAACGTCTACAATATTATCTCAGTTATTATTAAAAAACTGATTTTTTTTCAAAAATTAATCACCCTGTATCTCAAAAGTTAGGACTTTTAGGACATACGTTTATAGAAAGTTTTTTTCTTAAAATAAGTCAAAGAATCACTCCCTCAAATATTAGCATGTCTTTAAGGAACACCCTGTATACTTAACTTTCAGAATCTGTTTGAGAAACTGAAAACGGACTATCACTAGAGCACCATGGCACGCATTAAACGCATTATTTCACAAGAATGTGTTGTTCTCAGTGAAAACTTTGAAAAACTAATTCTACAAAACTTAAAGTTTCGAAGAAAAAAGTGAGATAGTAGTTTAACTGAGTGAATAATAGACTTCAATACTGAGATAAAACCACACAAAAATATTATTTTGTTTTGATGGTGGTATAATGAACAAAAATGCCCAAAAATAAGTGTAAATATATTGTTCATTCATTTAATACTTTTAGAATATTTTTTTTGGATTTTTATCTCCATATACTGAT
This sequence comes from Chrysolina americana, assembly GCA_958502065.1. NCBI lineage: Eukaryota > Metazoa > Arthropoda > Insecta > Coleoptera > Chrysomelidae > Chrysolina > Chrysolina americana. The sequence continues at coordinate 57,917,263 of OY293412.1, forward strand.
ACATCTTTATCTTTATTCACTCATACATCTCTCATTCAATAAAAAAATCGTTTCTGATACTCTTTTTTTCAGAGATGAAGACCCCTTAGGCATGTGTATGTCAGTGAATACAGAGTAACAGAAATTTCTCAAAATTCAAAAAGTCAATAAGATCTAATTCTACGTCATATGGTCGAAAAATATACCCAGGTATCCATTTGAAAAACACTACAAGATTAAGAAGAAAAAGATCTGAGTTGAAAAATCATTTTAGCCACTCTGCATAATTTGAGGATATGTGAATGGATAAGAAATATTAAATCTGTCAATCAAATGGTATTATTATTATTTCCTCTTGAATGCCATACTTGGTTGGAATTTTGACAAAAACCATAATTTTCAGGTGGTTGGGAGACAGATAATAATAATATGGAGGTCACAAAAATCCTTCAAAGAATTATTCGAAACAAATACTCGATTCTGTAGATGTTTGTCGGTTCACCCTTACATTTGGCAATTATTTCAGGTTATAGGCTAGTGTACTCTAGTTTTTCAATCATATCACAAGTGTTATGAAACAGTGCATCATTCGAATTTCAGATATAAGGACATCTCGAATAATTTCGTATCGGAAATATCATATCAGAAGAGGTTTGTCGAGGTTTACAAGTATAGGTATTAGGACGGAGGCCGCCGCTTCTATGATTGAGATCAGTAAGAAAAAAGTCCCCAATCCGGCGCTGCGTATGGTGACGAAAAAATTAATAGTTACATATTTGATGATGATGAAGATTAATTTAATTTAAAAAAAAATTTTGCCATAATTTTTATTTTAACATAATGTAAATTGCATGAATGATTTGAGTTTTCACGTTGTGCACTCGCACTCCCACAGCGTCATTCCCCTCACCTGTCAAGGACTTATGCTAGCCAGAACCGCCTGTCATTGTACGTACCTTCTTGAAATCGCTTAGACGAACACATATAAAAATTTCAACTTTACAGAATAAAGTTTATTTTAATTCATATACTACACACCTTCCGGTTCACCTGTTAGGTACTTGTGCTCATTGAAAACGCCTGTCAATTTATGTCAATTTTTTTGTGTACTTCGTAATGAATGAACAAATTCGTATAAAAATTTCAAACTAACAGCAACAAGTTTTTTTACATTTCATTTACACTAGGGGTATAGGGGTTGATGAGGTGCAGGACTGATGCGCACCAGGCGATTGTTACCGTACTTGGCATGCTATGACTCATCACTATAAGGATTTCTAGCCTTACAGACATATCGTTATTCGGAGGGTTCACTAGCTTTCCTACTAAAAGCACGTGTGTTTATGAAAAATGATGACTGCTTTTTCTGACGAAGACTGTAAAAAGCTGATTGAATTCCCGCGTACTGCCGATTGCAAGTTCAAAAAGCCACTTCACCAACTCCGCTAATAATTGGTCATATCTACTTCCTTGAGACCTACATCTTTTTGTATAATATTTCATAATTCTAATAATTATCAATGCACAAGGGTGTCTAATGTTTGATGCGTTTCGAAGGAATAATCCTTCATCGTCAGTGAAAAGGGTTGGTTATTATGAAGATCAGTTTGTAGTGGAGAAAAGTATTAAAATGTTAATATTTATATCATAAAAAGAATTACATTTGAGAGAAAAACGTCCTGGTCCTAATTACGACCAAGGACTCTGTGGTCCGCAGCTAGTGCGAGGTCCACATGTGTTAGGGGCCACGGCTGGGCCACCAGAACATCATAGTTTTAATATTCATAATAGGAGAGATGTGACCATGCACGTGTCTAAATAGAAAATCATCATATTGGTATCTATTTTGTGAATAATTAGACATAAGTGTGATTGCATTGAACGAAAAACCTACGAAATGAAAAATGGGAAGCAGGACCTGGTGGTTTATGGTAGCAAATGACGAAAAAAGAACACGAAGGGAAGTCAATAAACAACACCTACACTCATGCAGTGTCAGAGATACATTAAAATTAAATTAAATTGAAATTATCATCTCACAATTGAAATGCATTAAAGCTCTCGGTTTGTACTGAATAACAAGCAGAAATTTGAAAATGTGTGGTGCATATTATATGTCTGACCCATTGTGTTTTATATCAAACAAGTAATTTCACACGGCGAAATCACTTTTAAAAACAGCTCTAATGAAATCTTCACACAACACGCTGTAGTAACACAGAACTAACAAATTATATGCCGATTTCTCCAATATTATACGGTTGAAAATACCCTTCTCTCCACACATTTCCACAAAGTGGGAAAATGAAGCAAATATCTGACAGAAAATATAAGGATATTGAGTTATATCTCTCATCCATTTATGCTTTTTTCTCAAGGAAGACACTATTGCAAGTGCTGATTGTAACGAAGCCAATGAATATATTATTCTTCATTTGGTTGGAAATGACCACCTGCATACACACATATTTCGAGGTTTATTCCTATCATCAGTGCTATAGGATAGGCCAGACAACAATAGAGTCGTCTTGTTCCACAAAACGAACGATAACATTCGAAAGCCCTATAGTATTCCCCTATACAAATGAAGCCGCGACTTGATGATTCGCAGCTATGGTCTGTAATAAAACAACTTTCTAACATTTTTTTTTATTTTTCAATACTTTTATGTTGTGCTGGGATATTTCTTCCCACTTTTTATCTACCAGCTTTGTTGTCAAGTCTCAGTGATTTTCAACGTCTTCTGGTGGGAAGAACGCACTGAAAAATATCCCGTAAATGATGATATGCCACCATATAAAATATCCCATAAGTAACTGAAAAAGTATTTGAATGTTCCAAAGTGATATTCGAAACTAACAGAACCATAAAAGTATATATTCAAAATACTCAGCTCGTACTCAAAGTGAATAAAACAATCTGTGGATCAGAACGAACATAATTTCTGGGATTCAATGAACACTATATATAAAATTAATGTATAAAAGTAGCATTAATGTTTTAATTTCGCCTGTTCTCCAGTACTCACCTATTATCTTCGTGCATTGATGTTACTCAAATAAATGGCTGCGTAGCCTCAATCAAATAGCTCAATTAGGTTTGTCGTGGCAATGGGTGCTCACATAATTCTGATCGAATTGAAACATTCTCCAGGATTAGCGTCGTTATCAAATATAAATTGGATAATGTTGTCAGCATGAGAGTTCAACAAAGTTGTAATCTTCTGTTGATATATCATCGTTCCATCAATTTCACCAGTAGAAAACTTCGACTTTGAGCAAGTGCATTCTTTTAAGCTATGAAATTAAAACTTTATGCGGTTATAAAAGATGATAAATTATTAAAGGACTCATCAATCATATCTCCTTAAAGTATTGAAACATTTCCAAACTTTAAATAGACTTTAAAACTTGATCAAATTCCAGCAGTGGCCCTCTGAAAAATAACACAATGTCATTTACAAACAATTTGACTCGATCCCTAGTAAACGATATTAGAGAAGATAAAAAAAATCTAGAATTTAAATAAGATGGTACAGGGAGGATCTTGATATAATATGGTAATATATTATATCCATAGAGAAATTCTTCTGATTTTATCAGTCACCGAACTAAATGGTATTTGCTGAAAACTTTCGATTTGTGTACATGCTAATATTGGATATAGTCTGTGGTTGGAAGCCTTGTGCTAGATTTATATTTATAAGGAACAATGATCCCTGGTTCAATTTTATGGTCCAAATCAAATAAACATTGAAAACTAATGGCATATGTAATATGCTCAGATTTTGAAAATACTCCTGTTCGAATCAGTGATCAATTGGTACCGTCTGAAAAATTACCTCACAAAAAAGCAAAAATATTCCCAGGTAGCATCTCATATTGGCTGAGTTTTGATTTAATATTGGGCGAATATAAATATTGTAAATGTAAAAATGATATTGATCCAATATGGATGAATATTGGGAATACAGTATCATATTAAAAATATTGGGTGAATATTGGCAGAACCGATTCTGAATATACAGTGTGTCTCACTTTTCATGGAAGCACCCCCGTAACTTCCGTAATTATTCAGGTAAAATTATGAAACTCGCAGGACTGATGAAAATGCTGGAAATGCATCTACCGGCTCAATGGTGTTGGCCAAAGTGATATAGGGGAAAAAACAGGCTGAAAATTCTTTCAGATTCGTCATCAGGACCCCCAAATTACTACAAATACACCTTATCGCGAAACAGCTTCTGAATTTAAAGAAATATATGAAGTACTTTTTAGAAAATTTTGTTTTTGAGACAAGTCACTCAGTGCTTATGACGACCAAAATGAAGTTCTACATTTTTTCTACCAATATATCTAAATGATATTGTACCAATATTGCTTCAAGAATATCCAACCAATATTATTTATATAATGTCCAAATAATATTGGACCAATATTGCGAAATGTTCACATTTATTTTCTCGCCAACATTACGTTACAATATTCTGCCAATATTACCTATATTATCCCAATATAAGTGTACCAATAACGTTGAATATTTTGAGGCCAATATTGTTTCTAGAATATTTCAGCAATATTACAAAAGTAATAGTGGACCAATATCGCCAAATATTCACATTTTTTTCTCGCCAATATTGCATTTGAATATTTTGCCAATATTTTCATAATATTGTACCAATATTGTCCCAATATAAATGTGCTACTAGTGAACGATCATTTTACTGAACGACGATATTTCGAGTGAAAAACTTTCTTCGCTTTTATGAAGTCTACAGAAAAGACCAGGATTTATTTCTTACTGGAAAAGAAGATGGTGGTGGTATTTTGATCGCAGTGAATAGTGCTGCAACCTCGCATTGTTTGATACGCTGGCAAGCCCTTGTCATTTTGATTGAGCACGTCTGGGTGACGATATAATTGGAAAGTGGCCAGCGATTTTTCAAATGCTGCTGCTCGTCCCAGCACAAGATTGCAAGATTCTATCCAACTTTTTTGGAAAGTAGAATCGCTCATTTCCGAAAACGATTGCCACCAGTTTTTACTGGTCAGAGATTGTAATCTCTCTGAAATTGAAGGATATGGCTCCATGAGCTCATGTTCTGTCGATATCATACATTTATATCAGAAGCATTCGTCAACATTTGAAACACTAACAATAATATTCTCGATTCAATTTTATCAAACTCATTCATAGCATCTCTTCACTTGTCGAAGATGAATCGGTAAACCCCACTAGTGAGGCTATAATAATATAACCTTCCAACCGACAGTCAGTCAAAAAGCATACCAACCGCAAAGGACTACAACTGAAGCAAGCTCAAGTACCAGTCCTCAAATTTACAGTATTAGCTCCTTACCCCACCTATTGCGATAACAAACGTCTCATGTCGACAGTGGATTGAGAATTGACAGTGAATTGAGTAGCAGTCAACGTGCAAATATCTCTATTGGGAATTCATTCAAAACGTCATTCAAAAAACCCAAAATATCATCACTTGAATCTAATATATTTCCTATCCAAATTGTTTGAAATGTTCTAGCAAAATTGTAAGTCCTAGACATCAAAATATATTTCGATATTTGTATTTGGATGTCTGTGAAACAACTGCCAAGCATCAGAAGTTACTTGTTATACATTATTAGCGAAGATATTATCCAAAAAAAATAATGTGTTAGAAATATTTCCAAAAAAGACAAAATCCACATTTTAATGATAACACCGTAATAGTGCGATGAAAATCACAATCGTTTACAATATATTCGACTAGTTATGAACCACTAATCAACAAAATATTTCTGTTTGAAATTTGACGAAAAAATGTATGCTACTGGAGCAAAAAATTGTTTGAGACTTAACTTCGCATATGGGGATAGAAGCCATTTGTAACAATTTTAACAACTAACAACAAAGTTAGACTACTGATATGGATGAACGAGTACCTATACTTTAATAACTATCATACTACAATGCCTTCAATATTGCAATTTATGCATCATTGTATCAAAGCATTCGTATTTCAAATTGTACAGTTCCAAGTGATGACCTTCTGAAGAAGACAACTCATCAATTTTCTAACAGGAATGGATGGTATGCCTTTGTCCTTTGTATTCTGTTCTATTTCTGAAGAGAAATGTAAATACACTTAGACCTAAAAGTTCTTCTGCGTCCCCTTTCTGCATGTCAGATGGTTTCAGGTTAGGTGAATCTTCCTCTTCTATTTGATGTTCTTCAAGGTATCTGACCCTTGAATTTCACAAGGTGATGCAATCTGTAACGATATGTATAAAGGTTTCGTCGTCTTCCTCCCAAACTCTTCATTTTTCTTCCTATAATAACAGGATATTCTTTCTCCACGATCATCACAGAATTTGCTAATTCTGAAATGAAATTTGATTACAGAATGCTGGAATTTTCTCCCTTGAGATTGAAGAAATATTCTGCAACACCTCTGCCCCCATGCAATTCAAATGTATTTACATTCTCTCTCTTGTAATAGAATAATATTCTCACACTGGTTAGCAATAATAACATTAGCATTGACGCAGTTGATTGTCACCATAGTGGCAAATTTTTCATTCGAAAATATAAAAATTATCATGAATTTATCTAGTGATTCAGAATCAGAGTGAAAATACACCACCTGAAATTACAAAGAGTACACATAATATACTGGGAAGTTTACTACCAAAACACCCGAATAATAATAATTGAAACTCGTAGTTTTCGTGGAAGAGAATGCCGTTACTATAATATTTATCAAACATATTTTAATGAGAGGCCGGATGGCTTAGATGGTATAGCATTGGCACCGTAGACGGGAAGTTGTGGGATCAAGCCACCGACTAGGCAATTTATTTTTTAATTTAATACTTTATTCTTAATGCATCTTTGTGATAAAAAATTAGATCTGGTTATTCCACGACTAGTCCTTTCTGATAAGCACTGTTTTAAAATAATAGTTATTATTTCGTGTGGAAAATATCTTTTATTCGTGTCCATTTGAAAATATTTTAAAATTTTCCATCGTGGAGAAAGTATTGTCTGCTACTCGGTTAGAATGAAAATTCGTGATGCTCGTGGTTCCTCCCGCTCGCCTTCGGCTCGGAACTTTCCACTCGCATCGAATTTTCATTCTAACCTTGTTACAGAATATACTATTAGGTGCCCCCTCAACCAGCAGTTAGAAGTTTAAAATTTTAATTAGTATTCTGAGTTTGTTTTACTCTTTCTGGTGCAGTAATTTGATCTCTTCTGGTTAGAGTTTTCCGGTATTATCTTGGCCTGCCTCATTCCTTGTGAATCTATCCAGTATTGGGATGTTTCATTATCTACTTCTCTCTCAATTTCATCAAGTATTGTGCTGGTAGGTATTCCGCAAAAGGAGTTCAGTTCTCAGACCTTTTTTTGCAAGTCTGCTATTTCATTACCTACTTTTGGAATATCTTCAATGTCGTTAGATTGCTTATTATGTTTTAATTAATCATACTATATTTTTTATGTTGATAGTTATGAAATGTCAAGTTGGAAGCTATTGAAAATAGAGAACAAGTTGAGTTTCCGGTGCTAGGATTTGAACCCCATGCTCTTGCGATTGAGAAGAGAACGCCCTACCATCACGACTTCCATGGCCCATAGTTTTCTGATAACTTAGACTTGGGCAATGCTCGAGGATTTGCCTAGACTTCGATTCCAGTTCCACGTACTTCTATTCCAGTTTCTACTTTTCTTGATCCATCTGTGTACCATTTAAGAGCACTTCCTTTGAGTCTTGGGATGGAGTATTTGTCCCATTCACTTTTTTTTCTCACCTTTATGTTGAATTTTCTCACAAATCTGAACTTTTATGTCATCTCATCTTGGGGAATATCCCGCATTTGGCAATTTTTATATAGGAGTCGGAAATTTCGTTCTGGTCATACTGTATATTTTCCTTATTGCTATATCCTTCACTATCATATGGAGGGGTATAAGGCTTAAGATTACCTCCAAAAGGGCCGTTGGATACATTTTCATTGTTCCTGTTATGCATACACAGGTTAGTCTTCGACCCCAGTAGTATGAAAGGACGAAAAATCAGTTATATTATTCTCCACCATTGCTGGAACATTTTACAAATCCAAAATTAAATGATGTGATAAAATCGAAAATGAAAGCTGATTGTCATTACCTTGTGAAAGAGTATAACAAACCTATATGGGAAGAGGTGACTTCTTGGATAGTTCTGCTTAACCTTTAATGAGTATACGGAAGTAGAACTGAACGAATATGGCTCTTAGGCAGACATCGATATGTGGAGAACAGGGAATGGAAAAAAGGGTCTATAAGGACCTAAGATAGCTCTTTCGACTTTGTTATCTCCTATCTTACATAACAGTGGTCAATTACTGTCCTCTGTATGAAGGTGTTTCATATGAAAAAGAATAATCTAAATTACACTGCCTTGCAGAATTCAGAGTTGAAGTTGGTCAGGCTCTGTATGATAGAAGTTCACAAAAATAGTTAACGTGGAAAAGTATCGGATATGGACAACGAATTGATAGACGGAAAAAGAGCTGGACAGTTTTTATTACTGCAAAAAAATGTGAGAACTGACCATGAATCATATAAAACGTTTAAGGTGCAGATTTACTGATTGTAAATGATCCACATTCATGAAATGTGACACATGGCACCACACGTATTAAAAGGGGCGGGTTACGTCTTTCCCTAGCTCGCACAAGTCTCTGACTTCTGAGTATACACGTAGGGATGCAACCGGTTGACAAATCGATGCCTTAATTCGCAAACCCGCTAACTCCACGTTTTATCAATGGAGTTAGCTGGTTTGCGAATTGAGGCCTCGAAATAACAAAAAATAAATAAAAATGTAATTATGGTTTATATTTCAATGAGAACTGAAGCTGTTTCAATATTTTCATTATAATGACTTATTCCTCAGTATGCATCACAAATAGACATAAAGAATCATCTGCTAATGACTTGCATTTTTTTATAATATTTTGTGTTCCTATGCGTTTCCTCAGAATGAGGTTGTCACATCTGTTAGGCAAACTATTATTGACTAACTAATAATTTAGGTGGAGGTAGCACACTATAAAAATTTTCTATAGAAACAGAAATTAACGAGTCATTTGAGAAGAGATTGATTAACGATATCCTAAACCTTAGCTAACTGACATCTTCTTTCCACATAATGAAGTGAAATAAATTTTCAAATAGGTAGTCATAATCCGTCTTGGGAAAGCAGCAACAAATGGAACAAATAGTCCTGGAAGACCAAATATATGTACGATTATTAGTAAAAACACGTTTTCAAATAGAGTAGGAATCATAAATCTACTCGTAGAAGACATACAATTATTTTTCCCAGTTTTAGAGAGGAAATTAAGATAAGATATCCTAGCTCTGAAAGCTTCTATTTGAACCAGTTATGGCGAGCCACTTGACTATTCAATGAAATCGGGACAAGGACAAAAGGTCTTTCAATAACTTGCATGCATACAGCCAGAGGAGGTCATGAAGTTTGTTAACTCAACTTTTTTTTCTCTTTGACTGAGTTCATAACAGTTTTTGGTGTATAAACTTTTTAGTGGATCCAACGAGCGAGAAACTTCAATGAAATATTTTATGATTTATCAACTTGTTAATATATTAAACCACAGGGTTTTATGCCTTTTATGATTCTTGGCTGAAACAAAAAGAACGAAAACACCAAATAAACTTTTTATTGGCAATTCGTGGCCATATCGAAATTTATGAAGCTTCAAATGGAGTTTCTGTTCAGTGATAGAGATTGACGGAAATAAAGCAGAAATGCATTTATTACGGCCCCATTATTCTTTCAGGTTTCTATTAGTTCATGAAAATATTTTGAATATATTTTCCCGTGAAAATTGAAGCTGAGGCGAAATATTCATAAGGTAAGTGATCCTAATTTCGACAGTTTTAGGTTAGTGGGACTTTCCACTGGTATGAATATTGAAATAACTTTTAGGGTTGAAATAATTTAGGTCGCTTTTAGTATGTAATTGTAGTACGACATTCCAGACATTCCATTTATTGAATATTCATATCATAATTGATCAGTGTGCCATACCCATGGCAGGTTTTTGTCAAAATAGTTATTATCCTAACAAGTACGGAAAGAGTACCTTTTCCGCATGCGACTGCCGTTACCCGAACAACGCAAAGCGGAGTTCGGGTAAGCAGTCGAGTACTTTGAATAGAATGCTTGCCAGGCATCTGCTGTTGTTACAGACTGTCTTATTTATTTCTTAAAGTTACATTTTTTTGACGCAGTCGGCTTTAGCCAAAACAATGCAGTTTTGAATGGTGAAGGACAACAACTCCAGAAAGAAACTTTTCGTTATTATTATTAATATACGAAGCTTCAACGGTGTTTTTTGTAATCCCTGTATTGTCAGTAGTTACATCTTTGTCAGTTATTTAAGGTGCTGTTTCATTCAGTTGTTTTCGTTGATGTTTTTTCCCAATTCTATTGCTGTCAGTTCACTTACGATCGGTCCTAGAGATCTATTTTAAATCGTATCAAAATCAAAAAGCAACTTACTATCTCACCCTTCGTCCAAACTTAATCCGTATTTTTTAATAACTACATTTTCTAAAATTTCACATGTTCCATTTCGTGATTCATTTTCTATAAATACATTGGTCGGTTTGTTGAATTCCAATCCTGACATTCTGAAAAATATCAAATTATCTACAATTGTCTGGTCAACTTCATTCAAATGATTCTCATTATCATTATCATGTTGAGTTGATTCGCTCCCTAATGTAATCTCAAATTCAACATTCATGATATTGAATGGATGAAGTCCACAATTACAGTTAAGTTACACATTTACACTGTCCTCAAGAACTGGGGCAAAATGTTCTCTATTCAATGCTTTCTGATCATCATCCGATCTGAACTTTTTCACCTACATTGCCCTACATCTAGAGTCTGGAGGATATGGGTTGAGTTTGGCTATAAACCGATCAGAATAATCCCATTTTCTCGAAAAAAGTCACTGAGTGGTGACATCACATGACAATTGTGACCAAAGACGCCGACGAAGTGTAAAATTGGGAATTGAATATTTTCACGGATTAATCATGGATAGAATATGTTAGTGATGTACTCAAAGAATGATACAGCGGTTATCTATCCGCATCCGTACTTTCCGATTTCCTAGACTCTTGACACCTTCATTACGAAGTGTTTCGGAATCCGTTCTTACTGATACATTATTATAGGAGATGACAATTCTCCTGCTACATTTCCTGAAATATTGACATATTTACAAATATTCGTACGAAGATAATTTGAACGCTTGAACTCACCAGCTATGAGAACTGTGAGAAATTCCTTGTCATTACCAGATTGACCATAGATAGTTTCAATCCATTTTGGAGCCAACACGTTGCTTTCTTTTGAATAAAGAAAAAAGCAGACTCGTCAGAGTTGAATATCCTTTCCGATTTATTGATTTCGATGCTCTCAACACGAAAATATTTCTATCATCCCCCTATGAACGACAGCCCTCAAAAGTCAAAACTTGTGCGAGCTAAGGATTAACGAGGTCTTATCTTTTAACATGCGATTCCTAGCACGAGACCAGTGACCATGCTGGGAATTGAACCCACGTCCCTCTGATAGACTACCGCTCTACCATCATGACCTCTGAGTATAGTGGTAGTATAGTGGAAATACGACTTTCGTACACTACTGGGTACCTTCCTGACTTTTTCCTATAAGAGTTCTGGGGACACCGTAATGCTTGGCAGCTTGCAAGCATGACACGCCATGTTTGATTACTTCAAGAGCCTTCTTCATATCTTCTAGGTAGGTACATCTACTTTTTTTACTTGACATTGGTTTCTCCAGGCTAAAATAATAATGAAGAAATGTCAATTCAATCCTATTCTCAGGTGTCGAATTCATGACCATATGGAAGTTATGAAACAAGGACAAAGGTATTGGATATGTAATCATTCGAAATATGGCCTGAAAACGAATAAACCATTTTCATGATATTCTTGGAGTACATAATATATTCGAAACTTGAGGGATGGAAGTCGAAGTATGGTTCAATGTTCTGTACTAAAATTCCATTAGATTTTCAAATGAATAAGAATTCTCCCCAACAATATTTTATTGAAGATTTGCAATTGAACAATGCTTTGAAAATGTGTCCTTTCATACTAACATTATGAGGAATCAGTCACTATAGAATGATACCATGCATGCATGCGTCAAAACACATCACTCACTTTGGGTAACATCTGAAATGAAGAATGGGGATAATATCGTTCTCTATGAAAAGATTGTCATCCCAAATTCTCATAAATGGCTCATTGCAAGAGTCAAGATAGCGCCGACTTACAGTTATTTTATTGAATGCGAACAACTCAGGAAGTGGCTTATTTGGGGACACTGTCTGATTGATCAAGGGTCACTTATTCCATCAATGACATATGGCTATGAAATGGATACAATGCTACTGGTGTATAAATTATGTGATGTGATTGGCTAGAGACGAATTGGATAATGAGATGCTAGTCTCATCACCGTTGATCATTGTTAGATATTATATTCCAGTGTATTAGTACCTAGAGTGAATAAGATAATACATAATTAAAATAAATGTTTGTTAAACAGTCTAGATGAAGGCCCTCCCAAAAACAATAATTACAAGTATATCTTGAACATCATCAAAGAAAATGTGTTTGAATCTGAGAAATGTTAAAACCCTTTTAAGCTTTTGTGTGTGGAGACTGCATACCAATGTCCACAAAGTAAAAACTAATTATTTTACCAAGTCAACCAATTATATCAATGGGATCTTCGTGCCTTTCTCCAATAACTTCAATATTGTGTAATGTTTGATTGGACACCAACTACCTGGGTTGGTGCTATGGTTTTTCCTACAGTAAATACATCACTAAAAGGTAGTTAGTCGCCCGGAGCACCATGGCAAATATTAATGATAACCTTCCTGCACTGGATATGCCACTGGGTACAATCTATGATAATAATTGATATTATTTCTATTTATTGTACATGAAGTGATAAGAAGATTTAACACTTTGTTTAATCAGAAATTCATCTCAAAAACAATGTGATGAAATCAGCAATATGTCTTTCTGTGATGTATTGCACAATAACTCGCTTTCTGTTCTGAAATACCGTAGGGAATTTGTGACCCATTTCTCTTTCACAGATATTGTGTATGGTGTACTTCTAAGCTATCTTCAATTTTTCCATATTGAGCAGTTTCTTTAGAGTACTCAATACTAAATCTTATTCTTGGTCGAATACCTAAACTTCAATACTGTGAGCATCTGACCACCAAAACGAACGCATTGTGACACAGTTATGTATTTTTGGTGTAGTCTGTAATATTACGGTCTTTACTATCGAAATCATATTTGCGAAGAAGTTTCACTTCATGCAAGAATATTTCACTGAGTAAAAATATCTGAAGAATTCATGCCCAGTTACAATGTTGAAACTTGATATGAGGACCTTGTATTTGGTCCAGTCAGACAAAATAATCATTAATGTATGGATGGATTTCCTTTTCGACTAATGTTTTGAACAAAAATATTCACATATTGTTATGCAGTGGATTCCTCGATATACCCAGATAGAAAGAGTCGACAGGTAGTGACAATTCGGGTGAGGCCCCGAACACCCAAAAAATTTACCATCGCGAAACCCAGATTATTGCCACTTTGGATAAAAGTAAATAAACACAATGCACATATCTTCCAAATTCAGAAATTTGTACCATTATCAGTTTGATTTTTCTTCATATCACTTATAAGAGAACAATTTTGCTGAGAGTCGCTTATAACTTCATAGTTTACTTTAATTTTCTGAAACCTCTACTTGTATCTGCTCTCCCATAAAGACTCAGTGTTAGAATAATATAAGTCAAGGCACTAACCGATCCTTGATACCTTTTAAATGCCTTCTGATTGAATGCAGTAGAAATTAGGTAATGCGTATAAATTAGAAAATTATCCAGCGTGAAAAGGACGAGGGAGTAAAGAACAAAAGACCGGATTGGTTTGTAATTCAGATGAATTTATGGCCTAATTTTGTTTTTGATGTGTTTCTGGGGTTCAATTGTATGTTTACTCTGTAATGAAATTTCTGAATTATTGGCGGAAGTGGAATGGGCTTTCCTTTATGTTATCTGAAATGGAGTTTTGAACAATCAACAATTTCTCTTTTGTTTCCATGATGAGGAAAACGCAACGTCTACCTTGAGAGAAACTGAAAGGTGTTCTGAAAAAAGTTTTATTGAACTGTTCTGCAGAAATAACTGAGTAGAAAAAGGTGAGTTAATCGGGCTGCACTTTAAATTAAGTAAAAGAAATGTTACTTAACTTACGTAGTTTCATCTTCACGTATCCAAAGAAAATTCAAGGGGGTCTCAACTACTTTTCGAGTTATGCCTTCTGAATCTTAAAAATGGACCATTTTCAAACACACATTAGTCGAAAAAAAATAACAAAAAACTCATTCTTCTTAACTTTCTCAACGTAAAAGAAGGGTCACAACCTGACACAATTCAGTTATTCGAGTTGCTGGTAATGCAATCCCTAATTAGTATGAGAAAATGATGTTGAAACAAATGCTCGCTGCGCTCGCATTCTATAAATTACCAGAAGGAAGAGACACGCCTCCGGCACAAATTTTACAATTGAACATATGAATCGAAGTATTTGCTCATGTTTAAATTTGAATAGTTGGCTGCGCATATTCCAAGGGATCAACCTAATGTGACAATGAAAATAACGAAGAAAAAGGAGGTTACATTTGTGATTGAGAAAGGTCAAATCTTTGAGTTGAATAAGGAATTAGATAGATCAGCTTCTAAAAAGTGTTGTCAAAAAGAAGAAGGCTTTTTGTATAATTTTTTTAAAGAAGAATTTGTGTTTGAAAATGGTTCATTCCCAAGATCAAGAACAGCATAACTCGAAATGTATTTGAGACTTCCTCGAGTACATTAATGAAAAACACTTTTTGTCGAAAAACCATCTGAGTCAGAATGTACAGTGCATCAACATCGAAATTTGCAAGTGGAAATATCTCTGAAATGAAGAAAAATTGCCACAAATGCACAAATCTGTTCTGAATTGAGGTCGGGAGAACCACAAAAGCGTATATGAGTGCACTTCGATAATCTGACTTTCTACGGCTAATCAACCCCCTGTTTAACTGCGAATCCTCCATAGGTAATGCATTAGTAAGAAGCCCATGAATATAATGCCATTGAGTTTGTGGGTGCTGCGGAAAAAAAACTTGGTTAATAAGAATAAATATCTAAAATCTAAAACTTTATTCTATTAGGTAATTCCGGAGCTACTCACCAAGTAGGTCGAGTATGAAAGTTATTTTTACATCTTCTTCTACAGTGGCCATCTAAAGAAGATTTGAAAGAAAACAAATCTATAGAATCCTATTTTCTGCAGTACGACTACCAGTAGTTATCAGGAAGGCTGCCCCTCACCAGCCTGTTCTATTCATGATTTATTATTTTTTTGTAAAATTTGAACACACTTTATTGAATGTTTGAACATAAAATCACTTTTGACAACTGAAATAAAAATAGAATCACTATCCTAATTGTTTTGTGAACATGAACACACTTACATCAAAAGAAAGTTCTGGTATTTGAATTCATATATCAAAGTGAGGCGGCTAATAATTTGATAGCTTTGGGGGTATCTGAGGCTAATTATCACAAGGCATGAAATATTCTATGTGCATGATATCAAGACAATCGTATTATAATCCAAACACATCTCAAGGCTTCATTTGATATACTAAGCATTCAAAAGGAATCACATACCTACTCCTCTTCGAAATATTATTGATACTGTTCTTAGCTTCACCAGTCAATCGATGGGATACCTTAATTATATATTTTGTTACATGAATATTAGATTACATAACGGAAAAGGAGTGGGAGGAATATGCTTCAGAGAGAGAGATACCCACGTTTAAAGATTTCACAACTTTCATGAATCAGAGATATCAATTGTTGAAAGGTTTATATTCCAATATTAAAGGTTCTCATTCTCACAAAAATACTCAAAAATGAAAGATCATGACTCAACGTCAACATGTGTTGCTACTGCATGGTTATCTTGTATTCTCTGATGAAAAAGCTTGATAATGATTTTCTTAATACGTTTTCATCTTTCACCAATTTTTACATAATTATAGCTAATTGATTTCGCTTTGTCAATAATTCAAAACTGGTGAATGAAGAATTTCGCAAATCAATGCAATTCAGTGGGATCTCATTTATAATACCGATGATGTCAATGTACAAGTTGAATCTATAAACACTAATCTGCTGATTTTTTTCAAAAAACATGCACCTCTTTGAAAAATTAAAGTTACTGAAACTTTTAGTCCATGGTATACTGACAACGTAAACACATGATTAGACTCCGAAATGAAGACTTCAAGCAATTCAAGAGTTGAAAGACAAATCAGAGCTGGAATTGATACAAACAATTGAGTTACTTCATTCCCAGTGCTATGAGAAGAGAAAAACACGCCTACATGCAATATATACATTACGGACAAAATTTACAAAAACACTGTGGAACACCTAAGAGCTTTAGACGTTATTCAAAATAATAACATTTCAGATATATCTGAAAATCTCAAAGACGTCACTATGATCATCAATAATTACTTCAATCTCGTTCCTTTGAATAACCCCACTCCAGATTAGGTTAATTTACTTGACATTAATGACATTCCCTTTACACAGGATCAGTTTTTTGTCTTTCGCAATGTCAGTTCCAGAGAAGTAGAAGATGTGATCAAAAAAGTCAAGAGTAATTCGGTTGGATCCGATAAATGATCACTCAATATGCTACACATTGTTTTTGACAACCTACTTAACTACTTTAGTCACATTCTCAATACTGCCATGACCACAAATACTTGCGCCCCATTAGCATACTTCCCACTCTATCTAAAGTTTTACAGTCAATCATGAAGAGCCAGATATCTGAAATTGTTTTCGCGAAAAAAATTATACCTGATATTCAGTCTGGATCCGTCCTCACTAATGCACTACAAGTGCATTGCTCAATGTAGCAGATCTATTGCAACGGAACATTCGGTATACGCGTACTTTTCGGTACAGGTCGGGTACTTTTTTTGTCTGCGCTTGGTAAAAACTACGGTTTTGACTGGGCGGCCGCCCTACGCTATTGAAGTGAAATCTCGCATCGACGTCGTACGATTCAGAATTGTTTTATTGAGAATTGTTCTTCCTCAATCCTGAAGGACTTGAGAGTTTGTCTCACGAGGTGTTGTACCCGTCTTTAAGGTAAGCTGTTAGATTTGTTTACCCACCTTTTCCGGATTTGGTACACCTTTAAGCATAATTGAGTTCTCTTTACGAATTCCATTTATAACTTATTTATAACTGGGATCTTATTTGTTCTTTGTTTGCTTTGAGAATGCAGTTACTATTGTTTTAATAATAAGTCAGCCTATACTATTTTCTATAAGAAGATAATAAATCATTTTTCTCAACGAATCGCCGTCCTAGTATTTTTTCCTATACCTGCATACCCGACCAGTAGCGGCGTTTATCCGGGCGCTCCGCTACACTATCGATGATAGGAATGAGTTTTGTCCAATTTAATTGGACTACAGTAAAGCCTTCGACTGCGTAGATCATCTTTTGATCTGTAAAAAAATATTATTCTTCGATTTCTCAGATAAATCGGAAAGTTTTTTAAGAAGCTACTTGGGTAATCGTCGACAGCGTCTTATTTTGGAGAATGAAATGTCGATAGACCTAAATATGGTGTACCTCAGTGTTCTATTCTCGGGCCACTGCTATTTTCAGTCTACAATTCTGATTTTTATGAATTTTATAGCCATTGCAAGATTTATCAGTACGCCGACGACACACAACTCATCCATAATTTCTGCATGCCATGAAATAAATGATGACTTGAAATCACTTTTTAATATTTCTATTGCGCATAACTTGAACCTTAATGTCAATAAATCATCCGTTACTTTTTTCATTTCTAGAAATGTGAGAACAGCAGCTTCTCAGATGATAAACATCTGCATGAATAATGAAAATATACCTATATATCTATTAACTACCAGTATGGATAATAAAGACAGCCTATGTGATGTCGAAACAAATGAGCATCGACCTCGAATTAGACGCTGCTCAATTAATGCGCCAGGAGATTCCTATTCGAAGACACGATTTTGTATTTTCATCTCTTTCCAGCGTGCATGGTTCGGCACCAACAATTATTATCGAGAATATGAGGAGATTTGAGGGGAAGCATATCTCAACATATAACATCGTAATCTGGTATCCGTATCTGTTTACAAAGTTTATATTTTCTTTTTCCTGAGAAAATGACCCAGTTTCAAAAATTTATAGATTCATGCCTGAAATAATTTAAGATCGCCGCGTTACTTCGGGTATGTGTTCAGGCGACAAAATTACATCACTAATCACTACGACAAAACTACTTTTCTCGGCGGTTATGAGGCCGATATGGAACGAGATTTACCTTTTTAAACAACTGTCCGTCACATAGTCAATCAACATATCCTCAAATATAATGATTAATGAGTTTTTATCCGCTTTTGGCAGAAAATTGATTGATGAAACTCTGGTAGCCAGTAACAAACAGACATTATGTTACATAGGGTTACAAATGAATCAATGAATCGATTTTTGAATAACACGAAGTTTAATTGCCGTCTTGTATAATTCTCACTTCATTTTATCCACATTATAGAAAAATAATAGTTCATTGAAAATATGGTACGGTTGAAATTGTCAAAATAAGCACAACTTTAAAAATTTATGACATTTGTCTTGTTTCAGAATTCGACATGCGCAGTAGTTTCTCAGCACCCATACGAGAAAAGGAAAGAGATATATTTTTGGCTTTAATTTGATAACATTGCATCTTATGGTGTGTTACCCATATTAGCAGTTAATAGATATATGAATATACCAACCTTGGAAGAGTGCTTCTATATGAGACTAGTTCTCCAGTTCTCACCACGAGTTCCTTCCATCCCCCTCCTCGTGAAAGTCCTGGTAGGGCTGGTTCTTCATTGGGTAGTGCAGCGGCCGCGGGTGACTCATTCACCGGCTACCAGTCCCGCAGCACCCGCTCCGAGGCTCCTCCTTGGCTCCCACCGAAGACCAGGTTTTCCAGTTCCCGCAGCGAGTTCCTTCAAGTTTTCTTCTAGTGAAAACCCTGGTAGGGCTGGTTCTCAAACAAACGGAGCGGCGGCCGCGAGTGATTCATCACCGGCTACCAGTCCCGCAATACCCAATCTGAGGCCCCGCTTTAGCTCCTACTAAAGGCAGATTTTCAAGTTCTCACATCCCTATGTAATGGGTGACTGGGTGTGTGTTAAGTTTCAGGGAAACATGTGTGTTTTTGACGTCGGTGTAGGTAAGCTAGGGCCCACGGGTTGCTACTCCCGTTGACAGCAACGCCTCAGCCACCCTTGGGAAATGGAAAGGCCTATATCATCGATCCATAAGGAAGGCCAACAAAGGCTCTACAAATTTCATAAAGTATTCACTAAAGTTAAAATCATTAATTTTTCTTGAATATCCTTTTTTATGGCAATTATTCCTATTTCTTCGCCAAAATCTCAATGAACGACTCCTGTCAGATTCTGCTAATATAAAAATAATATCAATCAGATCAGTTTTTGAAATCAAAACTTTGATTTAATTCTATAGAAACTTCTCAATACAGCAATATTCACTGAATATTTCAATACTTATACATACTGTCAGGCAAACCTGCCAAACTAATTGGTTTTCAAAGAATCAATGTATTTGCTTTTCCTTTAAAGTTTGTTGATCGGAGTTATGATGTCACAAATTCCAATGAGATGATCGAAATTATTGTAAATATTCCAATAATGTGAGTGAAAATAATAAGAGAGTGGTGGTCGAATTCACAACTTGTTTATATTCTAAACAGGTAATTACTGTCATGGAGCGATATTTTAAAGAAGGGGTTGTCACGTCATTTCAAATAGGTTTTTTGTTTTGAACTCGTAATTGATAACATGCCAGCTATCTCTAAAATTATTCATAGAATTAGATAAAAAGTTGTCGTATGCTGATTTTTTCGTATGAATGATCGAGTTTTTGTAATCGGTTTTCAAATTTCTTAATATTACCAAGTGCTCAGGTTCATTTTTGTTGTTTGCAATTATTTTGCTTAGTGGCCAGATGTTCATTGAACAATTTTACAGGTGTTTTTTTTGCATCGAACTCCTTCAGAGGAAAGCATTTACCACAGTACTGTATGTGTCGGAAAGCAAAGTAGCTGATTGGTTGACATCATTGAAGTATGCGTAAGAAGTTAGCAGTTTGCCCGAATTATAGAATACCTGAAATTAGCATCTGCCATGTTGAAAAGATACTATTTCCGTATATACCTACTTGTACGGTTACTAACTATTGACACGCTACTTTATAAACGTCATCAGTCAATAATACTATTGACATCAGTTAAAAATTTTACTTTCAATGAGAGTTATACAAAAATTTGATATTTCTTCGTTTTCTCAATAGTTTTGAATTGAATCTCTTCTTGCGTCGTGCTATTTTCAGATATATCTGATCAAAATTGAATAGAAATTAATCATTTATTTCAGTTTCATTGACATATTTATGAAACAACTGTTCGATGCTGATCAATATTCAATATTGTGTTATTCCCTATTTAATTCCTTCAAGGTAAACAATCTTTCAGCAGTCTCAGCCCTAAAGAATTATCATATGACAAATCAGTTATTTCCGATCCAGCATATTATAACTATACTACTACTATATAATGAAAAAATCAACCGATTCATCAAAATATTCAATATAGCACCGACATCAAGATTCTTACATAAACCAGTAATATATGCCCCAAACTTCAAAGTTTTATCGAGAGAAATCTACTGTAGAGTATTGGGAATGAACTCCCATTTCGTTCTCCCACTCAAATGAAATGCCTCGTCTGCAGAAGATGGTGAAATGTTATCTGAGGTTTGGAATTCTTGATGAGTAAATAATGTATCTTTTTCTCATTCACTTTTTGCACCAGAAATCGGTAACGTTTCCAACATTCATGTGAAGACTCTCAATCTTGTTCAACGTCTGGATTTCAAGTGATGTTCGAAGACAGTTATAACAGCGTATTTAGAGGAAATGGTACTGATTTTCACGAATGAAAGAGAAATATCATTATTTACAGTAATCAATCGCGAACATTTGAGAACAATTCTAAGAGAAGCAGTTTGATATAATCGGATGAAATTCTGAATACATATTTACTGTCTTTCCTCATAGAATAGTATGGAAATGTCTGAGATAATAATGTCTCTCCAAAACATGAAAATTATGACATTCTGTTCCTGTACACTGTGTGATAATAATGAATTAGCGCCACGGCAAATAGTAATAATAGCCGTCTTCTACCCGCACAGGCTCTGCCTATGGGTACACTCTATGAGTGTTTATGAGGGAGTATTATTATTATTTATATAATAATTTAAAATTGAAAAGAGCTATCTGGGATGTACTCAAAGTTTCAATGTTCGAAGTGTTGATTATGTAAGTACTTCAGTAAAATATTCAATATTATCTTTTCTTTTTTTTTATCCCATGCATTCTTACACAAAATCTGAGATTCAAGCAGACATTTCTCAGAATATAAGATACTGAATTTTATGCTCACCTTTTCTTGCTCCGTGATCGATTTCCTGAGATTTAGAAAAATATAAATTAATTTTTCAATGAATTTCTTGGACGAGTGTCCAAAAATAATACGCACATGAAAACTTAAAGAAAGAAAAAGTCCGAGAACTGATGGAGAGGTCGATTAAAATTAATGTTCATATTATAGCAAAACATTCACATATTCACATGACGCATACCTGAGGACCAGCCAAAAAATGTTGTATATTTAATGATGAAAAGGAAGCCAGTCTGAAAATAAAGAAAATATACAAAAAATTACAGAATTTGATTACATAATAAAAATTTGTTTAGATAATAATAGATGTAAGTGATATTCGAGATTCATTTGTTAGTAGTCATTTCGTAACCACCGTATCACAAAAGTTATGTAGTCTTTTCGGATGATATTTTATAATAATAATAATAATAATAAATGGTCTTTATTTTACTTGGCGGAGTTTAGCAGAGCTATTCTTCCACTCAACCAAGTTCAAGCACAAATGGAAATGTAACATGCGAGATGAATTTATCCACTTCCTGATAATGTTAGTGGGGTTAATTTTATCAAACCTGTAACCGAAAAATTATAAAAGAAAATTATAGTTGTGACGATTAATGTTCACTCATTCAGTAGGGATTTTTTGCAATAATGAACACTTTCAATTCATTTTATAAGTTTAGACTAGGAGACTAATAATCTGAATCACGTTTAAAATAGGCATTACCTATTCATGTGTTATAGCAGAATTTTAGCTAACGTTTAAAAATGATAGGAACCAATTTACCCCCTTTATCTTCGTTGATATTTTATATGGATGTTTCAAATTCGGTACTTTGATGTAATGAATGTACAATTTGGCAAGTATCAAACTAATATGACACTGTTTGACCGGATGCGCATCTAAATTTCATATTTCAAATTAAAAGTATATATTTTTATTTTTATTCAGATTCCAAGATTCAGTAAAAAAATTATATATAATAATCATACTTCCAATTCACAATCCGCCGATATAATTGGGATTTTATAAAAAAAATACTTTTTTCTATGGAAAATTGAACAATATTATAAGTAACAATAATTCATGGACAATTTTTTCACATAATAAGTTTTATGCAGACTTATTATTTTTACAATTTTAGTTTTTCTTTATCAATACACTCATTTGTTTTAAATGCTAACGTAGCAAAGTTCAAAGTTGGTTAGAAACTCCATTACATATTGAAATGCAGGAAATGAACAGATCAAATATGAGGTCGGGGTACCTAGACAAATAGCAAGAAAATGAAGGAAAAACATCGGTATCGTTCATTCAAATAACAAATTCATCAATATTTCTATGAAATTAATGCATAGACGAGGATTGTGTATTGTAACTGGGTTCTACGAAAAGAAGCAGAAAATCCAAACTTCCATTATAATATTCTCTACAGTGATGAATACTGTTTTACAAACGATAGTCATTTCAAAAGAAATAATTAACGTTATTGGACAGAAGAAAATATACCTGTGTTCTGAGGAGGAAAATACCAGAGAGAGATTCGAATTCAATGTTTGGCTAGGAATTTTTGGGAACAGTTGTTTGTGATTGATCATTAACAGGTAAACGGTACCGACAAATTTCAATGAAATTAAATATTTTGTTCAAGACATTCCCTTAGTGACACGTCGCGTCATGATTTTCCAACAAGATGGATCATTTCCACATAATTCGAACGTAGTCCGGGAACATCCTACTAGAACTTTCAAATGGTACCATGGTCCAGTTCTTTGGCCATCAATGTCACCAGACCTCACGCCAATGGATTTTTGTGTTTGTGTTTCATTCCACAGGACTTTGTTAATGAGATTTCATTCTCAAACAATAAAGTAAAGTTTGGTTGATTGATTGTCACACTATGGCTTCATATGTCATATCGTGGGTCGTAGGGATATGGGGTAAGTTCGTAGTTTTAATAAGCTTCAAACTTCTTCAGCAGTCGAGTTGTTACAAGATTTGAACAGCCTCTACAAACTACAATAGGTGAAATCTTCAACTCATTTCATGATAAAAAGTTCATACAAACATATGTCCGCAAATGTATCGTTTCGGAGATATAGGGTGTTGAAGTTTTATTATCAATAATTTTGAGTAACTTCAGCTAAAAATAATTTTTTTGAACAGAATTTGATGAATGGGTTGTTTTGGTGATAAATCAAAATTTGGTATTAATTTTCATATAAAACTCAGAAGGTACTAGGAACGCTATCATTATTTATTTTAATCAGCCCTAAATTTTTTGACAGTAAATTTTTCGGATTTATTCTAGTCGAATCTTAGTCATACATCATTCCTTAGCAAAAAAAGGTATGTACCCTCCTCAATATCGCTAGTGGCAACCGTTTTTGAGAATTTACAAATATCTGTATCAATGCAAGTTGTAGGGGTCACTCAGGCGTCAGATGAAATTGATCAGAATCACACAAAACTGAGTGTATGATGGATTTAGTTAAAATGAAGAACTTTTCTTACACAAAGAAATTTCGAGAAATAAATCATTCTCATGATACAATATGTTTTAGAACCGATTTTTTTTTTAAATTCAACACCCTTTATTTTGGGAACAAATGATTTTTTGATCCGTCTTGATGAGAAAAAGTTATTTATTTCAGCAAGGTCGATCAAATACTCGGTTTTTATGAAGTATATGGCGCCTAAGTAACCCCATAACCTACATCGATGCAGAAATACGTAAATTTTTAAAAAATAGTTGCCCGTAGCGATGTTGACCAGGTATCTTCTTGCTGGGAAAAGGTGTAGAGATAAGACTCAAATATAAACAATTCTAAATGTAGAATGTAAAAAAAGTTAGGGCAAATTAATAATATAGCATACACAGCGCCCTCTAAGTTTTACATGAAAATCAATACCAAATTTTGATTTTTGATCTCAAAAAAACCTCGTTCACCGAATTTCTTGCAAAACATTCAATTTTCTGCAAAAGTTATTCAAATTTTTTGAAATCAAAAATAAAATTTCAACTTCAACATCCTGTATGTCCGAAACGAAACATTTACATATTTTTATGAATTTTTCATCGTGAAATCAGTCGAAGATTTGCCTTTTGAAATTGGTACAAGTATATTGAATGCAAAGAATGTCAACTTTATCAGGACAACCGATTAACTTATTTGCAAATGAAGTACACAATATTAATGTTGTCTCTGACTATGTGATGCTTTTGTCATAGATACCTGTAACGCATTATGGTTATCTCCAATTGATGGGTTTCAACTACTCTGGTTGAGTGTTAACTGTCACCAGTAGATGTTCAATGCTACACAGACTACACCTTTTTCAGTTGTAATTCAGAAAGTATAATTTGTTATTCAGAACAATGAAGATCAGATAGGTGAAATGAAATTCAGAAATTATAACTTGTAATTCAGATCAGTAAATTGTTCTTCAGAATGTGTTATTTGTAACTCAGATTGGTAATTTGTTAATCAGAAAGTGTAACCTGTAATTGAGAAAGCGTAAGTTGCTATTCAAAGAGTATCAGCTGTGATTCAGATACCAAGAACATCATCGATGCATAATGAATAATTTATTTTTCTCCTTTTCCCTACATTCTTACTTCTCAAGTCCTTGTCGGTTTCTGACATACAAGTGGTGGTTTCGGAATTTGACTGACGCTTTCTGAATAAAGATAATTGACTTATCTGAAATTTGAGTTACACTTTCTGAAATACAATTTACTAATCTGAATTACATTACGGTTTCTGAAATCCAATTAACACGTCTGCATTTCAAGTCATATTTTCTGAATATCATTTTACTACCAAATCTGAATTTCAAGTTACACTTTCTGAAATACATCTGAAAAAGGTGTAGAGTTCAGACAGATTAGGAATATGATTAGTTATGATTCAAGGAAGCGTCTAACGCGGTTGATATTCTACATTCTTTCCATAAACGCTGTTATGAAAAACAGTATGGATTATCCACTGAAACAAATAAAAAGACGATTGTAGGTATTCATACGTAGGCGCAGATGGGCTGCGAGCAATTTTAAATCCGAACCCCCGACTTCAATATCGGAAGTGCGACTTTAATCTCGGACCCCAGACTTCAAACTCGGACCCCCGACTTCAATCTCGGGAGTCCAAGTTCAATAACTTGGGTCCGACTTTAATTTTGGGGTCCCGACTCAACTCATTGGTCCGACTTTAACTCGGTGGCCCCACTACAATCTCGTGGGTCCGACTTTAATCTCGTAGGCCCGACTTTAATCTTGGGGGCCCGACTTTAATCTTGGGGGCCCGACTTTATTCTCAGATTTTGCCAGTTGCTATGAGCTTAAAAATAAGTGATTGTCGAACTGAAAAGAGAATTCCTTTTCGAAACTATTTATGTCGGTCCAATCAGTATTAGAAATACTATTACATATATTTTTACTGCAGTTTCATCATTTATGGACATTCTCAAGCTACTATTTCAAACTTAAGTTTGAAAATCATTAAATACCCTCACATTCAGCCTAGTTTAATTAACACCTGAAACCCAAAAGATACCAAGACGAGTACGACAATGTGGATATGCTCCGTTGAGAACTGGCGAAGATACCAAATCTAATTATCTTTCGGCAGGTTTCATTCGCTGTGTTAAATCCTATGGATTTTTAAGGATTCTGAATAACAAATTTTCAAATTCTTGCTTACATACTGCAAAATCGGTTAAATTCGGGAACTTTTGACCTCACTCCAAGGAATATGGTTCGAAAATGTCGAATCACTTTCTCTTAGTTTGAAGGACCTTTCATGTTCGGCATATTTTTTGAAAAATTCTGGCCACATATATATTCTCACACTCTGGACACTTGAGCTTATATACTCCAGATTTTTTAATTCCATCTATTCTATCTTCGGCATTAAAAAAGTAATAAGGCAGCTTGGCATGTGGCCTGAATGCTACTTAGTTTACAAAATACAGGTACTTACAAAAACAACACTCAGAAAATTTTCTTAGTAGATATAACGAAAAAATTAGGTTGAGATAACAGTGGTAAGATCTCTATTTGGTAGACCTAAAATGTTGTTAACGCAACAGTAGGTATACTATTAGTCGGTCATTTGTATATAATATCCTATATTCATAATAACTTTTTTATTGTGTTAATAGAAAGGCCCATTAAGTGGATATGGACGATTTTCTTGAATAGTACAGAAACACTTGTTATTGTAATAAAATGTTTATTAAAGTTGATATCGTTATTATATAAATACTGTAACATGTATAAAAATTACACTTTTAAATCAACAGTCACTTCTGTGGATACAAAATATGTGTTGTGTTGATAACAAAACAACTGTTATTGTAATGAAATGCGTTTAGAGTTTCATGTGGCTATTAAAGAAATACTATTACATGTATATAAATTATACTATTGAATCAACAATCACTGCTGTGGATATAAAATATGTGTTGTATTGATAACAGAAAGTTATTGTCAAATAAACAACTGATGGCTAATATCTCTCAACAAAACTTTTATTGCCTGAACAGAACTTGCACTGTCTCGTGTACAACATTCATCATTATAGGGAAAATATTTTTGTCTTTCTATTGTTGAAATGAATTCGTGGTATGTAATAATTTGTGGAAAAGTTCAGAAGAGTTCACAACACGCCACTTGTTGAAAGAAAACGAACAATAACCACACCCAAAAATAGTGACGATTTACTGATAACAGAATTTTCTTGAAACAAGATCTGAATAAAATTTGTTCAATGGAAGCACAGTATTCCTACTAAAACGTATATACGTGGTGGGGCACCCAAAACGAAACAGATCGAATATCTTCAAAACACATGTGTTCTGAAAAAAATACAAAAACACGTCGATTTTTAATCAAAGGGGGATATCTTCCTATCACAACCTCAACTGTCATACCTCTCCCCCCACCCCTTGGTCACTATCAACCAAACAATCTGAATAGGGAAAGTAGTAAGTGTGGCACATCATTAAAAAGGTAATGTCATAAGGAATTCAGCCATGCCAATTTTCGCTACCTAACTTTCTATTTTGGCGCCCTCCTGCGGGTAACACAACTGTTCCGTATTTCAAATCATGATTCTTCATTTGCAAGCTAATTTAACATAAATTCGGTGACAATGCATTATGGAATTTTTCGAAAGGATAAAAAAAAATGGCGGGCAAGATTTGAAATAATTATGGTTCGATTTGATTCAAAATTGATAAGTGGTGGTTTTCAGGGTCGGAAATTATGAATTGTTTGTCAATGCACAAAAACAAGATGGTGGCTCCAAGATGACGGACGAATTCGAATCAAAATTAGTAAGTGGGGATTTTCTGGGTCGGAAATTATGATTTTTTGTTGATGCAAAAAACAAGATGGCGGGTAAAATTTGTAATTATGAATCGATTCGATCTAAAAAATATATAATTTTCTTTTTAGCGCATTTGAGTAAAATAAAAGCTTTTTTTTATCAATTTAATTAATTCTTTGTAATCATACTGGAAACTTGTAAAAACCCCATACCTATGCCAATTTTTAATCGAATCGAACCATAATTACAAACATCGGTCACCATCTTGGTTTCTTACATCTACCAAAAAATTATAATTTCCCATTCTGAAATCCCCACACACTAATTTTTTTTCGAATCAGACCATAATTACAAATTTCGTCCGCCATCTTGGAGCCAACATATTGTTTTTTTGCATTGACAAACAAATCATAATTTCTGACCCTGAAAACCACCACTTATCAATTTTGAATCAAAGCGGACCATAATTTCAAATCTTGTCCACCATTCTGGAACCGCCATTTTGTTTTTTCCCTTAGAAAAATTCCATAATGCATTGTCACCGAATTTATGTCAAATTTGCTTGCAAATGAAGTATCATAATTTGGAATACGAAATAGTTGTTTTTTCCGCAAGAGGGCGCCAAAATAGAAAGTTAGGTAGAGAATATTGACATGGCTGAATTCCTTATGAAATTACGTTTTTGACGATGTGTTACACTTACTACTTTCCCTATTCAAATTGTTTGGGAGATAGTGACCAAGGGGTGGGGGGAGAGGTATGACAGTTGAGGTTATTATAGGAAGATGTCCCCCTTGGAATAAAAATCGACGTGTTTTTGCATTTTCTTCACAACACGTGTATTTTGAAGATATTCGATCTGTTTCGTTTTCGGTGCCCCACCCTGTATGTATTCTTACATTCAAAATAAATTTTGAAACTGTAGGGAAATTAAATGTATCAAGGAAGTAGGTATATTACCGGTAAGGATAACTAAAATAACTGAATGTAACGAAATGGTTTATTTCAAATTGAAATAATATACAGATATTTTTACTCATTCCTATCACCAGGATAGCAAAAACAGTAGAATCTATCTCCAAGATTTATAGTAAGGAGATTAAGTGTTGCACCCCCTAATAGGTAAGTATATTGCTAGGACTGTTCGTATTTGTTTCTTGAGGATAAATTCATTCAACTTTACCCAAAATATACAGTTATTCGCATATGCGCAAAATTTGATTATTTTTCCAAATGGGCAACCCAGTATATTTATCCGTATTTAATAAGTGATTATATTACGAATCCAGCGATACCAGGTTTCATGGTGTCGCAGCAAACGACTGCGAAAACATAGGTCAAAATGCACCTTATATGTCCAATGAGTGCGACAGGCTTGATTGACACCCTTCGAATTTCGTTCAGACTAAGTTACACTCATTAGAAAGACAGGAAATTTTTTGCTCATATAAACGTATTAGGGGGGCACCACTCAATTTCCTTATTGTATTGTTAACTAGACTAATCAACTTTTCTTATTCTGAGAAATGTTTTGAAACAAATTATTCATTGAGATTCTCGCATACAAATAATCGAACAGAAATAATAATTTTCAATATGCCATAAATCATGGCACGAGGTTTTTCTTAATTTCGTTGAGGAACAGAGTTATGCTAGGAATTACGACATCGTGTTCACTGTCTATCTCATAGAAGAACTGCTGTATGAATTGCCATACTCCGACACTTTCCAAAGGGTATTTTAAATTGAACACATGAAACAGTTTGAAACAGCAATCCAGTGCTGGAATTACAGATGAGAAGGTGTATTTGATTTGATCACAGCAGACCAAATACTGCTTCGGGTTCGGTATTTCGTCCTCCAATATAACTACCAGAAAAAACTGTATGGGTTGATTGTGTTGTTTTCGTTCAAGAAGTTTTGCTTCCACTTCGATTATACTTCTACCAGTTACCATAAAGGAGTCCTGTGAATCTGTAATGGTGAATTTCACTAAGACTTTTCGAGACGCTGATTTTATAGTCTTTTTGGAAGTGGGAACAATAACAGCATGAAGAAGGAAGAGAATGGCAACATTAATTCCCTCTGAAATAAAAAAGTGATAATTGATACCAAAAAATTCAATTTGTTGAAATCTAGCACAGTTTTTAGGTATATGTATACGAGTTGAAATTCATATAATAAATATTTTCATCGTTTTCAGGACAGATCAAAGGAACTGACTTGTTTACGTATACAGGGTGTCCCACAACGATTAAGACATCTCGGAACTCGAGAGTAGTAGAAAATTGTTATTTTGGGGTTGTATATTAAAGCAACCTTTTTTTTGATATAATGTCTCCCAATGAGCTTTTTGTTTTCGGTCACGTGACTTCAGATTCAAAATTATTAATGAGACAACTTACATATTTTGGCATTTATATGTTCCGATAAAACGATTCCAACAAACTACTTGTGGTCTACAGCGATTAGTTTAAGAACTACAGGTCCCACGACGTCGGAAATGAGCAATTGCGCAATAAGTTAAGTTAAGGGTCACCCTATATATTTGGGAAGTTCTATATTTTTTGTGATGATTAAAACAAGGCAAAATTAAAATAGTCATTCATATTTTATTGAAAAACGTCGTAGGACAAAGGATACTGAAGTACCCATAGTTCCTAAATTAATCGTTTTAGACCACAAGACGTGTGATAATTTGTTGGAATTGTTTTATCGGGAGGAACACAGAAATTACAGGTTATCCCATTGATAATTTTGAATATGATGTCACGCGACCGAACACAAAAAGCTCATTGGGTAACATAATATCAAGAAAGCTACACCATTTGCTTTAATTTACAACTACATAATTACAATTCTCTAATACTCTCGAGTTCCGACATATTCCCTGTCTTAATCGTCGTGGGACACACTGTATAGATATACAGGGTGTTCTAGAATAATGGGGACAAACTCCGAAAAGTTTCAATAAACATATACCCTAAGAGGAGTATTAACCGAGTTACAGGATGTTGAAAGTGGCAAAAAAAACTTCCAGAATAACTCCATAACGGCTAAACTTTTCTTGATGAAATTTGGTATGTCACTTGACAGCATTTAGTACCAAACTTCAATGCAAATCATGTGTTTGTAACTTCAAAAAAGGGCGTGCAGCAGGTAGGTACCCCTAATCGCACTTCCCCAACTTGTTCGAAACAGAAGTGAAAGAAACTAATAGAGCTGTAACTGGGCAAATCTGAATTTGTTACCTGTAAATCAATACTTAATATCAAATTAAAAAAAAAGATGATTGACAGTTCCACATACAATTTTGGAAAACTACCAGTTTTATCGAAAAATGATGGTAGATCTATTGCATATTGAAGTGACATTTAATGGTTTTGATCTATCAGGAGAAAGATAATAAGTGAATAGAAAATTGATACTAAATTTTGTGTTGATATCAGCAAGCTCATTTGAAAAAAAAAGGGTTTTCAAAACTAATCACAAACCTTCAGACACAGTTTTCTTTTCCTCCAGAATTCTCTTACAATTCCTATCCTTCACTTTATTTTTAAATAAATGTATAGCAATATTTACAAATATAAATACTTTGAGCTTTGGGCAGGATCATTTTGAAGTCTAAATCAATCTGAAACAATAGCTTTATCAAAAAACTGCGATATGTATATGAATATATAAATTATTGGCAATACAAATAAAACACAAATGGTATATGATTCAACAAAATCTTGCACATTTAAAATTAGTCTAATAGCTAAAGAGAGACATACTCACCAAAGAACTTCCTAGAAGGTGTTTATAACAAGGCCACTCTGTCAAAATGTTTGCAATATTTGTGGAGTCTTCTTCCAATAAGAATTTTCTTCTGAAATATTGACACTTTTGCCACATATCTCTAACTTCGTCCCACCGTTCATACTCTTGAATAAATTTAAGTTTCTCTTTCATTACGATCGCATCTTCTTCTGGTTCTGGAAGATCTGAAAATATTTGCGATTCAAGCAATATAATAAAATTGGTGTTTTCAAGAATATACCAGGCAAAGTTGTATGTTTCCTAATTTTCGTTGACAGTGGCACATCCATGAGCCCAACTGATTTTAATTTTCTAATTTGGTTATAATATTTAGCAAGCAATTTTCCCTTAGGGGCTTTATTAGTTTGCGGGGCAAAATAGTATTCCTACAATAAAATAGAAATAAAACTCAAACAATGGAAGGATGAGTTGCACTCAAATGCAGATTGAATTAGTACCTTTATTTCATCAGGAAATAAACATAATATCTGATTGGTTATGGTTCGTGCCAAGGCAACACTCATCTTTGTTTCATTTTTAATGAAAAAGTCCACTATTTTGTCGACTAAAATTTGTTTCTGTGCCTCTGGAAGTTCTTTCACATTGAGATCAATCAGTTTCAAAATTGATTTTCCCTCATTATAATTACTCAACACCGATTTCAAATCAATCTAAAAAAGTTAAGACTTTTCAACTACTCGTAATAAATAACTTTATTCAACTTTACCACAACCTACTGGGGTGAATTGGAATCAAGTATTTTTTCCATACTTTTTTCGGCTTCTAGTGATTTTTGAGTAGCGTTCCGATTGGTGGGTACATCTTCGGGTAAATAGGTCCCCTGTAATAATATTGTAGATAACTATCAGGTATTCACAACAGGATTTTGAATAATACTTACAATTGATTTCTGCCACTCGAATAAGGAGTGCTCAAATTTTACTTTAATTCCCCAAGGTATGTGTTGTAGTAGATCTGGCAACTGATGGATCCTGGTATATTTTAAAGATATCAAGTCAACTTTATTTTCTGAAAAAGAAAATTCGGGAAAAGATTTTATTACAATATTTACACGCTACAGGCATTTTTTATTTTTACGCCCGGATATTTAGCGCAATCTACTATTCATCCGAGCGCCCGGACGAATAGACAGTCCCAATAAGAAAACTAGAGGCAGCTACATGTCTCCTATGTTACCCGGTATGTGCATCTTTCATGCCATCATTATGTATTTTTTGTCTGAAATATCGGCTGAGTATGATTGGAATCATTACTGCATCTAATATCACATCTGTTTTATTAATTGCTCAGTTACGAGAGTCTACAAGACTTTAGTTAGCTACAGCTAAATGAAAACGTATATTTATTACCGAAAAACATGAAAAGGAATTCAACTCGGTACCTACAAATATTTCGTTTCTATATCAGGTAATTATCGACTAGGTAAATACTTACCAATGCACTTTTTTGTCAATTTTTCAACTTCCCTTATTCCACTGAGTCTGAAAAGTACTTCTAGTTGTCTGGTGAGGTCTTGTCTCGATTTTTTTTTCAACACCACCATACCTCACTTAAATAACAAGGCAACAGCTCACTCCAAACTCACGAATCCCTAATATACCTAGGTACACGCTATCGATGCAATGTGGACTAACTGACTAACTCACATGAAAATGAACAGAAGTGACCTTTGGTCTATTATCGGTGAAACTCGATTATTTTCGCTTACAGTAATTTTATTATCTCAACTGCTCTTGTTATAATGTAGACAGCGGCCTTGTCAATTCGATATTATTTGGTTAGGATTTACAGAATAATGTTGTCAATGCAACAGTTACACTGTTGGTGTGATATTAAAATCTTTATCTCAACACAATTTAACGTTGAAGAGTATTTTGTTTCAAATAATGAAATACTGTTCTGATGACCTTATTTGTTATATATACTAATTTTATACTGTTGTGTCGACCGGCTAATGTGTAGTCTGTATAATTTGGTACTATTAAATGCAGAGGGATTAGTTTGTCCCATTTATGGAATTATTATTAATGTTTGATTGAAATTTACTGTCATCATGATAAAAAAACGCGGTATATATGACAAAATTTTATAATCACTATAGAGGTGTTATGGTTCCGAAAACAATATCAGATGTTACGACTAAACAAAAGGTTTTGTTGTATACACAATAATTTCCTTAGGGGGAATAATATTTTTGTTAGCATAATGGACATTACACATTAAACTGATTATAAAAGTACTTCTGTTAATAGTACATAGGAAATTTCGGATCGTGAGCTCTCGGAGTTGAACCGAAAATACTCTATTCACTTTAGATTCTGCTTGCGTTCCTCATAACGCACGAGAAACTTGATTGAGTCTTGGGTTGGACAGAACAAATAAACATTTGTCTGCCTGTCAATGTTGTAGGTAAACATCTACCTTTGGATTCCATGGCTCGTGTCGAATTAAGTTTCAAACTAGTGACTGTAGATGTCACAAGTTACTATTCATTTATACTCTCTTTGCCTTATGGTACTAATTCAGAGTGCATTCGTTTCAACTTCGAGAGACCTCATAAAGCCGTGCTGATGAGTTGGTAACAACGAAACAGCGCTGTCCACGGATCGTGAGCTCTCGGAGTTGAAACGAAAATACTCTATTCACTTTAGATTCTGCTTGCGTTCCTCATAACGCACGAGAAACTTGATTGAGTCTTGGGTTGGACAGAACAAATAAACATTTGTCTGCCTGTCAATGTTGTAGGTAAACATCTACCTTTGGATTCCATGGCTCGTGTCGAATTAAGTTTCAAACTAGTGACTGTAGATGTCACAAGTTACTATTCATTTATACTCTCTTTGCCTTATGGTACTAATTCAGAGTGCATTCGTTTCAACTTCGAGAGACCTCATAAAGCCGTGCTGATGAGTTGGTAACAACGAAACAGCGCTGTCCACGGATCGTGAGCTCTCGGAGTTGAAACGAAAATACTCTATTCACTTTATATATATATATATATATATATATATATATATATATATATATATATATATATATATATATATATATATATATATATAAATATATATATATATATATATATATATATATATATATATATATATATATATATATATATATATATATATATATATATATATATCTATGAAAACTAAAAGTTCGGGTTGAACCGCGTCTAGAATTTGTTGAAATTCGACGTTTCGGCTCCGATTTTGGAGCCATTTTCAAGAGCTGAAATAGAAAGAAAATTAATGAAAGGTTAAAACGTAATTCTACGCTGAGGTCTCAATCTGCCTACTCCTCAGGTATAATTACGTTAGGTTTTTGTGACTTGACGTCGGGGTCTCAATCTGCCTACTCCCCATGTCTCGTCACTGGTTCTCTCTAAGGTCTCAATCTGCCTACTCCTTCGAGAGAACTATATATATGAATAGTAACTTGTGACATCTACAGTCACTAGTTTGAAACTTAATTCGACACGAGCCATGGAATCCAAAGGTAGATGTTTACCTACAACATTGACAGGCAGACAAATGTATATTTGTTCTGTCCAACCCAAGACTCAATCAATGATATACTTGTTTCAAGGAGCAAATAATGTTCCAGTGACCGTAAAACAGTCGATAACAATCCTTTAAGAAGTGACTATAACTTTGTATAGTATGTATGGCATATGTCCAACAGAAAACAACTACTTCTTCGAGGTATCAGCCAGAGAAGTAGTTGTTTTCTGTTGGACATATGCCATGCATACTATACAAAGTTATAGTCACTTCTTAAAGGATTGTTATATATATATATATATATATATATATATATATATATATATATATATATATATATATATATATATATATATATATATATATATATATATATATATATATATATATATATATATATATATATATATATATATATATAGGAACGCAAACGAAAATACTCTATTCACTTTATATATATATATATATATATATATATATATATATATATATATATATATGAATAATCAAACCGGTGGCCTGTTTTCTGACCCAGAAAACAGGCCACCGGTTTGATTATACAAATCCAAAAATTCTAGACAAAGTCAGCAATCAAAAAAACAGGATATTCCTTGAGATGGTCCATATCAACAAAAATCCTAACACAGTTAACTACAAAACCGATACAGGACAACTTAGTAGTATATATTGTAATATTTTAAATTCCATTCAACGTTGTGTGTAGTTTGACAGTTGGTACCAATGGAATACCTACACTAATTAACACCATTGTATTTAAACGAATCCTTATTCAAACCATAGTAACACTCCAGTCAGGTAAATTAAGCGATTAGTCTGCAGCGGAGAATTACAATTGTCCTCCCAAATGTTCCATAGGTTAGAACTAACTCTGTGAATTTTGTAAATTATCATGTTATTTTTATGTAGTCCTTCAACAACTTATATTCCTTTTTAATTGTAGCTCTTCCTGAAGAAGTCAATAAAGGTTGACGAAATATTGAAGATTTAAATCGAATGAGTTTCATTGTTCAACAGACCGCTACCCGGTTAAAAAAAAAATTAAACAACGGCTGACCACCGTAAACAGGTATATAACTGGAACTTTTCAAAATTCTTTTCTCTAAATTTATTTGAATAATAAACTGATAAATTTACAACAGTCATATGTCATAATCATGAAACAATGTCTAATCTATTGTTCCAAGCTTGTGTTACACTTTTCCAGTTCTGAGTAGGTTCAATCTGTCTAAATTTACATTCTAGTACAGTTCCATGCAGGAACGTACCCGAACTAACTTCACATGTCAACTTAATTTTAAAACATAATTGTTTCTCTTCTTCACGCCGGCCGTTACGGACACCGGTATGGTATCCATTTTACATAAATTCAAATATAATTAGTTTTTGTCCATAACAAAATAATGTTTTAATGTGTGACGATTATCTTTATGTATATCTCACAAACTGTTTCTGAATTTCTGAATATGTTCAATAACTGTACACGTCTTTTTACTTCATCCATTGCAATCAATCTCAACAACACGTAAGTGATTTAGAATCCATGTTGTTCAATTGTTTTCACTATATTTTGATCATGATTTGTAGCTTTCCCTGATGATGACAATAAAACTTGTCGAAAAATTGGAATAAAGTGTTATAAGAGTATACTTTCCTGCATGCTGCTTACCCAACAAGTTCCCTAGCTTGATTTTAACTAGTCAGCAACGACTACCTATATATATATATATATTAAACCTAACGTAATTATACCTGAGGAGTAGGCAGATTGAGACCTCAGCGTAGAATTACGTTTTAACCTTTCATTAATTTTCTTACTATTTCAGTTCTTGAAAATGGCTCCAAAATCGGAGCCGAAACGACGCGGTCCAACCCGAACTTTTAGTTTTCATATATATATATATATATATATATATATATATATATATATATATATATATATATATATATATATATGTATATATATATATATATATATATATATATATATACATATATATCTATATTGTTGAGAAAATGAATGTGTGTGAAGAATTCTAGAGTGCCCTAAGTCGAGGTGACATTTGTTATGATGAATTGGTTATCAATAATTACAATAAAAATAATAATAGTTTGAATATATTGATAATATTAGTGATAGTATTAGTGATTGTTGATAATAATAAACTGTATTATTATTTTCGTGAATTTTAGTAGTTGTAGAATTCGTAGAAAAATAATTGTATTGAATTCGAATTTTTGTTATATAGTTTTCTTTAGTGAAAGTATTGATTAGTAGCAATAGTAGTAGTTAGAAATTTGTTCCCTTTTATTCATATTTATAATAAGTGGTTTGTAGATTGTAAATAAAGTATTGTATTCAAATAATATTGCAGAACGCCCTTACAAATACTTACTCTTTGCTTTTAGATATTACCTTTCTCTTTCTTTTCATGTGCTCCAGCTGCTCTCTTGGTACGCCACATGAGAAACTCTCAATCTCAAGGTAGAATTCAGGAAAAGGATGTCACGAATGATATATAATAATAATATGTAATTTACCTTGGTAATAAAGAAAGATATGAATTCAACCCAAATATTGTTCATTTTATTCTCAATAGTCAAATTTTATTTTTTTTTTAAATGTAATAACTCTCATAATTATCAGTAGATTTCTTAAACCCTTATTCTACCTGTCCCTACGAAAACTACCTTACTTGCTAAATATGTGAACTTGACAGTCATGTAAATTTCAAACATTTGAGGAACGGCACCGTCACCGTTTTAATAGACACTTGCCATTCATATGGTTCCTCAAAGGAAATGTCTTTAACCTTAAATTACAAGTAAACAGAAGAGTTCGTATGTTGAAATGAATATATATAAAATAAGACTAATAAATTTCTCAAAAGGAATAGTTTATGTGCACTGATACGCGGAAATTGTCTTGGTGATCTAACTGGTTATGAAGAAAAGTTCGGAAAGAAAGGAAAGTTCAAAACTCGTGCACTGGATTGCTTGTTGAATTTGGATTTATATAAGGATCAAATAGCTTTCTGGTTCTGGTAGATTCCAGCTTCTCCTATTTGGCTTGCAGGTTGGATTTCTTACCAAACGTTTGTCAAGGTAAGTTGATTTCAGTTTCAGTACTTCCTAATTTGGTATATTAAGTGTTTCTGTGGAGATTTAGATGTAATTCTTCATTTAATTGGAATTTTGATGTAATGTTTCTCTTTTTCCAAAATCGACCTCCGCTTCTTTTTTTGTTGATCACTCCTCACTTTTTTCCGTTACCAGGCCCGTTATTTTCCGATTTTCACAAACACTCTCGATCACTTATGGTTGTCAGTCACTGATTTTTATTGATTTCTTATAATTAATTAACCTATTTACAATTATTTCTATATGGTACATTTTTATTTTATTTCTACTAAAATTTAATTAAGTTTTTACATTTTTATCAGTTACTGATATGACCTTTTTCTTGACTTTAAGTTTCCTCGTTCTTTTTCTAAACTCTACCTGTGATTGGCTGTGTGACAGTTTCATATACAAGATGTTATAAATTTTATCTAATAATATTTTATTTTCAACTGGAAATAATCTTTATCTAATGTTTTCCTATTCATTTGAATCTGTTTTACTTTGTTGATAACTAAGCTTATGGTTTTATGTGGCTGAAATTATTTTCTTTGAAGAAAAGTTAGCTTTCTTGGATGAGTTCAGAGTGTTATGTTTACTTGGCTCGTAATCTTATGATTTGAGAATAACTCTTTATTTGCAAGGTTTCTGAAGGATTTTTTTAATTAAAAGTGTGACATTTTGAACTGGCAGAGGTTATATCTTTTTGAAAAAGTATCAGTCGGGTTGAATCGCGTCTGGAATTTGTTGAAATTCGACGTTTCGGCTCTGATTTTGGAGCCATTTTCAAGTACTGAAAAAGAAAGAAAATTAATGAAAGGTTGAAACGTAATTCTACGCTGAGGTCTCGATCTACCTACTCCTCAGGTATCAGAACTGTTCTCTCGAAGGGGTAGGCAGATTGAGACCTTAGAGAGAACCAGTGACGAGACATGGGAAGTAGGCAGATTGAGACCCAAACGTCAAGTCACAAAAACCTAACGTAATTATACCTGAGGAGTAGGCAGATTGAGACCTCAGCCTAAAATTACGTTTCAACCTTTCATTAATTTTCTTTCTTTTTCGAAACGTCGAATTTCAACAAATTCTAGACGCGGTTCAACCCGAACTTTTAGTTTTCAAATATCTGACCGCGGAAACCTATCTGAACAATTTTTTTTTGTTTTGTTTCTACGAATCACCAAGGTTATCGGAGAAAACCCCTCAAAAGCAGAGCTTGTGCGAGCAAGGGAGATCCGGGATCTATAGTTTGAATAAGAGTGGATTCCGATCACTCTAGCTCTATGGCAGACGGCGGGAATCGAACCCGAACCGCCTGGGTGGAAGGCAAATGCTCTAACACCACGACCACTTCGCTTCAATCAAATCTATTGACAGGACTCAACAAAAACCACTGAATTTGCAGCGCCCTCGGATTTTTATTGAGTGGAGATCTCGTTTTTCGAACTCAACCCCAGTGCCGAATCATGTCTCATCATTTTTCAGAAACAGTGATGTATTTTCCTTGTCTGCAAATTTTGTTTGATTTGCAGTACATCCAGGCTTACCATGGAAACCTCCTTTTGTTCTAAAAGGCGTAATCTTCTCAATCTTTTTTAGCGTTTCTGAAGGTGGGGACCCTTTTCTTTGAAGCTGGTTAATTTTTTTTCTTAAGTTTTGGTTTATTGATGATGCCTGTGCCGTCGGTTTTCCTGTGGAAGGAAATCTTGGGAATCTTTTGTATTGCCCTTTTTTCCGGTTCACCAGTATATTATTTATTGAATTCTTTCCGTTTGTTTTTCTGATATTCGGGGTTGCAGTGCCTATAGGATTGTTATAGATATAATCAGTCCATCCTTGATCTTGCTTCCTAGATTAGATTTGCTTTTAGTACAAACAAGAAAATTGTTGGTTAAATTAAAAAATAGCAGCTAATATGAACAACTCACTAATTTATTTTTATCAATCTCTTTCAACTCCGCCTATTATGCCGTTATTTTTTATGTATATAAGTTAGTGTTATTTAAAAACAACTGGAATGGACAATAAAGACTCTATTGTGATTATTATTATTATTTTTCAATTCTGATTTGTATCCTGTTTTATTTTCAAAACTGATATTTCAATTCGCAAAACATAAAACTTATTACTTACATACTCCTTCAGTTGTGTCCAAGGACTCCAAGGCTTTAGGTGGACCAGTCCAACATCCGACTGATGAACTGACAAACCCCTATCGACGTAACTTTCATTTTCGATCAATTAAACAAATTACATCGGTCCACTGTCTAGAACTATAGGCAACGCTGTACAGTAAAGCCGTAGACACAACGGAAGTTTTATGTAATAAGTTTTAAGTTTTGAGATTTTGGATATCAATTTTTAAAATAAAACAAGATGCAAAACAGGATTGAAAAATGAAACTTGAATTTTATCAACAAGGTTGTTTATGAGGCGTGATCAGAATAATAATGGCCATGATGGTTTCGCGTTAAAAAAAAATAAAAAATTAGGAAAATTAAAACTAAAAACATAAAACTTCCATTGTGTTTCAGCCTTAAGTATGAAAGTGACAACAATTCTGTGCAATACTTTGTGAACAGTGGCAGAACTATTTTAGTCTTTTCGTTCATGTACTTACTGGAGCGATTTGCCGTTTTTTGTCCGAGATTTTGAAAATCATCATTAAAAATATAAATTGTTTGATTTTATGCATGAAAAATAGTACGAATAGTTCCTCAATGTTTAGTCTCCCAAATTTCATATAAATATCACTTGCAAAAGCGATTCTTCTCAACTGTGATTAATTTTATAACAAGATTTTCGGATTCTTTTTTAATTGTGAGGGAACGTTGAATTCAAAAATTCTGAAAAAAATCGTGATTATCTATTACTTTCACATCGATATGTCATTATATTTGAAATGGAATCTGAAAATTATCAAATTTTCTTCTACATCTCTCTAATTATTCAATTTGAATGCCAAAATAGAATTTTTTAATTTGCCGTTTATTTTTTCATTACCTTAAATATGTAGCTCAAGTTTTTTCATTTTTAAGTAGTTAAATACATCTTTTAAGGAAAACGGTTGGGATTCAGTTTTAAATGAGGCGTGTATATATTTTAATTAAAAAATATTCAATTTTCCTCTGAAGGAGAATTTCCCATTTTTTATTGAATACATTGAATGATACAAAAAACAGAGTTTATAGGTATGATCAAAAAATGTTCAGGAGGTTGAAACATATTTTGATATGTTGCAAATATCAGAATTATACGATTATTGCACAAAAAAAAATATGTCTCTACTCAGTTTTTGGTAAATATCCCAGAAACCCCCACAATACATAAGGCATATGGATTGTAATTAATATTTCGTTGAGTGTCGATGTCCACATACCACTGTAAAAAGATCACATTCATAAACCCAGATGAGTGTACCGATTAGAATTTTTTTTCATTAAAATTTTTAAAAAATCATTGATTCTAACAAAATTTTGTACATTCAGTAACACCACAATGGAGATGCATTTCAGAACTTGCATTGATGAACACCTTTCACCTCACAATGAGGTGAATACCTATGTATGCGAAGTATGTCGGCGTATCCCAATTCACCTTGTATGTCATATGAATATTATGGTAATAATTTGATTGATAATAATTGTATTCAAATCAAACGAAAGAGTACAAATATCGAATAGATTGTCATGTTCGTGAATCCTCACACTCCTTATACCCAGAAACACTAAAATATGACAACTGATATATCCATTGTACGGCAGTTGTCACATTCATTCTTGTTTACATACCCTACCAACGGTATGGAACAATTATTCAAAAATATGAGAATTAGCAAGTTATACTTACTAATGAAAGTATTGGATAAACAAAAATGTTGAATGCATCTGTGAAAAGTGTTTCCGAATAGCAAGTCGTGAATTTCCTTTAACAATATAGGTATAAATAAAATTACAAATTGATCTATGTATGTGGAATCGGATTATGTTTTTCCATGTTCATTACACTATTCACAAAGTATTATCAGTAAAATACCCATCAGGATCTCAATCTTCGTAGATACTATTGATCAATCTCAATAATTTGCATCATGTACATCCCATGCAGCCCCAGAATATCGAGAGCGAGCGGAATCAACATTACGTCAGAGTAACCAGTTCATTGGGAATCCGCTGACGATGCTGTGGCAGCACCAGTTTTGATCGATCAATATTCTACAGTCCCGAAGTTTGCTGGAACAATACGGCAGAGTTTAGATAGTCAGTCCCGTCCAATGCCATGCGTTTGATAATGCAGGAATCTCATGAACGGGGATGAAACAAGAATTAATTCCAACATCAATTTTACGTTAGGAAAGCGCATCAATTCTCTCTGAGTATTTGATGAAAATTGTATTCGGTTCCCCCTCCGTCATATATAATACGTGATTAAATCATGATATTGCTGCTGGGATCGACTACTTCGTTGTTTCTGAGTTTATGCTAAAACGGTGTGAACAAGAATGAGAGCGTGGTCAGAGATACATATTTTTCAATAATTAATGGCTGCTGTTATTATCTTCATAAAAAACTTGTGAAGTTTAGATAGTATTTGAGATTTTGGATAACTTATTAGGGAAATCTTCAGTTCAAGAGCTGTTGGAGATTTATTCTGAGAAGTTCCAAATTTACAAACATTTTATTGATGCAAAGGACATTAAGTTGGCTTTCAGTTAGGGAATTCATCAAATTTCGAACAGTTGTTTTATATATAGGTTTTTCAATAGTTTGCTTACATCCTATTTGAGTGAAAATATTCGATTTGGGAAAGATATTCACAATCATAATACCAGACAAAAAAAATCACGTACAAATATTGCCTACTTCATTAATGAAAACCAAACGGAGTATATACGATGAAGGAATGACTGAATATAATAACTTAACTCAATTTATTC
Source organism: Chrysolina americana (assembly GCA_958502065.1). Lineage (NCBI taxonomy): Eukaryota > Metazoa > Arthropoda > Insecta > Coleoptera > Chrysomelidae > Chrysolina > Chrysolina americana. Next base: position 57,960,769 of record OY293412.1, read on the forward strand.
CAGTATCAAAAATCATCCGTATATCCCTTGATAGATTGAAGGAGGATTCGTTATTAGTTTTAAAGACTGGACGTTATTCATTATGACTTTTCTAGTAATCGCCATGTTTTTAAACTTGTTATCGTAAAAATGTTTTAATTTATACTATGTACTATTTCTTGTATTAATTATTTTTCTTGTTTTTGTTAGCTCTTAGCTAAATAAATATATCTCCCCCTCTTTCTCTCCTCTCCCTCTCCCTCTCCCTCTCCCTCTCCCTCTCCCTCTCCCTCTCCCTCTCCCTCTCCCTCTCCCTCTCCCTCTCCCTCTCCCTCTCCCTCTCCCTCTCCCTCTCCCTCTCCCTCTCCCTCTCCCTCTCCCTCTCCCTCTCCCTCTCCCTCTCCCTCTCCCTCTCCCTCTCCCTCTCCCTCTCCCTCTCCCTCTCCCTCTCCCTCTCCCTCTCCCTCTCCCTCTCCCTCTCCCTCTCCCTCTCCCTCTCCTCCCTCTCCCTCTCCCTCTCCCTCTCCCTCTCCCTCTCCCTCTCCCTCTCCCTCTCCCTCTCCTCTCTCCCTCTCCCTCTCCCTCTCCCTCTCCCTCTCCCTCTCCCTCTCCTCTCCTCTCCCTCTCCCTCTCCTCTCCCTCTCCCTCTCCCTCTCCCTCTCCCTCTCCCTCTCCCTCTCCCTCTCCCTCTCCCTCTCCCTCTCCCTCTCCCTCTCCCTCTCCCTCTCCCTCTCCCTCTCCCTCTCCCTCTCCCTCTCCCTCTCCCTCTCCCTCTCCCTCTCCCTCTCCTCTCCCTCTCCCTCCCTCCCCTCTCCCTCTCCCTCTCCCTCTCCCTCTCCCTCTCCTCTCCCTCTCCCTCTCCCTCTCCCTCTACCCTCTCCTCTCCCTCCCTCTCCCTCTCCCTCTCCCTCTCCCTCTCCCTCTCCTCTCCCTCTCCCTCTCCCTCTCCCTCTCCCTCTCCCTCTCCCTCTCCCTCTCCCTCTCCTCTCCCTCTCCCTCTCCCTCTCCCTCTCCCTCTCCCTCTCCTCTCCCTCTCCCTCTCCCTCTCCCTCTCCCTCTCCTCTCCCTCTCCCTCTCCCTCTCCCTCTCCCTCTCCCTCTCTCCTCTCCCTCTCCCTCTCCCTCTCCTCTCCCTCTCCCTCTCCCTCTCCCTCTCCCTCTCCTCTCCTCTCCCTCTCCCTCTCCCTCTCCCTCTCCCTCTCCCTCTCCCTCTCCTCTCCCTCTCCCTCTCCCTCTCCCTCTCCCTCTCCCTCTCCTCTCCCTCTCCTCTCCCTCTCCCTCTCCCTCTCCCATCTCCCTCTCCCTCTCCCTCTCCCTCTCCTCTCCTCTCCCTCTCCCTCTCCCTCTCCCTCTCCCTCTCCCTCTCCCTCTCCTCTCCCTCTCCTCTCCCTCTCCTCTCCCTCTCCCTCTCCCTCTCCTCTCCCTCTCCCTCTCCCTCTCCCTCTCCCTCTCCCTCTCCCTCTCCCTCTCCCTCTCCCTCTCCCTCTCCCTCTCCCTCTCCCTCTCCCTCTCCCTCTCCCTCTCCCTCTCCTCTCCTCTCTCTCTCTCTCTCTCTCTCTCTCATTAAAGGTACGTGTACTGAAACTTCAAACACAGTATTTGAACGCTATATTGAATTCAGCGAATACTGTAACCAAACGCATAATTAAATCAATAAGATCAGAAATATTATAATAAAAGTATCCCGGTCATAAAAGTCTACCACTCGAGAATGTATCAAATGACAGTTTCAGTTTTCAACTCGACCTTTAACCTTACAAATACATTCTTATAAAAGATCCTCTGATAACTAAGTACTAAAACATCATAAACAGAGACGTTTCAGACATAAATATTTATTTAGGGTACATGTGTTTATAAGTCATTTTGGTTTCAATTCTAGTTTCAGAATGAGGAATAACTTAATTTCAGTATAAATATATTATCCCAACAATCTTCCTTCCTCTTGAAGATGGTCACATGGTGATCGAAACACGTGTGTGTTGAAAATAGTGGTTTGGTGTTGGGATAAACTCCAGTATATTCATAAATATATTAGTTTTCTAAACAATCTTTTCCATTCCTCTGGAAAGTTTATTCTTCCAATCAACTTCATATCAATCATTATGATTTTGTTATTCAACTTTTGGTGCATTCAAATTTTGATCTAACTAAATTATTGTTTTATATATCCATAGTTGTACTTATCTTTGCCTCGTTTATATTTAATTCAAAATCAGATCTTGTTCTAATTTAATATCAGTTTCAATAACTATTATTTGCTTAATGCCATTTATTAAATCTCATTGTTTGTTTTTATTTTGTTAATTATTTTAATATGAATATTTAATTTTTGTTGAATCCTGTTTTTCATTTATAAAAGTTCACGCACGGGCTCTTCCAGCCTTGTCAAATTGAAAATGAATCTCAGTGAGTTGGAAACCAAGAAAGTACCGAGTAACTTTGCGAATGTACAAAATTTTTCGATGAGTTCCAATTCAACCTTGTGAAGAGAAAGAGTAACAGCATAACATCCAAGGAAGGCGAAACGACTAAGAAACTAAGGTGAGATAAAAATCCTGAATTCTGTGAGGTATAATTCTAATTTTCTTGACAATTGAGCCCATACCGTTCCCATATATTTAATATCATTAACGATTTCGCTCGGTCGTATCTATTGTGACAAACGCTATTCAATTGTAAAGAAAGCACTTGTTATAAGACTGGTTGAGCCCCGATCGCAATTTAAAAATTTTGAAATTCAACTCCAAAAATTATAATAGATTGGATTTTCTGGAGGATTCACAAATAGATAAAGAATTACTTAGTTATTATAACTAGATGATAATATATATTCCTCTACATCGAAGATTATAATAAAATTGTTAGATTGAATTAGCCGGTCCTTGATAGGAATCCATAGTAGATGACACTGAAGTAAACATGATTAGATTTCCACAAATCAAATTTTAACTATACTCACGATATGTTCTGCTACACGGTAGCTTAATCAAGCTATATTGGTACATTAAAGAAATTTACGTTGAATAAGTACTTTACTTCAATACCCATATAATAATTAAGATTATAGGTAGGTGCTACCGCCTATCAATATTAACAGAAATCATACAACTAATATTAATTGCGAAAAACATTGTAAACGTTCGCAGATTTTGTAGTGGCACAGGCATATAGATGACGTTTCAGTATGTTTTAAAAGTAACAACAGACAATTAGACAACTTTCATTAAGGTATCAATACTATGCATCCTAACATAAAATTTACAATAGAGACGAAAGAAGAACATTCAATTAAATTTTCAGATTTGACACAATGTAAAGCCAACATCAAACACCATTTCGCAATTTTTCATAAACCTTTCCATGCAGATAAAAAATATTCAACGTAAAGACAATACAATTGTGTTTACCTTAAATAGTTTCCTTTTCAGTTACAATTTTTCAAATTGTTGGTGAAAGTCTACCAAAATCACATTCTGTGGTCACTAATATTGTGATTTGTCAAACTCAATATTCAAATTTCATTGGACATGGACCTTCAGCAAATGTCACTCATGTATCAGAAGTCACATTTCAATTCTTTATAAAATTTAAAAATTAGTTTCATCTTAATCCTAGAGGGTATTAGAATTTAAATGAAAATATTCTAATTGTATGTCTGTGTTCACCATGGTTATGTCGATATCTATACTAGAATTTCTTGAAGGGTAATTAAAGAAAAATTCTCAACCTCTTTCCAATAATATATACTATCAATTACTTGCAGGTATGTCATTGATGTTGGACTAACTGACAGGTGAAGTTAATTGTAAGTGCTCAGTTTATTCAGCTTCTACCTTGCTTGTCACAATAAAACTCTCTTTTTGGCTCTACTGATCTACAACTTGAGAAATGGAAGGGTGGGTACAGGTTCTCTTATCTGTGGTTCCGATATTTTGGAACTTGCTAAGTGGGATAGTCAGTCATATGGAACAGTGGAGCGATAAACAGCCACCTGTCCAAGGTAGTCTCTGACTACCAGAAAGATTGGGACCGGTATCTACATTTATTCCAAATGGCCTATCAGGAGTACAAGAGTCAACCGGCCAAACTCGTGCTAGTATTATAATGGGCCGAAAGCTACGAATTTCCCGTGACCTGAAGTGAGTGAGTGACAGAATGAAGGAGACCTACGACATCAAGCCGATGCTGGTGGACATCATACAGGTTATATTGTTTGGCTGTACAACCCCAAACGTCGTATAAGATCATGAAGAGAATAAATGATCTCCTCTACCGGATATTTAAGCCTCCACGAGGAAATCCAAGGGTAGTACACTTCAATATGTTGTCCCCTTACGCTCAAAACCACCACCAAATTCGCACCCCCAGAACACCGGAGGATGGGATGACGTTTCAGAACTTCATGTCCTTGTACTCAAATGAATAGAAAGTTCTACATGGGGTAACTCGAGAAGAGCCACGAGACCTTTTCAAGGTGCCTGCCAAAAACACACTATCTCATGATGTGGCCGGAGACCTTCAAATGTCCAGATGAATTGCCGTGGTAGTCTCCAAGAAGTTAGGCCGACTCCAGGAACTACGTGAACTGAATCCAGAAGTCGGAGGATTGCAGCAATTGAAGAAGGATCGGAGAAACATCTACCATCTGGTTACCAAGAATCATTCTCAAGATGATCCGTCTTATGAAGATGCCTGGAAAAGCCAAACCAGATTAAGAAACACGATGTTGGATCAGAATCTTCTGGACCTGGCAATCCTAAAATTGACCTGTGTTATTGATGGGCTGGTCTGGAGAGTTATAAGAAGCATGTTGAAGACAATTTTCATATCCAGCGGCGTGATTTTGGTGTGGTGTAACCAACTTCCTCGTCCCAACATGAAGACTGTTGAGTGATATTTCCATCGAACGTCAAGGTGCAGATATGGAGAATCTTGCAGATACATTCACACTCCAAGAATGACATTTTGGGACAAAACGTCTTCAAGAAGGGGCAATGTAACGATTTTGAGGCTGGACCTGACCGCCGTCGTATTCGACCTCGGCTTGTAAACAACGCACGTTCTCATCTCTGCTCGATAACGGTTCATCCATGACTCATCACGTCCAAGAAGGATCGGGAACTAGCTAAATAATGAAATCGTCGTTCCATCTACATTCGAGAGTGTACGAGAGCCATCTAAACGGGTCATCGTATACTCTCGATAGTTAGAGAAAGGAACAGGAATCTACGACAGGACATAAGACGCTCAACATGAGATGGCAGGCAGAGTCGCAAATTGCAGTTGCAGATATAGTTCGAAAGTTCGCAAATAGACAGCGACAGTGAAGATGAATTCAAACAGTTGTATTGAGTTGAAATGTATTACTGGAATTTCAGTTAAGTTTATTTTCATTACAGTACCATGTGTTTGGTATTGTATTGTAACAGTCAACAGAAACCACTAGTTCTTTATTATTTATCAACAAGTTTTCCTTCAAACGTTTATTCACAAGTGTTGTTGAAAATCAAGTAGCTGCAACCTTCAAATTATAGTGCAATATTTTTATAATGAATAACAGTTACCAAATTCTTATTGAGGCTTTCAATGGAAGACGATGAACTGAACCATTTCTATTATATCATATGTATAAACGACGGATATTAAGTGAAATATATAAGTGGTCAGATAATAAAAACAATATACCTCGGGAAAATTTGCTAAGTAGAAAACTCGCACTACTGTTCGAACATTTTGATTAACGAAAACGTCCATTAGTTATTCGAATAGAAAGTTTTTGTTGGTGAAGAAATACAGAGAATACCTCTCGAGAGTTTAGTAAAGTAGAGAATAATTCTCCATACTCTCTGCCAAACTTGTTGCCATTTAGCGAAAGTCATTCCATTCCATGGAGATTTCTGTCAAATTTTTTATCATTTCTCATTCTCTTGTGATATTACACTTGCAAATTCATTCACGTAACTATACGCATCAACGTTTTCTCCGAAAATAAATAGCCAGATCAATGAAACTCACTTACTCTGTTATTTATGCCAGAAAGTTACCCCGACAAAACTGATCCTTTCAATTTTACACTTGTTTCACAAACTCTCATATTCCTGAACCATTTTCTTTTCTCTCCCTCTCACAATGCGATTGTCCCTTCGCAGTTTCACTGACTTGGCTACTTTCTTATTAATATTTATAGCGAGCAACTTCTGCACCGCTGGGTTTTTGATGAAATCACTTAACTCAATAGTTCGGTATTCATAAACTCCTTATTTTATTTTGATGGTCTTCTGGGTAGTTTAGATTTTTTCTTGGCGTGACTCGAATAAACGATGTTTCATTGCAAAACTAATTTTATAGAATACTGCAGTACCGACGTAGTTGCCGAAGCAGTTGCCGCCTACTTTATTCAATGTAAAGATTATTTATTCATTTGTGGATTCAGAAGTAGAAATGAAACACTAGTGAGTACTGCTACTTTATCATTCATTTCAATACCATGGCTTTAGAGCTACAAGAGGGAGAGAATACAAAATAAGATTCACATTATAATGGTCACATTTCTGTAATTAATCCCAACTCTGCTTCAAGTTATGGGGCTTTCGCGTGGTTCCAATGTTGACTCTAATAAACTCATTTTAGTCTTGGTTCGCTGAGCGAAAAATTATTCCTAATCACTGCTGCCAAAAAGTCCTATCGACTCTGCAGTCACCCGCCATTGTTAGTATGCAGCCCTTCACAAAATTTTTTTTGAAAACAAGGAAAGAGGTCAAAAATTGCAAGAACATTGCAAATGAATCTTCCTTAATCTTTGAAAATTGTGTAACTCTTTCTTTTAAGTAGCAGCCCCATTTCTTCTAAACATTACGCTAAGAAATGGAAGAATTGTATGCTGAATTGTATCTGAATTAAGTAAACGATTTTTTTGATACTTGGAATAACTTGGAAAAACTTTTTTTCCGTGTGGTTGTTGGTGATAACTATAGGTAGGCTTCTTTGGAAGAATCGACAAGAAACAAAAGATATCTGCTAATAATTTGTGTTTTGCGAAGTGATATTTTTGATCATGTCCCGTTTAGAATTGAATAAACACTTCAATTTGTTAATCATTAATGGAGAATTCGAGATGATTATTGGGAGAGTCTGTGAAAGCCTTTTTTCGCGATATCTGTATAGACCATAACGCCGATCATTCACAAATGTTAAACGCACACTGGAACGAACAAGAAATAGAACAAAGTACAGTAAATGTTCGAAATGATTACCCCCAATTTCCAAACTTTATGAAATCATTTCAAGAATCCGGCATGAGTGGCACTCTGAATTTGTTGCAGGAAAAGAGATCAAAATGCATTCTTAACTCTCTCCTGTCAAAGTTCCTTTGTTATTAGCGGCGCAGCATAGACAATAATGGAGTGACATCGGGCCAACGAGGAGGCTATCGAAGGAGTCCATTGTTAGTAATGGTTGAATATTTCATTTCAGCTTGATTCAGATATAATTTATTCGCATGGCTACCTGTTCGAGTATGCTAATATTCTTAAAAACAATCGAAGATAACCAGGTGGAATCATAAAAAAAAGAACGAAGAAGCGAAAACAGTTCTACTTCGACTAAATAATTACCTAATTCAGGTAAATCACGAACAAATAACTATGAACATTAATGCGATATCAAACGATCTTCAAGAAGTTACTTCAATCACAGTAGTTATCAACATTTCTGGTGCAAGTCAGCAATGTACAATTGATGCTGCTCTTCAAACCAAATCTAATTCTCCACTTATTTTGAAGCTATCAGTTTCCTAAGGGATTTGCTAGACGATTTCTTTCACATTTATTACGGCGCCGGTATCCCAGTCATTCTACTCTTGATCAAGGATAGTATTTCATTTTAAATTCCAGCAGGAAACTTCGGATGAACTTGCATCTAATTTTTCTTGGAAAATATAACTCCAAATGATGTTAATAAAAACTAGAGAATGTCTCATTAGTACGAGAAAAATACTCATATAAGAATTAATGTAGAGTCTGTCCATAAAGTAAGCTTTTGACCATTTTGTTTTAGTATGTTTCGATTGAGGTATCACCCAACCTTTAAATCCATTTAAGAAATAATTTCAAATGGCGACCCATCGCAATTTTAAAATATAGTCAATTTTCATTACCGACCTGTGGTAGAAGTTCATTGTATATCGAAGGGGGTGGTATGATTTTATGAAGTAGAAAAACTCAAAGTCATCTCCACAATTTAATATCGCAATCGATTGGTTAGGTGGTGACAACCATCGATTAGTCATTGGAGAAAGTTCAATCCCTTAATTTTAAATAGGGATGAGGGGTATTGCGATACCTCATTTTGACGATTTTATCGTTCTTCAAAAATTCCATCGATAACGAAATGACAGGTAAATAGTGGAATACTTACTTTGGTGATGAGTGTATTAAATGCCCGAAATGGGTATCATTCACTTTCATGCAGTAGTATAAGTTTTTATGAAAACGTTCACGTACATTATTCGAGATTTCTGGTGTAATTTGACGGCATTCATTAATGAGCCGATGTCGCAAATCATCAAAAATCATCATCTCTTCAGGCGTGAGGAAAATTTTCATCTAAGAAGTGACGCACAGGTTGAACGACATAAGGTGGTGCGCCATCTTGTTGGAACATGATCGTTTGATGATCTTCGTCATTCTCCAATACTTGCATGAGGGCTGGATAAATAGCGTTCTCTAATAGATCTGAATAAATTTGGACAGTGAGATTACCAGGTATGAAAAACGGGTCGATAATGTGATGTCCATTGATACCCACCCAAACATTTGATTTTTAGGGATGCTGAGTATGGACTTCACGAAATAATCTTGGATTTTCATCTGATCAATACCGAAAGCTATGTCAGTTTACAATGCCGTTAAGGTAGATTGTACACTCGTCCGAAAAACAGATATCGAACATGTAGTTTTGATTACCGTTAATCATTTCACTGGCCACTTCACAGAACTGGAGTCGGTGATCGGGATCATCCTCATTCAGTTCATGTACCAATTGAATTTTACAAGGAATGTATTTATATTGTTTAAGGATTCTCATGATTGTTGTACATGAAACACCTGATACATCGGACACTTTCCTAGTACTATGGGTCGGATCCATTGCTACATGACCTAAGATAGCCACTTCTCACGCTTTATCTCTTTTTTCATGCACCCTCTTTTTGTTTCTGACTGAACCAGAAGCGTCAAATTTGGCAACCAGTTGCACAACGCACGCAGCGGATACATTTTTTCCAGGATGTCGGTCGTTAAATGAAGTCGTTGTTGTTCGCGCAGAGTCGTTATTTCTAAAAAAATAATTTTGTCATTTCCACCCTTTCTTCTACGTAATACACCATTTCAATGCTACTACAAATTTACAATCACTCCGACACACTTTTAACGTTCTTAAACATTCACTATAGACTAAGGTGAATCAAAAACATGGTCCGTCTACTTTTTTGGACAACAATAAACAAAACATAAATAAAGAATAATTTTGAAATGCGTCGGATACTAATAGTATTCTCGAGATAAATTCCACATTGCCTCTTTCACTATTTTAGCTGATATTTCATTATCGATGAATATTTTGCAGCAAAATTTTAGGATCAAACAGCACTCGATAAGATCTTCAAAATTAGTTATCACAACACCCTAATAACGAAATATGGTGGATTACGTAATCCAATCTTCCGCAATAAAACCTATACAATAGGTTAAGTCGTCGGCAAGTATTCAACAAAAACAACTACTGCCCCCTACGACCATTGAATTATATTTGTTTAATTCTTGGCAAAGTTTTCTACAAGAACCACTTTGCAATGCATTTCAAATATCAAAGCTGAAATTATTTTTCGACTTAATTGGGGGAACACCTCCATACCGGTTTCATGGTAATTGCCAATCATCAGCGAAGGCTAGTTCGACGCAATTGAATCGAAAAATCCTTTCATCCCCCTATGGAAATCCCTGAGACAAACACTGAGGTATGAATTCAGCGCCATCTCTGGGTTCCAGTTTCAAATGCACTCCGACTACGTGTCGACTTCAACATGAAGCCAGAAACATCATGAAAGAGGGGCGACACCACTTGACGGAAGACCATAAAACTAATAATGAAATATGGTAGATTACGTAATCCAATCTTCCGCAATAAAACCTATACAATAGGTAAAGTCGTCGGCAAGTATTCAACAAAAATCAACTACTGCCCCCTACGATCATTGAATTATATTTGTTTTATACTTGGCAAAGTTTTCTACAAGAACCACTTTGCAATGCATTTCAAATATCAAAGCTGAAATTATTTTTCGACTTAATTGTGGGAACACCTCCGTGCCGGTTTCATGGTCATTGCCAATCATCAGCGAAGGCTAGTTCGACCCAATTGAATCGAAAAATCCTTTCATCCTAATTGGAAATCCCTGAGACAAACACTGAGGTATGAATTCAGCGCCTTCTCTGGGTTCCAGTTTAATATGCACTCCGACTACGTGTCGACTTCAACATGAAGCCAGAAACATCATGAAAGAGGGGCGACACCACTTGACGGAAGACCATAAAACTAATAATGAAATATGGTGGATTACGTAATCCAATCTTCCGCAATAAAACCTATACAATAGGTAAAGTCGTCGGCAAGTATTCAACAAAAAACAACTACTGCCCCCTACGACCATTGAATTATATTTGTTTAATACTTGGCAAAGTTTTCTACAAGAACCACTTTGCAATGCATTTCAAATATCAGAGCTGAAATAATTTTTCGACTTAATTGGGGAACACCTCCGTACCGGTTTCATGGTCATGGTCATTGCCAATCATCAGCGAAGGCTAGTTCGACCCAACTGAATCGAAAAATCCTTTCATCCTAATTGGAAATCCCTGAGACAAACACTGAGGTATGAATTCAGCGTCATCTCTGGGTTCCAGTTCAAAATGCACTCCGACTACGTGTCGACTTCAACATGAAGCCAGAAATATCATGAAAGAGGGGCGACAACACTTGACGGAAGACCATTAAACTAATAATGAAATATGGTGGATTACGTAATCCAATCTTCCGCAATAAAACCTATACAATAGGTAAAGTCGTCGGCAAGTATTCAACAAAAAACAACTACTACCCCCTACGACCATTGAATTCAATTTGTTTAATACTTGGCAAAGTTTTCTACAAGAACCACTTTGCAATGCATTTCAAATATCAAAGCTGAAATTATTTTTCGACTTAATTGGGGGAACACCTCCGTACCGGTTTCATGGTCATTGCCCATCATCAGCGAAGGCTAGTTCGACGCATTTGAATCGAAAAATCCTTTCATCCTGATTGGAAATCCCTGAGACAAACACTGAGGTATGAATTCAGCGCCATCTCTGGGTTCCAGTTTAAAATGCACTCCGACTACGTGTCGACTTCAACATGAAGCCAGAAACATCATGAAAGAGGGGCGACACCACTTGACGGAAGACCATAAAACTAATAATGAAATATGGTGGATTACGTGATCCAATCTTCCGCAATAAAACCTATACAATAGGTAAAGTCGTCTGCAAGTATTCAACAAAAAACAACTGCTGCCCCCTACGACAATTGAATTATATTTGTTTAATACTTGGCAAAGTTTTCTACAAGAACCACTTTGCAATGCATTTCAAATATCAAAGCTGAAATTATTTTTCGACTTAATTGGGGGAACACCTCCGTACCGGTTTCATGGTCATTGCCAATCATCAGCGAAGGCTAGTTCGACCCAATTGAATCGAAAAATCCTTTCATCCTAATTGGAAATCCCTGAGACAAACACTGAGGTATGAATTCAGCGCCATCTCTGGGTTCCAGTTTAAAATGCACTCCGACTACTTGTCGACTTCAACATGAAGCCAGAATCATCATGAAAGAGGGGCGACACCACTTGACGGAAGACCATAAAACTAATAATGAAATATGGTGGATTACGTAATCCAATCTTCCGCAATAAAACCTATACAATAGGTAAAGTCGTCGGCAAGTATTCAACAAAAAACAACTACTGCCCCCTACGACCATTGAATAATATTTGTTTAATACTTGGCAAAGTTTTCTACAAGAACCACTTTGCAATGCATTTCAAATATCAAAGCTGAAATTATTTTTCGACTTAATTGGGGGAACACCTCCATACCGGTTTCATGGTCATTGCCAATCATCAGCGAAGGCTAGTTCGACCCAATTGAATCGAAAAATCCTTTCATCCTAATTGGAAATCCCTGAGACAAACACTGAGATATGAATTCAGCGCCATCTCTGGGTTCCAATTTAAAATGCACTCCGACTACGTGTCGACTTCAACATGAAGCCAGAAACATCTTGAAAGAGGGGCGACACCACTTGACGGAAGACCATAAAACTAATAATGAAAAATGGTGGATTACGTAATCCAATCTTCCGCAATAAAACATATACAATAGGTAAAGTCGTCGGCAAGTATTCAACAAAAAACAACTACTGCCCCCTACGACCATTGAATTATATTTGTTTAATACTTGGCAAAGTTTTCTACAAGAACCACATTGCAATGCATTTCAAATATCAAAGCTGGAATTATTTTTCGACTAAATTGGGGGAACACCTCCGTACCGGTTTCATGGTCATTGCCAATCATCAGCGAAGGCTAGATCGACCCAATTGAATCGAAAAATCCTTTCATCCTAATTGGAAATCCCTGAGACAAACACTGAGGTATGAATTCAGCGCCATCTCTGGGTTCCAGTTTAAAATGCACTCCGACTACGTGTCGACTTCAACATGAAGCCAGAAACATCATGAAAGAGTGGCGACACCACTTGACGGAAGACCATAAAACTAATAATGAAATATGGTGGATTACGTAATCCAATCTTCCGCAATAAAACCTATACAATAGGTGAAGTCGTCGGCAAGTATTCAACAAAAAACAACTACTGCCCCCTACGACCATTGAATTATATTTGTTTAATACTTGGCAAAGTTTTCAACAAGAACCACTTTGAAATGCATTTCAGATATCAAAGCTGAAATTATTTTTCGACCTAATTGGGGGAACACCTCCGTACCGGTTTCACGGTCATTGCCAATCATCAGCGAAGGCTAGTTCGACCCAATTGAATCGAAAAATCCTTCCATCCTAATTGGAAATCCCTGAGACAAACACTGAGGTATGAATTCAGCGCCATCTCTGGGTTCCAGTTTAAAATGCACTCCGACTACTTGTCGACTTCAACATGAAGCCAGAAACATCATGAAAGTGGGGCGACACCACTTGACGGAAGACCATAAAAGTAATAATGAAATATGGTGGATTACGTAATCCAATCTTCCGCAATAAAACATATACAATAGGTAAAGTCGTCGGCAAGTATTCAACAAAAAACAACTACTGCCCCCTACGACCATTGAATTATATTTGTTTAATACTTGGCAAAGTTTTCAACAAGAACCACTTTGAAATGCATTTCAGATATCAAAGCTGAAATTATTTTTCGACTTAATTGGGGGAACACCTCCGTACCGGTTTCATGGTCATTGCCAATCATCAGCGAAGGCTAGTTCGATCCAATTGAATCGAAAAATCCTTTCATCCTAATTGGAAATCCCTGAGACAAACACTGAGATATGAATTCAGCGCCATCTCTGGGTTCCAGTTTAAAATGCACTCCGACTACGTGTCGACTTCAACATGAAGACAGAAACATCATGAAAGAGGGGCGACACCACTTGACGGAAGACCATAAAACTAATAATGACATATGGTGAATTACGTAATCCAATCTTCCGCAATAAAACCTATACAATAGGTAAAGTCGTCGGCAAGTATTCAACAGAAAACAACTACTGCCCCCTACGACCATTGAATTATATTTGTTTAATACTTGGCAAAGTTTTCTACAAGAACCACTTTGCAATGCATTTCAAATATCAAAGCTGAAATTATTTTTCGACTTAATCGGGGGAACACCTCCGTACCGGTTTCATGGTCATTGCCAATCATCAGCGAAGGCTAGTACGACCCAACTGAATCGAAAAATCCTTTCGTCCTAATTGGAAGTCCCTGAGACAAACACTGAGGTATGAATTCAGCGCCATCTCTGGGTTTCAGTTTAAAATGCACTCCGACTACGTGTCGACTTCAACATGAAGCCAGAAACATCATGAAAGAGGGGCGACACCACTTGACGGAAGACCATAAAATTAATAATGAAATATGGTGGATTAAGCAATCCAATCTTCCGCAATAAAACCTATACAATAGGTAAAGTCGTCGGCAAGTATTCAACAAAAACACAACTACTGCCCCCTACGACCATTGAATTATATTTGTTTAATACTTGGCAAAGTTTTCTACAAGAACCACTTTGCAATGCATTTCAAATATCAAAGCTGAAATAATTTTTCGACTTAATTGGGGAATACCTCCGTACCGGTTTCATGGTCATTGCCAATCATCAACGAAGGCTAGTTCGACCCAATTGAATCGAAAAATCCATTCATCCTAATTGGAAATCCCTGAGACAAACACTGAGGTATGAATTCAGCGCCATCTCTGGGTTTCAGTTTAAAATGCACTCCGACTACGTGTCGACTTCAACATGAAGCCAGAAACATCATGAAAGAGGGGCGACACCACTTGACGGAAGACCATAAAACTAATAATGAAATATGGTGGATTACGTAATCCAATCTTCCGCAATAAAACCTATACAAAAGGTAAAGTCGTCGGCAAGTATTCAACAAAAAACAACTACTGCCCCCTACGACCATTGAATTATATTTGTTTAATACTTGGCAAAGTTTTCTACAAGAACCACTTTGCAATGCATTTCAAATATCATAGCTGAAATAATTTTTCGACTTAATTGGGGAACACCTCCGTACCGGTTTCATGGTCATGGTCATTGCCAATCATCAGCGAAGGCTAGTTCGACCCAACTGAATCGAAAAATCCTTTCATCCTAATTGGAAATCCCTGAGACAAACACTGAGGTATGAATTCAGCGTCATCTCTGGGTTCCAGTTCAAAATGCACTCCGACTACGTGTCGACTTCAACATGAAGCCAGAAATATCATGAAAGAGGGGCGACACCACTTGACGGAAGACCATTAAACTAATAATGAAATATGGTGGATTACGTAATCCAATCTTCCGCAATAAAACCTATACAATAGGTAAAGTCGTCGGCAAGTATTCAACAAAAAACAACTACTACCCCCTACGACCATTGAATTCAATTTGTTTAATACTTGGCAAAGCTTTCTACAATAACCACTTTGCAATGCATTTCAAATATCAAAGCTGAAATTATTTTTCGACTTAATTGGGGGAACACCTCCGTACCGGTTTCATGGTCATTGCCCATCATCAGCGAAGGCTAGTTCGACGCATTTGAATCGAAAAATCCTTTCATCCTGATTGGAAATCTCTGAGACAAACACTGAGGTATGAATTCAGCGCCATCTCTGGGTTCCAGTTTAAAATGCACTCCGACTACGTGTCGACTTCAACATGAAGCCAGAAACATCATGAAAGAGGGGCGACACCACTTGACGGAAGACCATAAAACTAATATTGAAATATGGTGGATTACGTGATCCAATCTTCCGCAATAAAACCTATACAATAGGTAAAGTCGTCTGCAAGTATTCAACAAAAAACAACTGCTGCCCCCTACGACAATTGAATTATATTTGTTTAATACTTGGCAAAGTTTTCTACAAGAACCACTTTGCAATGCATTTCAAATATCAAAGCTGAAATTATTTTTCGACTTAATTGGGGGAACACCTCCGTACCGGTTTCATGGTCATTGCCAATCATCAGGGAAGGCTAGTTCGACCCAATTGAATCGAAAAATCCTTTCATCCTAATTGGAAATCCCTGAGACAAACACTGAGGTATGAATTCAGCGCCATCTCTGGGTTCCAGTTTAAAATGCACTCCGACTACTTGTCGACTTCAACATGAAGCCAGAATCATCATGAAAGAGGGGCGACACCACTTGACGGAAGACCATAAAACTAATAATGAAATATGGTGGATTACGTAATCCAATCTTCCGCAATAAAACCTATACAATAGGTAAAGTCGTCGGCAAGTATTCAACAAAAAACAACTACTGCCCCCTACGACCATTGAATAATATTTGTTTAATACTTGGCAAAGTTTTCTACAAGAACCACTTTGCAATGCATTTCAAATATCAAAGCTGAAATTATTTTTCGACTTAATTGGGGGAACACCTCCATACCGGTTTCATGGTCATTGCCAATCATCAGCGAAGGCTAGTTCGACCCAATTGAATCGAAAAATCCTTTCATCCTAATTGGAAATCCCTGAGACAAACACTGAGATATGAATTCAGCGCCATCTCTGGGTTCCAATTTAAAATGCACTCCGACTACGTGTCGACTTCAACATGAAGCCAGAAACATCTTGAAAGAGGGGCGACACCACTTGACGGAAGACCATAAAACTAATAATGAAAAATGGTGGATTACGTAATCCAATCTTCCGCAATAAAACATATACAATAGGTAAAGTCGTCGGCAAGTATTCAACAAAAAACAACTACTGCCCCCTACGACCATTGAATTATATTTGTTTAATACTTGGCAAAGTTTTCTACAAGAACCACTTTGCAATGCATTTCAAATATCAAAGCTGAAATTATTTTTCGACTTAATTGTGGAACACCTCCGTACCGGTTTCATGGTCATTGCCAATCATCAGCGAAGGCTAGTTCGACGCAATTGAATCGAAAAATCCTTTCATCCCAATTGGAAATCCCTGAGACAAACACTGAGGTATGAATTCAGCGCCATCTCTGGGTTCCAGTCAAAAATGCACGCCGACTACGTGTCGACTTCAACTTGAGGCCAGAAACATCATGAAAGAGGGGCGACACCACTTGACGGAAGACCATAAAACTAATAATGAAATATGGTGGATTACGTAATCCAATCTTCCGCAATAAATCCTATACAGTAGGAAAAGTCGTCGGCAAGTATTCAACAAAAAACAACTACTGCCCCCTACGACCATTGAATTATATTTGTTTAATACTTGGCAAAGTTTTCTACAAGAACCACATTGCAATGCATTTCAAATATCAAAGCTGGAATTATTTTTCGACTAAATTGGGGGAACACCTCCGTACCGGTTTCATGGTCATTGCCAATCATCAGCGAAGGCTAGATCGACCCAATTGAATCGAAAAATCCTTTCATCCTAATTGGAAATCCCTGAGACAAACACTGAGGTATGAATTCAGCGCCATCTCTGGGTTCCAGTTTAAAATGCACTCCGACTACGTGTCGACTTCAACATGAAGCCAGAAACATCATGAAAGAGTGGCGACACCACTTGACGGAAGACCATAAAACTAATAATGAAATATGGTGGATTACGTAATCCAATCTTCCGCAATAAAACCTATACAATAGGTAAAGTCGTCGGCAAGTATTCAACAAAAAACAACTACTGCCCCCTACGACCATTGAATTATATTTGTTTAATACTTGGCAAAGTTTTCAACAAGAACCACTTTGAAATGCATTTCAGATATCAAAGCTGAAATTATTTTTCGACCTAATTGGGGGAACACCTCCGTACCGGTTTCACGGTCATTGCCAATCATCAGCGAAGGCTAGTTCGACCCAATTGAATCGAAAAATCCTTCCATCCTAATTGGAAATCCCTGAGACAAACACTGAGGTATGAATTCAGCGCCATCTCTGGGTTCCAGTTTAAAATGCACTCCGACTACGTGTCGACTTCAACATGAAGCCAGAAACATCTTGAAAGAGGGGCGACACCACTTGACGGAAGACCATAAAACTAATAATGAAATATGGTGGATTACGTAATCCATTCTTCCGCAATGAAACATATACAATAGGTAAAGTCTTCGGCAAGTATTCAACAAAAAACAACTACAGCCCCCTACGACCCATTGAATTATATTTGTTTAATACTTGGCAAAGTTTTCTACAAGAACCACTTTGCAATGCATTTCAAATATCAAAGCTGAAATTATTTTTCGACTTAATTGGGGGAACACCTCCGTACCGGTTTCATGGTCATTGCCAATCATCAGCGAAGGCTAGATCGACCCAATTGAATCGAAAAATCCTTTCATCCTAATTGGAAATCCCTGAGACAAACACTGAGGTATGAATTCAGCGCCATCTCTGGGTTCCAGTTTAAAATGCACTCCGACTACGTGTCGACTTCAACATGAAGCCAGAAACATCATGAAAGAGTGGCGACACCACTCGACGAAAGACCATAAAACTAATAATTAAATATGGTGGATTACGTAATCCAATCTTCCGCAATAAAACCTATACAATAGGTAAAGTCGTCGGCAAGTATTCAACGAAAGACAACTACTGTCCCCTACGACCATTGAATTATATTTGTTTAATACTTGGCAAAGTTTTCTACAAGAACCACTTTGCAATGCATTTCAAATATCAAAGCTGAAATTATTTTTCGACTTAATTGGGGGAACACCTCCGTACCGGTTTCATGGTCATTGCCAATCATCAGCGACATAATTGAATCGAAAAATCCTTTCATCCTAATTGGAAATCCCTGAGACAAACACTGAGGTATGAATTCAGCGCCATCTCTGGGTTCCAGTTTAAAATGCATTCCGACTACGTGTCGACTTCAACATGAAGCCAGAAACATCATGAAAGAGTGGCGACACCACTTGACGGAAGACCATAAAACTAATAATGAAATATGGTGGATTACGTAATCCAATCTTCCGCAATAAAACCTATACAATAGGTAAAGTCGTCGGCAAGTATTCAACAAAAAAAAACTACTGCCCCCTACGACCATTGAATTATATTTGTTTAATACTTGGCAAAGTTTTCTACAAGAACCACTTTACAATGCATTTCAAATATCAAAGCTGAAATTATCTTTCGACTTTATTGGGGGAACACCTCCGTACCGGTTTCATGGTCATTGCCAATCATCAGCGAAGGCTGGTTCGACCCAATTGAATCGAAAAATCTTTTCATCCTAATTGGAAATCCCTGAGACAAACACTGAGGTATGAATTCAGCGCCATCTCTGGGTTTCAGTTTGAAATGCACTCCGACTAAGTGTCGACTTCAACATGAAGCCAGAAACATCATGAAAGAGGGGCGACACCACTTGACGGAAGACCATAAAACTAATAATGAAATATGGTGGATTACGTAATCCAATCTTCCGCAATAAAACCTATACAATAGGTAAAGTCGTCGGCAAGTATTCAACAAAAAACAACTACTGCCCCCTACGACCATTGAATTATATTTGTTCAATACTTGGCAAAGTTTTCTACAAGAATCACTTTGCAATGCATTTCAAATATCAAAGCTGAAATTATTTTTCGACCTAATTGGGGGAACACCTCCGTACCGGTTTCATGGTCATTGCCAATCATCAGCGAAGGCTAGTTCGACCCAATTGAATCGAAAAATCCTTCCATCCTAATTGGAAATCCCTGAGACAAACACTGAGGTATGAATTCAGCGCCATCTCTGGGTTCCAGTTTAAAATGCACTCCGACTACGTATCGACTTCAACATGAAGCCAGAAACATCATGAAAGAGGGGCGACACCACTTGACGGAAGACCATAAAACTAATAATGAAATATGGTGGATTACGTAATCCAATCTTCCGCAATAAAACCAAGGAGCAAGCAATGAAAGGATTTTTCGATTCAATTGGGTCGAACTAGCCTTCGCTGATGATTGGCAATGACCATGAAACCGGTACGGAGGTGTTCCCTCAATTAAGTCGAAAAATAATTTCAGCTTTGAGATTTGAAATGCATTGCAAAGTGGTTCTTGTAGAAAATTTTGCCAAGTATTAAACAAATATAATTCAATTGTCGTAGGGGGCAGTAGATGTTTTCTGTTGAATACTTGCCGACGACTTTACCTATTGTATAGGTTTTATTGCGGAAGATTGGATTACGTAATCCACCTTATTTCATTATTAGTTTTATGGTCTTTCGTCAAGTGGTGTCGCCCCTCTTTCATGATGTTTCTGGCTTCATGTTGAAGTCGACACGTAGTCGGAGTGCATTTTAAACTGAAACCCAGAGATGGCGCTGAATTCATACCTCAGTGTTTGTCTCAGGGATTTCCAATTGGGATGAAAGGATTTTTCGATTCAATTGCGTCGAACTAGCCTTCGCTGGTGATTGGCAATGACCATGAAACCGGTACGGAGGTGTTCTTCCAATTAAGTCGAAAAATAATTTCAGCTTTGATATTTGAAATGCATTGCTAAGTGGTTCTTGTAGAAAACTATGCCAAGTATCAAACAAATATAATTCAATGGTCGTAGGGGGCAGTAGTTGTTTTTTGTTGAATACTTGCCGACAACTTTACCTACTGTATAGGTTTTAATGCGGAAGATTGGATTACGTAATCCACCATATTTCATTATTAGTTTTATGGTCTTCCGGCAAGTGGTGTCGCCCTCTTTCATGATGTTTCTGGCTTCATGTTGAAGTCGACACGTAGTCGGAGTGCATTTTAAACTGGAACCCAGAGATGGCGCTGAATTCATACCTCAATGTTTGTCTCAGGGATTTCCAATTAGGATGAAGGGATTTTTCGTTTCAATTGAGTCGAACTAGCCTTCGCTGATGATTGGCAATGATCATTAAACCGGTACGGAGGTGTCCCCCAATTAAGTCGAAAAATAATATCAGCTTTGATATTTGAAATGCATTGCAAAGTGGTTCTTGTAGAAAACTTTGCCAAGTATTAAACAAATATAATTCAATGGTTGTAGGGGGCAGTAGTTGTTTTTTGTTGAATACTTGCCGACGACTTTACCTATTGTATAGGTTTTATTGCGGAAGATTGGATTACGTAATCCACCATATTTCATTATTAGTGTTATGGTCTTCCGTCAAGTGGTGTCGCCCATCTTTCATGATGTTTCTGGCTTCATGTTGAAGTCGACACGTAGTCGGAGTGCATTTCAAACTGGAACCCAGAGATGGCGCTGAATTCATACCTCAGTGTTTGTCTTAGGGATTTCCAATTAGGATGAAAGGATTTTTCGATTCAATTGGGTCGAACTAGCCTTCGCTGATGATTGGCAATGACCATGAAACCGGTACGGAGGTGTTCCCCCAATTGAGTAGAAAAATAATATCAGCTTTGATATTTGAAATGCATTGCAAAGTGGTTCTTGTAGAAAACTTTGCCAAGTATTGAAGAAATATAATTCAATGGTCGTAGGGGGCAGTAGTTGTTTTTGTTGAATACTTGCCGACGACTTTACCTATTGTATAGGTTTTATTGCGGAAGATTGGATTACGTAATCCACCATATTTCATTATTAGTTTTATGGTCATCCGTCAAGTGGTGTCGCCCTTCTTTCATGATTTTTCTGGCTTCATGTTGAAGTCGACACGTAGTCGGAGTGCATTTTAAACTGGAACCCAGAGATGGCGCTGCATTCATACCTCACTGTTTGTCTCAGGGATTTCCAATTAGGATGAAAGGATTTTTCGATTCAATTGGGTCGAACTAGCCTTCGCTGATGATTGGCAATGAACATGAAACCGGTACGGAGGTGTTCCTCCAATTAAGTCGAAAAATAATTTCAGCTTTGATATTTGAAATGCATTGCAAAGTGGTTCTTATAGAAAACTTTGCCAAGTATTAAACAAATATAATTCAATGGTCGTAGGAGGCAGTAGTTGTTTTTTGTTGAATACCTGCCGACGACTTTACCTATTGTATAGGTTTTATTGCGGAAGATTGGATTACGTAATCCACCATATTTCATTATTAGTTTTATGGTCTTCCGTCAAGTGGTGTCGCCCCTCTTTCATGATGTTTCTGGCTTCATGTTGAAGTCGACACGTAGTCGGAGTGCATTTTAAACTGGAACTCAGAGATGGCGCTGAATTCATACTTCAGTGTTTGTCTCAGGGATTTCCAACTAGGATGAAACGATTTTTCGATTCAATTGGGTCGAACTAGCCGTCGCTGATGATTGGCAATGTCCATGAAACCGGTACGGAGATGTTCCCCCAATTAAGTCGAAACATAATTTCAGCTTTGATATTTGAAATGCATTGCAAAGTGGTTCTTGTAGAAAACTTTGCCAAGTATTAAACAAATATAATTCAATGGTCGTAGGGGGTAGTAGTTGCTTTTTGTTGAATACTTGCCGACGACTTTACCTATTGTATAGGTTGTATTGTGGAAGATTGCATTACGTAATCCACCATATTTCATTATTAGTTTTATGGTCTTCCGTCAAGTGGTGTCGCCCCTCTTTCATGATGTTTCTGGCTTCATGTTGAAGTCGACACGTAGTCGGAGTGCATTTTTAACTGGAACCCAGAGATGGCGCTGAATTCATATCTCAGTGTTTGTCTCAGGGATTTCCAATTAGGATGAAAGGATTTTTCGATTCAATTGGGTCGAACTAGCCTTCGCTGATGATTGGCAATGTCCATGAAACCGGTACGGAGGTGTTCCCCCAAATAAGTCGAAAAATAATTTCAGCTTTGATATTTGAAATGCATTGCAAAGTGGTTCTTGTAGAAAACTTTGCCAAGTATTAAACAAATATAATTCAATGGTCGTAGGGGGTAGTAGTTGTTTTTTGTTGAATACTTGCCGACGACTTTACCTATTGTATAGGTTTCATTGCGGAAGATTGCATTACGTAATCCACCATATT
This sequence comes from Chrysolina americana, assembly GCA_958502065.1. Taxonomy (NCBI): domain Eukaryota; kingdom Metazoa; phylum Arthropoda; class Insecta; order Coleoptera; family Chrysomelidae; genus Chrysolina; species Chrysolina americana. The sequence goes on from OY293412.1 coordinate 57,983,521, forward strand.
TCATTATTAGTTTTATGGTCTTCCGTCAAGTGGTGTCGCCCCTCTTTCATGATGTTTCTGGCTTCATGTTGAAGTCGACACGTAGTCGGAGTGCATTTTAAACTGGAACCCGGAGATGGCGCTGAATTCATATCTCAGTGTTTGTCTCACGGATTTCCAATTAGGATGAAAGGATTTTTCGATTCAATTGGGTCGAACTAGCCTTCGCTGATGATTGGCAATGTCCATGAAACCGGTACGGAGGTGTTCCCCCAATTAAGTCGAAAATTAATTTCAGCTTTGATATTTGAAATGCATTGCAAAGTGGTTCTTGTAGAAAACTTTGCCAAGTATTAAACAAATATAATTCAATGGTCGTAGGGGGTAGTAGTTGTTTTTTGTTGAATACTTGCCGACGACTTTACCTATTGTATAGGTTTTATTGCGGAAGATTGCATTACGTAATCCACCATATTTCATTATTAGTTTTATGGTCTTCCGTCAAGTGGTGTCACCCCTCTTTCATGATGTTTCTGGCTTCATGTTGAAGTCGACACGTAGACGGAGTGCATTTTAAACTGGAACCCGGAGATGGCGCTGAATTCATATCTCAGTGTTTGTCTCAGGGATTTCCAATTAGGATGAAAGGATTTTTCGATTCAATTGGGTCGAACTAGCCTTCGCTGATGATTGGCAATGACCATGAAGCCGGTACGGAGGTGTTTCCCCAATTAAGTAGCAAAATAATTTTAGCTTTGATATTTGAAATGCATTGCAAATTGGTTCTTGTAGAAAACTTTGCCAAGTAATAAACAAATATAATTCAATGGTCGTAGGGCGGCAGTAGTTGTTTTTTGTTGAATACTTGCCGACCACTTTACCTATTGCATAGGTTTTATTGCGGAAGATAGGATTACGTAATCCAACATATTTCATTATTAGTTTTATGGTCTTCCGTCAAGTGGTGTCGCCCTTCTTTCATGATCACAACACCCCTCATCCGTATTCAATATCAAGAGTTTGTGCTCACCCCCGTTAAGGGTTTCAAGTTACGGGGATGAAAGGAGCAGAAAAAATGTTTTCCCTCGAATCAGAAATTGACAGGTCCGAGCGATTTTCCACATTTTCATTTTAACGTCTGAAATTCGAGGTGTTGAGTTTTCGTTGGGCCACACTGTATATTCTCAGTTTGAAAAGTCTGATGTTTCCATCTTCACCATCAATTGTGTCATCAACTCGCTAGTGGTCAATTCAATTACTTTTTATTATCGTTACCAATAAAAACAATATTTCAGATTTCAACCATTTTACTAAATTTTCTTTTGTTTTGATCCAAAATAATTTGCCCTAAATTGTTCCTGCACATCCATTTTGTTTTTGATTCGATGCTTCCTACGTCTGTTCAATGATTAAAAGGCTGTTTGGTATCCAGTAAAGTTGGTTTAGTTATCAGAGTAAATCGTCCTTAGTCTTCTACGTCTTGATATGAATCGTCGGAAAGCTCGTGTAGCACTGTCAGTGCTTAATGTTGTCACGAGTCCCAGATGCAGAGCTCGATAAAATGCGCAGGTGGAAAATTCAACTCAAAGTCTGTCGTGTTTTCTTGGGAAACAGTGGTCCAAAAGAATCAGTAACCGTGATTTTTAAATGAGATAATACAATAAGTACTCTGTTTCTTGGTAGAGATACCGGTAGACTACTCGTTTATTTTATGTTTAATCTTTGGCAACTGCACATTTTGATTTGATAGGAAACAGTGTGGGATAACAAAAATTTTCAATTTTATTCAGTGGTTTTTGTTACCACTCTCAAGATGTCATTGTCATGTCTGAATGGCATGACGGAAGAAATCAGTTGCATCGAATCATTTGTGAAACTTTTCTGCTGTACACACATTCAGCTGTGCTTCGTGTAGTTCTTTAAACTGTAACATACGTTTTTCCTTTCACTTCTTGGATTTTTAGTATCATAGAAATATTTTCATAAATCAATTTGTCCATCTGCTCAAATAAAAGGAAACTAATATGAGCCCAAGGAAAGTTTTCTCATTCATACCTTTTCCTCGATCAAATTTTTGATTTGGTGGTGGCTGAAATTGGTATTTTCTTATCAACCAATTTCGACCCTTCTACCAACAAGACCTGAGCAACTTTGTTGCAGGATAGCCCCTGGAAGGCCAATCAGCTGGGTTGATAATTCTGGATACAGAATTTCAGGCAGTAGTATTGGTCAGCTTGTGCACTTCCTAACAACTAGTGTTTTTTTTTTCAGTTTTCTTTTAGCCTCATGCAAGTAAAGACAACCATGGGATTAGACCAGGGATAGAAAGGAATATTTTGATAGTTGTTTATTTTTAAATAGAAGCAATTCTAGCATATAGAAGTTCAATTCTTGGAATCGAAATATCTTGTGGTTTTGGTAAAAAAAAACATCTAGATATGCTCAAGAAAGAAGGGCAGATCAGATCGTTCAAAAATGATGCTTCTATGGAACCTTTTAGTCGAATTAAATGTATCATTTAAGTTCACTGCAGCAAAAGTTTTGAGAGTAATAGGCTGGTAATGACAAACCAAGTGAATCAAATATTCTATTGGTTAGGGATAAAACCAATTTTATTTTGATGGTTTTTATGTCAACTTGTTTTACATTATTTGATTAAAATGTATACCTTTCTCTAAACACTGATTCAGTCATGGAGTATCTCTTTCTGTGGCGGCTGCATCAGACATTGGTCGTAACTTAGTTGTGGTACTGAACAGTTTTACCATGTGACGATAGTATGAGCACCATTATTCAATTATCTCTTGTATTATGCCTTTTCGCAACCGTTCTTTGAAGATTTGATCGTATTCATTATCGTCTCTCAGGATGACTATACCAATATCTGCAAATGTCCTTCGTTGTATGTCGTGCTATTCAGAAGGTATCATAGTCACGTGGTTGGTATTTCAGTTCATCTGTACTTATAGATAAGATGAAAGAAGGAGAAAATCTGAATTCACCTTGCTATCCAAGTTGAATTAAATCATTTCACACTAGAATCGAAATCATCATCTACTCTGACTGGTAATATGAATTATTAAAATATGCTCGCTTTGTTCGTTACTGTATAGCTCAAGGAAAGAGACACGACTTGTTTATGAGAATGATACGCCATCGTATTGAAAATAAATAAGTTTCAATCTGTTGATCAAATTGAAATATTTGTGAATGATTGGGTAAATTTAATATATTTCTACATTATACTATTTAATATAGTGCCTTTGTACCTACCTAATGAAAATAAAACAGTTCGACTGTCGAAACTTTTTATATCGATATTTAATTACATACCCTTCAAATTTATTTCCTTTCTGGACTTCTGATAACTTGCAATAATGGACATCAATATTTCAAGTTTCTCCATTCAAACTAATTTTAGAGTTACATGAGGAATGTGTAAATACTCCCAATTTCTATTAAATCAATAAATTAATTCTCATTATGCACAATGGTGTTTAACGCTATCCATTTTTATTCAAGTAAGATAGCTCAACAGCAACCCAATCACTATGACCGCATTAGAAGGTACACTATCGAAATCAAACGACTCCAGCCCACGACCAGATACAATACCCCATTCATTCATTCGAAAACTAATAGGAAACTGAAAGTGATACCTTCTCCTCGTTCTGAACGGAATATACCTCTCCCTGCAATTTGCTAACAGATGGTTAGGAGCAATTAATGGTAGTACCTATATTTAAATCGAATGGAAACAAATAAGAACCAAACTCGTACAGACTAATATCTCTTACATGTACCATGTGCAAACAACTCTAAAAAGTGATAAATGCAAGACTTGTTTATTTCCTGGAAACGAATGACCTCGTCGTTCCAGAACAAAGAGAGTTTCGAAAAAATAGATCTTCTCTAGATAACCCGGTCAACTTAGAAACAGACATACAAAAAGCATTTGCAAATAAACAAAAACTCATGTCAGTTTCTTTCGAACGTGGGTATGGAAATACAATGTTCTCAAGCAATTACTCCAGTGGGGAATCAAAGGAAGCCTTCTGGCATTCGTAGAACACGTTTTTGTCGAATTGAACAAAAACACAAAGAAACAGTACTCCGCAGGAATCGTCCCTTAGTGTTACTCTCTCCTCAGTGGCTATCAACAATATAGTTGATAATATTAGGGCACCACTCAAAGCGAACCTTTATACAGACGACTTGGTATTCTATATTAGTATTAAAAATGTACATTCGTCAGCCAAACTCCTCCAAGCCGCCATTTTCAATCTCGAACATTGGCCCAAACAAAACGGATTTCATTCTCCACCTCGAAATCATAATGCATGCTTTGGACTGAAACAGGTAATATCGATCACCCCACAATAACACCCGACAATCATCAACTGGAATTCGTGAAAGACTTCACTTAGTCTCACCTTCGATACTAGACTTCAGTGGACAAAATATGTAAACAGTCATGTCAAAGTGGACCTAACTTGATGAAAATCACAGCGAGTCAATCTTGAGGGGCAGATTTCACAACACTTATGTCTATATACTGAACAAAAATATGATCAAGGTTATGAGCTGAGTAAATTTTAAAGTAAAGATACAGATGAAGAAAACTGAGCAAGCTGGGCCTTATCATGCAATGCAACAGCAAATCAATAATTCACAGTCAAACACACACTGCTGTCAATAATTCTGTTCATGAGGGAAGTCTCCGATCAAATAACATAACCTAGATGAGTAACTCGCCGCACACGCCTTAAGATTTGTTAGTAAGGGACATCTTCCCCCAATGGCAGTGTAATGCGTTGTTAACAAAAATATTGAGGTTCAATAAAATAGAATTAATGGAAAGCCAATATGGAATGGAAACCTGAAATTATGATGAAATAATCTCCACAGGATTTTGAGAACAGCCGATGTTCTAATTGACATGTTTTTTCATAATTCATTAATTTTTCTCTTTTCCCATTTGATTTCCCTTTCTCGATAGTTACGACACTGGTAGCTTCAAATGATTGTTCTGTCAAATATCAAATGCAGCGTTATCGTACTGACAAGACTATATCGAGAACGAAGAATCTCCGTTCGGCGATGGAAATACTATCGTTTTTACATGCTCCCAACAAGCTGCAATGAACGTTTCAATTGCCTCCTTATTGTTATATATTTCATCCAAGACAGTATTTTTGGGTTTTCGTTTGCATGAATCTACCCGACAGATATCAAAATCTAGCTGACGTGCTTATTGTATCCTTAAAAAATTGCGACATGGCAATGATGTCATGATTTGAGAGATAACATGAAAAGATGTTACCTTCAGTTCCATTTGAGTATTACTTATCTAGGTTGTGTTACTTGATCGGAGAGTAAAGTTCATTCATCCAAAACTTCCAGAAATTTTACATTTCAATTATATACTATAATATGGGCCGCAGTGGTCATGATGGTAGAGCGCTAGTCAATCAATCAGAGGGACGTGGGTTCGATTTCCGCCTGGTCACTGGTCCCGTGCTAGGAATCGCACGTAAGACCTCGTTAATCCTTAGCTCGCACAAGTTTTGACTTTTGAGGGCTGTCATTCGTAGGGGGATGACAGCTGATTTTTTTTTATTTAATTTTTTTTAAATATATTGACTATATTGAACTGCATTATGTCACTAAAATACAATTACATAACGATGTCATTATGAAATGTTAGCAGGAAAAATTCATTGATGAATAGATGTATTTCCAAAAACCGGTTTTTAATTCTGATATTTGCCATACGTAAAGCAAGTAAAGAATCAATCGTTCCTGAAATAATTCACGTTATGTAGTTACGATATCAAATATCCTCTTACATTCGAAGTGTTGTATTGTGAAAAACACATTGGTATACAATGAACCCTGTACCCAAAAACTCCATAAACAATAAACTCCATTGCTAAAAAACTTATGAGGTGGATAATTTTATCAGCTCTGGATATATGAGTGCTCCTTTTGGCAAAATAACTGTAAATCTTCAATCAAAATTGGTATCGATTCCGCATCAACATAAACCGGCACCAAACACAATGTTCCGTATCTGATTTATGCCGTAAAAACATAAAAACGAAACGAAATACAAAGAGAACGAGTGCACTGGATGTGATTTATCTAAATGAATAAATTCATCGACGTGGATTGTGTTGAGAGTCATGTACATCCAGCTTAACGTACAGGTACTGTGGAACAAAACAATGAACTGAATAATCAAATAATCGCCGCTAGCGACGTTCGGTTTTTAAGATCAAACGAATTGGTCATACTGAAGAAGGGTCATATCTACTTTTCAAAATTTTTCATAAGAGATAAAAAACTTTTGTCTTTAATACTATTTGCAAATAATATCTAGTGACTTGTTTTTTTACTTCAAAAATTAATTTTGAAGATAAAAAATATTGAAAAATAATGTATGGAATTAATGCGTCTAGGCGGGTTGAACGTAAAACCGGCATAAAGTTAAATTGTCAAAAAAGTGGATGTGACTCCTTTTCAAAATGATCGATTCAACCGGAGTAAGCAGTTGCTGATTAGTATCTTCCGAAAACTTCTGAGGGTTGCTCGTAAGAGAGCAGCCGGTTGACGGATACAACGAATTCTAATAAAAAAATTCTAATTGAATACATTTTAATTGGACAAATTCTAATCACTTGATCACGGAGCTGATTGAATGATATTTAACGAATGCTCCTTAGGCTAGATACATCATCTGTCACTTGGCTAGGCTGCGGAATATGATTATGTCATATCTGTGCATTTGACGTTTCGCTGAGCGAACCGATTTTAATCTGTTAAGGCCGATTCAGATACATGCGTGCCCACCTGCATGGACACGCATGTATCTGAATAGGCCTTTAGTTCAGCTGTCATTCACCAAGGGTATGGTTCGCAATATATATACTAGCTTAGTAATTTGACGGTTCGTTTATATCAAATTCCTGAAAAATCGGTGACTATTTCCTGAAACTTTAGTGAGTTATCTGTCACCAGATCAACCGTAATTTTTCCTTGATAGATTCGGAAACTACTTGTCAATCGACGAAAGGAAAATATGTTTGAAAGATTTATTTCAAAATACTCAAAATATTGACTGAAGAAAAGTGACAACGGGTCCGTATATGTGGAGCCTTAGAATTTATAAACTGCTAAGTATCGAGCTGAAAATTTCGGCGATGTACGGACCATACCCCAAACCAGAGGTGACCAAATACGATTACAACTTGTCTGGATGAATTCAATGTCTGAGTTTGCTCCTGTGTAATCTCAGACGAAAATTATATGCAAAATTCATAACGAAATTCCTATAATGCTTTTACGGGCACCAGTATGGAAGCACTTATTATTATTGATGGATGGAAAATATACATTTTTTGTATTATCTCACATACACTATACCTATACACCGCTGAGGTTGATGAAAAAACTCGAAAATGTCCGGAAAACATCGATGGCAATGGACATCACTTTTTAAATAATCTTTGATTCGTTCAATTATTTGAACAATACCGTCTTCAGTTCACCAAAATATTTCATTGTTTCCTTGAAAACATCGCATCGCGAGTCTTAGATGTGCCCATGACCGGTTATATCCTCACGATGCCGAAATGAGCACGATAACATGCAGTGAATGACAACATGCATCGAATGGACATCCACTGGATGTCCAGTTGCGTCCATTGATCTCCCATAAAAGTTTTCCATAAGTCAAAAAAAAATGGATTTGAAATTTCATGTATGTGTCCCATGGACGTCAGCTAACCTTGTTTCGTCCATAAAGGTCCGGAATATGTACTAATATATGTTCAGTGAATGTACAGCATCTTATGGATATGAATGTTTGGCAATAGTACACCAAATAATCAGATACATCAAATATAACATCCCACGTTCATACGCCAAGCATGTACAATGAACGTACATGAAAAACGACCATTGGACGTATAATATGTTGAATTTTAAATACATTCTCTGGATATTCATAAAGGTCCTGAACGAGCACATGTACGGTCGATATACCTATGTCTAGTAGAAACTCAGCAAGGATATGTGACGTCCACTTGCAACCACATACATCCGTTGAAATGTCCAGATATACATACACTCCAAGTCCAAAACATATATTTCTAGGGCGTATCCTTTGGAATATAATGAAACTTTTCCCTTATAAACATGTGTTCTAAAATGCAACCCTCCCAAGCAGACATCGCATGTTGACAAAAAAAGCGTGTGTCTTGAACTGTGGCCACAAATGTTCATAACTTTTTTAGAAAATTTACTGGCCCTTGGTATTTTTGCCGCTCAATCAATTCCTTGCCTAAAAAATGGTAACCGATTCAAAGAGGGTTGTCTAGTATTTCTAAAGCAAAAATTACCATCCATAGGTTCATTAAAGTAAGTACTCGAAATGCTCCTTATCCTTCTTCGCAAAGACTGACGTACGCGTTCTATAACTCCAAGAGTATTTCTTTTATATACAAAGCCATCAATGATCCGTTGACGAAGTACTTCAATGCATGAAAGGCACCGGCCTTGCATCAGAACTAGGCTCTACAAATACCTCTAGAAAAAAGTCTAGGGAGTTTGAATCTGGTGAGCGGGGAGGTCAAGGAATTGAACCTGCTCTTCCAATCGAAGAATTCGGAAACCGATTGAAGTTTAACGAAAATAAGGTGGAGTCCCATCGTACATAAATCATAGACGCCGACTAATCATTTAAAAGGTACTTATTCTGAATACTCTTCTATATTGTTTTGTGAGAAGTGTAAGTTTATGTAGCCATTCGAAATTATCAGAAAAAGATCCATTTATTCAATTTTCCACTTAATACAGACGCTAGCTACCGTTCTGTATTTTTTTCAGGTCCACGAGATAACTCATTTGTAGTAAATTTCAAGGTTTACGAAACAAGATCATCCTTGGAAATGACCAGATTTTTTCAAGCCCATTCACACATTAAATATACGTCCAATTTGATCGTTTTTGCTCAAAATAAAACTGAAAATAAAAAAGCAATTTTGTCTGAAGTTTAAATTTCATATCATACTGACTGTGGCAACATTGTTTGTCCCAACATGTGATGCACGATCACACATGATAGTCAATACAAATTTATTGTTAATGTTCGAACCGATTTATTTTTTGTTTTGACTAGTGGTGTAATATAAGTGAGTGGCGTTTTACAAATATGGGAAAATATTGAACTTTCTCCGCGGCGTAATGCCGCAGAATTTAATTATCAAATTGTGCATTATTTTTCAACAACATAATGTTGGCTCGAGGAAAATGGTTACAGCACACCAAAATCTTGACTACGCTGGATCTGAATATCATGTCCAATATCTTCTTATATTTTTCCAGTCCAGCCCATCAATCACAGGATGATTTTGGGATTGTCAGATCCACATGATTCTGGTCCGCCATCTCCATTAGTCGGTTTATCTCGAGAATACTCTTTGGTAACCAGATGTTTCTTTGGCCCTTTTTGAACAGTAGCACCACTCCAACTCCTGGGTTTTGTTTCCGTAGTTTCTGTAGTCGACCGAACTTCTTGAAAAATATAACGGCAATGCCTCTGGACATTTGGAAATATTCTGTCACACAGCTGACGCATAATTGGCAGGCACCTTGAAAAGTCGCATTGCTCTTCTCGAGTTACCCCATGTAGAACGTTCTATCCGATCGAGTACAAGAACTTGAATTTTTAGAACGTCATTTCATCCTTCGCTGGTCTGAGAGTGCAGACTTCATCATAGTTTCCAGCGTAAGAGGACAGACAACCTATTGTAATTGTTGAAATTATTATTTCCGTCAACCGGCTGCAGCTCCACCAGCACGAATTTCAAAAGTCTTCGGAAGACTTGTGCGAGCTAGGAAAGGCTTACCTTTAAACATGTGATGCCATGCACGAGACCAGTGAACATGCTGGGAATCGAACCCACTTTCCTGTGAATGAGAGAAGCGCTGTACCATCACATCCTCTTCATGATCTTATATGGACCTTGCCATAAGATCCGCAAATTTGGTGATAGTCTACGACGCCTTTTGGGGTTGTACAGTTGAACCAGACCACTAACCTGAAATCCTCCAGCATTGGCCTTGATGCCATAGTTCTCCTTCATTCTGTCACTTGCACTTTGGATGTTCAAAAGGACTCGTTCATGAATGTCGTCTATTCTCTGCTTTTCATTGCTGACGTTGTCATCTCTCGCAGCATTGGCTTCGATGTCATGGGTCTTGTCACTTGCACTTTGGATGTTCAAACGGACTCGTTCATGAATGTCGTACTTTGCTGACGTAGTCCTCTCTCTCGAAGTGTCTTGTCCTGGTGGCGTCCCAAACTTCAGGTCACAGGAGTTTGGCCGGTGATTCATGTACTGCGGAACGATATAGGTCAACAGGAAAAAATGGATGTACTACCTTGGACAGGTTCCTCGTTTTATTCATCTTCCCCACAATTCCATCGGATCGTGGATGTAGAACCGTGGTTCTCGTCTTTTGGACGTTCAGCATCTGATACATATTTTGGAACAGGAAATCTGAAACGACATCAACCAAGACGTCCGCAACGGTGAGGGTTTCCTGGTTAAGTGGTCCATCACCATAAGGATGTACTCATTCCCGTAGTCAGATTGTGAAAACAGACCTGCAATGTTAATGACAATCCTTCCAAATAGGCTGCCCACGTTGTATTGATAAATCGGAGTCTCAAGTCGTGTTCGAGGTCCATTGCTGGCAGCGCATACATCACACTTCCTGCACCAGTCCTTGATCAAGTTGGCAACTGGTCCAGTAAAACCGTTGCCTCAGTTTCTGGACGGTCTTCCTTACTCCCAGATGTTCTACGGTGACCTTATCATGGATTTTTTGGTGTTCTTACTGTCTTCTGCTCCTGGGTATTATTCAGATTCTTCGCCAAGAAGAGTTAACGTATTAGATGTATTTATTGCATCAACAAAACTACATATTTTACGAGATTTTTTATAGTTTACATACAATATTATTCCTTTATCCGAAGAATTAGTTCCGAATTGCAACTGTGGTAAATGTTTACGTAGAAAGAGTGTCACATAACTGGAATAAATTGAGTACATTAAGAATATTTGTATACAAATATCATATTTTCTGTTATAATATATGACTAACCTATATATAAATCAAACTGGCCATGTTTGGACCTGGTAACCATATGAAACTGAATATGTACGACTAAGACAATATTATGCCACAAAAATACATCTTGGACCTCTCAAAAACACAGGATGTTACCTATCGGAATAGTTAGTCATTCCGGTCCATACATTTACGGCAAACTGCTCCTGATTACGGTTTTGTCTGATCTTGTGCGGATTTTCTACAGCCCATACATGAATATTGTGGGAATTCACTGTCCCATCACGTTTGAAATTAGCCACGTCAGTGAAAAGGATGCATTATGAAAAATTCGGATCTCTTTCGTACTTTTCAAGTACTCAGCCCCAAAACTGAACAAGGTGTAGGTATAAACTATTTCGTGCAAATCACCTAAATCCCGGGATATTTGCCTTGTGCTTGATCCAGGATTTTCTTCAATGATGTTTTCCATTTTAACGCACAAGACACAAAACAAAATTTACACTCAACTGAAAAATAGAAACATCACACTTACATATAAATCAAAGTTCTATAACAATTGACAATATTCCACTGGCTAACGGTGATCGTTTTTTCTGTCAGGTTGGTGATAAATATTGTTTTTAATTGTTTGAAACACTGTATATTAACTGACATGTGTCAACACTGTGAAGTGCCAAATTCATATTTTTCAAATTTGAATTATGTGAAAAAATATTATATATAAATATCATCTTGGGCTTAAAATCGAGCTTGATGGAAATATTGTTTTCCATCTTGACGAAATATATACGATTATATAAAAAATAACAAATTCACGTATTTTCAACAAATAAAGAGCTGGCGCAAAATTGGTTGTTCCATTTGAATCTTCCTGCCCACGAACTAGAATTCCTTGATCGAAAAAAAAATTGCGGAGATCATTCCAGGAAAGTGAAAGAAGCGGAAGATCCCGTTTTTGTTGAAACGTGATGATGAGTTCACTCTCATATCGTATTTGAATGAATTACTTCAAAATTTGAGAAAACACTCTATTTGCCCCCTTTCTAGATTCCATATCTGAAAATGATCCTACCTGATACTTCAACCAAATAAGGAGAAATGAGAGATAATTCTGTTTCTTGTGAGACTGAATTTGGTAAGATTTACTTTTGTAACCCATCTGATATTGTTGATTTGACGATATTTGAAACATTTTCTAGGAAGTATAACTGAAAAACCTAATACTGTCGGTTATGTAGGAAGATGGCCCATATCTCACGGAACCTATGGATCAGTCTGTTGATTGTTTTAATTCTGTAGATGGTTAGTTGCCAGGTGCTGTACTTACTATAAGAACAGAATAAATAGTTTCATTTGTAGATTCTAATAATAGTGAGAATAATGAACACCTTGTACCAGACCTGAAGGTAATTTGTGCAGGAGTGTCCCATATTGAAACCCTTTGTTATTCCGGATACTATTATTTCCCTAAAGTTGGTAAGTTTTTTATTGTTGCTACGGAGAATAAGTTGAAGGAGTATATTTTTTTTCAGAAAAAAACACCAATGGAAACAACTTCAAAATTCTAAAAGTTTAGAGGAAGATGAATTAATATTTCTTACGGGGATCTTCGATAAATCTAGTTACCTCTGTGAACCTGAAATTGGTATGTCAAGTGATTTTGCAGTTGCTATCAAATATAAGGAGTTTTGTTTAGAAGCTACATCTCAAGAAGTTGGTCCTGGTTCTACTTGTAGAGATAATGAGGAAGTTTCTAAATTTGATAGCAACTTCAAAATTACTTGATATACCAATTTCAGGGTTACAGAAGCAACGGGACTCACTTAAGATCTCCGTATGAAACATTAATTCATCTTCCTCTTCAATTGTGGGATTGGAGTTGTTTTCTTCAGTGGTCTTTTCTGGAAAAAATAAAAACCCTTCAACTTATTCTCCATGGTAACATTGAAAAACTTACCAACTTCAGGGCAATAACAGTATCCGGAATCACAAAGGGTTTCAATATGGGATACTCCTGCACAATTTCCTTCAGGTCTGGTACAACGTTCACATTCTCACTATTATTAGAATCTGGAAAAAAAGTATTAATTCTGCTTTTATAGTGAGTACAGCACCGGCAACTAACCATCTTCAGAATTAAAACAGTCAACAGACTGATCCACAGGTTCCGTGTGATATAGGCTATCTTCCTCTACATAACCGATAGTAGTTTTAAACGATTTTAAACAATTTTTATAAACATAACCGATAGTATTACTTTTTTCAGTAATAATTTCTATCAAATTTTTTTTCAAATATAGTCAAATCACCAATATCAGATGAGTTACTAAAGTAAATCTTACCAAGTTCAGAGTTAAAAGAAACAGAATCTCATTTCTCTTTCTTTGGTTGAAGTATCAGGATCATTTTCTGATTTGGAATCTAGGAAGGAGGCAAATAAAGTATATTCTCAAATTTTGAATTTATTCATTCGAATATAACGTAAACGGTATCTTCCGCTTCTTCAACCTTTCACTTTCCTGGAAATGATTACCGCATATTCTTTTCCGATAAAAGAATTCTAGTTCGTCTGTAGGTAGATTCAAAAGGAACAACCATTTTTGCGCAAGTTCTTTATTTGTTGGAATGATAATTTTTTTTTTGTATAATTGTATACATTTCCTCAAGATGGAACAGAACATTTCCAACAATATAACAGGATAACATTTTTATATAAAATTTATTCAGATAATTTTAAACAAAAAAATATGAATTTGACACTTCACAATGTTGACATATATCAGTTAATATACAGTGTTTCAAACAATTTAAAACAACATTTATTACCACCATGACAGCAAAAAAACATTCACCGATAGTCAGTCTGTGGAATATTGTCAATTTGAACGTCTAAAATTTCAGATGGGAGAACGAGTCATGAAAAACGTTGCTAGCTCTGCCTCTACTACAAACGTATTTTTGTATATAACGTAAAGTTAATAAATATCTGCCTATGTTCTCATCTATTCAATAATATTTTCAAATTTTACAATATCATATCTTTATGAAATCTATTTGAAATGTAATTTTCCGTTCAACTCGTTTCCACAATTTGGTAATTTCCTAGCAGTAATATTAGACATCATTCGTAATGAACCTTCAATATTCTAAACTTTCGGTCGCTCCCTTACACGAGATACTATGAATGGAATTTTATACCTTTATCGAAGTAGAAATGTTGGTTTCACGATCACGCTCCTACCATAGTAAATTCATTTTTACTACTGTTATCTCCTGACCTGTTTAAAAGTGATTCTTTCAGGTAGATTAGGTGCAGTATGCATGGGGGAAATAGGATCATTCGATTTCATGGCAATTTCACTACCAGAATTCCATTACCTCCTAGAGACTGAGAAATGCAAGAGAGGACTACGGGAGAACATGAATGTTTATACGCTGTTGATCTGATTCAATAAGTCATTGAGATTCCAACTATACTATACAACTATACAAGAGGTCCATCTCACTGATAATTGGCAGTTATTGTGTACAATTATTTTATGCATACAAAATCCAATGAATATCCCATATACATTTTTATGTGAGATGTGCATAACATTTCTGATGATTGCTGTATTGAAACTGCATCTTTTTTATAAGTTATTCTTCAAAATTTGTCTTCAATTCACATTGACATGAACGATGAACAGCAGTTTCATAGTGGGCCAATACAGATATTCTAACGAACATGGTGTTCAATAGGAACAGTGAATTGATCAAGAAACGTAGTCAAACATTGAGAAAAATGTACAGCTATAGTAGAAATAGCCACTTTCATTTTATTTCTCAATCTCGAATATTGTTATTGTAGTCTAGAATTTCTCAAATATTCTTAGATATGAAGTAATATGGGGAGGATATGAGACAGTAAAGTAATGGAAACTTGAAATAAATCATTGTTGAAAGCAACTGAAGAGCACGCATTGTAGTGTCAAGTGTATTTGTGAACTGTCATGTGTAGTACCAGTTTTGTGAATCAGACTTTCGCCCTATGATAACAATGGCAGTTATTCAGTACAAGTCACTCATTATAAGACCAACAATTATGACGAGATGGCGACATCCGTAGAAATTCTCGAGTTTCTGAAATAACGAGGAGCTACAAATGAACAGAAAAAGAGAGGCAGTCATCCAAACAAAACTAGACCAAGAGGATAAGAAAATAAAAAAAAAAGTGAAAAGTTTTAACAAATATTTGAAAACTTTCGATATTTTCCAGCAATTACAACATGGTGAACTTTCCCAACGAACAGCCATAGTCAACAGTACTTTCAGATTTCAGTCAAAGAAAAAGTCAACGCAAAAGTTCAGGAATTGAAAATTGAATTCCAAGAGATAAGACTTCAGGTCCAACAGTCAGGAGCCGATTCTAAAGAGTCAGCAACGGGACCTCCATATGTTGGATAAAAAGTAAACGAAGAAGTGAAATAGATCAAGGAGTCGATATCCTCTGTAAAAAATATATAATTGTTAAAGTTGTTATAACCGTCATACGGCTGCACCTTCTTGACCACAACCCTCAGAAGTCTTCGATAGACTTGTGCGAGTTAGGTAAGGCGTAGCCATTACTTTTCAACGTGTGATGCCATGCGCGAGACCAGTGATCATGCTGGAAATCGAGCTCAAGCCCCTGTGGTTGAGAGGCGAGCGCTATATCATCGAGACCACCTCGGCCCATCTTTCCCATTAATGAATATTTATTTTCACCGACATATCCAAAGTATACAAGGTAAGACCCTGAGACCTCTGATATTTTATGGATAGTCTCTTCAGGCTATGAATCATTTTGAATCAACAGCAACCGTAAACAGCTGGTCCCTTGAGGAAACGGTAATTCCACTAGTCCTACAACTACGAGGCAAAACATTAGATATTGTAAACATTCCCGATAGTGAGCAAAGAGAATGTTCCATAATCGTTGAAGCTCTGGAGATCAGATATAAGCAGCATTAACTCATACAAGTGGACCAGAGCCAACTTAGAGTCGATAACAAAAACCCAACAGAAGTCTGCAGGTGTGCAACTTTTCAAGTAACTTGTAAGGTCTAGCTGCCCTCTCGTCTAGATTCAGAAAAAGCTGGCGTAGGAATTTCGATCAACTAGAACCAGACAGATCCCATGAACGGAAAATGGTTATGATTTCCACTGCACCTTGCTCATCACCTTTCAATCGCTTCTGTTCACCTCTCTCGTGCGATCCTCGCCGAACACTGTTTCTCCTAGCTCCCTTCTCCTATCAATTTTCTCATGTATATTGGGTTGCCTGACTAGAAGGTACCATAGATAAGTATATCGGACGCACGCCCAACCCAATAAAATTTAGCAGTTTTGAGAATGCTATAAAGTGCCTAGTGCTTAGTGCTTCCCCGACTAGAATTACATTCTGAAAGTGCTTAATAATCGCGAGCATTTTATAAATAAAAGTCTTGGTGCTCGAGATTTCGGAGCACTTTTCAAGAGTGTTTAGTGCATGCTCTAAGCACTTTTTGTCAGTGCTCGGCCTAAGTACTTTTAAACAGAAGTTGATAAGTTGATAAGCTGTACTTAATGTTAACATTTTGGAGGAAGAATTGGTGAGAAAAGTAAAAAGTTCGAATATAAATTTTTTTCAAAATTTGGTGGATGATGTGGTGTTAACCTGCAACAACAATACCACTGGCAAGAAATACCACTTGAATTTTTGTGATTTTATCGCTCGCTAGTATTGTATTATAGCCATGTTACAAGGAACAGGTTTCGGTTTAAGCTAATTCGCTGATTCGCTATTTTGACCTTTACATTCCAACTGAAATAACCAGCTTGGGCGATAATACCGTTTTGTTCTCGAAAGAAATGAATAGGAGGGAGGCTCTTAAACACCAATAACTTGTAACGGAGTTAATATTTTATTTTTCAGTTTCTTCTCGATAAGCGAGTTTTCAAAGCAAGCAAAAGCTCTCCAAATGGGTTAATTGATTCTCCGTTAATTTTAATTTTAGGAAATTCATCATCTGACATGATTCATCTGGTGAAGATCTAGGTTCATTCACATAATTCAGATCCGTACACCACCCTTGCGAATTATTACTCCCCCCTATCGGAATGTGTGGTAGGCTCGATTCAAAATAACCATCCGTTTCGCACAAGGAGTTTCGATAGACAGCAGCTGACGGAAAGGGTCAGTATGTTGTCCCGCTGAGAGAGGGCGCAACTCGCACAACATAAAATTTCGCACAGACCCAGGAGTCAAATAGTAAAACGAGATTACCATCAACAAGTTGTGAACCGACCGACTTCATAGCTCAGCTAGGCAATCAACGCCTACGAGCAAACCATAAAGAAATAGTGGTGTGTTGTGCCCAGGGTCCAGTACCAGACCGCCGTCCGTTACCAGAAGGCAGCAGAGTAGTGGTGAGCAAGTTTGGTGAAAGATATTATTTTCAGGTCGGGACGCGTTTAGTGTTTCAGTTTGTTTCCACGGGATACTGAATACGTGGAGACTACCGCCAGCCCGGGTACAGTATATTAAGTTGGGTTTCCACGTGGCACTGAATCTGTAGAGGTAAACTTTATAGTACCAGCGATCAGAATGTGTTCGGTGTTCCAGTTGGATTTCCACGCGATACCTAATCTGTAAAGACCTCCGCCAGCACGGGTGCAGTGTTTTAGTTGGATTTCCACGTGACACGGGATCTGGGAAGGCCGTTTCATTTAATAGAGGAGTAGGGCTTTCATGGTAACATTCGCTTTGCTCAGTGTTGGTTTTTAATACCCGCTTTGATTTTCCCTCTAGCCGTATTTAAGTGCTTTGCAGTAAGTTAGTAACCCGTAGCTCTAGAGTAGTTTTTTTAATAAACAATATTTGTGGATGCTAATTGTTGTTTGATTTAATTCACTGTGAATTAATATAATTTCTGACTCCATAACTGAATAACTGATCTTCATTGTTTTGTGAAATTTCCATCTTATAGCAGCAGGCACCCAGGTTCGAGCCAAGATAAGGCAAGTAAAGTCTGCCTTTCTAGCCACCAGTAAATTGGTCCACACCATAATTGACCCCTGGAGTGTTTATTTTCTCCACTGAAGCTGCCCGGAGCAAGTGGCCTCCCACGTTAAACAGAAGTGGCGCCCAAGGCTTTCCGTTACCTGGACTCGGCGTCAAAGTGACGAGTAACGACGAAAGAGCGTTTCAAACTTGGCGCCCGAGCAGGGACCGTTTTCATGGTGTACAGAGGCCGTTGATTACCGAAGGTTTGGTAAAAACCGATTTGAAGCAGAAATAGTTAATTCGTGGTGTTAGACCGCCAAAACCACTTGAAAACGCTTCTGGAGGTGAAATAACATCGAAATACGTCAAAAGTGAGTACCTGACCGTGGAACTAGTAACACAAACGTCCCTCGCTAGCTAAAAAAAAAATGTCTGACGACGAATCTGATACACAAAAGGACTCAACCAGCGGTACAGGACCATCAACCAATCAGAACCCAGCCGGAATAAGTGGACCTCCTGACATCCGAGTCGGCTGGATATACCTGTTGAGGAAAGACGATCTGGATGTCGACTTGACGAAGTTCCGGCTAGAGACGACTGGCACAATAGATGATAAAAGCCGACGCCTGGCCAAGTTCATTCGAGAGGGCCGAGCGTCACCAGCACCGACTACAATGACGCCGTTTTTGTTCCCTAACACGTCTGGAGGAACAACAGTAACCGCCGCGCCGCCGACCATCACCGTAACTAGTACAGGTGGACAGACCATACCCAGTATACTTCATGGAACGTTGGCGGGAAACCAATCTGTCCAGTCCCAGTCAGGATCATCACCCAGTCCAATACTGTCGCCCTTGAGGACCAAGGACTGGTGTACATCCTTTGATGTAAGCCAAGACCCCGCCACCTTCCTCGAGAGACTAGAAGTGATCTGCGACTCCCAAGGCATCTCGCCAAACCAGCTCCTGTTAGCTATGCCCGAAGTACTACAGGGGATGCCGGCCCTATGGTTTAGGAATAACCGGACACGATGGGCTGACTGGCCAGTTTTCTGCAACGCCTTTCAGAGATTCTTCTCTCCCGTCAAGTATCTCACGGACTTGGAGGTAGCCATCAGCAGAAGAATACACCATCTTCTGGAAAGCACCGCTGAGTATATCACAGACCTGTAGACACTCATCCGCCGCCACGAAGGGATCACGCCAGACCAGGAGTTGAACTGGCTCTACCAAAACCTCCATCAAAAGTTTCGACGTCATATCCGTAGAACTGGCTTCACGGATGACCAGGGATTTGCCAGTGTTACAAGAGAATATGACAAGAGAATATGAGCTGCTCCGCTCAGAAATAGAGAAGGCCCACCGAACGATACTACCGCCTCACACCAGACCGGATCAAGCGATGCCGAGACCGTCGCTGCATCCTACCCCGTCCCAGCTGTGTCCCAGGATGAACCAGGCCAACACGACCACGCCAGAGACGAACAGGAATGATAAAGGAGACCAAGAATGCTGGAGATGTGGAAAAGTCGAACATTATAGGAGCCAGTGCCGAGCAACCCCCAGGATCTTCTGCTCGAGATGTAAACGGGATGGAGTAATGTCCCGTGACTGCCAATGTCAATTGCCGGAAAACCGCTAAGGCGCTGCAGCAAGTTGAGGTCTGCGCAGCAACGTATTTGTAACACCTTCAAACCCCGCCTCCCCACCTACTAGTAACAGCCATCTTTTGTAGACCCAGTCAACCAGAAATCACCGCCATGAAGACCACCGGGCTCACATCCTGCTTCATGTTCCCGGCGGCACCGTTGAAGCTTTAATCGACACCGGTGCTGTGGTCTCCTATGTGGGAGACAAGTTAACCAGACAATGGGATTTGCTAGGAGTGCCGAAAACACCAACAACCTCAGGTTCAGCAAGAATGGTCAAGCACGTACCAGGTAGAGATGCAATTCGACGACCACCGATTTGAGGAAACTTTCGGGCACCTATGCGGACTCACCTCCGATATGGTCCTAGGGATGGACATTCTCAAGCAAAGGCAATTCAACCTGGAGTTAGGGAGCGGCCAGATCTCAGTGAATATCCACCCTGTCGCCACGGAAACTCGGTCCGCCCATTGTTTCCCTATTGGAGTCACTGAATCAAGGCCACCGCTGACACTCACCGATGAGGAGGAGACCCGTTTACGTACATTCCTACAAGGAGAACTACCACTGTTCGAAGAGATTCGAGGAGTAACACCGTTGGTCGAACACAAGATACGCCTCACGAACCCAGAACTGATTACTCAACGCTACCATCCACAGAATCCACGGATTCAGGAAGAGATCAACGAAGAGGTAGATACGATGTTAGACGAAGAGATAATAGAACCGCCAGAGAGCCCCTGGAGCTCGCCTGTAGTCATCGTAAGGAAGAAGGATGGCAAACCCAGGTTCTGCATTGACTTCCAGAAAGTCAACTCTGTCTCTGTGAAAGATGCGTATCCACTATCTTTCACTAACGCCGTGTTAGACAAGCTCCGCCGAACCCGATATATCTCTAGTATCGACCTCCGCCAAGACTACTGGCAAGTAGCCCTATCAGAAGACAGCAAACCGGTTACAGCATTCACTGTACCAGGCAAGGGATTGTATCAGTTCCGAGTGATGCCCTTCGGATTGCATGCTGCTCCCGCCACGTTTCAGCGGCTTATTGACCGCATCATCGGACCTAAGATGGATCCGTACTGTTTCGCCTACCTAGATGGCATAATCATGCTAGGAGGTACCTTCGAAGAACACCTAGCTAACCTCCGAGAAGTCCTCCGCCACCTCCGAACCGCCAACTTACGAGTGAACCCCGATAAGTGTCAGACTGGAAGGAGATCACTCGGCGTTCTCTGAAGTAGCCGCACCGCTTCTCCGTCTGCTCAAGAAACATCACCGTAGGAACTGGGGACTCGAACAAACCGATGCTTCTCAAAAGTTAAAAAAAGCCTGACGGAGGCACCAGTCCTTGCTTGCCCTGACTTCGACAAACCTTTCACCTTACAGACGGAAGCTTCCGATCAAGGCCTTGGATCCATCCTGTCCCAGGTCACTGTTAAAGGAGAACACGTAATCACATACGCCAGTAGGTCACTGCCCTCCGCTGAAAGAGCCTACTACGTGACGGAGAAGGAGTGTCTAGCCATTGTCTGGGGAATCGAAAAGATGCGGCCGTATCTGGAAGGATATCACTTAACAGTGCTCACCGATTACCAGTCACTTCGTTGGCTCCATTCCATCAAAAGCCCAGCTGGCCGTCTCGCCCGATAGAGTATGTTCCTACAGCAGTACGACTTCGACATAAAATACCGCCGCGGAGGCCTGAATAAGGTTGCAGATGCCCTACCCCGATAATCATTAGACGATACCCAAGGAATAACCGTCGTAGGGCCCAGTACCGGCTGTGCCTGGTACGAGAAAAAGAAGGAAGAGGTGCAAAGAAATCCTGAAGCATTTCTGGACTACAGCCTCCGAGAGGGCCGCCTCTATCGACACTTCAGGGGCTCCAACGATTTCGCAGAGCCAGAAGTCACAGATCCGTGGAAGTTGTGCGTACCTAAGCCGACTCGGGTTGACATTCTCAAAGAGATGCACCCACCGCTGGACACATGGGCATAGCCAAAACCATCGCTAGGATCACAACTCACTACTATTGGCCAGGCATGCACCGTGACATCGCCAAGTACGTACGCAGCTGTGACTCTTGTCAACGGTTCAAGTCATCACAGATGAAACCCGCCGGCAAAATGCAACCCTCACCGAATCACCCGCCATGGGACTGCGTCAGTACAGATTAAGTTGGCCCACTTCCCCGCTCTGCGAAAGGAAATACCTTCTTGGTAGTGTTCCAGGATCGATTTACGAAGTAGGTCCAGTGCCGACCAATCCGTAAAGCTACCGCCAAAGCCGTCACCCAGGCATTATATGAAGAAATTATCACCCGCTTTGGATGTCCGAAGACCGTCTTGACCGATAATGGGACTCAGTTTACCGGCCACCAATTTGAAGATACGTTGAATGAACTGGGCATCACGCACCGTAAGACACCTCCATACACTCCACAGGTCAATCCTGTCGAGAGGGCGCATAAGACCTTCAAGACAATGATCGCCCAGTTCTGCGAAGGGGATCATCGCAAATGGTATCGCACCTACCCGACCTACTGTTTGCCATAAACACCGCCAGCCAGGACTCTACCGGATACTCACCCGCCTTTCTAAATTTTGGAAGAGAACTGGAAGTACCTAAAGCCGTTTATCGTACACCACGAACACCGGAGCACGAAAGAGCTCACGTTGTGATAGTTTAAAAATCTTACGATTTGTTTGAAATTTTAACTGCCCTATTTGTCGTTTAAATGTACTTGGAACAAATGATTGACAACATCATTATGAGAAGAAAACATGTAGGGGTAAATCACAATGTGATAAAAGGGGTAATCCTTCAGAACATATTTTCCATTGATGGGGACGTGGTTGTTAGGCCGATCTTTAATTTAAATGAGTATGGTAGGAAAGAAGCTGAACAAAATTTTCGTTTTGCCAAACAATAAGAAGTACCCAGAGTGTTTAGGTAGGGTAGTTAAATACATGTTAGATTGGATTCCACTCAAATCCGTTTTAAAAAACTTTACTTTATTTTACAAACAACAAAATATTCAAATACAATAATTTAACGTGAACTTGCACGGACTAAAGCTTGCAGCAGTAATAGTGATGCGTCGATCTTGGAGGTTTCTTTTATAAGCTTGGAGATGCTGACTGGGCGTCTTCTGGCTTCTACGTCTTCAATAAATAACAGGAATTGCGTTACAGGATAACCTTGATAGTCGGCGACATCCTGGCAACATTGGGATTAACTGCGTAGATAACTGCGCAATTTGGAATAAAGGTCCATTGTATTTTTTCATATAACAGCTCCCATCATTTTGAAAAAGTTGATGCTTTGGATGCAGCAACTTTTAGGCAAAAGTTTTGTTGCTCGAAGTTGGATTCAATTGGAGTTCCTCTTCTTCGATATCTTCTCCAATGTGGATATTTGGTCGCTTCCTCAAAGGGACGAATCTTGATAGGGTTCTAAACGTTCCTCGTCCTGGAGGTCTTGGGGGTAGATCATAATTTCTTGATGCCATTATTCCAAGTTTTACAGTACGATTTTTCTTGCATTTACAAAAAATGTATAAAATTATCAAAATACAAATTATTACAATTATGAAATAGGTAAACCAAGAAATATGTTTTGTTACAAAAGGTTCATTAATTATTTTATCAAGATCTTTTGAATATTGATCTAATTTGTGTTGCGCTATATTCAAATCATCGACATTTAATTTACTGAGTTTCATTGGCTTTAAATTTGGAAGATTTTTCTTTTCTGGTAGATGATTACAACATTCATATGGAATTGAAATAGTATGGCTGTTATATGTAACATTCTTTTCAAAATTCAATTTGGAATATACTCTTGTTATGCCAATGAATGCATTACATTCTGGTTGCAACTTCAAAACTGAATTTGTTTTTATTACTTTTGACATTGGTTCAAATCCTGAACATTTCATTGTGATTGGAATGGGATCTGATAAAGTTATAAGCCATATATTTGGATCTAAGTTGAAGACATTATAATCTTTAGCAAATAATAAAGACGTTTCACAAATTCTCGGTAATTGAAACAAGTGTTTGAAAATTTGGGCCTCACATATAGCATTACTGTCAATGGGGTATGGCAAAATATTTGAACATAATTTCAAATTCAAACTCAAATCTTTGCAATCATTAAAATTTTCCAAGATAAAATATAACATGGAATCATCATCTTTTGCAATAAATTTATGATTTGTTGTTAAGATATGATGAAGTCCTGTCCTATGTTGTCAAGGATGGGAATAGGATATAATTGATAACTTGTATATAATTCGGGTTCGACAAGAGGAATTTTTAAGACAAAAACAACTCTGTTATCAGTTTGAAAAGCTTGTAGGTCAATTAGATCTAAATATTTTGAAATTGATGTCATTTTTACTGGCAAAGGTAACTTATGAGTTTCCATAGATTGTACGACTTCTTGAAGGTTATAGAGTAAATCGTTTGGTGTTATGATTGATGAATGAATTATTCTCAATCTCGCAAATGTAATAGAGTTCAAGATATCATCAAGATATGATTCTATAAGTAAATAACTTTCCATAAGTTCTTCGCAAAGTTCTAGTGTCCTTGTTTTTGCTTCCATTAGGTTGAAATTATCCGTAATGTCGACAATAAGATTATTAATCTCTTTAATATCCTCATTAAAAGTGACTTCATCAAGTTGAAGCTTTTGAATAGTAGTATTAAAATTTTTAATAACTGAAGTTACCACTGAAATCTGATTTTTCATGAGATTTTCTAGTTCATGTTCATCATTCGTAATTTTGTTGATACAATCGTTAAAATATTCGCCATCACTACTATCTAAATTTCCTGAAATTGCCTTCCATACGGTTCCTATACCGTTTATTAATCCACGTTTCACACGACTACGAAAGTTCGGTGTATCTAAAAATACTTCTTGCAATTTCAGTGTAAGTGAATCTGCTAGTTGTGTCAATAAGCTAATATGCGTTTTAACGTCTGCATAAAAATATTTCATCCGTGCACTTTCATTTTCTGCAAAGTTATTAACTAATGTATGCAATATATTATTATTCTGTTCTAAGGCGTTCCTTATCGAGGTTAAATCTTTATAAACTAAGAATGTCCATTTATCGTTCGTGATTTTTATTTCTTCTCGCTGATGATAATAAATATCTATTGTATTGTTGATAGGGACAACGGAGTATTGTCCGAAAGTTGTTGCTGTTAAAACTGCAGATATCGCGATGAGCAGCATCGTGAATCTGAAAATAATTATTCATAGTAAGGTTTCATTCTATCGAAATTTATTTTAGATTCTTGATCTGTATGTAAGTTTTTCGATAGGGCTGAGTTTTTGTAGACTTCAATTATTTCAAATGGTCCGTTGAACTTATTTTTGAGTTTATTACCTATCTGCGATTCTTTGACATAAACTTTATCTCCTTTCTTATAGTCAGGGGGTCCGTGTTTGATATCTTTGTCAAAGCGTTGTTTTGCTTTTTCCTTTTTTTGCTCGGTTCTAGCGCGGGCAATTTTATAGAAATACTTAATTCTGTTATTCATGTCTCTGACATAATTGGTTATAAGGTTTTTCTCATTATACAGAGTGTATGGAACTCTACTTGCGGTATGTCCGAATATTAATTCGTAAGGAGTAAATCCGTGAGTTTTATTTTTTGTAATATAGCATATAGTAGCGAATGGTAAAATGTCTAAGGGATGGTCGTTTGGACTATCTGCTACGTGTGCTCTAATCATCTCCATAAGTGTAGAATGATAACGTTCTATACTTCCATTACTTTGGGGATGGTCTACACTGGAAAAAGTGAGTTTGATATCGTATAAATTACAAAGGTCTTTCATTAACTGATTATTAAATTCTTTTCCACTATCGCAGTGAATTCTTTGAGGTGTTCCATAGTGTTGGAAATAAATTAACAGTGAGTGTATTACGGATTTTGCAGATTTATCTTCAAGTGGATAAGATTGAACAAATTTTGTTAATTCATCAGATATGGTTAGTGCATAATTTTTCGTTGGGATTTCTATAATATCTGCATTTATTCTTTCAAATGGAACCTTTGGAGTTTCAGTTACTATATCATTGGATTGTCTAAATCCTTTCTGCAAATTTTTGTTTTCTGGCAAATTTCACATTCTTTGATATATTTTTCAACATCTTTTATTAATCCTTGCCAATTATATTTTTGTTTTATTCTTCTTATAGTTTCATTTATACCTCTATGCATGTTGGCTTTTCCACTGTGATACTGTTCAAGTATTATTGGAATTTGATCCTTATCTGGGGTTTGAACTATATCTTGGCAGATTTGAAATTTAATTTCGTCTACTTCTGCTAATATATAGGAAAGCATTTCTTGAATTGGAAGATCTGGATTATTTTCGACGTGGTAAGTTTTTGATGGTTCGAATAAATTTTTATCGTTATAAAGTGAGGTGAACATATATTTAATAGCTTCCGTAGGATCGAAAGGTACTGGAATAATATAATATTTTCTGTGTTTTACTGATAAACTGTTGAGAACATTAATTTTGTCATAGAAAAATAAATCATATTCTTCCTCTAATATATCTTCTAAATTTTTTTCATGTAGCTCGGTTGCTTTATGTTCTTGTGGAAAAATTATGATGTTTTTATGGTTTTTATCTAATAATTGAGCATTTGAGAATTCAAATTTAGAATAATCAATTAAAGATTTTGTTTTATAAAGTTTAACAAAGTTTTTGAGTTCTTCTAAAACTGTTTCGGGTGCAACAATTGTTTCTGTGTCTGATACTTCTTCTTGATCTTCATTTGTCATATGAATTTTCGAATAAAATTTTGCACATTGATTAAAATGATTCACTTTGATTCGTGATAAAGCATCCGCATTTTTATTAATTTTTCCAGGTTTGTAAATAATTTCATAAGAATATTCCTCAAGTTTGAGCCGCCATCTAGCAAGTCTGCTTCCGGGATCTTTTATTGAGAGTAGCCACGTTAATGGTCTATGGTCAGTTACTAAAATAAATTTTCTTCCGAATAAGTATGGTCTAAAATGTTTCACCGCCCATACGATTGCTAATAGTTCTCGTTCGATAGTAGAATATCGTGTTTCTGCCGGACATAAGGTTCTTGAGGCATACGCGATTGGAAGGTCTTTTCCGATGGTTCCTTGAGAAAGTATTGCTCCTATGGCAAAACTACTCGAGTCTGTTGTCAAAATAAATACTTCATTAAAGTTTGGATATATTAAAATAGGGCTTTGTATCAAATAGTTTTTCAAGGTTTCAAATGTTTCTTTGCATTCTTTATTGAAATTAAATGGTATGTCTTTTTGTAGTAAACGTGAAAGAGGTTTTGTAATTTTCGCAAAATTTGGGATAAATCTCCGGTAATAACCCGTGAGTCCTAAAAATGATTTTATTTCTTTTTGATTTTTTGGTTCAGGGAATTCTTTTACACATTAAATCTTTTGAGGATTAGGTTTAACTCCTTCTTTTGTAATTAAATGTCCAAGATACGCGACTTCATCTCTGAGAAATTCACATTTATCGGGTTGAATTTTGAGGTTGGCTTTTTGTAATCTCTGAAAAATTTCAGTTAGTCTTGAAATATGTTCATGAATGGTTGCTGAGAAAATTATTATATCGTCCATGTAGACTAGACATCTTAAATTTTGAATTCCTAATAAAATATTGTCCATGACACGTTGGAAAGTACTTGGGGCGTTCTTCAAGCCAAATGGCATACGACAATACTCGTAATGACCATTTTCCACTGAAAATGCAGTTTTTGGAATGTCTTTAGAATCAATTTCAATCTGGTGAAAACCTGAAGCTAAGTCAAGTGTTGTAAAATATTGGCATTGTCCTAACTGGTCAAGTAAGTCAGTGATATTAGGTAAAGGATATTTATCGTCAATGGTTACTTCATTGAGTTTTCTGTAATCAATTACGACTCTCCATTTTTGTTTACCTGATGCATCCAATTTTTTAGGTACAACCCAAACTGGGGATGACCATGGGGATATAGATGGTCGTATAATTCCTTGGTTTAACATTTTTGAAATTTGTGTTTTAACTTCATTCTTATGCATCTGTGGGTATCTGTATGATTTTGTGAAAATAGGTTTAGCATCGTTGGTATCAATAGTATGTTTGATCTCATTAGTGAAAGTTAGTTTGTCACCGCCTAAATAAAATATATCTGAGAATTTTAGGCATAATTCAGTAATCATTTCTTTTTCCTCATCATTAAGATGTTCAGTTCTCAATTGTTTTTTGATTTCGTACTCTCTGTCTACTTGTGTATCAGAATAAAAGTCATTTCCTGTGTTGAAATTCATAATTGATTCTGTATCAATTATTGGTTCTAATATTAAATCAGAAAAATTTACTGTCTTTGGAATATTGTTGACATTAGCAACTGTTGTAAAGAATTCTCCTTCATTATTTATTTTTACAAGGGCATTAGGAAGACGAACTTTGTCCTTTTCTTGAGCTAACAGTATAGCGTCAACGTTGGTTAAATTTGTTTTCAATTTAAATACTTGTTCTGTTCGGGGTTCAATAGAAATTATATTTTCATATTTTAATTTGGGAATTTTGATTTGTTTTGTGGTAATTTGTTCTTGTTTTTTCAATTCTACCTTGAATAGTGGGACAGTTTTGAAATTTGTTTTCAAAATTTTATGTTTTATGTCGACTATTCCGTCATAGTGTTCTAAAAAGTCTGCTCCGAATAATCCATCAAATTCTATGTCAAGATCGTGTACGTATACTTTGTGAAAATCATTATCTTTAAAAGGTACCATAACCGATTCTGTGATTATAATTTTCTCATCAGTTATTCCACGAATTGGTAAATTTTCTCTGTTTCGAAAATTATATTGTTCAACTACTTTTGGTTTTAGTATCGAAATTCCTGCTCCTGTATCAATTAAAAATTTGTATCAGTTTGTAATGTCTTTTATAAAATATAAATTGTTTGGATTAACAGAATTTAAACTAATTTCTGAAGTTTGCTTTGTATGAAGTTCGTGCAATTGACTCGTTTCGGTGTTTTGTCCTGAATCTGCAACAATTTTGTCTGTTCGGCAAGATTGCTCAAATTCTCTGTTGTCGTTTCTTCTTGGTTCGCATATTGAATTGCTGGAGGTCTGTCTAGAGATAGACGCGAATGAAAATCCTGATTGTTTATTTCATCATAATAGAATTCATTGTTGGAACTGTAATCTTCGTATTGCGAGTCTGGATAATAATTATTAGCAGTATAATAATTATCAGATGGTGTGTCATTGTAAGGATAAAAGTTCTCATTGTATTCATTTTGAAAGTAAGAGTTGTCACTAAGTTCATGTTGAAAGTAAAAGTTTTCAACTGGTTGCTCAACATAATTTGTTTCATTGAAATGGTGTTTTTGATGTGTTTTTTGAAAATTGGGATTTTTTTTGAATTACTGGTTGTCTCGATTGAAACCTGTTGAAATTTTGTGCTGGATTTCTTTGGAATTGATTTGGCCTGTGTTGGAAATTTTGAAATTGAGTTGGTCTTTGTTGAAACATTTGAACATTTTGAGAAGTTGGCATTGATGGGTGTTGAGAATTCTGAAAATTCTGAGGGTTTCTGTTAAAGTTAGGATTGAAACTTACAGATTGTTGGTAGTTTCTGTGAAATTGTGGATTATTTGGACGTACAGTAGTTTGCATTTTTCTTTGTTGATTATTAAAAGTATTTTGGGTTTTTCCTTGGTTATATTTTTGAGTTTCGAAATATGATAATTGTAGTTCTCTTTTAATTCTTAAACACGCTTCGATCATATTCGCTGGGTTACTTGCGCGAATGATATATCCAAGTCGGGGTTCTAGTCCTGTTAAAAGTGTATTCAACACCATGGATTCAATAAGAGTTGATTGTGCCGCTTTTTGTAAGTGGGTTAAATTCGATTTCTGAATACATGAAAGCATTTTTGCGTTGTGGGTTTGTAGTCTAGAAAAGAATGTAAGAGCGCTTTCTCCGTTTAATTGTTTGAGTCTTTGTAAATCTTGAATAAGTGATGTTAAATCTCTAGCGTCACCAAAATAAGCATTTAAAAGAGTTTTGATTTCACCATAAGTGTCTGAATTTCGTGAATTTATCAATTGAGAAGCTTTTGATTTCAATTTATTTTTTATATGAATGGTCAATAGAACTTTTTGTTGACCGATTGCCATTTGTTGGGCAGCATCGCAAGCATTTAAAAATGTATTCAATGTGATTGGATCTCCATCATATTCAGGAATGATTGAGAATATTTCAGATAATTTATATTTAATTTAATTCTGGAGGAACATCAGTATGTTCTCGTTCATTATTCAAATTTTCTTCGGTTGATGACAATTTGAGTCGTTTTTCCTCAAGATGGTTAACGGAAAATTGGGTAAATTGTCAAAATTGGTAATAGGACAGTTTCAAAATTAAAAATTCAAAAATAGAAATTTCAAATTTTGAAATCACGTTGTTCGAATATTTAAAATATTTAATCTAATGACTAGGATGATTCAATGTTACTTACACTAATTACTTACAGCTAAATCGGTTTCTTCGTGTTGGTTTCGTTGGGTTGACGGAAGATGAAATCCTTTCTACTGTGTGAGGCTAGCGCTACTCTGGGATGAGCAACGTTGGACGACTTCCGCGTGTTTCTCGATGCCTTCTTGAACAGCAAGATGAGCAGCGTACAGCGACTTACGCGTGTTTCTCAGAGCCACAGAGACCGTCTTCTCGTCTTTGCTTCTGGTTCTTCTCCCTTGAAGGTTTGGTATCCACCACCGTTGTGTAGGGATGTCTTCTTTCTTTTTCTTCGTTTCTTCGTGTGAGGGGGCCTTACCCTCGGCTAATTATTCTTCTTTCTTCGGTGTTGAGGGATCCTACCGACTGCGCCAATTTGTTAGATTGGATTCCACTCAAATCCGTTTTTAAAAACTTTTCTTTATTTTACAAACAACAAAATATTCAAATACAATAATTTAACGTGAACTTGCACGGACTAAAGCTTGCAGCAGTAATAGTGATGCGTCGATCTTGGAGGTTTCTTTTATAAGCTTGGAGATGCTGACTGGGCGTCTTCTGGCTTCTACGTCTTCAATAAATAACAGGAATTGCGTTACAGGACAACCTTGATAGTCGGCGACATCCTGGCACCATTGGGATTAACTGCGAAGATAACTGCGCAATTTGGAATAAAGGTCCATTGTAATTTTTCATATAACATACATGACCCGATGTTGCCACAACATTTAATTTTATGGAATTTTTTCCATTTCGTATTAACAAAAAGTGATTAAAAAGGTGAAAACCGTAGATTTACTTGAATACTCTAAATTTTCATAAAAATTTATAATAGACTTTGAAGTTCATGATAAAACTTGAATATAAATGTCCTACATGCGGCACCATCGAAAAATCAATATTCTTCATTAGGGGAACATTATTTCAACTCTAATAACGTAGAGCAATATCAGTTGTTAACGTTGTCCCTTATTTCAGCGCTATTGCGTATAACGTATAACGTATAACGTATAATGTTGTACAAATAGGTGGCTCAAAATCTCTCTAATATTTGTTTGCTTGTAGGCATCATTCCGTTATTTTTTTGATTTTATTGTTTTCAGAAAATTTGATTTGTATAATCTCGTATACATCAAGAGGGTATAAAAAAATATATATTGTTTCAAATATTTTTTTTGTGAATTAGGAGGGGTGTGTAATGAAGTTACTGTTTTATTTTACAGTTTCTTCTTGATATGCGAGTTTTCATAGCAAGCAAAAGCTCTCCAAATGAGTTAATTGGTTCTCTGTTAATTTGTAATTTTAAGAAATCCATCTTCTGACATGATTCGTCTGGTAAAGATGTAGGTTCATTCATATAATTCAGATCCGTACACCACAGTTCTTACGATTATTTAAGACTCATTCGGCAAAAAAGCCGCTTACTCCGCGTGGACTGCAGACAATAGCGCACTGTGATTGGTTATAACGCCATGAAGTCCCAACTATTATTTATGCTAATGAGACACATTCGGCATTCTTTGAAATTGATATTAAACAGGTTCGTCAGATATGCTTATAGTCCGGAAGACGATTCAACAATTTAGATATGAGCGATACCGTGATTTTGTGAAGCACACACTGATATTTGTCACTGTGATTTTTTAACATTGATTTTTATACTTGATGTTATCACAGTTTTGAGGTTGCGTCGCGTTTGGTTACCTGTTATCAGGTTAATAAGATAGGTATATCAGTATCAGTTTATACTATTCATCCCCAGGTTTTTTAGAATCATGTTTTTTAAATCAAATAAAACTAGTTTGTAACGATAATGACATTTAATTTAATTATAAATTTATAATACGAAGAATGAATATTTTGTTACTATTCGATTCGCACCAAAATCAAAATCAACGTAACCTTAAATACTACTGTTTACAATACTTGTATTCTTTATGACGTCATCCGCACACGCGTGACGTCATTTGGGGAAAAAAATTACATTGAGAAATAGGTCACGTGGCACCTCGATTGAAAGGTATCTCAATTCTGTATCCAATGTTGTATATATTTTTAATTTTTGCCTTCCGTTAGGAGAGATGAGAATGAGGATTAATATTATGAATATGATTGTGCCGCTATGAATTACGGTATGTAATAATATAAACAATATGGAATCACACTATAAAAGTTTTATTTTTAAGAATAGAAATACAGAAACACAAAAAAGTAGTTATTCGCTGGAGGAACTACTATATAAATCGATTACTATCGGTTTCACGTTTATAAAAGGTTTTCTATAGCTGTCTTCTACTTTCAAAACATTCTTTACACAGTTACTCCAATGCTGTTCAATTTCAGCTTCACTCTCACGTATTAATTTGATTACTGACTCACTGAATTTTGGATGTGTGTTTCTCTTTCTCACATACGTTTTCATTGAACTCCATATTTTTTCGATTGGGTTAAATTCACAATAATATGGTGGTAACCGTAAAACTACATGTCCATGATTCTTAGCCAGTTCATCAACAAAATATTTTTTCTCGAAACGTTGCTCTTTTACCAGTGATAATAAATCATCTTTTTTTCTGCGGGGATCCACCCTAACATTTTTATTTTCTAGGAACGAGATTATATCTACTTTTCGCCATGACTTATTAGGCAATTTTTCTATTTGCCTGGAATGGTATGAGACGTTATCTAAAATAATAACGGTATTTGGTACAAGGTTAGGCAACAACGAGTTGGTAAACCACTTTTCAAATAATTCGGCATCCATATCTTTATGGTAGTCCGCACTGCACTTCGAAATATTCTTTGCAGACAGTTTTAAACAGCCTCGAACAAATCCGTTCTCATTGCCAGCGTGGATGATGATTACGCGCTTTCCTCTAGAACTAGGTAACTTTCCTACAGTTCTCAATGTTCCATCTGACCATCCTTTTCTCTTGACATCATGAGTATCGTACCAAGTTTTGTCCAGCCAGACTAGGTTACGATTATCATTTCGGAACTTCAAAATTTGCGACAGGTATACATTAAGCATGTCAACTATTCTTCGGGATTCCATTATACATTGACGTCGATTTATTGTTTTGTACCTGAATCCCATTTTCATTAATAGTTTTCGGAATGAATCTTTTGATTTATATGGATAGTAAACACCTTCCCTTAAAATTTCCCTAAGAATTTCTTCGAGCGTAGGATTTAGATTTTTCTCGAAGAATCTATGTACGATTCTCCTAAGCGCTTTCTCCGTAGCCTTGTTAACTTTCTTCAAAGATCGTTTCACCTGAACTTTCCGTTTTGTAACTGCGCCCCTGTTGACAATGCGGCTGACACTGGAACGGCTCAGTAGAGTTAGTTCACATATTCTCTTGACGACTCCTCTTTTTTTGTTATTATTCTCACTAACTAACTTATTATACATATTGAGAATAATTTGTTGAGTCTCTACAGGTAGCGTATGTCGCCGATCAATAACACGGGATTGTATATTCAATGGCAATGATTCATTTTGTACCTCAAATGGCCTTCATTATTTAAATTAATATTATCAAATGGTCTCCAAATAATATTTTGATCACCTTCATCAAACGGTCGCCAAAAAGCCATAGTGGTATTGTTGGAGAGCTGACGAATGGCTTACTTTCAGAATATCCAAGAATTCAGGTATACAAATTACTGTCTGAAATGGTAAATAAATTAGGTTTGTTCATAACAGAGCATTACAAAATAATAATAATGTGAACCAGAACAAATTCTAATTCCATGCGAGCTCACCTCGCGTTTTTCACGTACGCCGATAGGCACAAGTGTTAACGTCGATGGGTATGCCTTTCTCATGCCGGGTCAAAATGCAGGATGGGCACGCATATATCTGAACAAACAAGTCAAAACAGAATATCTAGTTTCAGTCAGTCAGTTCCACATCATCGTCGATTTGTTAAATCGCCTCCCGGACTATTATTAGCATTTCAAAGAATGCCGAATGTGTCTTGGCATGAATGTTAGTGAGAACTTTATGACGTTATATCCAATCACAGTGCAGTTTGTGTAATATTGACCAATGACACGCAGTCCACGTGGAGTAAGCGGCTCATTTGAGATTTTTTATTACCAAATAAAAAAATCAAAGAGTTTGCCGAATGACTCTTAATTTTTCGTAAGAACTTTTTTTTACACCTATCGGAATGTGTGGTAGGCTTGATTCAAAATAACCATCCGTTTCGCACAAGGAGTTTCGATAGACAGCTGCCGACGGAAAGGGTCAGTATGTCGTCCCGCCGAGAGAGGGCGCAACTCGCACAACATGAAATTCCGCACAGACCCAAGAGTCAAATAGTTGAACGAAATTACCGTCGACAAGTTGTGAAACGACCGACTTTATAGCTCAGCAGGCAATCAACGTCTACGAGCAAACCATAAAGAAATAGTGGTATGTTGTGCCCAGGGTCCAGTACCCTACCGCCGTCCGTTACCAGAAG
Source organism: Chrysolina americana (assembly GCA_958502065.1). NCBI lineage: Eukaryota > Metazoa > Arthropoda > Insecta > Coleoptera > Chrysomelidae > Chrysolina > Chrysolina americana. The sequence goes on from OY293412.1 coordinate 58,018,321, forward strand.
GTAGCAGAGTAGTGGTGAGTAAGTTTGGTGAAACGTAATATTTTCTGCTAGGGATTGTTCAGTGTTCCAGTTGGATTTCCACGCGATACCGAATCCGTAAAGACCGCCGCCAGCACGGGTACAGTGTTTTAGTTGGATTTCCACGTGACACGGGATCTGGGAAGGCCGTTTCATTTGATAGGTACGGCTTTCATGGTAGCCGTAGAGCTTACTTTTGCTATTTAACATTCGCTTTGCTCAGTGTTGGTTTTTAACTTAAACCCGCTTTGATTTTCCCTCCAGCCGTATTTAAGTGCTTTGCAGTAAGTTAGTAACCTGTAGCTCTAGAGTAGTTTTTTTTTCAATAAACAAGATTAGTTGATGCTAATTGTTGTTTGATTTAATTCACTGTGAATTAATATAATCTCTGACTCCATAATTGAACTTCATTGTTTTGTGAAATTTCCATCTTATAGCAGCAGGCACCCAGGTTCGAGCCCAGATAAGGCAAGTAAAGTCTGCCTTTCTGGCCACCAGTGAATAGGTCCACACCATAATCGACCCCTGGAGTGTTTATTTCCTCCACTGAAGCTGCCTGGAGCAAGTGGCATCCCACGTTAAACAGAGGTGGCGCCCGAGGCTTTCCGTTACCTGGACTCGGCGTCAAAGTGGAATATTGAAGTGGCCCACTACTCTCAGAATATTCGAGGAGTACTCTACATACAGTGCCCGCCATAAAGAATATTGGGTTTGTTCAATACGTAAATCAATACATCAAGAAAATAATATTATTGAGATGATAAAAATGTCTCAATATCGTAAATTGATTGCTCTCTTCCATTCGAATTGTTTTAGAATGTATTATTTATGTACCTACATTTTTGTAACAGTAGATCGAATGTTACTGAAAGATTCAGTTAATCTTCATTTTAATAAATTAAACTTACCTACAAGAATATTTACAATAACTTTATCATCATAGTTGGTTCATTCCTACTCAACTGCGAGCGCCTTGACCAACTGAGAATAATTAAATCCACGAATAAGTGATTTCCTGGAACAGATAGATGTTGATTCGTCAATATTTCAAAAACCGTTGAATTTAGGTACCTATAAATAATCGTAATCAAACCTAGCATTAGGAATGTAAGCTTTCACGGCTGGCGTCAATATTTTGGTTGGTTCCCAGGTTTTGCCGTGGTCTTCTTTGGTTTAAATCTCCAAACGTTTCGACTGCAACTGCGGCAGTCTTCTTCAGTGGCGTGGTCGAAGTACTCTTATAGACGTATCAACTGAAATCAGATTGGAGATTTAAACCAAAGAAGACCACGGCAAAACCCGGAAACCAACCAAAATAAACCTAGCATTATTGTTTATTCTGAAACGAATGAGAAAATAAAATTTGGATTTTCTATTTAAAAAATGGAATCAATAGCTCTTTCAATCTCATATTTATTATTGTCTGGCGAAAGCCCTGAATACCTCTTAACGATTGACCCCTCTTCTACTAAATCATCAATACACGATAAAAATTAAATATTAAAAAATTTCAGAAATATTTCGAAGAATATATACTTACTTAAGTGGCGATCTATGCACTGGAGGTGAAAACATCGACATTCTTCAATTCTTTGTCTATTAACTATAGATACGTATTAGAAAAGTTCCTTTGCCAATCCAAGGAATGTAACGGAAGGCCTACTTGGCAAGACCTAGATACAATTTTCACCGATTACAGTACTTTTATCCATAATCACTTTATAAAGAAGTGTTATCCACACTCATGAACCGTATGAAGTACCACTTCATCGACTAGGGGAATAATGAAATTAATTTATTCATCTAGTGGAATAATGAAAATTACTTGCTGTAGGTCCCGGATCTCCCTTGCTTGTACAAGCTCTGCTTTTGAGAGTTTCTTTCCGAAAACCTGGGTGACTCGTTAAAAAAATATTTGCTAGTACAGTGGATGAAGTGCGCCTCATACGATGGCCGCTATAAGCTTCTGCGTTTGCCAGATCAAAAAGTGGAAACATTTTCGAAGGGGATTAACTTTTGTCAAAGTGTTAATTGCAACAGTACATTTTTAATTAGCGTATGGTAAAACGAATCTGCCGTTTGAAAATTTCTTCGGACGCAAGGACATGTATTTTCTAAACGCCTCCACAGTACTGATTGATAAATAATCCTGCTTCTATAATTGTCAATTTTCGTGAAATGCCGGTTTTCGTATCTGGTATGGAAACAAGCATATAAGCGACCCTGTCTTGTCCATCACTGGTTTTCAAATTCTTTATCGCGAGCTCTCGTCAAAAATTCTTTCACGTGTGCTCTTTTCAATACTGCAGCTTTCTTCGCCTTGTATCCCCTCGACTCACTGTTCAGATAGACAGTATTTCCAAATGTCTTTGTTTTCATAGATCTTCATAGCGGCCTTCAGCATTGAGTACCTACTTCGACCACATTGATAAAATTGCATACTTCTTCAAATTTTAGAAATATGAACATTCTTGCATCAATAAAATGCTTATAACACTTATACAATAAATAACTATATTTTGAGAATTATCCAAGAATTTAAATTTTCATTGAAACTTTTATTTTGTCGATCATCCGTATAAATGAAGTATAGTCGTTGATTGGTTAGTTTCATAAACACACCTGCTTCAGACGGCAATTAGTATGCATGTTGAATAAATTATTCCAAGTATATGTCGCATCTTGTTGCAATTGAGTGATTGTTAGATTGCTTATTCGTGAGTATTTCTTGACGACAGTTTAGGTAATTGGATTCTGAATGTGAATATTATGTTGTAAATTATTGGATATAATCCATAGTTCATTTAGACTAAATGGTCTGCTGATTTGTATAATGGAGTACCTACCTAGGTAACATATGGGAAAAAGTTCATTATTGTAGGCAAGGAAAGGAAAGTTTGGGTGATGGATTGTGCATGTCCAACAACCTGAATATCGGTTCCGATACATGTTACGTGATCACGGGTATGGCGGCAAATTTAAAAAAAAAGTGACAAAGAGTGGGGTAAATTGGCAAGATATTGAAAAAAGTTTTGGAGAAGGTGCTCACAATTCAGTTCTACGATTAATAATTGAAGAAAATTGAAAATGGCTGTTTGTTATATTTTCTTATCCCTCCAATTTCTTTTTTTCTGTTGAAAAAGCTTGACTTTAGTGGACTATTTGTATATCGATGATAATAACAAAATTCTTCACACCCGAAAGCACTGAATTGAATAAAAAAATGCCAGGACTCTGGGGCTGTTGCATTAGTTCATATCTAACAGATGTATTGGAATTCCACGATTATTATGATGATATAGCACTCCATAAACAGTATATTTCTTGATCATAATCGATGATAATCGTGCATAAGCTTCTCACGCATATAAACTTGGAAACTCATCTTTAATTTTACGCACTATTTCATTCTGAATATTTTACAATTTTTTTAGCAGATGAAAACATAAAAAAATAACGAAATGAATGTAGATTCAAACAGTGATAAATAAAAACATATCTTATTATGCCAGAAAATAAACTTTCCAAAAACCTACTTCATGAGTATTTCAAACGTTATTATTATTCTTCAATGGGAGAGCATAGTAAAATTACCTCTGTTGCACAAAATCAGAAGCTTGAAACACCATACATGATTTCTTGAGTGAACAGAACATTTTGATCTCAAAGCAGTGAATATTTATGATCCCACTGCATTAAAATCTCAACAATATTACGCAAGATAGTCACGGACTTCGTCTGAAAAAAATATATTGCAACAAACGTCTAAGTCATAAGTCGGTATTGATATCAAACTAATACTTATAACAGCGATGTTGAAAATACAAACAAGTTTTTCTTTCGAATATGCCAAAGTTGAGTCAGCAAAAATAAATAGGAATGGTTTTCATTGTGGGAGATAATTACAAAAGTTATATAGGGACGCCGTAGTGATTTTCAACTAAAGGCATCAAAATAAGATTATGTCACATGTAACTGAGAAGAATTGTTTCCAAGTACAAAGCTACTGGGTCCGTGGAAAATTCACTTAGAATATATCAAGAGCATTGGGTTACATTTGAAGAGTTTAAATTTATACAGAGTGTCGTTGAAACTTCAACAATATCAGTCCATAAAGTGTCTTAGGATTTGGGTTTACCTTCAACTTCTGCCGAATATTTATCAAAACAGCAAATTTAAGCCTAGTTCAATCACACGCTCAAGGACAGATACTACGATCCCCGTTTATATTTTTCCATTTGACTGCATAGACAAATTGAAGAAAACAGATTATTCGCAAAACGTATTTTATTCAGTTATGAGTTATTTTTCAATCAAAATGGAATTGTTTCATCTGAGGTTTGTAGATGATGGTCGGATAAGAATTCACATTTCACACTGGAAACCCTTGATCAAAATTCATTAAAACCTGATGTTTCGTGAGGTATTCTCGTCAATAAAATCATTGGACCATTTCACAATTCGACAGCAAAATATTACTTGGAATTGTTGGGAAATTATTTCAACAATGAAGTAGGAAAATTACCGTTAAAAAAAGGCAAATGATGTATTTTAAAAAATATGGGGCTCCTATTCGCAGTACTTCGTTAGTGAGGAACTTACTGGACACAGCTTTCCCTGGAAAGTGGATAAGTAGATATTCAGGAATTATTTGGCCGCCGTGTTCACCAGACCTGACCCCATGTGAGTTCATCTTGTGAGGCTCTTCAGAGAATACTTTGTATAAGTTTAGACATTTCCGAAATATTGAGCACTTGGAAGAAATTATCCGTCAGAGTGCAGCAAAAGTTTCTCCAATTTTTTCGGTGAAATGTGCAAAAGATTTTAAATATCATAGAACGATTATATAAACAAAAAGAGAAGGAAAACATCCTAAGATATTAATTGTTATTTTATAGAAGTAGTTCTGAATTTGATTTGTTGTTTGTCTTGATTCTTTGATCTAATGAAAAAAGTTTTATCAGAATGTCTTTTTACGACTACATGTTATCATTTTGAAGTATGTTATGAATTTATATCTGAAAATCATGGAAATACACACCAATATTTCACACTGATTAGCCATCCAACAATGCTCAAAAATTGTAAAAATATTCAGATTGTCTAATTTAGATTACTAATGCGTCTAATTCAAGAATTTTGAAATTTATGTGGGAAGTGAAACGTTCATACCCGATTATCTTCGTAACATTATTATAATCATAATAGTTGTGGAGTTCTGACATAACTGTTAGATACGAACCAATGTAACAGCCAGGGTCCCAGAATTTTTTATTTTTTTTCATTTTGTGCTATCTGGTGTGGAGAATTTGAGAGTCCTGCCATAGTCATCAAAATAGAAACTTTTCTTTATAGACAAGATATTAATATGAAGAAAAAATTGATATTTTGTTGAGATATGGAAATTTAAAAAAAACAGCAATTTTAAATTTCCCTCTATTATCAATGGACATTTACAAAAAATTAATTGCGAAATTCGTTTCATTCGATCATTTATAGTCTGAAATATCTATTCAACAACGAGTGTCACTCTACTTTTTTATTAAAGAAATATCACATTTCAAAGTGTGCCTCTAACGTCACGTTCATCTTTGTCACTGGATCGACACATCAAAATCTTTTACGTATAAGCAATTTTTTATATTATTTGTAACTATAAAATTTTCTGAACAAACCTGCCTTTTGATGAAAAACTATTGTTGGCAACACCGCAAATTATAATAACAGTTCTTATGGAACAAAAGTTTTTATTACCACACAACACATACATTTGTTTTGTGATTATATTTGGGATTTGAGGTTAATGGTTAATGGTTGTTGTTGCGGTTGCCATTGACCTCAGAAAATAAAATGTTGATTTACTAGCATCTATCTTATATAACATAAGGTGAGCAAATGAGTTAAACAGAGAAAAGAGCTGCTCCGTAAAACAGACGAATAAACTCATCTGGTATCAATTGATAACTGTCATAGAACACAATCCAGATGTATTAATAATTTGAGATTCCATGGTGTACAACTCATACAACGTTGCCAAGTTTAATTTTGACGAACGTTACGTCACGAAACCACTTCTTTTCAAATAATAGAGAAACTGGCGGTCAGAAAAAATAAATGAAAAATCCCAAGTGGTATTAGCGTATATTCTTTATAATTACAGTGTTTTCTCATAGCCCGTGAAAAGATCCATTGAAACATCGTATTGTATCTATAACTGAATTCTAAGCATTTTTATTATTAATCTTTTCCCCCATATGTTGAATGATTTATGGCGGTCACTGCATACTTTGTTTTCTGGCAAGTATGTACAAAATGTTCACAGAATTATGACGTAGATCTCCCACTAGGTTTGCCGGCACAGGTGCATTTATAAGAGCGGCTTTACATTATGCAATTTTCATGCAATTTTTGTGCAATGCAAGTTATGTGCAAGCCCAAAAAATTTCGACTGGTTGAAATTTTCACGCAATTCGTGAGCAATTCTAGTGAGTTTTCTGGTTAGAAATTCTATGCCAATAGCACACCAAAGTACCTGTAGATATTGTTTTTCGAATGTCTCCTAACCTTTAACTCCAACGTAAAAAAAGAAATAGAAAATTGGTCAAAAGTGTTAGTGATAGGTGGAATAAAATTTTTCGAATTTCAGTTAAGTACAAACTAACAAAATATTTTATTGAGGTTAGATTTTCTCGAAATATATTATGTTGGTATAAACTGCTGGCAACACAACAATAATTGCATAAATGTAAGACACAATTTCTACATTGCCTTGCAATACCTGTCTTGCATTGCAAATGCATTGCATAAATGTAAAGCCGCTCTTAGCACTAAATAAAAATGTGGCGCAAAAAACTAGGCGCTCAAGAAATATTCTGGGTTTACTGTCTACTCCTTCAGGGTGTTCTCACAACATTCTGATGAGAATTACATTTTTATATTATTCTCTAGGTATTTCGGTAAACCGCGAAAAAAGTTCACTTGAGCCGGAAGCAATCGTGAAGTTTTTAGAATTTATATTTAACAGTGGAAACTTGACAATAGAATTAGTGGCTGATGAAAAACGCAAAATATAAGGTCTCACAGAAAACTTCCTATGTAGAAGGCCATGCAAAATAAGAACATTCGCCGAATCCAGTGGCGTAGTGATTATAAGCTTGCCCAGCTAGCTTGCTGAATTTTTTTCTATGGTCTTGAAAGGAAGAAGTAACTGGGTATCTCTTTCTTACATTATTTATATGAGATATTATATACTCGTTTTCAGTACATCAAGAATAGAGTCAATTATTCGATATACTTTTTAGAACAATGACATTTTTATTTCTCTTTCTTATGACATCTCTCTGACATAATCAAAAACTACTATCTTAGTAAACAAGGTGAGCTGTAAATATTATACAAACATAAATATTCGTCCACTACATAACTTCCCCCACAGCAATAGCGTTAATAGCAAAAGTAACTTTTCTTTTTTTGTATTGGAGGGTAAAAGAAAAACAGAATCAATCACTTTCCACATACGCGGGCTTGATTCTATCTATAGAGACAGTTTCAATATTTCCGTTAGCGTTGATAATATATGTCTCCGATCAAGTAACACAACCTAGATGAGTAACACTCAAATAGATCTGAAAGTAACATGTTTTCATAATGTTATCCCTCAAATCATGACATTATTGCCATGTCGCAATTTTTTAAGGATACAATAAGCACGCCAGCTAGATGTTGATATCTGCCGGGTAGATTCATGGCAATGAAAACCGAAAAATACTGTCTTGGATGAAATATATAACAATAAGGAGGCAATTGAAACGTTCATTGCAGCTTGTTGGGAGCATGTAAAAACGATAGTATTTCCATCGCCGAACGGAGATTCTTCGTTCTCTTCTTTGTCGATATAGTCTTGTCATTACGACAACGCTGCATATGATATTTGACAGAACAATCATTTGAAGATAACAGTGTCGTAACTATCGAGAAAGGGAAACCAAAATGGATAAGAGAAAAATTAATGAATTATGACAAATCATCGGCTGTTCTCAAAATCCTGTGGAGATTATTTCATCATAATTTCAGGTTTCCATTCCTATTGGGTTTCCATTAATTCTATTTTATTGAACCTTAATATTCCTGTTAACAAAGCACGACACTGCCGTTGGGGGTAAGATGTCCCTTACACACGAATCTCAATGCGTGAGCGGCGAGTTACTCATCTAGGTTATGTTATTTGATCGGAGATAAATGTTTTGTCAGTTCCCTTTTCAACTATGAATGGACCTTCATACGGTGATTAAAGTGAGGGAATTCGCACGAATACATGACTGCATGTTTTGAGATCCTCATGAACAAAAATATTTGATCACGAACATCTTGGGCTAGTCATTTGAATTGACCTGAATGTTCTTCGAAGTAAACTAATTGACGGGATCTAAATCTGGTGGAGAAAACGAAGTGAAAATCTCTCCGGGTACACGAACAGTCTGACCATGGACCAAATCTGTAGAAGAGCATTTCAAATCATTCTTTACACTGGTGCAAAAACCCAATAAGATGATACGAAGTTCCTCAAACCAGTTGGTTGTATTGCCTCTTGCTCTTCATGCTGTTTTAAGTTGGCTGTGGAAACGTTCAACCATACCGTTGCTTTGTGGATGGTATGTATTGGTATGTATTCTATGAGTTCCCAACATTTTAGTAAATTCTGTGAAAAGATTTGATTCAAATTGTTTTCCTTGATCTGTTGTCAATGTAAGAGGAATACCAAAACGGGAAATATATTGATAAATTAATGTTTCAGCCACACTAATTTGAAAGAAGTATTCAAATTTTCAGTGCAAATCAGATTTTTGAGTTCGAAATCATTTGATTGAGCTTCAGAAAGAATATCGATATCAAATGTGTCAGCATTTATTTCATTTTGATCTGCTAGTCTAGATATGGTATCAGCAAAAATATTTTCTTGACCTTTCACATACTGAATATCTGTTGTGAACTGTGATATAAAATCTAATTGTCTAGACTGCCTTGAACTCCTTTCTGTTTTTGTAGAAATTACTTTGGTGAGAGGCCTATGATCCGTGAAAACTGTATAAAATTAATACCGAAAGTGCTTAATGGATAAATAAATAGCTAAAAGTTCCCTATCGAGAGTTGAATAATTACTTTCAGTTTTCGATAACTTTTATAAGAAAAATGCTGAAGGTTCCCATTGATCATAACTTTCATTAATTTGTTGCAAAACAGAACCTACAGCAGATATTAATGCATCGACTGAAATGCTGAGTTTTTCATTTTGTTTAGGATGAACTAACAACGTGGCTGTTGAAATCGACTTTTTCATAGTTCTGAACACCGAGTTGCATTCTGTGGTCCAAATAATATATTTCTTATTATTAGTACAATCATTGACTGAGTTGTGAATTGGAATTATTAATTCTGATAACTTTGAAATGAAACGACTAAAGTAATTCACCATACCTATAAATCGCTGAGCTTGTTTTACTGTTACAGGAACTCGAAAATTTTTGATAACTTCAACTCTCTCCATACTAGGAAGTATACCATTTTTACTAATTTCATGACTCACAAAATTGATTTTGTTTACCCCCATAATACATTTGGATGGACTAATATTTAGACCATATTCTTGAAGTCTATCAAATAATAATTTCAAATGTGACTCTTGCTCATCTTCTTTTGTACTGGTAGTCATCAATATATACAAAAACAAAACTAAGACCACTAACCACTTGATTCATAGGACGTTGGAAGGTTTGGCTTGCATTACGTAATCCAAAGAGCATGCATCCTCATCAGCAATGGGTATTTGGTGATAAGCTCTAACCAAATCGACCTTCGAAAATATTGTGCATACACTTAAATTCATATTGAACTCCTGAATGTGTGGTAGCATGTATCTATCCGGACTTGATATGACATTCAATCTTCTATAATCACCACAAGGCCTCCAATCATTTGAATTATTTATTGGAACCATATGAAGAGCTGAACAAGCCTGTGAAGAAGATGGCCGACAAATACCAACTTCTGTCATGTATTGAAATTCATGTTTAGCTATTTTATGTTTCAGATTATTGAGTCTTCGTAGTTTGCAGAATTGTAAAGGACCAGTAGTATAGATATGATGAACAACAGTGTGTTTGAGTGGGAGATTATAGTTGGGAGCAGCAATCAAAGAAGGATATCTTTTCAAAATCCTGATATATCTGTTGCAAATAGTGAAAATTTTTGATGATACCTCATTTGATTCAGTCGCAGAGCCATTTGTTACTAAATTTGTTTGTGAATCTAATAACTGTTTATTTTTTAACTCGACTATCAAAATTTCCATAGAAAATCAGCTCCAATGATAGGACGATTTACATAAGCTAGGGTGAACGGAAAAGCGAATTCGCGTCTCAAATTGATATCGATGCGTTAGCAGCTGAAAGTTGAAAATTGATGTTTTTTGCTTATTTCTTGAAAAAATCTGAAAGGATTCTCCGAAATGTCGGCACCGGTATCAACTAAAAACTTCAAACGATTTATTTTATCAAAAATAAAAGACGACGTACTGAAGATGATTCAGTCCCTGTGCTTGACGTCACCGCAAAGGGACCTAATTGTTTAAATTTTGACTTGTGTTTGACTCACGATATTTGCTTTCGAAACAACAAGGTGAAATATATTTTTCTGCTTTCTTACCAAAATTGGTATGATACCAGCATATCTTATTTTTATCGTAATTGTTATTGGAACGCGAATGTGTTCTGCTTCTTCTATGAGATGGACGGTCGTTAGAAACTGATCTACTACGAGATTGCTTGAAAAGCAGTTTCAGTTCTGATAATTCTTGTTTGATATTTTTGTAATCAGATGACATTGCTTCGAATGAAGTTAGACATTCCTGTGGCGAAGAAGTGTCATTATTTTTAGTTTGATACATGGATGAAATATTATTTTGGAACTGGACGTCACATATTCTGTCGGCAATAACAGTTAAATCATGAATGGATGATTTTCCAGATGCCACTGAAGCAACTCTTATAGATTCAGGAAGTTTTCTCATCTCATCTCATTCTTACCAACGGTTGTGGAAGTACCAGCCATTACATTCATCGCCCGGTAAAATTCTGATGGTCTACGATCACCATGTTAGAACAGAAAAGGAGTTCTTCCAACTTTTTGTCTTTACTGATAGAATGCCGTTGAATTAAAATTGATTTCAGATAACTATACTTATCTTGAGCAGGAGGAGCTTGAAGAACGTCTAAAACTGATTGAATAACCTCTTGAGTTAAAGAAACAATTATGTGATCGTATTAAGTTTGGTCTGATTCGATTTTTTTTGTTGAAAATTGTGCTTCAGCTTGAATAAACCATGCTTCTGGACCAGCCACCCAAAACTGGGGTAATTTATCGTTAATACTTGCCTCTGGACTGAGATAGGTATTCTGATTTCCTTCTACCTGAATGATTGTAGTTGTAGGTATAACAGTAAAAAAAAATAAAAAATTAATTAGCAATAATTGTATCTAATTGAAATTGAAATGGAAAGGCACTATTTCTTGAAAAGTAAGATAGATGGGTACGCTGTTCCTGTCGCTTGGATCTTCAGAAATCCGGCATCTGCAATATTCTGGATCTAGCTGAATCACTTGTCTTCGTAATTGCAGTATGTTGGATCTACGGAAGATGCAGACTATGCTGTTTTGAGTTCGATTACGTTTAATACGTTCCTGCTGCAGGCCCAGATGAACTTTTATTGTCGCTTGCTTGCGACTAGTTTATTACAAGGATGTAGACAATATTTTCTTTCTTGTCGAGGTCACCAATATGAGGTATCATATACTCGTTTATATTCAATATACTTTTAAGAACAATGACATTTTTATTTCTCTTTCTTATGACATCTCTCTGACATAATCAAAACCTACAATCTTAATAAACTATTACAAGGTGATCTGTAAATATTATAACAAACATAAATATTCGTCCACTACAATTAACATTTAATAATGATGCAAAAATGATCAGCTCCAAAATGCTACTGTTGGCTGCGTAATATTAATAAATAAAAAATGCGTCGACGGGACTACCTATAGTTCCATAAAAATATACTCTGACGCCCTATTGACAGAATCGGGCGCTTTCACGCACTTTAAGCTGGTGGGAGGAAAAGAACAAACATTTCCTTGAATCGGTTGTCATATCAATTGGCTAATATGTTCCGCTAGGTCTTTGTGATAAATTTTTATGTTTTAGTGAGACAAATAATACTGCTTCCCTTTCATATACCTATTCATAGAATGAGGAGCATACAAAATATTCTACTCAGTGATATAGCAAATGAAATTTTTCAATGGTATGAAAAGCGAAAACTGTTTTTAGCTGTATCACACATAAACGGTAATCGCAAGTGGAGAGCTGGCGATAATCCTCGACGAGTATTAACACACATAAAATAGCTCTTAGAGTCATTCGCGTTTTCCGAGATTGTTGAAAGATTTGGTCTGCCTGACATAGACCTGTATGTTTCCTGCATTGATCACAAATGTACTAAATATATTTCATTGTTCTCAGAACCACTTAATGATCAATAATTACACAATTGAGGGAGTCCAAACTAAAAAATATTCAGGAATTCATATTGATCCAGAAATTAAATTTGGGGCTCACCATCCAAAGCGGTTGATGAGCGTTTTTATACACTGTTTCTGTTTGAACCAATATTTCCAGAGCATAAAAGGACATGTGAAGTAGGTGGCACTACTGCCGCCTAGTGGACTGTTTGTGCCGCCTAGTGAAAGGTGGTTGTGCCGTCGGCAGTTTCATTGTTCCATATCCATACTTTGAAAAAAATTGATCCTGGGGAAGATATGACGGATGACGGTACCGGTAGTTAACAATAAGCGACATGAGCATGGTCAGAATAACGATAAAGGAGGGGCATTCTCGGGAACAACCCGACATGTCGACATATTAAACATATTTGAGCTGTTTTTTGGCGTTGAAGCGCATTCAAAAATGTTTTGAAAACTTATTCAATTTACGTCATAGATTTGACTATCGCTTCAAAACATTGCATTACCTTTCAAAATATTCCGTCTATAACGTCATTGTTTCAACGCTAATATGCAAAGTTTTTAAAACGGACCAAATAATTTTAAAACAGTGGTACGCCAAAAAATTGCTTTGTTGCTGGTAAAAAACCCTCGCTTCACCCAATCTTGTTGCTTCTTCTCTCTCCTAGATGGCATTAGACCCACCGAACAGCAAAGTCGGCAGTAGTGTGAAAATTACTGTTTTGTATGTTTAGGATAAGTCGACAAACGTGTTGGTTGACAGCAAAATACACCAGAGTATAGAATGATTTTTTATATATAATCTTTATTTTGTTATCAGAATTTGGAAATTGTTTTATCAATATTATGTTCTTGACAAGTGCAATTTTCAGGTTTCGACTTGGTGGGGAAGCTTCGTACGGTACTGCCAGATTGGAAGCTGTTCTTGATGTTATACTTGTTTCCTATCCTTCTGATTTTCTCGGAGATACTACTGAGGTATGGTAGGATGATGACTTGATTTTGTGGTCGTTCTTCCCTCGTCTCAGACCTTTCGATTTGCTTCTGTACTTCTCCTAGGATTCTCTCAGAGTATCCATTTTGATGTAGGTCCTTTCTGATATGGTTTATCTCAACATCCAGTGATTCCTAGTTATAACTTTGCATTGCTCTTTTTACCAATGTTCCTACAATCCCCCTCTTTGCGGAATTTGGGTAATTGGAGCAGAAGTTGAGATTTTGTTCTGCCTTGTTTTTTTTTCTGAAAGCAGAAACCCATCGACGTTCACGTCGAGGAAGAGCAAGGTTAATGGCGTTTATTTTCCATTGTGAACTTTATTGTATCCCCCATGTTGTTTATTCTTGATAGAGAGTCCTCAACTTGTTCATATCGATGATTCCATATGATGAAGGTGTCATCCACGTACATAGCCATAATTTTAGTTTGTCTTCAGCCTCTCTAACAGCCAATTCCTTGAACAACTCTATGTATATGTTGGCAACTATTGGTAAAACGAGGATACCATCGGCAGACCATCGATTTGTGAGAAGAAACGGTCTCTTTCTTGAAAGTATGAGTGATGTAGCCAGTAAAGCAGTGATTTCTTTACATAGCGTGTACGGGTACGTTAGTTCTTCCCAGTTTTTGTCTTGATGATGCTATTCTTCTACCCACATTCGAGCTGATTGAACGATCTTCAGGTCCTACTTGAACCTCTTTGAAAGTGTCCACGGAATGCTTCGAATTCCTGACGGATGAACTCCTTGTACTCGGCAAGGGTTGTAGTATCAGTAAGGGGTATGGGTCGGTGAGTTTCGGGAGCTAGTGATTGATCTCAGTGGTATGTCTGGTTCAACGATTTTTGGAATACCGTAGAGATGTGGCATCAGATGTATCCGTTCCTTATCTGGAATGAAGGTTTTGTATCAACCGAAGATACCATTGAGGCAATGTATCTTAGAGAGTTTTATTGGAATTGGATCTCGAAATCTCCCTAGACGTGAAATTTTTCAATGAAAATATAAGTGACTTGTAGCTTGCTCAGAATACCACGTATCAGGCTTGAAGTAAATATATGAGCATTCAATAGCATTTCATACGAGAAGTCTATAAGTGATAGACATTTCGGAATTCATGACATTTCAACAGAACATATATATGATATCTGATAACTTGACTATAGGTCTACAATGACCAAAATATATGAAATGGTTGAAAGAAATAGAACTTGGAAGTGAGGAAATGATGCCTTCCTCTGCGACTCGAGGAGAATTGTGGGAACATTGTAGAAAATAACCATAGCTGACGCACCGCAAGAAATCCACATTAAGTCATATCGATAAGTAATAAAATTATACCTGACATTGCTGTCAAGTATTTTCATAACTCCTATTTTTTTAAGAAGTGCATTAAATTTCACCTACTAAGTACTGATATCTGCTTACACCGTCACTGGTGTGCCTATCTCTGCCCAACGTGTTCGAGCATCTACTCATTGAAATATACCCCGAAGAGGTATCAATAATAAGATCAGCTTCACTCAGATGAAGCTGGCTACCCTTTCAACCAACTGCCCTCAAACGCTTGTAAAAACAGGACCTATAAAAAGGTCAACTGGCGGTTTCCACGTTTTCATAACGGATCAGATTAAAACTCCTGGAATCAATTGATCTCAACTGTGTTCAAAATCAAGGCCTTTTTGAATGATAAATCAGCACTTTGCGTCTGCTCGATATTGAGAAGTTACCTCATGAGAACCCAGAGATTCTAAAATTCATGTAATTAATATTTATACTAGTGTTTTACCACAGGTAAATACAGGAAAAAGGCATATGTGCCAAGGCTAAATCAAAGAAAATATATAAAATGAATTTTTAGGCCTAAGATTGTAGTAGCAGAGTATTCAAAGAATAATTGGGTTTCATTAAATAACACTATTGTCGACGATCTTATGGAAATGATCTGTATGAACCATTTGAAGTAAATCAGAAACTTGCAGTGAGATATGTAATATAATTAAATTGGTTATAACCCGTGAACTACGCGAGAAAATAGAAACAACGGTGAAAACAAACAGCATTGAGCAAATCCATAAAAAAACCTCTATCAGTGAAATCGCACAAAAAGTCTCAGAAGCAATTATAAACACGATAAAACAGAATTTGCTATCCATAGAAACAGCAGTGGTGGAGGTGTGCAAAAATAATGATACTCTGGAACAAAATTGAAAGCTTGAAAAAAAAATTATTAGTACTTACTAAAATATGAATTGTCAGTTGGAGCAAAACAATTAGCAAATTGATCAACTAACGAAAATCAAATTATATTAGAATTTCTAAACTGAAGGAAAAACCAAATGAACATACAAGAAAATAAGTGAAGAGAATTTTCAACAGGGAAATGCCCCTAATCTCTCATACGATGGCTTCCTTTTATGTTATAGAATAGGAAAGGTGTAAGGTAACGAAAACAGGTGTATTTTTCTGGAACATAAAGATTATTCAAGTAAGCAAACAATATACGGGCAGAAGAAATTACTGAAAGGATCCAAAATTGTGATTTAACGACACTTAGGGTGAATATGATGATGTATGAAGCTATAGGAACACTGGGTTTGAAAAATGCGTGGAAATAAAATGGAATGATATATTTATACAAGGACAGTAAAATAGCCGTTATAAAAATGAGAAAGACTTTGAAATTATACTGCAATAACATTATTTTATCGATTTCTTCATAATGATGTTTCAATGAATGAGAAAATCTGTAACTTTTCTTTCGAATTTTCAGGAAAATCAATATTCACTTTTCGTCGTGAAAGATATTTGTTGAAATTATAAAAAAATTGTTGAATCTATCAACCGGCTGCACCCTTACGAGCAATCCTCAGAAGTCAGATACTTGTGCGAGCTAGGGAAGACGTATCTCTTAATTTTTAACGTGTGATGCCATACACAAGACCAGTGACCATGCTGGGAATCGAACTCATGCCTCTATGATTGAGAGGCAAGGGCTCTGCAATCACGACCACTACGGCCCATGCTAGAACTTTTGAAACTGGATCATCACCTGAAAAGGAAACACATTACAAAGATAAATTAAACCAATATGAGTAAACTAAATTCATGTACAGATTCAACCAAGAATAATAACAAAAAAAAAAATACATAATCATTGATCCTGAATTCAATGAAATGAAATAACTCGATATCCTACGTAAAAAAAACTTGTCCAGTTCCAGATGGAATAAGTACCAAACCATACAAGCAAAAGTATTCATATAAAATAAATCTTCTCTAATTCCCCAAATTCTTGAGTGGAAACAACCCAATGCAGTGGAAGGAATTTTTTGAATAAAGAGAACATACTCACAACAGATGACGCAGCAATGGGTTTGCTGAAGGTCATGTCAGAGGGTTTCAATGATTCGAAGGAGAACCTTGCACTATTTCTTGATCTGGCTAAGGCTTCTGACACCGTATCTCACAGCAAAATCATTGGTGAAATGAGTTGCTTTGGTGGAATAGGTATTATGACACTTTGGCTTCTCATAAGTATCGGGTTACATGGGATAACAATTTTCTTGAAATTGCCTGTCCTTGTTATCAGCATTCGCAGACCGCAGAATTTGCCAATGCTGAATCAACACTCTGTAAACTTATAAAAAGTCAGAAGACCATTTTGAATAGTTGACTAATAAAATCTCGCCCTTACATCATGAAGTATTTTTCGTGACCACCTCAAATCATTTTTTGAAAAGAAATTCATGTAATTTTCGAGATAACAGGTGTAACCCTGGAATTATTTCATGATTACATCAAAGAAGAGTGGAAAGAGCAGAAGTTGGAAACGGAATTAATTCTGGAGAAATAGTGCAAACGGTAGTCCATCAAGGAACGATATCAAGGCCTATACTATGTTTCATATACCCAAACAGAATGAAAGACCTCAAGGGAAAATTATTCAGTTATGCTGACGACAGAGCAATTGTTTGTACCATGGAAATATAGGGAGTAATCCACAGAAGAATTAACATAGGTTGGACTACAACATATTAAGTTTGAATATCAATGAACCTTAATATATCACATATTCTCATCCAGTTATTAGTAGCCCTGTTTCGAACATTAAACTCCACAAACCATAATTTTTCCATCATGTCTGATCACCAAATCAGACGGACTGATCAGACAGCTTTTTTCATTAAAAGGAGACGATATGTAGTGCCTACATTTCGCAATGTCAAAGATATTATATTTAGAAACGCACTTTGAATGTTAAATAGGTAGTAAAATCTATTTCAAATTACTGTATAATAATATATGGAAAAACGTTCTCAACCACACTACAAATCCTGCAAACTGTTCAAAAAAGTTTGAGAAGGATAGACAGTTTACAACTACTCTACTATATGACTATGAGGAATCTATCTCCGGTGCCTCGATTCATCCGGATGGAGCGCTGGTATGTCATTAACTCCAGTAAACACAAACCACATCAGAGTGATGACGTATTCCGAAAATCATGTGCCCTGAGTAGGCAGAAAAAATAAAAATTCTGCATTGTTCCGGCTGAAATTTCTGTCGCATCACGGCAAGCCGCTATAATTCTTAGATTCGAAAGCAGCATGTCCATCATTCCACCAAGTACCCATATGATCACAACCACTTCTTCAACAGAATAGTTTGGATGATGCCTGCGGAGTTCAAAGTCTCGAGTAAGTCAAGTCTTTGTTCTCTTTTCGGACGATGTTCGTTTCGCAAGGAGCTAAAAACTCAATGACGAAAATTGTCCCACTTTAATTAGCCTGTATTTGCCTGAGGGTAGAATTTTTATTTCCATAGATCTACTGCAGTATTCAATGATGTCAAAGTAGTGCCCCAATTATTGAAATTTGAAGAACTTCAAAGAGGTATACCTATACGCAGTATTAATAAAGGGAAAAAACCAAACTGATTATCAGAAGATCTACAAACTAACACAAGAGTACTATTGATGATATCAAAAGATTAAGGCAGTAGCTCAGAGGCGCTGTAGTTAAGAAATTAGGACATCTTTGAGAGTATATTTTAATATTTCAACTATGTGTATTTTTTTAATTTCCATTGGTAGTTTAGTATACCGTTTCGAAGGAAAAACCATATTATTCACTGTGGACCTCGTGCGCGCCTTTCACCAAATTCCGATCGCTGAGGAAGACATACAAAAGACCGCTAAATATCACAACACCATTCTGACTTTTTGAATACCCGTTCATGACTTTCGGTCCGGCACAGACTTTCCAGCGTTTTATCGACGAAGTGCTACTCGGATCAGACTGCTTCTTCGCGTACATAGACGACTTCTTAGTCGCTTCAAGATCTTTCGAAAAACATTTCGTACACATGAAGATTCTGTTCGAGTGAATGACAAAATTCAGTGCCGTAATTGATCCCGTAAAGTACGTCTTCGGACCAGCAGAAGTATTATTTCTTGGCTACTGAGTATTAGATACAGGTACACGCTCCCACCCAATGAAGTCAACGCAATTCAAATTTTCTCGCGACCAGATACCGTGAATAAACTAAGGCAAATTTAGATATGATAAACTTGCTAAAGAACAACGTGAAGGAGAAAACACAAGTTAATTGGACACCGGCAGCAATCACAGCTTTTTAGACTTGCACAGAGCATGTGGTGCAGGCAACGTTGTTGGCTCATACAAAGTTTGAGTCCAACGCTTTGGATTTTTCAGTAGGTGGCTCCTGACAGCAGTGGTGGAACAATGCTTGGGAATCACCTAGTTTGATTTTCGAAGAAACTAAGCCTCGCCGACCAGCAGTACACTGCTTTTGACCGCAAATTCTTAGCTAAAACTTGGCCGTTCGACACTACCGTCACATGGTAGAAGCAAAACATTGTGCGGTGTATACGGATCACGAACAACTCACTTTCGTTTTCCGTCTGAAAACGAATCACTGCTCTCCATGCCAGTTCCGTTACTTGAATTCCATCGGACCATATCAGGCATACATTCGACACATATCAAGTAAAAACAATGTAGATGCGGTCGCATTGCCACACATCGAAGAGTTGGAAAATGACCTAGACTTATAGGAGCCCTTGCCTCCTCTTAGAAAAACGACTCCAAACTCAGAAATTTCCAGTAGGAATACTCATCCATGCAGCTCGAATGCATCTAGTTTCCCGGTACCAGTGCCACCAGTATGTGACGTTTCGACCATTCATCACTCGACCTTTCCGAGGAGCAGCGTTCGACATAGAGCACCGCCTTTCGCATCCTGATGCCAATGCCATTGTAAATATGGTAACCCAACGCTTCGTGTGGTGTGACGTTTCTCTGAAACAAAATTATTCCAGAATAGAAAGGTCTGCTTGACAACTCTTACCTTTGGGAGAATTGGGTCGTGTGTCTGATCCTTCTTCTACAGGGTGTCCCAAAATACCTCGTTATCCTTTGGAGGGGTGATAGTCCAGCTTATAACTAACCAGAATATCAGAATATGACCTCAGTAAAATATTGAAGCTTCTATTAGCGTATGCGGGCAAGAAATATCCGGGACCGGTAGCAGGTTGAGAAGGAAACGCTTTACCATGACTCGAGGTTCCTTTTTATTCTTTTGTTCCCGAGAAAAGGACTATTCCATAACCTTCAGATAATTTTTGTTGGCTTTCTTACTAAGAAAATTAATCATTGTTGTTTTTTGCTAACCTTCAATTTACCGAATTTATATTCATTCATGAACTTACTCTATGAGTAGAGTAATCAATCGTACGATCACGTGTGTGAAAATATACCTTTGTTGATCATTACTCTCAAATTATCGTTCAAAAACTATCCAAAAATGTCAAGTGCCAATTGGAATTGAAGTAACGACATTTTGGATCAGTAAGTATAATACTGTTTGGTATTGGATGTTGGAACTTTCATTTCTGGTGAATTACCAATGATTTAATCATATCACATGTAGGTTATTGTCCTTGTCTAGAACCTGGATGTAAACAGTGGACAAGAAAACATGATTCACCGATACACATGAAGATAAGGAACTATTAGATGTTGATGGCTCTGTTGGAACTTGTACTTGCTCCGCAAAAATGGGTACTTCATTATGTAATAATGAGTGATGATTTTCCCTATTTATTTCGAACAGAATCAACGTCTACACACATTGGAGTGATGTCTTTTTTTTCAAACAGTTCATACATAACTTGAAAGACTTTGCCATTTCTGTTCGTTCACTTGCAGACATTTCCAAAAATTTGATGCCGTATTAAATTTAATGTTCTTTATTACGAGAAACACACTTCTGAACTTTCTGAACTCCGGAAGTCAAAAAGACTCGCAAAAAGCCCTTTGTATAAGTAGAATGTTCGAAAATGTTATGGTTAGAATGTTTGTCGGCTTGGCATTGAGCTTCTGTTTTGAGTAAATCAGCTCTGGACTTCGAAAACCTCTTCAAATCATTAAAACTAGGTTCATCAATATCAGATTTAAAATTTAATCATCTCCTGAGTGGTACTATCAAGCTAAGTTTTCATTAAATGAACCACGAGTGTATCTTATTGACTTACGGGTTGTTTCAGTTGTTCTAAAGCTCTGAGATTTTCTGAAACTGTATCAATGAACTTACGAATCCCCTCAGCTGATTTCTTGAGCATTGAATGCCTTAACAAGATTATGTATCAACAAACGATTATTATTAAAAAGTTCAACGAGAGCATCCCAAGCTACTTCGTAGTTTGAGGCTGATAACTCTATGAATGTATTACTTGAAAGGCACTACCTTCTAGTGAAGCTCTTAAATAATGGATTTTTCTTATTTCGTTGATACTACGATTCGTATGTATCACAAAGCCCAAGCCAATTATGGAAATCTCCTTCAAATTTTCCTTTGGATTTTTCATCACTCTCAAATAGTATCTTTTTGGCTATAGCAGTTGGTGAAAAGAATATATTTTCAAACTGCTCCCACTCTCTATACTGCAGTTTGAATTCTTCAATACTTGCTTCATTCTCGATAGAATCTTGTAATTCATAGAATAATTTTTTTACCTACCCTATACCAGAAATTCTATCATTAATTTTTATTAAATCAAGATCTGTAATTACCTATATAGGCTTGGTTGACAACTTAGTAACATATTTAGTGAATATTGTCAGTTTGGCTTTGCAACCACCTTTTTTTCTAGTATCTGCCATTTCACGGTTAAAAACTATATGTAATATCCAAACTCTGTGAAATATATATCATATGCAAAACGACAAACCACAAAAAAAATAAGTGCGAAAGATCGAATATGTAAGTACTACATAATAATATAATGAAAGAATACCCACCCACGCAGATCTGAACTATACGGAAGTACAAGTGACTCATGGGAATAATAGGAAAGAATAAAATAGGGACTCTCACTTATCGTTATCTTTTTTCCAGTTAAAACAAAAATATCAGTACAGTGCAGTTTCTGTCGAATCATCGTGTACGGCTTGTCTTTTTTGACGATTTCTCACTTAGTTGGGCACGATAGCGAAGTGGTCGTTTGTTTTCCACCCAGGCGTCATGGGTTCGATTCCCACCGCCGGACACTGAGCTAAAGTGGTTCGGAGCCCACTTTTATTTGAGCTGTAGGTCCTTGATCTCCTTTGCTTGCTACTCGCACAAGCTCTACTTTCGAGGGGTTTTCTACAAAAACCTGATTTGTAACAACAAATTTCACAAATTTTTTTACGTGCAGTTTGAAAGTACCATTCCATAGATTTGTACTTTATTGCGGGAAAGAAAACCCTATCATATTTCAGATATAAATATAAATACTTTGGGATAATTATTACACCTGCCAACAGCGGTATTTCAATCGTAAACTTACTTCTTCGGTAATTTGTTGCTCCTGATACTGATGAAATAGGAGTAGTAGTGATACAATTGAAGTCCTCAAAACTATCATCAGATTCAACTCCGTCTTCCTGGTTGCACAGTTCTAAAATTTCCTGGTGCAATTTTCAACATACCTTCGTTTTTAAGAAAAGCAGTATCCCTACCAATTGATATATTGTAATCCGTATCGTGGGAATACAATCAATATATTTTCGAAACTCAAAACCTCTGGTATTCTCGTTATTCCTGAAACATCTGCGAAGGTGTGTATCGAGTATATTGTCAGTATTTAGTTTCTTCTTAGCTTCATTTCCCAGTGTACTTTCTGAAAGATTTCCAGACTGATTCATTTGTAGTAATTTTTCACCCAAGAGACGATCTCGGTAAGCACTTTATTTACTTCGGAAAAAATATAATTGCTTCTGAAATATGCATCCGAAGTGGTGCCATTTTCAAGGCAGTCAGCGACAGCCACATTTATAACTTATTTTAACGAGGCGCTGGCTGGATTAAAATTAATAGAACATGCGGGTAGCTAAACGACCTGAAAATGTGGTTTTATTCCGCTTTATCAATTATACTACGAACAGGTTACTTACTCGAGTTGAACAACGGACTTTTCGGTATTAAGGGCCATCGTTTGGTTTATGGCGCAGCGAGTTCGTTTGCCGAGGGGACACATGTGTAAAAGTGGCGATTTTGGTCGAAAGAACATTCAATTACCGCCTTCTCTTCGATGGTGGCATTTCAGACCTCGATAAGTTAATATGAGCTGACCTAATCTCCGAAATGGGACCACTGGATTATTTATCGAGTTGAAGGAGAGCCGTTTAATTTCAGACTGAATGAAAAGACGTTTTGAAGGTGTTTTGAAATGCGTTTGTTTGACCGAGATGGGTAATTGTTTCCATTGAAGCTCTTGAAGTTCTGGATAAACTCGAGAAAACTTCAGTTAGAAAAATATATGCTGCTATGGTCGATGTAAGACTGATACATTTTCTATTATTGATGTCGGAAGTCACGTTTTCATTGTTTGTGAATAAACAGTACGACTTGATTTTATTAATTAAATTATTAATGTATCCAATGTCGTGTATAGTAATCTACAAATATTGATGAATATGTCGATCTTTCTATCTATCCTGTTGAAAAATACAATTATAGAATAAAATAAGAGCTGAAGAAAAATAATACTGAGAAAACAATTCGACAAATTTTTATTAGATTTATCCACTTTATCCAACACTTTCTCAATTGAGAACAGCCCATAAACATATGAGACGAAGAAGACTGTCTAAATGTATGACTTATTAGTAGTTACATTGGTATCAAGTTTTAGAATTGATTCATATACTTCCATAGAACAGAACTCCGTTAATGATCACTTCAAGCTTTCTTCTATTTTTAAATAGATGTTGGCCGTTTGGATTATGAACCAGACATTTGATCAATGTAGTCGCCTAGTGATTGACCTTTTTCTTTCACATTTGAAATAATTAGTAGCTACTCTCCGGTCTATAGATAGGAATTATGAATCTTGAGCGTAGCACTGGATATTTCCTCATTGCTGAGGTGAAGTATTTCAGTGATATGACTTTTGGCTTCTAAGGGAGGTCCAAAGGCCTTTTCAAATCGAAACGATTCTAATTTCGGTCTTTTTCTGGATTTTTATTCATGATTCCATCGTACAATAGGATGCCTTTCTTCTACGATAGCCACTCTGAAGTTGAATCTTTCAGCAAACATTTCGGTAATGAAAGGAGTAAAAGGGCCTCACTGTGATCGTTTCTTGGTCCCGCTCAGCTTTCTGTTCCATTCTGTTTCTTGCGCGTTTAATGTCACCTTGCCGTCCACATAATCTACCGAGAGTTTGGAAGTTTCCTCCTTTGAGCTCTAGAAAGTGTCGTTTCCGGAGCTCAAAGTAGGTGTGCAGTTCCTACGCCGGCAGGAAGCTATCTTATTTGAGATGATTCTGCAATGACTCACTCTCTGCCTTATCGAAGAACTTTCACAGTTTTCATCAGAGTGGTCTTCTGGTATATCCACTTAAGTCAGTGCGAGTAATGACGAAGGGATGGTCATCACTAGCAGTGCCTCCTGTGCAGTTGCAAGGCTGTTAATTCTGGGAGGATCCATTCCTGGTACAGTGGTTCCATAATACCGTGGGATTTATTCCCCTTTTTCGGTGGCTTTCAGGCGAGCAAACAATCTATGGTGTTCGTGTAAAGTGCCACTCTGAATACACTGCAACAAGAATCTTTTATTTTGCTCTCTCTCTTGAACGTTTCTAATACCATTCCATGTATCAATTGGAGGCTGGTTTGTCGGAGGATATAATTGCGAGTATTCACTGTAACGGAATAACAGAATTTTGTTTTGATATTGTGCAATGAGAAACATTGCATCCAAACAGATATTGTGCAAGGAAGTAGATGATTTCTGACACGTATTTGCCTTGATAGTCCACATCGTCTACGATTTTCCAAAAGAATAACTAGTTTTATCTGACTGAATCTCTTAAATCAGAAACTTGGAGTGCTTCTTGCACTTTTCGCAAGGTAAAGCGGTCTAGACCTCGTTCCATCAGCGTGAGGACTCATACACGTAGAACATGTAAATTTATCATAAGCTAGTCTATAACTATTCCTTAATGGGTTAAAATGCCATCATATACTGGAATTGCTTCCTTACATTTTGCTAGTGCGAGTGGCTATAGCTTCTTCACAGATTCGTCTATCACCGATATCCGTCAATAACTCATTCCATGATAAATGCCGAAGGTAGGATTGGGGCTATAGCGTAGAAGCTACTTCCTGTGTAAAAAATACTTCTATTAACGGCGTAACGGTGGGGAGACCACTCAGTCCGCTGATTGCCAATTTTTTCATGGTGCATTTTGAAAAGAATGCATCCAACACGTCTGGAATCAAAGAGACCATATGATTACGATACGTGGATGGCACTTCTTCCATTTGAAGACACGAGAGAGACAATCTGTATAGGCATCCTAAATGCACAAGACTCCAGCAACAAGTCTATCAAAAGACTCAGCTAAATGTAGCAACAAACAGAACCATAAACTGTAAAAGAATCCAACACACAAGGATAAGAAGTATAATCATGCATTATCCAAGTCAGAAGCGAGAAATTATCAGTACAACAGGACGTTCTCGAAGAATATATGAACAATGTTTATATTAACTAGCAATTGCAAACAAGTGACTACAGTTCTAAGGTTTTTCCGATCATCAGTGCATACCACGTTAGGACTAATTATGTATGCAAAAAATCGGTGTAAGCTAATTGATATCGATTGCTTCCTTAACTCAGCCTTACATTTTTATCACGAATGACGTATATTTCAACATTTTCATTCCATGTAGCCTGGTAACTATATTTTTTGTTTTGAAGCTCACAGCAGCTCATGGGTATTTCAGGGTGAGTTGTCGTTTTTTAGAAATACTCTTGCTGTGATAACTTCATGTTTTTTTTACTCTCGAGTCCCTCATCCTCAAGTGTGCTGCCATGCCTTTTTCTTGATTCAGACTGGAAGCGGTGATAGCCCCAGCAGTACCTCCAACACCGCAGTTGGAGCTGTTCTGATTGCGTCCGTTATTACCAAACAGGTCAACCTCTGAAATATCACAAAGATTTGGTCCTATTGTGCTGCTCTGTGCGCCTGGCAACTATACAGCGGACCCATTTTTAATCTTTGGTTTTACGACTGTTGTGTACAGCCAGTCCATAATCTTTGGGTTGGCTCCCCAATTGCGTCCTACAATTCTCCTCAGTTGCCATATGGTTGCGTTCGACTTCTGAATAAGGACCGTCCAACTACGACCAAAATTTCTTAAACGTGTATTCTTATCGAATAACTCTATCACTGAATCTAACACTGAATGATCGTCTTCAACCGGTTTTCGAAGACCATGTTCAAAATTGCAACCTGCTGAAAATTTTGGTCGATCATTGTGAGTTTGAAAGATTTTATTGATCCCTTTCAATTTTTAATCGTTGCTGAACGGTCGCGGACGGTCGATGCTGGTCGGTCAGTGTGATTCCTAGCGGCGTCAACAAAAGTTTGGAATTCAGGACAACCCCTAGGTATTTGATCTGTAGGACTAACGCCAGTTCTTGGCCAATAATAGTGGGTGGCCTAAACCCATCTTTTTTCCTTTTTTTTGGTGAACAGGATCATCTCCGTTTCTGGCGGATATACTGAGAGCCCTGCTTCACTGCACCATCTTTCAATTATTCTGCAGGCTTCCTGCTTATGGTCGCAGATGATTCCGATGAATCTCAGTAGTTCGTCCATAGGTTGGGGAGAGGCAGCTTCCCTGAAAGCAGCTTTCCCCCCACTTTGTTTTGACGTCTGAGGTCCGTATAGTCGCAGTCTTTGCCATGTCAAAAGCGCCGTCCACGTCGAAGAACACACCTAACGTTGTCTCTTTGAAGTCCGACCCTTCGCACTACAGTGTGAAGGGCTGATTTCGTCGATTTCTGTATTCGTGTTGGTTTATTCTTAGAGGCACTTCCCTTTCGAGCGGGAACGAGGCATGTTAGGCTAATGGGCCTGAACGATTTCGCTACTATGCTCTTCTCACCGCTTTGGGGATAAACACTACTATTGCTGATTGCCACACTTTTGAAATATACTCCGCTATACTGGCATGGAATATCTTCTCCAATATTTACTTTGATATTTCAAGTACTTTTGAAGTATTGTCGGGAAACTTCCGTCAGGTCCTGCTATCTTATATGGGCTGAACCCGTTCACTGCCCATGCTATGGCATCGTGTGTAAAGACCAGCTCCGCCAGTTGCTAGTCCCCTTGGGGGATCTGCTCTGCTGGCAGAGCCTGTTGGTTGTCGTCAACACTGCCCAAGAAGTGCACATCCAACAGTTGTCTGAGCGAATCTTCAGAGGATGTTTTCCATGTCCCATTTGACTTCTTCAAGGTTGATATTGAACCTTCTGTCTCGGTGCTCAGAATTCTCGTGGGTCCGGCGGATTCCTTCATGGAGTTGATTTCTCCACAAAAAAAATTCCAGTAGGCTCTTTTACTTTTTCTCAGCTCCTCTTCAAAATCCCTTCTAGTGGTTTTGTAGTTTTTCCACTCGTCCTCGTTCCCCTCCTTGATGGCTTCATTATGGGCCCTTCTGGTCGCTATTCTCAAGCGAACCAGGTGCTTTGGGACCACTCTCAAAGAACATGCCTCTTCGAATGCCTTGGTCATTGTGCTTCCTAATTTTCCAAACTGTCTACCTATTCAGACAACATACTATTGAAGTCATTTATTTTTTCCTGATCGAATCTAGGTTGAACTCATAGCGTGTTGCTGTAATCACTCGCAGGTTGTACAGGAACTGAAGTTCCTCTTCAATCTTAAAACATGTGCAATATATGCTCGTGAGGGTTAATTTTTCTTTTGTGCCCTAGTCAAGTGTCTCCTCTGCGACAGTATTTCTCATAATCATTGTCTTACTCCGAGTCTGAAGAGGTCTCTTGTCTTTTTGACTTACGTTCCATGGCCACTGTTTTTTTAAATGAGATGCTGTTGAACTTCACAGCACATCAATCAATTCGAATTGAGCGTATATATCACAGCGCTGCACTAATAGAAACCCCTCACCTTACTCAAACTCCCATCAATTGAACAAATATATATTAACTCGAGTAATAATCAATCCCGATAACTCATCATGCATTCCCTCTCCTGTTCTTGTTCGAATCATCGTTGGCCTGTTCCTTACGTAAAGTGAATGGTCATTTCACTCCGACGATTTATCTGATATTTCAGTTGCTGAATTGGGTGTATTACATTGGTTCATTTCTGAAGTCAAACTGGTTGTCTAGGATTTTCAAATCCGCTTTGAACTGATATTTTCAATGTTAACACGCAGAAAAAAAAAAAAAATAAGAGGAAATAACAAATG
The DNA here is from genome assembly GCA_958502065.1 of Chrysolina americana. Classification (NCBI taxonomy): domain Eukaryota; kingdom Metazoa; phylum Arthropoda; class Insecta; order Coleoptera; family Chrysomelidae; genus Chrysolina; species Chrysolina americana. The sequence continues at coordinate 58,046,714 of OY293412.1, forward strand.
AAATAAACCATAAATTTGCAACAATCCACCACCAAGCACATTTGACTTATTACCCACCGATGACGAAGAGATATTAAATATCATAAATGATTTGAAAATTAAAAAAACCGTTGGTTCCGATGATATACGAGCCAAAACCATGAAGACAGCATCCACCTACATAATCACACCCCTCACCTACCTAATTAATATGTGTATGGCAACACTAGTGATAATAATAATAATAATAATAACCGTCTTTATTATTTCCATTCGTTAAAATAATACAAAAATCAAAAAACAAAAAAAAAGTATGTGAATATAATGGTACGGAATGAAAATAAAAGGCGAAGTTCAATTTTTATAGAGACCAACCCTGGGGCCAGTCGCTATTAATTGTTCTTCCACTTAACCTTAAACTCGCTGCGGTATACATGAAGTAATTTTAATTTGTCCAGTATAATATAAAATTGAGAAAGAAACGAGAGAAATATCTGGATTTTATTGTGAATTCAATAAATGACTTTTCAAGTTCAGTCGAAATCGCTGTAACCCACTTTGTTTTATATGTTCAGGTATGCTATTGTAGATTGCGCATATTTGAAAGCTGAAGCTACGTCTGAAAAACTCTGATTTGAATCTGGGTGGGGTGAGCAATCTTTTATTTCTCACATTGAGATTGTGTACGTCGGCTCTATATGTAATTTTCCTATGCAGATATGAGGGAGTTTTACTTATAATAACTTTGTGGAAGAGAATTGCAGAATGCAGAGTTCGTCTATTTTCCATATTCAACCAGCCAATATCTTTCAACTTGTGTGAAATTCTTTGACGACGTCTTATGCCATAGATGAGACGTAGACAAGAATTTTGAACTTTTTGTATCTTTCCTACATATTGGCTGGTTAAAAAAGGGCTATACAGTACGTCTGCATAGGTAAAATTTAATAAAACAAGTGTGTCACATAATGTAGCTTTCAGTCTCAATGGAAAAAAATGCCTTTGACTATAGATAACTCTCAACATAAAATATGCACGTTGTAATATTTTATTGATGTGATTATCAAATCTCAAATCAGAGTCGAGCAGAACGCCCAAACTTTTCGCACTCTCGACTATTTCAAGATTCACATTGTATATGTTTATATTCACAGAATGAAGAATGAGAGTACGATTGATTTTTGAGCCGAATACAAGAGCTTTCGATTTATCATTATTTATGATTAAGCCATGATTCAAAGCTGTTTGAGTAAAAGCCGCAAGGTCCTTATTTATGCGTGAACAAGCATTTTCTACTGCTTGATGTGGAAAGCTGTAATAGAGCTCGGTGTCATCGGCATACATATGGATTTCACAATGCTGAAGACCTTTCACTAAATTGATTGTATAAGTAGCAAATAGCAGGGGCCCGAAAATAGACCCTTGTGGAACACCTGAATGAACATCAAGATAATGAGAGTCAGTTCCATCAATAGAAACTTTTTGTTTTCGATTTTTCAGAAATGATTCAATCAGTGAGACAGCATTTTTAGAGAGACCTATGTAATGTAAAATGACTAGTAACAAATCATGACTTATCGTGTCAAACGCTCTACTGAAATCCAATAAGATAAGAACTGTACAATTTCCTTGATCTTTTGCCCTGATTATATCATCTACAATATGTAGAAGTGCAGTTGTACAGCTATATCCTTTGCGAAAGCCCGATTGTATTGAAGGTAATAACGAGAAATGATCAAGATGTTCTTTTAGCTGTATCTCTAGTGCCTTTTCCAAAATTTTTGAGAAAGTAGGTAGAATACTGATTGGTCGGAGATGATTATATTCAGATGGGTTGGATTTTTTAGGTAACACTTTTACAACTGCACTTGCACTGCAAAAAGGGGGACAAAATGGACGTAAATAACTATAAACCAATAACACATATGTCAAAAATATTCGAAAAAGTATTGAAAAACAGATGGAATGCATATCTCAATAAACACAACCTTCTTTCGGAAAAACAATTTGGATTCAAAGAAAAAATCACAACACAAGACTCGATTCTAGCCCTGACAAATGAAATCTACGAATCCCTCAATGTATATTTTTGGATTTATCTAAGACCGTTAGCTATTTCCTCCTTTGACAATCACTGGAAGATATAAGTATGAAGAATAACTTTAAAATTATTAGATACATATTTAACCAATAGAAAACAATTTGTAAAAGTGAATAATATAATCAGCAATGAAGAGTGCGTTGAGTATGGAATTCGTCCAGGAACCGTCTTAGGTCCTATTCTCTTCAACGTATACATAAACGAGTTGTTTTTTCTAAAAAGCAAAGGCAAAATTATTGGTTTTGCAGACGATACTGCCATATTTTATCGAGCAAATGATTGTCAATCGCTCAAAAATAAGGCGGAGACGGATTTCTGCACTACAAAGAAATGGCTGGACCATAAATTTCTCACCATCAACTTCGATAAAACTAATTTCTTGAATTTCACATGTAACAATTCGAAGTCACCGCCATAGAATCAACTGCAAATTAAAATACAGGAGCAAATATTTACCATATCGTCTACAACAAAAATAAAATACCTGGCTGTGATCTACAAAATGAAATGTCTGAAAAAACTACTCCCTCTAAAACGCCTTTAAACTCTCTATCATTCACTGGTAGAAATTCATTTACGATATGGTATCCTAACATGAGGTGGGGCACTCAGAACACGCATCCAACCGCTAGAAGTTATACAGCGCAGATTTCTGATATTAATATACGATAAAAACTGGCGATATGCTTCAGACGACATATATAAATAATGAGAGTGCAATACTTGTAATAAACTCAAACAGGGTGAATAATAAAAAAACTGGGCACCACGGTAAGGTTTAATTCTTTAGTCCGATTTGAACGATTTTTTTATTGATATGCCATAACTTAATTTGCAATAAATTTCGAAATGTTAAGACATTTTTGAGATTTTTTAGAATCCAAATACCCATAAAAATGTAAGCGATAATTTAAAATATTTAAAGCAGAATTTAACTGGACCATTGGATTTATGATGCTTTCAAAAAGGAGACTACTAGAGTTATCTGTGAAAATAATAAAAATTGTAAAATTTTACTAAGTGTACTTGCACTGCAATAAATACCACTAGTGACTTAAATATGAGTTTCAAAATCTGCTATTAAAAATTGTTTTTTTTTTATATCTGTGTCTGAGTCTTGCATAGAGGAAATAAAGGTGAATGACCATTGGTTAGAAATTTCTCCAATTCAAATTGATGGATGGAGCATGGTGAATTGAAATATATCACAAATGTAATATTCAGGATGATAAAGTCTCCTGTTGGGCGAGAATATGCACACAGAGAATAATAGCATTGATCGTGTAAACATAATTCACAGGAATATCAATACTGAAAGAACTCTAATGCACTTCACACAAATATATCAAACTATTCAAAATACTTGACAGCAATGGTGGATCCAACTTTGTAACTTATCAATCTGACATTATATGAATTCCTTGCGTAACTTCAGCTATAGGTCGAGTAGATGGTAATTTCTTCGAAAATTTAACTCTTGTGTAAAATCGTCCATAAGAAACGTCAGTTTTGGCAGTTTGATATCGGATAAATACGAACGTAACTGTTTGCCATCAGATACACTTCTTTTCACCTTCACCACGAAGACAATTTTTTATTGGAGCACTGTAAGCTGACGTCACAACATGGTGGTCATCAGCTGACAAACACAGCATTTGTGTATGAGAAGAAACTTGTTTGGATTCCGATTTTTTTTAATTTTACAGACCTTCACGGATCCTACTATTTGATAATATATTGTAATCATTATTCATATGAGATATCGACTGATTTAGAACATGCATGCCATCATACTTCTCTCAAAAGTTGTAACGCTGGCTATTCCCGAGGACTTCGACTGCAGCCATATCCTTTTCCAAAGGTGTCTTGGCCTGTGCTAGCAGGGCGATCAGATCGTCCATGGCTCTGCACAGTTCCGAGATGTTTAGCATCGCACTAACCTGTTGTATTTTGCTGCCTAAACCCATCATCTGTTGTATGCATCGGCGACTGGGTGGGTGGGGTGAAAGGGATCATTGGTGCCTGCGATGACTCTTGAATCTGTCTTCTCCCTGCTTTTTGGGGAGGTGCGGGGGAAGCGCTTTGCTCCTGGGATCTCTTCAGCCAGGAATTCGTCTTTGGAGGCGGCGCCGGAAAATACTTAGGCGAAGGGGGCTTTCGTTGTCGATCTTCTTTGTCCTCCAGGAAATGAATCCAGGATTGGTAAACCGAACACTCAACGCTATTCGCGGGGTAGGGCCCGTTACAGTTGGCGCAGGTGGTTGGTACATCTGGCGACTTTTTGCAGGTGCTCGTGTGGTGCAAAGCCGCGCACTTCAGACACCTGGCCTCTCTCGCTGGCAGTTCGAAGTTGCGTGGCCCCACCGCTGGCATCGGTGGCACTGGACTATGGCCCTCTCATTTCTTCTCAGCTCCCAGGTGACTTATGTGCTGGAGCACCCGAACTGATTTTTGGAGCTGGCCCAGTGTCACATTCCGAGGAGTGGTGATGAGGTATAACGGCCGTTGCTTGGTCGTCACCCTAATCATTTTCTTGACCGGGATGCCATAATTTTCGGCCATCTCGTTGATTAGATCATCCTGGCAGACATCAGAGTCGAATCCCCTCAGTACAAATGCGTGTGTCCGGTTTTGCGGCAAAGAATAGGTATGGAATTCCGTCCCAGTACTTTTCAGGAGGTAGATCATAGTTTGGCGATCCCCCACGTTCTCAGTGAAGACCTGGGTCTCCCGACTAGTGTGTTTTAGGTTAAAATCTCCTCTTAGCTCGGCCTTTATCTGAGCCGTGAGGGACCTGTCGAGGTTGAGCCTTCCCTGAATTACTATCGGAGGTAGCATATTCGGTTTGGTTGGCTTCTTTGTGGAAGTGGTCTTCATTTTCGCTGCTGGTTTTCTGGAAGTTGCAGCAGACGTCCTAGGAGCCTAGCTATCCTCCGATAGTGACTCATCCTCGTTGAGCGAGTCGTACTTGTTGTTTGCGGGGACGGGTTCCTTCTCTGCCGCGCTTCTCGGATTTCTGGTTGTCTTAGGTTTTTTGAAACCTTCTGTGTCGTCTTCTGTTCCTGGAGGTTTTCCTTGTGAGAGGGTTGGGAATTCATCGCTTTCCCTAATTCGATTAGGAGATCTAAGTAGTCTCCTCATGTGCGTTAGCTTCTCTATCTCCTGGTGGTATTCGTGGTGATATTTTTTTGCTGTAGAACTCCTGAATCTGAGCCGACATAGCTTTCCTCAGGAGTATGTCCGGTATATCAGAACAGTCAGCCGGTTTGTTAATCGCGAGCTTCTGGTAGGCTAGTACTTTGTTCTGTACCTTGCTCTGGATTAAATTTTTGAGGTCTACTATTCGTGAATCGTTGGCATCAATGGAGTTAAGCGGGACCTCGTCGCGAGATTTTCGCCTCCTGAGGAGCTTTCTCCTGTCCTCGGCCTCAGATTCGGAGTCTGATGTGCTAAATTGCACTTTTCTAGGAGACTCCCTCGCTCAGGATTCCAGGAGCTGCTTGGTTTCCTGGAGTTTGTCCTTCTCTGCCTGATGCTGTTTATCCTTCTGCAGTTGGATGGTTTTCTGGCGCTCCTTCTCCTTACGGTTCTTCTCCTGCAGAGCCCTCTCCGCCTCTCTCCTCTTTTTTCCTCTTCTTCTCTCCGGTTCATCGGAGTTATAGCCGTTTGGAACCCGATTAGCTGGGGTGGCTTCGGTCCGGTGGATGTACCTGGGGTGGCATCCCAGATGTGGAATGGCCCCTCAGCTTTTTCCGTTTGAAGCGGCACGGCAGCGGTGGATACCATCCTCGCCGTTCTTCGGGTACCTAACATACTCGTCCTTGGTGTTGGGGTGACTTGGGTTTGTACCTCCGAAGTGGTGGAATCCATTTCTTCAGAGTTTTCGGGACCTTGAATATCAGTGATAGGGGTTTCCATTTCTGCAGGTTGTTCGAGTTCTGGAACTTCCTGCGGTTCTGAGATGATGATGGCTGGGGGTGTGTCTTTACCATCCTCGTCGTCTCCAAGCGTAGCCTGCAAAGTGACTTCCATAATCTTCACTCGTTTGTCCGGCGGTGAGCTACCGGACGAGAAAGGCGTATTGTTCTGGACCACCTGCGGGGTGGGGTTCGCGTTCGCGGAAGTGTCATTGCACTGGGGTAAAGTGTCACTGTCACTGGGCGGGATAGGAGTGTCACTGTCACTGGGAGCACTTGTGTCTTTGTCACTTGCACTTGAGGCTAGGGTCTTAGTTGATGCTTGCTTGGAGACGAGTTCTGCTGTCTTGGTAGTGAGCTTTGGCGTGGTTTTGCGCTTCATCGCACGCCGCTCATTGTCGCTTCCTGAGTTGGCATCTGTTCCAGAGCCGATGTCTGGGAAACGACGTTGTGATCTGGCTCTGCCCACGAATGGGGAACCGGTGATCTTTGTTGATGTAGTCCTTCCCCTGAGCCGGTGCTCATGAGGGAGGCAACGAAGATTGAAGAGAACTTTAGCGACTGTTGATGGCTAAGTCGATAAGGTCGGATTTCCACTAACACTTTCTGGCAGTACTTGGCACCTGCGCTCTAGAAACTCTGTGGAGAAGCACGTCCGTACCCAACGGCGGTTCGGACGATACTGCAGGCGGAGATCTAAACCACTAGACCACGGAGGATATTGATTAAAGAAGGTAAATAGGACGTAGTTATGATGGCGGCAGGAGGGTCATGAAATATGTGTTACACATCATCCGAAAAAAAAGTATATGGCAGCTGCTCGTTAGATTTAGTATACCATATGTACCAACATATCATTTATGAGATAAAAACATGGTGGGTGCATGTCGAGTTTAGTATACCAGGTGTACCAACATATCATTAAAAAAAAATGGTGTTTGCTCGTTAGTGCACCAACATATCATTTAAGAGAAAAAACATGGTTGGTGCTTGTAGAATTTAGCAAACAGGTTGTCACAAAACGTATCATTTATGGGAAAAAAACATGGCAGCTGCTCGTCAAATTTAGTATACACAGGGTGTACAAAACGCATAATTTCAGAAAAAAATATATTATTTGAGATATAATAAAACGTATCATTGGGGATATGGGAATTTAAAATAAGAATCATCAAAAAATAAGCACTTTCGGATTGAAAAAATTGAGATAGAAGAAAAATAATAGTGAATTCGGATTGCCCACATCAAGGGGAGTTTAAATTTGCAATAACTTCCGGTTGTCCGATTTCGATAATTTTGACATCAATGGATTCGTTTCGATGTCAAGAAATATTTCGAACAAAGGGCATAGGATGCATGCTACCTTTGTTATTAGAGATAGTACAACGATCTGCGAGTACTCTCTCAAGACAAATTTCATTGTATATTGAGGAAATAAGGAAATTTTGCCAGTAGAAGCGGTCATTACGTTTATGATGATTATTCCCGATAACGTGCTTTACATGCATTTCGAGTTTTTATGCGAAGGTTTCAACCGTTTTGCGTGCGTTTCAAGCATGCAACCGTTTTCATGCAACCATTTTGATGCAACCGTTTTTCATGTAACCGTTTTCGTGTATCTGTTTTCGTGCAACCATTTTCGTGCAACCGTTTTCTTTTACGCTTAGCGCAGTATGGTTAGGTATGTTGTAGTATGTGACGTTTACGCTTAACGCAATATGGTTAGGTATGGTTTAGTTACGGTTAGTTCAGTATGGTGCAATATGTTACGGTTATGCCGTTTGCTGGTTTCATGAGATAGACGCACTCAACGCAATCCATTCCTAAAATATAGCTGTAAGTCGTGCGATACCAAGTACTCATCTGTGAAATCTCCGAAGCAGCTTCCGTTTCATGGAATATACGCACTCAACGCAAAATATGTTTCTCCGACACCTCACACACATTCGGAATATTGATGAAAAAAAAAAAACTCAAGGTGGTTTGTATTCCAACGTATGAGTTCAGCAGAACTGTTGAAGGGGACTAAGTATAAGAAAATGTGTACATTTCACAAGATGACATCAAAAGTCCGTTTCAACATCACCCAGGAAGTAGGACTGTTAATGCGTTCCCCTTTTTTTATTGTGGAAGTTTTCCCAGTAGATATATCATAACCACCAAATTATATTAGGTTAAAAGTGTCTTTGATGTTTCTGCATTTGTCATCGTGGGAGTGTCCAGAAATTTCAAATTATACATCATGTTTAGTAATTATGACCAATAAGATTGAAGAAAAGTTTTGTATGCAGATGTTTTTTATGTGCGTGTGTGAGAATCTACATGCTTTTCTAGCATTTGGGTAGCAATCAGTTTTTTGGAAGAAAATTTATCATTGCAGGAGTGAGCAAAAATATTCAAATTATACATTTTCATTTCAACAAAGGACCCCGCACTTTTTTTATCTAAAGTTGCGACCGGTCAAATTTTCTGAAAATTTGGTATGTTGTTGTACTCGACGTAGTAACCAAAAGTTTCAATGTGTCCGACTTGTTTTCTAGATACGGGGTATTGAAACTAGAAACTGCCCAGATTTTCGTGTTTTTTTTTGTTAACTTACGAACTAGATAGAATTTCTATTTCCATACACAGGTTTTCTACATAGTTTAGTAGTACAATGGTGAATACATGTGACTAAAAATATTCATGTATACGGGGGGGACTCACAAATGAATGACAGTAATCTTTTGCGAAATCAAACTTTTTCTACTGTGAACTTAGGAAAGCATGTTTTCTAAAATAATGCCTCAAAATAGTATTTTGAGGAGAATTCATACAGTGTGTTTCATAGAGAAAACCACAATATCAAATAATTTTTTTCATGAATTAATTCGAACCCCTGTATCAATAGATTGATTTGAGGATAAATTATTACCACTAATATATGAGGGTCTCTAAGCTTCAAGGTATACAAGGTGGTTGATTTGCCAAAATAGGTATTCTAATCTGAGATGAGTACAAAAACCATGAACACTCTGTATTCTGAAATTTACCCGGTCAAATGTTACCATTTTCTCAGTATATGATTATTCTAATTACGTCTTGGGATACAAGACGTTAGTGGAGAAATGCTGATTTCGTCAATTTTTTTCCTCAAATTGAAAAATTGCATTGATTGTAACTTCAATATGAGTTTTGAAAGGTGCAGCTAAATATTTCAAGCTGTGAGTTTAAATGTACCTCCAATCAAAGCTTATAATGAAGTAACATATGCAATATAAGTCATTGCAGTTTTTCAATTTGAGGAAAAAAAACTGATGAAATCAGCATTTCTCCACTTTAACGCCCTGTATCTAGAAAATTGGTCATAGTATCGCATGTAGAAATCACACCTCCCAATACGTTATTAAAATAATCATATACTGAGAAAATGGTAACAGTTGACCGGGTAACTTTCAGAATACAGAGTGTTCATGGTTTTTGTACTTATCTCAGAATAGAATACCTTTCGGCAAGTCAACCACCTTGTAGATTAGAGACCCTCAAAATTTAGTGGTAATAATTTATCCTCATATCAATCTACAAGTACAAAGTTTTGAATTAATAAAAAAAAATTATTTGATATTGTGGTTTTCTCTATGAACCACACTGTATGAAAAATGTGTACTATGCGTTATATTCTCCTCAAAATACTATATTGAGGCTTTATTTTCGAAAACATGCTCCCTTATGTTCACAGTAGAAAAAGTGTGATTTCGCAAAAAATTACTGTCATTCATTTGTGAGTTCCCCCGTATACATGAATATTTTTAGTCACATGTATTCACCATTGTTTTACTTAAATATGTAGAAAACGTGTGAATGAAAACAGAAATTGAATCTAGTTCGTAAGTTAACAAAAAAAAAACCGAAAATCTGGGCAGTTTTCAGTTTCAACACCACGTATCTAGAAAACTAGTCATAGAATTGGGTCTGGCACATTGACACTTTTGGTTAATAGGTTAAGAACAACAACATACCTGAGTTTCAGAAAATTTGACAGGTCGCCACTTCACATAAGAAAAGTGCGGGGTCCTTTACAAATTTATATTGTATCCATTTTTCCTTCGATCTAATAGTGCCCCCACGGCAACGTTTTATCGGACTCTGGAATTAGGTTGCGTTTATCGTCATTTGAACTAAGCGCAATCTTCTCCGGCACAATTGAATAAACTTGGTGTTTCTCGGATCGAATCAGTTTCTGAGTCACACTCATATCTTTCCAACTGTTCAAGCACTCCCCATAATCTTCAAATGTAATGGCAGTTTTTACAACGGATGATTTCACTCCTTTAGCCTTCTTAGTGCTCCCTAAATTTTTCAATTCCAAGGCAATTTCATCCTCATCATACCCCTCATCAAGAAATTCATTCCTAAATGTCAGCCTTCGACGTCATCACTTTTGTTGTGTATAATTTAGATCGAATGCCAACATAATCCGTCATTGAAACGCCATTATTTTCGTCCGTCATCATACCCAGCACTTTTTTTGTTTACTAAGGGGATGCCATAGTTGTTATCAGCAGGATAGTCTGATGCATCGAAGCGTTGATGGCAGTCTCGCTTCATTATTTCGTAGGGGTCATGCCGCAGCTCATATATGAGGGAATCGGTGTCCGTATACATAACGGTACAGTCCTCACCAAAACGTTCCACCATATAACCATAGTGAAAGTCATATATGGTAGTCTTTGCTAAATCCAGAATGGCCTGCCACACATATATATGCTTGTTCAGAAAAAATTACAGCTTGTTAAGATCAACAGCCACTAAGTTTTCGTTGAAGATGGTGCAATTTTTAAACTCCGGTTTGGCGATGTAGGCTTCGGCGCCGTATCTTTCACTCCACTCGGTTAGAAGGCGGATGTTAGCCCTTTTGCGAACGTTCTCCATAGTTTTACCGAAGACTGCGTTGTTAAGTATCACTCACAATAATGAAATACATACACACAATACTTGATTACCTTATTTGAAATTATATTTCAAACAAATAATGTGAACTGTACAATAATATTTGGACACAATATCTTTATAAATTCCTCAAAATGTTTACTGTAACTCCCCAGCTTCTGTTCAGTACTCCAAATACATAGTCTAGATGTTCCGGAACATCTGATGGTTAACCTGAAAATGGATGCATGCTGGATTTATGCTCTTTCATACGTCATGAGGATATTCGTCAATGATTGGTTGAACAGTTCGTTCTAACCAATCATTGACGAACATTCTTATGACTTCCGACTTAAAACTTCAGAATACTTAGAAAACTATTTAGGTAGGTTGTCTTCATGACAGCGTATTTTTAAATTGAACTAATACCTTCAACGTCACAGTCGGTAATCTCAAACATATGGGAAGATTGGGCCTAGAAAATGAATAAATCAGACGGAAATTACTATATATGCAGGGTGGGGCACCGAAAACAAAACAGATCGAATATCTTCAAAACACATGTGATGTGAAGAAAATGTAAAAACACGTCGATATTTAATCTAAGGATCTTCCTATCATAACCTCAACTGTCATACTTCTCCCACCACCCCTTGGTCACTATCACCCAAACAATTTGAATAGGGAAAGTAGTAAGTGTGATACATCGTTTAAAAGGTAATTTCATAAGGAATTCAGCCATGTCAATTTTTGCTAAACAACTTTCTATTTTGGCGCTGTCTTGCGGAAAAACAACTGATTTGTATTCCAAATTATGATACTTCATTTGCAAGCTAATTTGACATAAATTCGGTATCAATACATTAGGGAATTTTTCTAAGGAAAAAAACAAAATCGCCGCTCCAAAATGGCGGACAAGATTTGAAATTATGGTCCGATTTGATTCAAATTTGATAAGTGGTGGTTTTCAGGGTCGGATATTATAAATTGTCTGTCAATGCAAAAAAAAGAGATGGTGGCTCCAAGATGGTGGACGAAATTTGTAATTATGGTTCGATTCGAATCAAAATTAGTATGTGGGGATTTTCAGAGTCGGAAGTTATGATTTTTTTGTCGACACAAAAAGGCTAGTGAAACGGACCATAATTAGAAATTTCGTCCGCCATCTTGGAGCCATCATCTTTTTTTCTTGCACTGACAAATAATTTATAATTTCCGTCGTTGAAAACCATCACTTACCAAGTTTGAATCAAATCGGACCATAATTTCAAATCTTAGAAAAATTCCATAATGTATTGTCACCGAATTTATGTCAAATTAGCTTGCAAATGAAGTATCATAATTTGAAATACGGATCAGTTGTTTTTTTCGCAAGAGGGCGCCAAAATAGAAAGTTGCTTAGTGAAAATTGACATGGCTGAATTCCTTATGAAATTACCTTTTAATAATTTGTCACACTTTCTACTTTCCCTATTCATATTGTTTGGGTGATAGTGACCAAGGGGTGGGGGAAGAGGTATGACAGTTGAGGTTATGATAGGAAGATGTTCCCCTTGGATTAGAAATCGACATGTTTTTGTATTTTCAAACACATGTGTTTTGAAGATATTCGATCTGTTTCGTTTTCGGTGCCCCACCCTATATAAGGAGTAAGTACGTAGCTAAAACATTGTGAAAAACTGTAGTCAAAATTGAATAAGAAGAAGATTATATGAATTACAATATTATAATAATAATAATATATAATAATGTTTATTCATAAAAAATACATAAACTGTGTAAACATCCTTATTGGTACAAAATATAGAATTTTTTAAAAATGTCTAGAATGAACAAGGATTATCACAGACGCTACCTGAAGAAGCTTGTACGTGATTTTTGACAATTAAAATAGTAATAATACTTATATATACTGCTTATGTGTGTAAATAAATGATAAAAGATACAGCAGAAATTTGAAAAATGTTAAAATTGACACTATGATCTGTTAATAAAAATAAAGATTAATAATGAATTCATTACAAAATACATAAGATACATAGATAAAATAATATATTGTAAAATTGAATAACACCATTTAGACTCTTTAAGAGCCTGTCTAGGGCAAACACTGATTACAAAATTATTATACATGTACTAAAAATTTTAACTTTTGCCATTTCATCATATAAGGCAGAAACGGTATACAGGTTTTTGATCAAGGTAGTTGTAGAAATGTGTGACAGATTTCAAAATTTGAAGGAATAAGAAGAAGCGATTTGGTCGAATCTTCATAAAAACGGGTGATACGTATTTGGTTATTACTGATATGAGAATTTGACTGCAACATGGACTGATATACCGGGTGGCTACGGAAGTATTGCCTACGGAATATCTCAGTTATTGTATGAAGTAGGTTTGTGAAATTTGGAGAGTCGATATAATGACATAAGAGCTAGAATTTGAGCATATTGACATGTTGAAGTTAACTTCCGGTCTGACCGGAAGTAACATCAACTTTCTTATTTTAAATGGAAACCCTATTTTTTTTCTTTTTGCTTTATTCAGCATTCAATTCCCTTTCTAATGACATATCACAAGTTGGTATCTAACCAGAAACTAGATCAGAAAAAAATTATTATTGAAATTCACCGAGTAGGCCGTGGAAGCAAAATGAAAGCCAATAATTGAAAAGTTGGCTATGGAAACCATACGACACTTGATAACAGTTGCTACTACTGTGATATTTAATTTTCATTCGTCAGCGTTATAAAAAGCCGCCAAAAAAAATATTGGAAAAATTGGGAAAAAACCAATACTCTGTAGGTCCATAACTTAAATAGGAACATACAACTTTTTCTTGCCTGTACTATTCAGCATAACCATTCCTTTCTAATGATATAATAGAAAGTAATTTATTGAAATGAAATACCAAAAAATCCAATTATTATTCTTCAAATAACAAAACAGATTATCGCCATACGCAAAAATAATGTGGAATGATAAATTATATCCTGTAGGTTCTAGGTTAAATAGGAACATAAACGTACTTGGTCTGTGCCATCGTCCATAGATATTCTAATATCTACCTATGGACGATGTTTGTGCTATTCAGAATAATCATTCTATTGCAATAATCATTCGAACCAAAATATCAACAAGTAGGCTGATTAAGATGTATTTTGGAATGAAACAAAAAAGAAACGAGAGCTCTCACGAACGCTGCTATCCATATTATTTTGACGTTCGAAGTAGTGTTTTTGATTCTGCCATTTTAAAAGGGTTTGGAAATCGAAATCAGTTAGTGGAATATTCAAAAAATGCCCCGTTATTCACGAACCGAACAAATTGACATGCTTCTCATTTATGGTGAATGTTAAAAAAATTCTTATGCCGCTGAACGATTGTATTTAGAGCGATATCCAGAGAGGCAGCAACCGTCAAGAAGGTATTTCCAGTGGCTTGAAGAAAAAATAAGAACTGAGCCTGATGTTCACGAAAACCAAGAAGCATTTGTTATTAATGAGGAAACTGAAATTAATGTTTTGGCTTTAGTACAATATGATAGCACAATTTCCTCATGGCAGATTGGCGCCGAATTAGCTATAAGTAAGGACTCTGCTAGGAAAATTTTGAAAAAACATCGATTTAAATCCTTCAAGTATCAGTTGCATCAACATTTGTATGAAAATGACGGTGAAAGGCGCCTGGAATATTGTAATTGGTTTCTTCGACAAAATGCTGAGAATCAATCACCTATTTAACTATTATTGTTTACGGACGAGTCAAGATTTACCAACAATGGATTATTTAACAGGAATAATACAAGATAGGTACTGTACTTTATTTGGATTATTGTCGATAGTCGAAGTGTAAAGTGCTAAAAGTGTGAACGGTCTTCTGTTTCAGGTACTGGGCGATAGAAATCGAGCACCGGTTTCGACAAGGTGGCTTCCAGGAGAGATTTGGTGTGAATGTTTGGGCAGGAATAGTTGGAACTCATATTGTTGGCCTCATTCTTTTTCAAGGCCAACTAACCGGAGAGAGATACTTTAATTTTTTAACGAATGAAATTTCGGAATTCATTAACAACCTACCAGCGGAAATAACTGATAGAATGTACTTCCAGCAAGATGGCGCCCCTCCGTATAATTCAAGAATAGCGAGAAATTATCTTCAAAATCGCTTTCAAGAGAGACTTATAACAACCCATGGTCCAGTCAGGTGGCCACCAAGGTCACCTGATCTTACTCCGTGCGACTTTTTTCTATGGGGGCATCTTAAAAATAGGGTGTATTCCACACAGCCTACAACTCTACATGATCTAGAAGTAAAAATTCGTAGAGCTTTCCAAGATATCACGCCACAAATGTTGAGAAACGTTTTACATGAAAATATCACCAGAGTCAATAAATGTATTGACGCTGAGGGAATGCATTTAGAACATTTGTTTTGAATTTAATTTATCTTTAATCCTATCAATTTGAATATTTTTTTTCAATAAATCTGTTTTTTTGTTATTTGAATAATAATAATTGGATTTTTTGGTATTTCATTTCAAAATATTACTTTTTATTATATCATTAGAAAGGAATGGTTATGCTGAATAGTACAGGCAAGAAAAAGTTGTACGTTCCTATTTAAGTTATGGACCTACAGAGTATTGTTTTTTTCCCAATTTTTCCAATATTTTTTTGGCGGCTTTTTATAACGCCGACGAATGAAAATAAAATATCACAGTAGTAGCAACTGTTATCAAGTGACGTATGGTTTCCATAGCCAACTTTTCAATTATTGGCTTTCATTTTGCTTCCACGTCCTACTCGGTGAATTTCAATAATAATTTTTTTCTGATCTAGTTTCTGGTTAGATACCAACTTGTGATATGTTATTAGAAAGGGAATTGAATGCTGAATAAAGCGAAAAGAAAAAAAAATAGGGTTTCCATTCAAACTAAGAAAGTTGATGTTACTTCCGGTCAGACCGGAAGTTAACATCGACATGTCAATACGCTCAAATTCTAGGTCTTATGTCATTATATCGACGCTCCAAATTTCACAAACCTACTTCATACAATAACTGAGATATTCCGTAGGCAATACTTCCGTAGCCACCCGGTATAGATACTCTAACCAGGATCAATGATATTATGGAAGAATGATCTGTCGCGCTGTGAAATCAATTTTTTTTTTCCAACAGATGTTTCTCTGTGAACCCTTTCACATTCTCAGGGTCTTGATTGAACTGCTTGGGCGCCAAATAAGTGAATGTTCTTTTGCCAATAGATTTATTTACTCTCGGCAGTATCATTGGGGTAACACTGTCTTGTTTGGTGAACGTGTTCAAGTTTTTAATATATTTTTTTTTTCTGGAAGGTAAATGTTAATATAGTTTTGGCATAAATGTGTCTAATATGAAATATCTTCAACTCAGTGAATAACGTACTGGAAGGATATCGTGTGGGTT
The DNA here is from genome assembly GCA_958502065.1 of Chrysolina americana. Lineage (NCBI taxonomy): Eukaryota > Metazoa > Arthropoda > Insecta > Coleoptera > Chrysomelidae > Chrysolina > Chrysolina americana. The sequence continues at coordinate 58,063,064 of OY293412.1, forward strand.
TGAGAGTCATAATTGTCAGAATCCTCTTTTGGATTATATCTAATGGTTTCAAAATTGTTTTTCTAGCTCCCCCCAGCCGATTATACTATAACTAAATAGCGGTATTACTAACACGTAGTATACAGTTTTTATATTTTTGAGTGGTGATATTTGGCAACATTGATGAAACTTATATGTTATTAATGGTATTTCATTTTTGTTTTTCTATTTGGACGTCTCATCTCGGGAAGGCATCCAGATGAATACCCAAATAGTTTGTATTTAACGATAATTTGATGTTTTAGTTTTCTATTTGAATATTTTCACAGTTTGGTAAGCAATTTTTGTATGATGTGAATGGTAGTATTTTAACATTCATAGTAACGATAAGCGAATATAACCGTGACGACGTTAAAAATAACAGTTTTAGTGTTACGCTGCTGCCAACAATGAAATGTTCTCATAATAACATAATTTGGACGTTTCAAAATAATCGTCGAGAAATATTCAGTCATCAAGTTTCGTTGTACCTATAATCATAACAAATACCACTTGAGCTAACACTCTTGTGGTGTTTCGCAGAATACGTACTGGTTTCTGTATACACCTATAACTTACTTCATTCTGTTCACACTTGTCGTGTGCATTTATATGCTAATAACGCTTAAGTGTATTATAGTGCTTCTACTGAAATGACGGAAAATGCTTGTGACCTCATCAATGCAGATTCAAACAGATTTTCAGATCTAGGTTACGTTTCATTGTTCATTTGCAAACTCAATAAAATCCAATGTATGGTCTTACAGAAAATAATTCGTCAGTTATTGTTATTGACGCAAAAAGTATTGCTGTCTTTAAGATATACAGTTGATATTTGAAAAGTTTACAAACTATTACGTGTTCACTCAGTATTGAAAATCATATGAGGTGATTGACATTTTCCACCCGTTTCATGTGAAAGAAGCCAAATGTGAATCTTTAATAGTCTCAGTTTCGAGTTATAGAGAGGTCCTTTTTGGTCCATTAAAACCATGTTGATTCGAAAATGGAGAAAAGACTCTGAAGCTCAATAGAATCTGGAAATCTATGGGTTTGGCCCCATAAGTTAACGAAAGATATAAAAAATCAAACGTTGCATTTTTGTAGAGCTATAAAAAATTATTATCTTCTACAGCTTTAGACTGGATTATTGACTTCATGAATCGTGAACTATGAGTTAAAATATGTCTGAAATTTCTTTCGCTCAAGAGGTACATACGCGAAGTGTATCTCAAAGAAGAAGGGCCTCTTTCTCCTCTTTCAACAGCTGATTTGGTTGAACAAAATTCTACTGAATTGGAATAAGCACTTCTCTGCCGATGATACCCAAATATACGTTTCTCGATGACTTAGTTGATGTAAGTGAACTCATCACCAAAGATATTGAATATTTAATATTGAAAGTGTGGGCCATAGTTTGACTAAGAATTCATCCAATTCATGAAAAATTATGTAACTATCCAAAATTTGACATTTTTCGTCATTGTCATCGTCTCCGCCCCGTATAACATAGTTGGTTTAATTATGGTATTATAAATATTATTATTTTACTATTCTTTGAACTCTTTAACTTCTTCATACCCATCGCTCCAATTCCTTGTCTCACTATTTTCGTTTTATCTTGGTTAATCTTAAGCCTCATAATTTCCTCTTTTTCTATAATTCCTTCCAGCATATCTTCCATTACTCTTGGTCTTGGTAATTATGGCTATATCATCAACGTACGCAATAATTATTCCTCCTCCTGTCCTGAAATGCGTTATGTCAATTTTCCTCAACAAATATTCTGAAGTGAGGTTAATTAACGTCGTTGGAAGTGAGTCCCCCTGTTTTACCCCTTTGATTATTGGGAATTCCGCTGTTTCTCCTTTTTGTATTTTTGTTGTGGTCTTAGTCATTTCCATCGTCATTAATATCAGCTTTCTCAGTTTTTGTGAGATTTTTTACTTCATGAATTATTGGTTTCTTTTTATTAAGTCAAATGCTTTCTGGATATCTACAAAGAGCAATTCGAGGTTTATCTTGTATTCATGGGATTTTTCTATTACTTGCTTTAGTATATGAAATGCGTCTATGGTTGATTTTCCTTGTATGATTCTATTATGTTTTTTGTCATATTTGCCAACCTTGATTGTATTATTGATGTCATTATTCTATACGCTGGGTTGAGTAGTGTTATTCCTCGGTAATTCTTACAGGTTTGTTGGTCAGCTTTTTAATGGATTGTTATTATTTGTCCTGTCTCCCATTCTTTTGTCATTTTTTCCTCTGTCCATATTCTCCCTATTAATGAAAGCATCCCTGTCAACTCATGTCCTCCGTATTTTATAAATGCGATGTTAATTTCATCTTTTCCGGGCGCCTTACCATTTCGCAATGACTCTTTCTATCATTTCCTTTTCGTCTTCCACTACTATTGCTCTCTGTTCATTCTTTTGCGGCTTCATCTACCAATCATTTTTTGTAGTATTCCATCCAAACTTGTTTGTATCGTTTATCTCCACGCTTACTATGAAGGGTAAAGAAGACTAAAATAATGTAGGTGACTACCATTACTTCACTTCATGATCTATATAAATGTATTCATCCTTTGATATCAAAATTCAATGTTTTTGTGAGGATGGTGTGTGCAGAAAAAGAGAAAACCCCATTAGGAACAATTCTAATTGACCGTACTCGATAAATCAGTCCTAATTGAATACAAACATTGCCCAAACGACCGTCTGAATTTGAAGGTAAACAACGAACCAAAATAATCCCTAGGCGATCAGACAACATATTTAGAAGGGTAAATGAATTTGCTTTGGGAAAACCATTGAACTGGAAATTATACGGTTTAATGATACTATTAATAGTGATACAAAGCCATTATTAGTTATTAAACAATTAAAACCACCATTTTTATCGGAAAATGTTCTCGAATCTGTTATTTACGTATGTGAAGAAGAAGTGAGTTAAAATTACCGTTATAAATATATCAATTATATCTTTACAAAGTTTCTTCATATCCACGTATAATTTATTCATGATAAAAAAATCTTGGTTGTTTCTATACGCAAGAAAGCACACTGACCAACCAGGACCGATCGTCCAGCAACGACCAATAATTGAAAGGGATCAATGAAAAATTTCAAGCTCACACTAATCGACCAAACTTTTCAGCAGATTGGAATGTGTGGCTGGCTGCCTGAAGTCATGCATATTAGCCCAGGAATGTTCGTGCAAAAAAGAGCTCTAGCTCCTAAAAATTGATCGAGGGCGGAAAATCAGTTTAATCCCTCTTGGGGGCCCTTAATAATGGGTATAGGAGTTTGCGAAGGCTTTTAGGTTTTGCTTCAGATTTGATAGCCTGAAAACCGCGATTTTTCGAACTTTTTCCAGTTTTTCACTTATAACTGTTTTTTTTTCACATTAAATTTTGCGTCGAATGGTTTTCATAACATCGAAATTGGTTAAGCCGTTCAGCCGCAAACTCCCGTCAAAGATAGGCGATTTTTAGCAACTTTAGTTGAGAACCCTAAAATTTTAACGCCTTTAGGTCGAGAATGTCTACTCCAATTGAAAAATATATGAACAATTTCCTCTGAGGCAGGCCAACGCAGGTAACTTAGTCTGAACTCAAAATTTTTCACTTTCTTGCATTTTTTCAAGTGAAAGTAAATGTAATGAATAAACTCGGTCAAGATCTGAGGTAACTATAGTGCCCGATCAATCATTGATAAGGTACCAGACGAGCACAGAACAAAAGGGAGAGAGAATGAGACTGATAGTTGCTCATCAAAGCAAAGCATTCATAACTAATATAAGAGTCATTACAATCAAGAGAGGATTGTGACAGCCATCATTTATTGCCTGCGTGCTTCTTCTTCTGGCTCCTAATTTGTTTCAGTAGATCCTGTAAGCAGAAGAATAGTTTTGTATTATTACTATACTACAAATTATAAATAGCAATAATTCACCATTTCCAAATCACATGTCGTAGCTGGTTCGTCTTATTTCAGACAGACCGGCTTTTTAGGGGGTGTCGTCAACAGATTCGAGTTTGGGTATCAAAACATCTGGGGCGGATTTCTATCTCCATTGCTATGCATTGTTCTGTCGGTCCATCCAGATCTGCACCTGCATAATATGTCCTGAAAAAATGTGGGCGAGCGGCCAGTCCACTGGGGAGCAATGATGCCAAGTTGAAGGAGTTTTTTGAGAGAGTTTAAATCATAGTTGCTTAAGGGTTTGCCCTCTGCTGCCTGAGTAAACTGATCCTGTTGGAATGGCCCCTCTGGTTGTCTGGAATGCAAAATAATATCTGGGTGTTTCTTTCAACTGATTCTACACTATCTAGACACATTTCCTTTTGTTAATAGAGGAACGAACTCGATTATGTAAAAAAATCAATGATTCAAGTAATGAATACGTAAAGTGTAAAATTTGTCTTGAAATATTTAAAATAGTTTTGAGTGTAAATTGAGTTGATAACATACATTTCCACTTGAAAAAATGCAAGAAACTGAAAAGTTTTCAGTTCAGACGAAGTTTCCTGCGTTTGGTTGCCTTATCGGAAATTTGGCGATACGACCTTCTTTGGATTAAAATTCATATCTCAGCAATAAAGTATGAAAATTCCAAATTCTACAAAGCATCTGATTAGGAATGAAATATCCTTTTGTGTCAACATATTCTTCAATTGGAGCAGTCATTTTCGACACATAGGCGATAGAAGTTGAGGGTTGTCAACTTTTTAGCGATGTCTATTTTTGACGGGCAATTTCGTCTGAACGGAAGAACCGATTTAGGTGTTCTGAAAACCATTCAGTAGAATAGAGGGGGGTATAGGCAGACAGACGCCCAGCCGCTCAGCCGCCCCAGCCGTCCCGCGCAGACGCCCCAGCCGTTTTTATTTTTCCACCCCCCACTCCTTGTATTTTAGGTTCACAATTTTGCTTCCCCAATGGCCTCAAGTGACCATGTGATAGCGTAACATGTTAGTCATGAGATGATAATGACGTCAGACCCCAATATTTTCCCAATATTCGGTAATGAAAAAATTAAATATTATCATGAAAGATGTGGTGTCATTGAGATAAGAGTTGCGAAGCACCGTTGAACAGAGAAGAGATAGGATGTGGTCATCATCATCGGGGATCGTCGGTAGGTGAGATCGGTAGAAGTCGGTTTGACGTATTTGAGTTGTTGGACGAAGTGAAAATGGGTGCATGAAATAAATTGAAAAAAGGATGGTGGATGATCGAAGTATAGGCAGACGCCCAAAGATTTAGTTCCACTCCTTGTTATTTTCATTCACAATTTTGCGCCCCTAATAGCAGTATGACCACGTCCCCATCAGTTTTCAAAATAGATTTTTATAATTGGTTATTAGTAAATATCATGAAACTATGCAGCGTGGATTGCAAATTGTGTAGATAAATGAGAAAAAAACCGTTTCGTTACTATGTATACGTACAATAAGGTCTAAAAAGTATTTGTGGTCAAGCGATAAAAGCTGTCGTGGTTTCGTTGGATGGAATTTTATTGAGTATAATCGTAAACAGGCGATAACAAAAAGAATCGTAGAGAATAGTTTGATTGAAAATAAGTTTTCAGCCGTTTATAGATAAGAAAATATGTATGTGTCGTAGTGTTGCTAAAAATACCAAAATATTTTTACCAAAAGAAAAATTGTATGAATTTGTCGATATTTCAAGAGATGAAAAATTTATTGAAGATTCATAAATATTTATAATTGTTACAGGATAATCATTCATACCAAACATTTTTGATGAGAGTTTCACTTTTAGGTGGTGTAGATTAGATTTTTCTTCCAATAAAATATAGAGTGATCCTTAGGATATGCAGGTTGTGTTAATTGTTTTCTTCTACCTCTTTCAGATATTGTTGGTTAAATTTTCTCCATTAGAGAATGTGACATCTGGAACTTCGTGTTGTGTTTTAAAGAGTATGTTTTTCGCTCTTCAGTGTTAGCACCAATAGCACCTATAAAAGTTTCTTTATGAGTAAAAACCCAGTAGGTATGTGTACAAAAAAAAGGAAAATATTTAAGGAGTTGGATATTTTCGTTTGGGGGTCGATGAAAACTGTGTGTAGCTCAAGTAATTTCCCCCCACAGCAAAAACAGATACCCACATGGAAATTTGGTGGGGTTTGAAGTATTGGTAAAAAATGATGTTTACATTTGAGGTTAATATTGAGGAGAAGATAGTACATTAAAATGAGGTGATGGTATTAGGATAAATAATAAGTAGACAGTACCACATTGTTGTTTACTGTAGTGGAGGAATCTTGTTTTCAATAAGAAGATTGATTGAAGAAGTTTGAAAAGGCGTACTGAGGAAAAAAGTAAAAGAGTTTAATATAGATTTAAAATATAAGTTGACTGTTAAATTGGATAAGATAGAAAACACTTGCACGATAAGCATAAGGATATTCCTTTTTACGCACAACACATAAACCCTAAAACTATGATGTTTTTCTGAGGACCTTCGAGATATAACCAAATTGATGGCAACACTTTACAATAAAACCAAATATATCATACATTATGAGACACCGAAGCAGACATTAGAGCACGGTTTAGTATTGAAGAAATTTCATTGGTTTTGAAGTTCAGTCACCCTGGCTCAAGTCATATTATATGAGACAGAATTGTCATTAATATTTTTGATACCTCTGATTACTTATACGTAAGATAGCATTTATGGAATATGGGAGATTTTTTGACAAATTCTGTAAAAACATCAACCTTTGAATCATTTCTGATACATTCAGCCGGACACATCTGAAAATTTTCTTTGTATTTTTTACGATCTTGAAACGAGACAAGAAAAGGTTAGAGCTGGCGGTTCTCTTCTACACGAACCCAATCTTTGCGTTTTTCGTCAGTGCTGTGATATTTGTATTTCTTTTGATTCTCAAATTTGTAAAAAATGTGGCCTTCGTCTGCAAATTCTCAAATGGGATGATCCAATCTCCCCATTCGTAAAAAATTCAAAAAGGTCCTGGTTATAGCCCATAACGGTGGAGGATTTGACCACCAGTTTATTTTAAATTATATTTTAACACAAACCAGCCTGAAGCCTGAGCTTATTATGAGAGGAACCAAATTGATTTCCATGACTCTAGGCAACGTTAAATTTTTGGATTCAGTAAATTATTTCCCCACGAATTCAGCCGTTCTGATTTGAGTTAATGAAAAACTCTACTCGATTCGAGTAATTTCCCCAAAACAGCCTATATTACCAAACCTGAATTTAAAATTGTACCATCCCTAATGAAAACTTGGTGGCTGTTGAGCTTAAAAACTTCAAATTTATCTGAACAAACTGATTTATGTAGGTCAAGCTATATTGGATTTGGCAAAGACCTCCATCTATGATTTTCACTAAACCCAATATCACAGATTACACTTTTGTTGGCACTATAGTTAGGCAGACATCATCAGACCCTCAGACATGGGTTTTGGTGTAGCTAACTTCACGTCGGCCGATAAGTATGGGGCCTGTATTACCAAAACATAGTCAAGTTTCAAACCATTTGACATAAGATACACATGACAGAGTATACTTTTAGACACCCAAGTTTCAACCCCATCAGTTAGGTCATGGAGCTTGGTGTGTTCTGTTAAAATAAAAACAGTATATGGTGGAGAATTTGATAGAGGTAAAGGTGTTAATGAACGTAGTTTTCGTTGAAAATCTTGAAATACCATGAGGAATATCATAAAATTAAACAAGACGATGCTATCATCACGAAAATAAATTAAATAAGGAATATATATATTCGATGGTAAATTTAAAAAAAATTATAGACACGATTATGTTTGTAGAAAGAGGATAAAGGGGGTAAAAGTATGAAATATCAAAAACATAAAGCGTTCAGTGTAGGCTACTACCTCAAATGTTCCTATGGCGATAGCATTTCTCATTTCAAGAGTTATCGAGGTGGTGGCTGCATGGAATGGTTTGTCGATGAGTTGCCTGATATTGAAAAATTTGTTGAGTCAAAAATTAGATAAATTGAGTCAATGATAGTGCCTTTGAATAGTATCGGTACTGCAAAGACTTGTCATATTTGCGAGCAGCATTTCACTCCAGAATGTAAAAAGGTAAGGGATCACAACCGTTTGATTGCTGGAAATAACTATCGTGGAGCAGCTCACGAAGGATGCAATGTCTACTATAAGGGCTCACACACCGTTACTATTGTTTTTTCATAACTTCAACAGTAAATTATTTCCCCACGAATTCAGCCGTTCTGATTTGAGTTAATGAAAAACAGCCTATATCACCAAACCTGAATTTAAAAACAACAAAAATTACAAACGCTAATTCGCACTAAAAATGTAACGAAAACAGCGATATTTACGTTAAAAAAAATGATTAAAATTACAACCGTTAAAAATGCACTTCTACATGTATTTCTTATGGAAATTCTACATTTTGAAATTGCTCAAAGTATACGTTTTCACGTTTTAAAAAAAGAGTGAATTTGAAAGCGCTAAAATACGCTTATAAATACTACGAAAACAGACGTTTTCGCGTTTTGAAAAACGGTAAAAATATGAACGCTAAAACATGCAAGAATGTGACCCAAAATATACGTTTTACACTCGGTATAAAGGATATGACACTATAGTTTTTTCGTTATTGGCTTTTAATAAAACATCTTGTTCAACGAACTGTGATACACGCCTACCAATCGTTCTATTTACAACAAAATTTCATCTTGTTAATTGTTAACATATTTATTGCTGTAGCCACCCCGTATAAGTTGTTGACTGAAACGAGTGTATATTGTTCAGTAAGATAATTCTTACACCGCAAAATTATCAAATGAAGCTTTATTTCCTCTTTACCACCGTTTCATTTTGCTTCAAAGTGTTGGCATCACAGTGGGTTATTCGAGTAGTGTTTCTACATTGTGAATTGTGAAGTGAAAAAGTTTTTTCAAAAAGGTAAGTGTTTTTATTTTAATTATGCATGGAATCATAGAACATTTGGAGTGAAAATACAGACGATTATGTGACACATTTTTTGGTAAATATCTCCACTGAGAAAGGCGAATAGTTTGATAAGAAACATAACCCTTTTTGAGTTCAAACAAAATTAATTAATCTCATGGTTTTCTCGAATAGCAACAACAATCAGAGACACACACCCATTTTTGATAACATTTCGAACAAGATTGCAAATTCACAAATGATTATACTTAATGTTCACCAATAATGTTGAAAAATCAGAAAATCGATACACATTCCTACTAACTCCCAAAGTATAGCTTCCTCAAATTTGATTTCTTCGAATTCATATACAGAGCGAGGAATTTTATATAATCACCAAAATAATAACAATAATAACAAAATGAGTGTGAACTATTTCTTGTTATTGGTGAATTTTCATAGCTCGAAAACAAAGGAAAAATACTCTTGCATTTAATGAATTCATACGCAAATTAATTATGAGAAGATCATTTAGGTAAACATTCATAGGTCAAAAAATTATTGAAATATCACATTTTAATGGAGAAAATGAAAAAGTTATACAGGTTTGCTAAACATTCAATAATAATCTTTCAAAGACAATCGTTAAACTAGCTACCTACAAAGAATATTTGAAAAGCATTATAAAAAAATACCGGTAAAACGAAAAACTATACAGGGTTGTAATATGGTTGTAAATCGGGAAAAAAAGGACGGAATGTGCTTGTTGGTTAAAACAGGGGAGACCAAACGGGAAGGTAAGCACTTCTCCCCCAGGAAAAAAAAAGGATTATCATTATTGAAACTAACAAATTATATACAAGTCTCATTTTTTTATTGCCTCTTTTATGACCCCTCAACATCACGATCACTGATTTTTAAATTAATAAAAATGGTTCTTTAATTCATCGAGGGGCGTAGTGGGTCTTTTTTTATTGCCTCTTATGACTTTGTATATGTTTTTTCCAATAAACACTGATGTGAAACAGTTCATTGAAATGGATTTTGGGTCTTTTCGTTTTATTCGTTGATTTCTATAATGATTTGAAGGAGAGGATAGAAAGAGGGAAGCCTTGAAAAAGGCTGTTTTATTGTTCTACGAGTGTCAATAAAAAGATGAAGAATTTTTGTGAAAAAATCACATTTTAGTTTTTTTATAACCATAAGGAACAGAGTCATAATCATTGATTCGGTTTCTTTTAGTGAAGTTGGTACGAAAAACTTTCGTTACCTCCTTAGTAACAATCATATGATCGGGGTTTCTCAGAATATTTTGGGTAGTAATATACTCATCAGGTGCTTCATTAACGATCATGTCTCTGAGTTTTTCAAAATTCACTTTAGAATGTGTATCGTAGTTCAAGGTAATTCCTTTAACTTTGATTATATCTATAGTTTTATTTTTTAACGTGGAATATACACGATATGCATACAATTTAGGCCCTCCAGAGACAAAATCGGTAATGAAACTACCCTCTCCATACTCTTCCAATTCGTCAGTCATTTCACCTAGACAACTACCTATAGGAACGTCATATTGACCAGGTCGCGAAATATAAATTGCAGAATCTGTATCATGATACAAGACCCTGTCATCCAATTTTTCCAAATTACTGTATAATTTTAACCTAGCTTGAGCTGTGGTATATGCTGCCAAAACCACATTTACTGTCGGGAGAATATTATAAGATTCTTCTTTAAATTCCCAATTAACTAGTAAGGCATTTTCGTTGACAGGAAATATGCTATTCACTATAGCGAAAGGCCGTGATAGAATATCGAATAGCTCTGCACTGTCCGTCACAACCGAAGTTTTCTGCATATTTTCCCTTTGACCCAACTTCCCCCAGAAACTGGTTATGACAGTTTTCCCAATTTGTCTACGCCCCGGGTTATGTTCTATTTTTTCAACACACAAAACAACACCCTCTTTATCGAAATATTCTTGAATATAAGCTTTTTTCTGATCATCAGACACACAGTGTGATGGCCACCCGGAAGCCTGCTGTTTGATTTTCAAAAATTTAGAAATATATTCGGAAAAGAGACCGCCTGACTTAGTCTTGGGGTCGTACTGAACAATTTCGTATTTCCATATCTCATAAATCTCCACCATTTTGTACCCTTTTGACAAAGCTTCTAAAACCTCGTCTATTACCCAAGTCCCTGAGAGGGCTCTTTCTTCTTCAAAAATATGTGCTTATCTGAACATTGGTTAACAAATGATTGTTTTAGGGATGTCTATTTCAAATAGTATTTTATGGCATCAATTTTTTGTAGAGAAAAGCATATCCGAGGTGGCTCTTGTATTCTTGTTAAGAGAGGTTTTAACTTCAATGAAATTGTACCCATAAAAAAATTATCTAGCGAATGTCAAGTTGAAATATGTGCTATTTGCTACAAAGTGAACTTGTCAAAAGTTGTTATAATTACCGCTTATAGAACACCCAATAGCAATGTTAATATTTTTTTTGATTGTCTACTGCAGGCACTGAAGATTGCTGAGACAAAATCTTCTAACATTATCTTGTGTGGAGACTTTAATATTGACTACCTTTCGAAAGATACGAATACTAAATTGCTTATGGATCTATTCAACTCATTCAAATTAAATGTCAATATGGAAAGTCCAACAAGAATTTTTACCAATGCAAACGGTCATACGAGTCGCACTTGTATTGATTACATGGTGACTACCTTATCTGATCAAACTTTTTACTGTCAATTGGTACAACCTAATATTGCTGACCATTTATCTCATATAGGTATTCTTAAGGAACTAGAATGTGAAGTTCAAAAAAGAAAATTAGACAAACAACCACACGTTAAAATGGTGAAACGGCAAGTACATGATAGCAATATTAATGAATTCAGAACCGGACTCAATAATATCAGTTGGTATCCAATTCTGTACGATATGTGCATAAATCAAGGTTTCTCTTTTTTCCTAAACTCGCTTCTTTGGTGTTTCGATGTGTCATGCCCAAAAAAAACTATTGTTGTTAAAAAACGTAACAATGCCTGGATTTCAAATGACATTATCAAAGAGGGAAAATATTTGAGAGAATTGTTTCAATCATGCAAAATGTTCCAAATAGTCGATCCTCATTCCATAGAAATTTATAAAAATAGGTTGAAGGAGCACAAGTCAGTGATTAGGAAAACGAAAACGAACTACTTTTCGAAAAAAATTGAAAATGCTCAGAATAAAACCAAAGAGACATGGAAAATAACTAATTCTGAACTGGGAAAACAAAATTCGTCGGATTCTAGAATCATTTCCTTGAAGCATAATTCGAAAATTGTGGATGATGTACAGGAGGTAGCAGAAGTATTCGCTGACTATTTTTCTAAGGCTACAGACATAAGTCTAAATAGTCACTTTGGGCAAAATCTATCATTACCTTGTACTCTTAGTAAAAATTTCATAATTAGTCAGCCGTTCCCCAATGAACCTATAACAGAAGTATAATCAAAAATGTAATTGACCTCATAATTGATCCTCTCACCTATTTGATGAATCAGTCCTATATACAAGGATATTTTCCCATTGAATTCAAAAAGGCTTTAGTGATACCTCTCTATAAAAAAGGTGATAAAAATGAGATTGACAATTATAGACAAATTTCATTGATTTGTTCTTTGTCCAAGCTCTTCGAAAAAGTAGTAGCTAACAGGTTAGTGGATTATTTGGATGGAAACAAACTCTTATGCAATAATCAACATGGTTTCAGAAAAAGTCATTCCATCGAAACAGCAACTTACCATTTTCTGAATTTTAATTATGCAGAAATTGACGCTAATAACCTTGTTATCGGTCTGTTTTTCGATCTGTCGAAGGCTTTTGACACGGTATCTTCGGATTTCTTAACCCTCAAGACAGCTGCACTTGGTTTTCCAGAAAATATTTCAACTTGGTTGAGATCATATATGGAAAATCGTTGTATGACTGTCAAATATAATACTGTATCGTCGAGTGACCAAACTGTTAAAATGGGTGTTCCACAAGGTTCAGTTTTGGGCCCATTATTATTTGTGCTATTTGTCAATGACTTACCTGACTATATAAAAGACTGCCACTTAACGATGTTTGCTGATGATACTACGATCACAGTTACAAGTTCTCATATCGACAATTTACTTGTTAAGGTTACCAAAATCATTGATACATTTGCATCCTGGTGTGACCGTAACAGACTCATACTGAACCCTAAGAAGTCAGTATCTATGAATTTTTTTAATAGGAAAGATAATATACCAAATGAAATAGTCTTCAGTGAGGAAATAGTTATGTCGCAAGAGGTAAAATTTTTGGGAACTCTGTCTGAATTTTGACCAGCACATCGACCGTGTTTGCAGTAAACTCAATTCAGCATTCTTTGCAATAAAACAAATGAAATCCTGTGTAACGAAAGAAAGTTTACTAAACATTTATTTTGCCATGGCATTCTCACATATATCACTCAACATAATGGCATGGGGGCGCAGTATAGACTTAAATAGAGTTTTTGTGGGCCAAAAGCGTATTTTGAGACTAATTTTTGACATGGGCTATCGAGATACTTGCAAACCGGCTTTTATAAGAGAAAAACTGTTAACTGTTCCATGCATTTATATTTTCAAATGTGTTAAATTTGCAAGAAACAACCTTGAGTCCTTTGAAACGATTGCATCAACACATAGTTATAGTACAAGATTCGGAGAACAGCTGCGGATGCCAAATCATAAAACTTCTAAATACAAAAACTCCCCTGCTTACAATGCTTTGTCTCTCTACAACAAATTGCCGAATGAGATAAAAAAATCTCAAACTGACAACATTTTTTGTAATCGAGTTAAATGTTTACTGATTGACAGGTGCTACTATACTCTGCAAGAGTATATGGATGATACTTCCTAAGTATTTATTAAATTTTATGTACGTCTTTTATAACTCTGTATGTAAAGCTGTGACACTGATTTTATTAATTCAACTTCTATGACTAGTGCTTTTCATCAGTACATTTTATCTATATATATATAGTTTTAAATTACTTATATATACCCATTATTGTCCTATTATTTGACCTACCATATGTACCTACCTATTGTACCAAAGTGGTTAATAAAGTATTATTATTATTATTATTATTATTCACTAGACATATTTTCACAACATGTGCGACATAGAGGAAACATTAATTTATTATTCATTTTAATTGGTAGGACGGGGTGATAAAGATTCTGAGGAGGAAGTATTTTACACTTTATTACCCCTTCGGTTTTATCCAGTTCTAATTTATTACATTCATCCCCAACAAAAACTTCAGGATGTCCTACAGGGTACTTCCCATACTTATTGATATAGGGGTACAAACTGCAAACGTCCACGTATTTAATTTTTTCGCCATCCTTACATTTGTAATATAATTTTGTGGCATCTATCCTACCACCATAGAAAGCATCACGCGGATTCAAAGGTAATTGAGAAACATAGGGGTTATTTTCACTAAATTCACGCAGTGTAGGGTTTTCCGAAAGTTCTTTACGGAACGTACACTCCCATTTCTCAATGACCTCATAGCCTAGGGCTCGCAAACGCTCAGTTTTAGCTAAAGTTGCCTCGTAGCGTGCTTCTGTGGTAGTTGTAGGGTCTTCGAAAACCTGGTTATCGCGCCTGTATTTTATACATTTGGGACAGCCATGGAAATAACAACCGTGGAATTCGAAAATTTGTTGTGTTTGCTCACAAAAACCGTCCACCCGATTATTTGCTATAGATACCTCGGGGCCTTTTCCTGCGTGTTGTATGGTAATACCTCGTTGTTGCTCCTCCCACACCATCCATTGAACAGCTATTTTTGACTGATTATCTCGCCACCTGTAGCCGTTCTTCGGTATGAGACCAACAGTATTTGGTTTCAGAAAGTTCCTTCTGAATATTTTATTACAGGTACCGGGTAACGTGATGGCATCCGTGAAGGGGTCAACACCTCCTTCTTGTAGCATTAGTTCTCTGAACTTGAGACATGCTCGAGATAATATATCCACATCGCTCACACAATATTCTACAAGTTCTTTTTGGAAGTCAAAGACATACCCTTGCTCGGATAGATTTGTGTGCCAATCCACAAGTTGTATCCGGGGGTCTTTGTCTTCATCGAGGGTGGTCGTATATTTGATAGCTTCTGGATCATAATATTCCAGAGCTGGCAAGGGTCCGACATAATTCCAGTTTTCAACCTTGTTAAACCTATGTGGAAAGTACCCTTTCTTTACATCTTTTAAACCGAACGCTTTTGGTAATTTTGACAGCGGCATTGGAAAGTAATTGAGCAAGTCAATGAACTTTACATTGCCCACAGACATCAACATCAGTTTTGTTCCTTGAGTTATGAGTTCTGGTTTGAGATTTGTTGATGTCAGTATGTAATTCAGCATGAACTGGTTATCATATAAACCACCGGCATGGCCCACAACAATGATTTGTTTGAATTGTACGCGCTGGTTCATTACATACTCCACAAATCTATCTACAGGGTTAATTTTCAAAATCTGTTGCCTAACTCCACAACAACAAACTTTCATGTCTGTACCTATGCAATTTTCGCAATGTTGTCGGTACACACACAAGTTAGGCTTATGGAGTAATGAACCATCAGCTAGCGGTTCTTCTTGGGTACTTTTCAAGTCGTAAAAAATTGAAAGTATTCCCGACATTGATGGTTTGCCCGTATCCACAGGCATGAAACAGTTATGAGGAGAGGGTTTATGTGTTCTGCACACTTTGCAAAACACCTCTCCACAAGAATGAATTCTGTTGGTAGGCACTATTTTGTAGCATTTATCGCAACATCTAATTTTTGACAGATCTTGGCAACTATATGTTTATCAAAACATATCTGTCCTCGGAAACCTCTTTTACATATAGCACACATTATTTTCTTATCCAGAGGGCATAAGGGAGCCTGTTGACATGCTGGACAAGTTCTGTCACATTTATGTTTATCGTTAAAAGATATGTGACATTTATCACAGAAATAATCACAACAAAATGCGGCCGTCAGAGACAAAATCACATTGTAGTGGTTATCATGATGTATCAAATTAATTTTTTTAGCACCCCCTAACCCCTCGTAAAGAACAGCACGCCCTTTATTTCCATATTTGTAGACAGTGATTGTATAATCAGACAAATATTCTTGGAATTTTTCCAGCTCTGGTATACCACAGCCCTCTTGCGGTATAGTTACACAGCTCTTCGCCAACAACTCACGAGTGTGTTGAGTTTGCACCCCCATATTTCTACGTAATTTTTCTTTCTCAGGGTTGTTATCAGTGTATACCTTTGAAACCACAATAGCTCGCGCTAGATATAAATTATCTGTATTTTTAATTACAATAATACCTTTACGTTTGGCACACTCCTCGTCAAAATTATTAAATTTCGATGGTCTTTTTCTTCCTTTTCCTGTAGGCATTTTGACCAAAGTAGCACGAAGACAAAATGTCTCAGTATCCAGACCTGACGAATTGGATTGATAGACAGAAGAAATCATATCCCAAATATCCTCAAATTTTACTTCGGAAGCAGGGGTGAAACGTAAATAACTTTCCCCACGACTAAACTCTTTCGAACAAAAAGTAAAACCAACCTGATCAGTAGACTCTGCACCTTGTGTTATTTTGACAATAACGTCTTTCAAACTAT
Organism: Chrysolina americana; assembly: GCA_958502065.1. Classification (NCBI taxonomy): domain Eukaryota; kingdom Metazoa; phylum Arthropoda; class Insecta; order Coleoptera; family Chrysomelidae; genus Chrysolina; species Chrysolina americana. The sequence goes on from OY293412.1 coordinate 58,079,761, forward strand.
TTTTAACCCATACAAGGGGATCTGCACCTTTTGGTGTAGGTCTGAGTTTAAACTCCAAAGACCTACCCGTCAAATTGAACTTACGAACTTTCATCACTGTATCTTTAACAATCAAAAATTTCTCCATTATGATTTTTTGAAATATTCAAATTTTCAAAGAAAAACTGAAAATTTTTCAAAAAACTCAAAAATTCAATTTTTTTCAGAATTATATTCAAGAGCTTATCTTATCAGGAGACACTGCAGCAGAACAATGCTCGCACGTCAGCCAAAATGCTATCTTTATACAGATAGGAGAGTGGGCGGAGTCTAAAAGATGTCACGTGATCATTTTCTCGAAAAAACATAATTTTGGGTAAATATTCACAGTTTATTACATCTAGTTGTCGTGAATATATCAGAAAGTCGATTAAATTCCACACAAACGATTCCTTTCACAAATAGTGTTATATTTTTGGATTTATCGCCAATGAGGTTTACAGCGATATGGTTTTATATTCGATTTTATTCAAAAGAATTTCAACATTAAGTACTATTCTGTATTTCACTTCGATTGACATATACAAAAATCAATTTGCTGTTGTAGATTTTTCGAAATTTTCATTTTAAAATACCTACAGAGTGTTTCCCCTGATTATGCTGATTAGCATTCTGGCTTTTATTTTGAAAAAAAAGAGAAAGATAGATATTTGGGAAAGCGTTCGGAAAAAGAGAGAGAAAGATATTGTTTGTGTTCATTATAGATAAGCTATTTATCAAAGAAAGACAGAGAGAGCTAATTGGTGTGGACCAGTTCATTATGTTAAGGTGTGCTGATTATGTAACGAGTTGAGACGTGTGCAAAAAGTTTGGGTGTGGTAGTTTTCCAATATTACGTCATTATGAATGGTGCCGTGTACAAAAAGTTTGGGCTTGGCAGGTATGTTTGTAGATCACGGGAATCATTTATTATGTCTTTAGCAGTGCTGAGCCATTTGTTCATACATTTCAAAATTCATATTATGGTGTCAAAATTTATAAAAACACATAGAATTTTCGACCCCAGAATGGCCGTGGTCCAATATGCTAGAATTTCAAGTGACGATCAAAACATACCCCCTCCTTTCAAACACAGTTACGTTGACATTATTTCCAACGACTTTAAAATTTTCTAAATCTTTTTTTTGGCATACCAAAGTATAAAATAATGTTTCGGAAGGTGGCCCCACGACACAATTCACGTAATTTTATACAAAAATTATAATTTTTTATTGATTATTTACGTGGATAATATTTTACGGCACACAAACACATTGAAACATTCAAATTTAATGAATTTAAAGGGGTTACCGATTTGGTTATACCTTCAAATTGGTTGAAACTTTATTCACTTGTATTTATAGTTTATTGAGCATACCTCAAAACTAGTGCAAAGATCAACAAAGTATTATTTTTTCCAACACCGTCAGAAAAATCTATAAGTATAGAAAACATAAATTTTCTCCAATGTCGTGTTTATTTTTTCTAGACACTTTGAAAATTTTAACTTTTTATTGAGGGGATTGGCAATTTTTAAACATCAAGGTGTCTCCTTTTCTGTATTCTTGAACTGTCTCGCTATCATTTTGACTTCCGAAATTTATTTTGATAATTTTTTAATATTTCACTAAAACAGTTAGTGACCCTTACGAATGGCGGCCCTCAAAAAGACTTGTACAAAGACTAATAAAGTTTACTTAACACGTTGTCATCAGAAAAATTTATAAAGTTAGAAAACAATTGTTATTTGCTGTAATAACCCGTAGTTCTCTGCGAACAGTATTTGCTAGTAAATTTTCTTCAATGTTCTGTTTACTTTACTTTGAGTCCAGACATATACAAAGGTATTCCTCATTGAAAACATACTTTCCAACGGTATACCTAATATTTTGTTTTCAAAATCGTTGAATTATTATTAAGTCAAATTAACGAAAAGAACTTTAAGAAATATTTTGTGATAGATGTTTTTGCTAACATAAATAGCGCTTAACCAATAGAATACAGTTGAATTAAATATACAGGATGTCTCTATTTGCTAGTACATTTTCTTAAATGTCCTGTTTACTTTTTCTACGAACTTTTCAAATTTTTATTGGTTTTTATTATGAACGTGATCTGATTACGTATTCCAAATCAGCAAGAAACTTGAAAATTACCCACAGATAACTATATATCACATTTCTAGTTTCCTTTTCTCTGGTTTTCAAAAATACCACAAATTGTTATCAGAATGCATTTTAACTATCAATTATTTTGATATAAAAATTTCCGCAATTTCCTTCCATCTTTGCATACAGTCTCGTCAAGTTCTTCAGTATTGTCATTCAATCAGCTACCACACAAAATGTTAGAGCTAGCGTACGAAAAAGTTGTCAAATTGTGTTATATTTGTGAATCACCCATCTCTGGGTCATTTAAAAAGCATGTTTCACAGCATTTTAAATGTCCCTTTTGTAAGAGAGTTTTTTCGCAAAAATTATACATTTTTGAAACATAAATGCAAATTTAAGCAGCAGTGTTATGTGCTGTGAGTTTTTCGAAAAGTTTTGTTTTTAAATATTCAACTTTTTTTTTGTGTGAAAAAACTGTTGGTGTAAATTGTTTTTTTCGTTGACCAGTTGCCAGGCCTCCTACGAACAGTCGATGTGGGTCAAGGATTAACGAAACCTTAACTTTCAACGTGTACAATCCGAGTAGAATTATCCGAAAAAGAACACTCCTCAGCCACACATTTGATCTCTAACCTCGCTTAGTATCAACTTCTAATAGTGACACAACCCCACACCGCCCTCTTGTATAGAGCCGTGAAAATGTTTGAAGAAACCGGTAGCTACAGATATGTGTACATTTTTTCGTTTTATGAAGCTTCCTCACCCGTCAACATAATATCACTCATGAAATCGAAACAAATTCACATGCTGATCCTTTTTTTTATATGAATATATATGTAGACATCAATCGAAACGTTATTTTGCTTTTCAAAGTTTGGTATGTAGTTTTTAGAAATATGTATGGTTATAACAACATACTCCTGTGTTCATCCCTGATTTATTGTGCCAATATGCTTATAGGTTCTTAAATTTTTAAAAAATTAGTCAATTGTGATGACTCGGTGACATTTCTTTGGCTTTTATACAAGGCAAACTTTGTTGAGAGTTGGCTAATACACCCATGACATGACCAACAGTATGGTGAACAGCCATAATCATTCATCAAAATCATTCTTTGGTTGTTTTAGGAATTTTGGTGTTGGGGCTCGAAATAGGATTTCAGCCATGGTTTTTGCTTAAATTTCACTTGGAGAAGTAGGTATCCCTAACTTTAATGTAACATTTTTGTATAGTTCAAAGCAGTTAAAACTAAATGCTGAGAGGCTGTAACTTATAATCTTCTTCCTGGTAACTTGATCATCTGGCAATTTTATCTATAACTCTGTTAATTTTCTCGTATTTTTGATTCCCCACGTATTAAATACAAGACAACAGTTGTTCTGTAGAGTGCTTGTGATCTTTGTCCACATTTTTGTAAGCGTATTATTGAACCCCTATATTGTATTGAAGAAAATTTACTTTCTTCTAGTACCTTGTCTAATTTTCAATATTACTGACTGTTAATTTTTGTCTGAAATGTAGAGTAGCCATCACCTTTGTGAACTCTTTCGTTTTGTCTGAAATGTAGAGTAACCATCAGCTTTGTGAGCTCTTTAGTTTTCATTGGAGGTTTTTCTAAACTCTGTGTTTAAATCGTTATAAGACTTCAGTCACACCCTCTGAACTTCAAAAACTCTATGACTTTTCCTCGGTGGATGCCTTATAATACATAAATATTTTTTTTTGAATGAATACATTATTGTGGGGCCTCATCAAATCGGTTAAACGAATCGATGTAATCGTACGGTATCAACCCTTCTTTCATAAACAATTTGAAGTGTTCCACAGACACATCACTAAGTTGTGACTTTAAGTTGGGAAACTCCGGAAGATAAACCTTTAGTTATCCAATGAAGAAGCCAAAAAAAAAACGGAAACTGTCAATGAAACGAAATGTTTTGTGAAAAAAATGTACTTCTCCTTAGTTATGGGGAGTAAATCCACGTTTCCTTGCATTTTAGAAGTTATGTCATGAGCATCATAACCGCTGAGGTTATGAAAAAACAACAGGAACGGTGTGTGAGCCCTTATAGTAGACATTGCATCCTTCGTGAGCTGCTCCAAGATAGTTATTTCCAGCAATCAAACGGTTGTGATCCCTTACCTTTTTACATTCTGGAGTGAAATGCTGCTCGCAAATATGACAAGTCTTTGCAGTACCGATACTATTCAAAGGCACTATCATTGACTCAATTTATCTAATTTTTGACTCAACAAATTTTTCAATATCAGGCAACTCATCGACAAACCATTCCATGCAGCCACCACCTCGATAACTCTTGAAATGAGAAATGCTATCGCCATAGGAATATTTGAGGTAGTAGCCTGCACTGAACGCTTTATGTTTTTGAAATTTCATACTTTTACCCCCTTTATCCTCTTTCTACAAACATAATCGTGTCTATGATTTTTTTAAAATTTACCATCGAATATATATATTCCTTATTTAATTTATTTTCGTGATGATAGCATCGTCTTGTTTAATTTTATGATATTCCTCATGGTATTTCAAGATTTTCAACGAAAACTACGTTCATTAACACCTTTAACTCTATCAAATTCTCCACCATATACTGTTTCTATTTTAACAGAACACACCAAGCTCCATGACCTAACTGATGGGGTTGAAACTTGGGTGTCTAAAAGTATACTCTGTCATGTGTATCTTATGTCAAATGGTTTGAAACTTGACTATGTTTTGGTAATACAGGCCCCATACTTATCGGCCGACGTGAAGTTAGCTACACCAAAACCCATGTCTGAGGGTCTGATGATGTCTGCCTAACTATAGTGCCAACAAAAGTGTAATCTGTGATATTGGGTTTAGTGAAAATCATAGATGGAGGTCTTTGCCAAATCCAATATAGCTTGACCTACATAAATCAGTTTGTTCAGATAAATTTGAAGTTTTTAAGCTCAACAGCCACCAAGTTTTCATTAGAGATGGTACAATTTTAAATTCAGGTTTGGTAATATAGGCTGTTTTGGGGAAATTACTCGAATCGAGTAGAGTTTTTCATTAACTCAAATCAGAACGGCTGAATTCGTGGGGAAATAATTTACTGAATCCAAAAATTTAACGTTGCCTAGAGTCATGGAAATCAATTTGGTTCCTCTCATAATAAGCTCAGGCTTCAGGCTGGTTTATGTTAAAATATAATTTAAAATAAACTGGTGGTCAAATCCTCCACCGTTATGGGCTATAACCAGGACCTTTTTGAATTTTTTACGAATGGGGAGATTGGATCATCACATTTGAGAATTTGCAGACGAAGGCCACATTTTTTACAAATTTGAGAATCAAAAGAAATACAAATATCACAGCACTGACGAAAAACGCAAAGATTGGGTTCGTGTAGAAGAGAACCGCCAGCTCTAACCTTTTCTTGTCTCGTTTCAAGATCGTAAAAAATAAAAAGAAAATTTTCAGATGTGTCCGGCTGAATGTATCAGAAATGATTCAAAGGTTGATGTTTTTACAGAATTTGTCAAAAAATCTCCCATATTCCATAAATGCTATCTTACGTATAAGTAATCAGAGGTATCAAAAATGTTAATGAGAATTCTGTCTCATATAATATGACTTGAACCAGGGTGACTGAACTTCAAAACCAATGAAATTTCTTCAATACTAAACCGTGCTCTAATGTCTGCTTCGGTGTCTCATAATGTATGATATATTTGGTTTTATTGTGAAGTGTTGCCATCAATTTGGTTATATCTCGAAGGTCCTCAGAAAAACATCATAGTTTTAGGGTTTATGTGTTGTGGGCAAAAAGGAATATCCTTATGCTTATCGTGCAAGTGTTTTCTATCTTATCCAATTTAACAGTCAACTTATATTTTAAATCTATATTAAACTCTTTTACTTTTTTCCTCAGTACGCCTTTTCAAACTTCTTGAATCAATCTTCTTATTGAAAACAAGATTCCTCCACTACAGTAAACAACAATGTGGTACTGTCTACTTATTATTTATCCTAATACCATCACCTCATTTTAATGTACTATCTTCTCCTCAATATTAACCTCAAATGTAAACATCATTTTTTACCAATACTTCAAACCCCACCAAATTTCCATGTGGGTATCTGTTTTTGCTGTGGGGGAAATTACTTGAGCTACACACAGTTTTCATCGACCCCAAACGAAAATGTCCAACTCCTTAAATATTTTCCTTTTTTTTGTACACATACCTACTGGGTTTTTACTCATAAAGAAACTTTTATAGGTGCTATTGGTGCTAACACTGAAGAGCGAAAAACATACTCTTTAAAACACAACACGAAGTTCCAGATGTCACATTCTCTAATGGAGAAAATTTAACCAACAATATCTGAAAGAGGTAGAAGAAAACAATTAACACAACCTGCATATCCTAAGGATCACTCTATATTTTATTGGAAGAAAAATCTAATCTACACCACCTAAAAGTGAAACTCTCATCAAAAATGTTTGGTATGAATGATTATCCTGTAACAATTATAAATATTTATGAATCTTCAATAAATTTTTCATCTCTTGAAATATCGACAAATTCATACAATTTTTCTTTTGGTAATAATGGTTTGGTATTTTCAGCTACACTACGACACATACATATTTTCTTATCTATAAACGGCTGAAAACTTATTTTCAATCAAACTATTCTCTACGATTCTTTTTGTTATCGCCTGTTTACGATTATACTCAATAAAATTCCATCCAACGAAACCACGACAGCTTTTATTGCTTGACCACAAATACCTTTTTAGACCTTATTGTACGTATACATAGTAACGAAACGGTTTTTTTCGCATTTATCTACACAATTTGCAATCCACGCTGCATAGTTTCATGATATTTACTAATAACCAATTATAAAAATCTATTTTGAAAACTGATGGGGACGTGGTCATACTGCTATTAGGGGCGCAAAATTGTGAATGAAAATAACAAGGAGTGGAACTAAATCTTTGGGCGTCTGCCTATACTTCGATCATCCACCATCCTTTTTTCAATTTATTTCATGCACCCATTTTCACTACGTCCAACAACTCAAATACGTCAAACCGACTTCTACCGATCTCACCTACCGACGATCCCCGATGATGATGACCACATCCTATCTCTTCTCTGTTCAACGGTGCTTCGCAACTCTTATGTCAATGACACCACATCTTTCATGATAATATTTAATTTTTTCATTACCGAATATTGGGAAAATATTGGGGTCTGACGTCATTATCATCTCATGACTAACATGTTACGCTATCACATGGTCACTTGAGGCCATTGGGGAAGCAAAATTGTGAACCTAAAATACAAGGAGTGGGGGGTGGAAAAATAAAAACGGCTGGGGCGTCTGCGCGGGACGGCTGGGGCGGCAGAGCGGCTGGGCGTCTGTCTGCCTATACCCCCCTCTATTCTACTCCATTCGACGCGGAATTCTATAATTTTTTTCAAAAAACAATGACTTTTCTATAAGGATGCCGACTTTTTGAGTTATATGCGAAAAACTGAAAAAGTGCGAATTTCATCAATATTATTCATAATTTCTGTTATTGTATTGTGAATTGCCAGTTCAGTTGATTTTACTTGTCTGAATCCATATTGTTGTAGAACACGTATCTCATGTTGATATAAAAATGTTAGCAATCACTTGTAGATCACTCTTTCGAAGACATTTGAAGAATCAAATGGATACCAGCCTGTATAGTTCTGTTTTCGATCCTCTTTTATGGATCGGTATTCTATAAATAATGTTGATTATATGATACTATCAGAAACATTCAAAATACAAGACACTTCTTACATTCGATAAGTAACATGTTAAATGTACCTCACGTCAACAGGTTAGGTTAGTTTAGGTTTTCCCTTGCTCGAAGCTTTCTGATGGTTTCTCGTGTTGATGCAGCAGGTTGACAGAGAGATCGAAAATTTCAAAATAAACTCTAATCTTCTATCGAAGGTGACATAAATAATAATGATAATATAAATAATAAGCCATTTATTTCCAACAGGTACACAAACCCACTTGTAGGAAAATAAAAAAATTACATAGTGTTACATAATCAATGGTGAAAAAAAAAATAGGAATCATTGGGTTGGTGTGTGTGTTAAAAATACTTTGAATTACATAAAAAGTGAGAAACAAAAATTTGTATGTTTTTATACCACTTTTATTTATAACACTTCGTTATTAGAGTTTCGTCCTACATGGATATTCTCAAACAGCTATTTGAAAACTAAATGAGGTAGTCCATATAGTATGAAACTGCAGTAACGAAGTATTACAAATTGAAGTGGTATAAAAACATAGAAATTAATTTTCTCATATTTTATGATGATTTTCTACCACGTAATAACGGACTACATTCATCAACCTTTGAATTACACTTTGGAAAAAATTCAATTTCAAATAATAAAAGTGAAGATTCCAGTCAATCACAAACCTAATATTTTGTTTACTTCTATATATAGACTACAACCTACAGTTGTCGATACATTAATTTTTGAGCTGAGAAAACAACTACAGGACATTAAAAATATTCGGGAGAATCATTTGATAGATGGCGATATAAACACAAAACTTTGGAGAAGGCAGTATACGTTATCACGGTGGAAATTGTATTGATGGGATGTTCACCAAGAGTACAGAAAATGAGTTTGAAAAAAGTTGCCTATCACGGGTACGGAAGGCATATGAAACCGACCACAAACCGCTGAGCGACAGTGGTTGTCATCACGGTTCCAGCAAGACAACAAAATAGAAAAAGAGAAGTGAAGCAGATTGTGAACTATGACATTTTTGTTGATGAATTTACCGACCACGGCTATCTGTTACATGACCCAAATGCATTATTAGATTGTATTGATCATCAGAAACATTATACAAAACGAATGACAGGACATTTAGGAAAGAAGGGGAAGAGGAAAGGAAGGATCATAAATCTTATCAATTCCATAAATCTAAAAAACTTAATTTCTAGTCAATGCAGGGCAATTCCCGTATATAAATGCAGAGTGAATGAATTGATCAAAATCCGTAAATCTAAATGTTATCAAATGGAAATGATATTAACTGAAGAAGATAAGAGAGAAAGATAATATGGGAAATAATAAAATATCCAGTTCAAAGGACATCGCTGACATTACTAAAGCATCCAAAGTAAACGTAGCACATGTGTATAATCATTTTTTTTTACCACTCATATGCCACAGGGTATTCCAGAATAAAGGGTTCCAACTCCGTTGGTAGACATATCCTACAAGAAGTATTAACAGAAGTACCTACAGGGTGTTGAAATTGATGAAAAAATTATGTCTCCAAGAATAACTTCATAACAGCATGTCGTTTCGGATTTTATATGTCTGTAGCTTCGAACAGGGGCGTACGGCAGATAAGTACCCTAATCGTCCTTCCACAACTTGCATGCCTCTGGTCTGATATAGATTTTGTCTAATTTTTCTGAATTCTCTATATAAATCAGCCGTACTCAATGATAAGTTTAAAGGGTACTCTCAACCTTAACATGAACTAATGATTCTACCATAGGAGAATGTCCCCTTTATTCTGGGACGCCCTGTAAGTATATGTATTTTATAAACTACTGTAGTTTGATTGAATTTTAGTGCATTTCATTCCATTTTGAATTTTATCATATCATTTTATATACCTTATTCAATATCAATAAAATTTAATTTGAATTCATTTCATCTATATTATGTCAACTCATGAACTATTCTACGAACTTTATATTCATCCCGATGGAGGGCGAGATGGTATAGTTTATACATTCAACAACTTTGCAAATCTGTGCGATAGGTAAGTATTGCTTTCGAAAATCGTGTACCCTGATAAGATGAAGTGACAATGGACCTCCTGCACTCGTTCGACTAGGATTTCTGCCATCTTATGGTACGCCGGTATAATCTTCTGATTCTGAAGTAACATGACCATCATTCCATCAAGGACCCATATGATTGTATGCAGGTCAAGTAAATCTCAATATTTTGTCCGCTTATCCTTGTTTTTTCTGAAAATATTGCCTTCGCATGAAGCAAAAACTTTAAGACAAGAATCGTCTTATTACGGTTGTCTAGAGTAACTACATCTGGCTCATTGGTTTATATTTACCTTCGGGTAGGAAATGACTAATTCCAAAAGATTTAGCACTTCTCATTCCCCACAATGAACTCAATCCTATGATCAGATGAAATGATTAGTACGAGCAGGTCATCCATAGAGTCCATATCATTCCATTTGAAGATATAGGTGTTAGTGTTACTGAATATAATTATTTGATACATTGAGTGCACCCCGAACTACACTTATTTATAGATCCACGTTTGATTATTGTATTTTCCAGACATTGTCTTCCCTGTTATTTATTTACAAGAAACAATGATCTGTGCCGTGTCGTAAGCGAATATATACATATAAAACTATTATTTTATATTGACTTTTTATATGAATGGGTCCTATGTCTAATGTTGACGCTTCTTTTACTTTCAATTTTGCTGACGCTAAAATTTGACGCTGGAACTTGACGCTACATTTGACATTCCATCACGTGACTGCATTTGACGCTGAAATCCAGCATGTAGCGCCAGCATAAAAATGCAACTTGTAGCTATAATTTCAAAAAGAAATTGGTGACAGCCTGTTCATATGTTTCTTCAGTTGAAATATTGCTAGTCTCCGACTTGTTTGATATTTGATAATCACGTAGTCGATTCAGTAAGGAGTATTCTATACACAGTGATTCTATGGACCTTGCGTCAGTACCATTTTGCTATCACTTGTAGAAATTAACAAAAAATGATAGGTGTAAATAAAATTTTCTAGAATGTGACGAATATTATACAATTCAATGAAATTTTTCCGAAATAAAATTTTAGAATCAGAGCTTTCTATGAAATTCAATGAGATACATTTTTCATGCTAGGAATCGTACGTTGAAAGGTAAGACCTCGTTAATCCTTCGCACAAGTTTCAACTTCTGAGGGCTGTCGTTCGTAGGGGAATGACAGCTGGTTAACGGAAACAACAATTTTAACAAATTTTTTTTGCACAAAGTATGTTGTAACCGGACAATCAACCCTCCGGAGTCTCCAAGAAATTTGTACGAGCTTGGAATAACAAGGGTCTTACCTTTCAACGTGCGATCCCAAGCACGATTGAGAATTCCTACTGAAAGATTCTATCTGAGTATGCTCTCAATTTGCTTTAAAAAAAATTATTTGTTAAACAGTGAGTATTGGCAAATATAAAAAAACGGAACCTCTCAGACTTCACGTTTAGGCGTCTTTCTCATAAATCAGTTTTACTACTGAAGAATAGTTCAGCAATAACAAAGTTATTGAATACTCTTCGATGCAGCCCATGTATGAAATCTTACTGTGAACTCAAAGAATTTGATAATCAGTTGCGCATCTTCATAGAAGTTACCAATGATAATAATATTGTATCTTTATTTCGGTTTCAAGCAACACTTCTTGTGAATATGAGTGGTTCAAATTTGCATTCAATCTCATTATTCTCACGTTTCTTCTTATCACCTTTGACATTGTCTTGACCCTGCGAATCTCTATCAAAAGTAGAGTTCAAAAATTTGGTTGAGCCCCAACGAAATTTATGTTTCAATGTAATTGTGTGGATGAATTGTGGAATATTGATAAACCAAGTCTCTGTATAACCCTGACTGACTTATAAAACCTTGAGTATTACTTCTAATGCTGGTATAAATTCCACCACTGTATATTTTTTTAAGAATTATTTTATTCAAGAGAAAACATAGACTAGGCACTCAATATCCAGGAGGGGACTTTTTCAAAGCTTGTTACTTCCAATCAGCCAACACTAGCACCAGTTATAATATAGTTTGCTTAGTTCTTAAAAGAAGTTGATCGAGCATTACAGGAATATATACCAATCATATCTATATTGTGCTTTTCCTCCTCATTCTAATTAAGTACCTTCCCATATCAATGATGATTTCTTGCAATTTCGATTATTTGTCATCAGGAAGGCCTCAACCACGTGATTCCATAAGTAAACGAACTCTGTTTGCTGATTCCTACAGTATCTCTTACTTTTCCAACTCCGAAATTTTCAAAATATCCGGAATGAATGAGAAAGTTAAATTGTCACGAAATAACGGTCGACCCTTCAGGATTTATGAATGACTAATGTAGTCCTGTCTAAGCCAGAAAGTGGTCGAACGGGCCGCTCCCAACCAATATCGCTTTAAATGGAATGAGTGATCGAGTTCAGAAACTGCTTCTAAATCAAATTTCGACCGGGATTAGGGAGTTATGGGTGAATATTTCCGACTCACACCTGCCGCCATGATCGCTTTTCAATTTTCCTAATATATGTGTGAATGTGTCTTCATGAATTAAACATTGGTTTTCATGGCGTCGCGTTGGTGACTTTATTAGAGATGGAAAAAGATACTTTGAATAGGAATAAATATGTATATTTTATAATCAAACACAATAATTCATACAAGTTGAGATGTATTGATATAGCTCTGCACGCACGTATTATGAAATGATAAACGAAGAAAAATGATTGACAGTACAATTTCAATGAGACAATACAATTCATTGAAATCACTTCATTTTGAGAAAGGACTCAATAAGTAATGAAATATTATTAACAGTGCAATTCTATGACAAAATTTTACTTGTTTGCTCTACAGTGTATCTCACTTCTCATGGAAACAACCCCTGTACTTCCGTAATTATTGAACAGGAACTATGAAAATTTCGGGGCCGGTAGATATACCGGAAATGAGTTCAAATCTTGTCTGGGTTTGATCTTAGTCATATATACTACGCGCCAGAGGCGATGGAAATTCCCATTTTTGTAAAAAAATATTAAGGAGAAAGATAGTCTAAAAGTTTCAAACAGATTCAAAATCAGGACATCAAATCTATCACCAATACATATTTAACCTTGGAATATTGAGCTTATGTTAAATTTTTTTCGCAAAAATCGTTACTTCCATTGCCCTTGGCACGCAGATACACTATAATAATTACTGAAGATACGGGGGGTGTTTTATGAGTGGAGAGACAAATTAGGATTTTTGAGTACTGAAAGTTTTTCAATAAAAATATGCATTGGTGATTAACTCGATGCTTTGTTAACGAAACCATAAAAATTTTGGATGAATCCTGTTCCCTAATTATTCTTTTCACAATAATAGTATTTTTGACTTCCTTGGCGAGCAGTGTATATTACTGAGATTAACACCTGACAATTATTTTATGATTTATCTCCAGTATATCTACTCCAATAATTACAGAAGATACGGGGGTGTTTTTATAAGATTGGGGTTTTTCAGCGAAAATATGCACTGGTGATCAATTTGATGTTATGCTGAGCAGTTTCTGTCACTCAAATCAACACCAGAAAGGTTTGAACTCATCCCTCGGTGGCGAGGCAGTTAGATGCCGGCCTTTATAACTTCCGCTTGAATTTGGGCAGGTTCGAATTCTAGGATTGTAAACATTTTCCTTTATTTCATAGGAGTCGATAGGTAATGTGATTTGTCTACATGCTAATCCTGTCGTCTGGTGCTTGCTTAGAGTTCGTGCCGACCACCCGGGATGTTGCTGTAGCTTTTCCGGGTTTCCTACAGCTGAAAAGTGAGTCGCTTCGAAGCGCCACGGCCAATAATAATGATAGCTGTCGACTACCCGCACAGGATATGCCTTTGAGTACACTCTATGAAATTCAGAGAGTTATACTCCAAAATCTGTGGAACATGCGGGGGAGGTGGTGTTTCCAATAGAGATGAGGCTACCTGAGGATTTTCAGAACTGAAAAATGTGCATTGGAAATTAATTAGTTTGATTTCTGGTCACGACTTTTTAGTAGATACAGGATCATTTCATTTTGGAACATCACTATTAAATTTTCTGTTCTTGAAATCACATAAAATGCCACGTTCCTTTCATGTACACCTTTTTCGGAGGCTAATCTACCAAAATTGAAAATACTTACAATAAAAATAATTATTTTGCACAAAAATTTCAGCCTTTTATGAGCACACACATAATGTAATTTTTTTAGTAACTTTAATTTTCGCGTTAAGTTGGTCTTCACTTAGAGTACGCGAAGCAGACTATTCTAATAAGAGCAAATAACTTTTTCTTCATTCACATGTTCAATGTTTGCTATTGCTACAATTGATAACCATTTTAAAAATTGTTTTTAAAAATAGACTGGAAAGAGCGTATGAGCTTGCTCACAATTCAGAAGCAGAGCTTGATACGCTCGCTGCCTTATGGAGAAAATAACCTTGTCAAACACAAGCTATCCTTGATATCTAAGTTGAATGCAATTCTTATACCCTAAAATCGGTCATTTCACCTGACTGACGAGACGAATTCGAAAATGCTCGCTCGCTACTATATTAGGACTTGGAAAACAAGACGCGCCATCGAACGATTCCATAACTCCTTCCTAGTAGGAATGGCTAGTGGAATTTTCTTAAAAAATAACTGCATTCAATGAAAAACTCTATAATGAGTCAACGTCTTATTGAATTTCAAAGATATAGTACCGTCACTTAACATAAATGAATGAAAGGTACCTTGAAAAATTTGGGTTGTTGCATTTAACAAAAATATGTTCGATATCTTGAGCATGAAAAATTGTAATTTCTCAGGATGAGTTCCATTATGTTATGATATAAAATCATAATTTCAAACGTTTCTATTGGTTTGACAGATATTCGACTGTTCCACTGGTCTAGGGACACACTGTATATTCCAATATTTTTATCATATACAATACAACCTTTCAGATGGAAATGGAAATGTATTATAACCACATCGTATATCCTTTATCTACAAAAAATTGCTCATAAATGCTATAATTGATACGAAGTTAAAATTGCTCTACCAACGACAGCCCTAAGAAGTCGAATCTTGTGCGAGCCAAGGATTAACGAGATCTTACCTTTTAACGTGCGATTCCTAGTTAGTCATCAATATACGATTTCTGGATATCTTGAAAGTTTGATACAATCACTCACAAACTTGTTCAAAAAATTTCTGGATAATATATCGCTTACAAAAACTCAATTTATTTGAGTATGTTGAAAATGGAATACATCCTACGCATATCTACTTCTTTTATGGGTTTCTATCTGTGAATTGTTTGAGTATTTTTCTGCAAAATAAAGAGCTTGATTCTTTCTCCCTCATAAATTCTCCTCTCAGGCCTTTCCCCGTAGATCCGACCTTTCGAGGTGTGCGCTGTCATCATTATCCCCAGCAACCGATTCCCACATCCATAGTGTAATTGGTTATTGGGTCCGAGAGTGATGTGTTCTGAGAACCGGAGAAGGTTTTCTACATTTGGGACAGATATTGAGCTGTGTTTTACATGGTGGAGTTGATTGACCAGTCGCAACCCCTTCTGCAAGGACATCATGAATCTCTGAATCCATATCCTCAGTCAATGATGTTTCATTATTTATGGATGTAATGCATTTTAAAGCAGTGGTTCAACGATACGAATATATGCATATTATTATGTATAGAGCGTTTGTTAAAAGTTCTACATTTCAGAACGCATATGGCATTGTTGTTAACTGGCTGCACCCATTATTCTGAGGACAGGTGTGTCCGGGTCGCTGCGTGAATTATCAATATGTTCAGTGGTTCATTCAAGTCATAAATTAATGAAAAATTGCTAGTGCCAAGAAAAAGGGACCATGCACACGTGAGTTAAGAAAAAAAAAGGTATTGCATGCAATTGAACACTGCACACAGTGTCTGAGTGCTATATCACAAATTCCAAATATTAATAAAAAGGCGGTTGTAAAGAAATAAATATTTATCTGTAAATACGCATCGAACAAACAACTTCAAGTGGAAATAAATAACTCGAGCGAATAAATAGTACGGGTGAATCTTAACCAATAAGCAAACATAAAACAATGGCTGGTAATAAAGAATTGTTGGAAGAAGTACGAAAATTAATAATCATAGAAAACAAAAAGCAAACTGAAGAAATAATCCTTCAAATCAATAGAGAGGTTACTGAAAAAACTGCTGAACTGAAAAATCTCTTGCTGAAAGAGTCTGAAAAAATAAAAAATCTTGAGGTAGAGATTGAGGAACTAAAACAAAAAAACCGGAGCCTAGAAAGATCAACAAAAAAAAAACAACGTAATAATCTTCAACTCACAATATACCCAAGGAGACCCTCTAGAATACACAAAAGAATTATTCCAAACTCATCTGCAGCTACCAATTACAAATAGTGATATAGATAACATCCACCTGATCCCTCTAAACAAAGAAAAATCAAAAGCTATTGCTGTAAGATTTGTCTCTTTTTTAACAAAAAAGCTCAAATTGAAAAACTGCTATTTGCTTAAAAATACACCTATAGTGATAACAGAAGACCTAGGATTAGAAGACAGACAAGAAAGAAACTTACTTATACAACGAATGAAAAAAGAAAATTAGAATAATCAAAAAGCACATATAAAGGGCGGAAAACTATTTATAAACAGCGTAGGCTATACCTATAAAGACTTGCTGACTAAAACTAATTTAGAGATAAGGAACCATTCTGAAAAACAACATCCAGAAAATAGCAACAACACAGGAAAAACAGAAAAATTTGAAAACGAAAAAAGTAAGAAGAATCCGGAAAAACCACGACAACTGCGAACAAGAACAAACTCAACAATGCAGTAATATTATTGTTATTGTTAATGTAATAGATGTAAAAATCCAAGTCTTATATTCTTAGTTTTTTCGCATGTTCTATTAAAATGGATCCATAGATACGAGATTTCTCCATAACCAAAATACATACGTTTTCATTGAGTAGTAATTCAGAGGTTAAAGAAGTATTGGAAATAAATTCAGGATTTAGTAACTATAAAATAATTCACAATAATATTCGTAGCATATCAAGTAATCTTGATGAATTTTTAATTCTGCTCGATGGATTAGATTTATCATTCGACTGTATGTTTTTCACCAAAACTCGTATCATCCCAGACATCTCAATCTACAATATACCAGACTATACAACATTATACAATTTTGGGAAACTAAATCAAAACGATGGTGTTATAATGTTTGTCAAGTCAGAGATATACGACTCGCATACGACTATCGAACTAAATAAAAGCTTTTTACTCAAAGTCAAAATGAACGTGCATAATAAAGTTTTCGCTATTAACGCTATCTATAGATCACCATCGACAGAAATTGAACATTTTGTTGATGAGTTGAACTCTATTCTGAATCGGGATAATGAAAAAACTGATTTTAAAATTGAATTTGAATTAATTTCCCTAAAACTTGAAAGATCTGTACTGGACAACAATGCAAAATCATCAAAAAATTTGTTAAAGAAAAAGTAGCAGACAGACAGAACATAACAACAAAATAAGTGTGGTTCTCGAGGATTTGTCAAGTCTATCACATTGAATGAGGAAGTTGTAAAATATGGGAAATTTTCGAATTATAGAAAGAATAAGAGTAAATAGGTGATGTGGACGATATGGTTTGTGATGAAATACTAGTTCAGAATTCATAAGACGGCAAAAAGGAAGAATAAAATAAATATGAAAGCCTTAACCTAACCTCAATATCAACGTTGTTCTCGGAGATTTGCCGTAAATGTAAATATTTTCGGCTGTAGTCGGAATTATTTCTTTTGATTCCATTGGTCCTCTCAGAACACACTTTTCGAAATTTTTTCGATTTATTATTGATTAAAAGTGTTTTCTTTGCTCGGGTAGGACGTGTCGCTCATCCACATATATGTTTTTATTAGTGTCACTATAATTTATTCAACATTTTTTTGTTATCAGAATACTTTTTTTTTTTGCTCAACCGCACTCACAACTTGCCAGTTATTCAGCTATTTATGAAATGATATCAGAATTCAATGTTGAATTTAGATATATGTATGATGATGTATATTGTGATATTATTCACATTGAACATAGGACAGCTTGTATAAATTCTCTTTTCGAACACTGTTAACCGTAAATGAAAAAAGTTCGGAATTCAATCAAAATATGGTTTTGATGATAATTTGAGAATTGACCCACTTAATTCCCAAAAAACAGTCGTTTAGACATACTTTTAAACTTCTTGGAAGATTTTTAATGAAATCCCACCAACTTTCACCACTTGAAAGCAGCCCTCTGCGAAACAATGTTTGATTGTTTCGCAATGAAACACTAATTTCAGACGAAGATTCGTAACTTGATCACTCACGTCACTGAGTTTCACATGTTGGTAGGTATTCAATATCGTTATACAATTCTGTAAGAATTGCATAAAAATAGTATGTATACGACGTAGAAAGGAGCACATGGCAGAATAGCATGTTTTCCAGCTAGACTGTAACTGGTAGCGCAATTTTTTTATCCATAGTCGCCTGTGTAAGAGAAAAAATCGACAGAGGCTACCACGGCTAGGTGGCGTTCAAGGTCCCCACATCATACCTACAGAGTAACTTGGATGCTAGTTTCTGCATGCATCGACGATATGCGAATGCTATCAACCGCCAATAAGGTTGAGCTTCATCAAAGATGCATGGAAAGAGGCATGAGCCAATCGAAACTACACGTCGAAGGACTCAGACCTCAGATCAAGAAGTAAACCCTAGATAGGCCCGATGCCGAAAATACGAACGATGTTGTGAACAGAAGATAACTCGAGCTGAGACTGTTATGTTTTGGGTTTCTGACGGTCGATCCAAAACAAATCAAGAGGTGCTTTTTTAAGCGGATCAACATTATTTATTTTCGTGAAAAAACAATTTAGTATCTTGATTTAGTCTGATCTTGGGATGAATGTAAAAATGTTATCAATGCAATGCAAATGTAGTATACGAGCAGCAACAAGTGGAGCTCGGAATAATTTATTGATTCAAATAACGATCAAATTCTGTTATCAATATGTAGGTCATTCAAAATTACGGTCGATTTTTTATGATTTGTGATCCTAATAATAGGTAAACTCCAAAAACAATCGTATACCCATTTGATGCGATTGATGAAAAAATTATAAAGGAAAATGTTTTATTGTTATAGTCTGATTCAATTTGAAATTAGCGTGTGGGAATTTGAGGGACAGAAATGGTTGCATTTATTCATAATCACAGAACTCAAAGTGGCGGACAATTTTTTGTGGTAAGGAGTAGAGAATTGTGAGTAAAAATTTGAGAATTCAAGAAAGCGAATGTGTTATGTGATTTATGATCCTATTCTATCCATAATTGGAATCTAGAGGTTTTCGGAGATCAAAAATAAAGCATTTATGGTCTGAATCAAATAATTCAAAAGAGCTGATAACACGTTTCTGACTTGGAGTTTTATGTTGTGCAGATCACCATTCCTCAAAGAATCTCTAAAAAGACTCGAATGAATATTAGTTAAGAAACCGTTTTCCAACAGATATTATGAAGTTCATGAAAATATAAAGGAAAAAACATGTTTCTGCCTAAAAACTGAATCACAGCCACAACAACATAACATGTAAAATAATTCGATGAAATCATTCCTAAAGGAAACATTCCTAAAACTCTGATTTCATATGAAAATTTTCATCATGAATCAAAAAACTTTGTGTTTTTCCCTATCTAGAGTTTACTTCTTGATCTGAGACTGTAACGAACTGGGACTCCTTGGCATCGGTGAATCAACATCGACCATCAAAGGCGGGGCTTCGTCGAGCGGCTGCCTCAGCCCCTGGTATGGGTCCGTTTGTTAGGGCTCGACTAAGTTCAGTCAGGGTTTGGTGTGGAAGGAAATACTCGTGAAATAGTTGAAAAATCATACAGTATATTAGAATATAAGCCTTAACAAAATGCTACACATATATAGTAAAACAATCAGCTCGATTTACAACCTAGCACATAAAAGGGGCTCAAAAGTGAACCCTGTGGTAACGTTATACGAGGCGCTTATCCTCTAAACGTACAAACGTTATAAACAAATACTCGGTTCGGCAAAGACATCCAAAGGTAAATTAAACTTATTTTGTAGTAGGATCCGATCAAGTCATTATACTATAGAGGGTCAAACACATATCAACAATATGAGTCATAAGCCTGTTCAAAAACAAATCAAAGTATAAGCAACCATTATTTCAAAGGGGGTTAGACGTTTCTGGACATTTGGGTCACGTACGGTGAGGTCGACGACACACCGGAATATACCTTACCTAAGCATGCAAGTAATACAGGAAATATATACTCTAGATAGAACCATACATCAGATCTTTAAAGTTTACACAAATCAGGTTAAAATCAACAAAGTTGAATGGTGCATAGCCATCAACTGCATGTAACCTTCAAACATTTTAGCAACTAAACAGTAAATAACACACATATATTACTAACCTAGACCATCTTGTAATGCTACAACGTCCATAAAACGGAAAAATATAAAATATCGATTATCTGAAACAATCGCCACTCAATGACCAATATCAGAACAGCGCATATTTTCTAGTTAATAAATTATTCTCATTCATAGATAACACCGCTTAAACGAGGTTGAATGTTAGGAGGATATAAATATAACCCAATAACTGAATGCGAAATGCATCTTCTGCCTTTTCTGTATTTATTTAAATGACCGGGAAACGAGTGTTCGAAATTAGGAGATCTTCGTATTTCTCGAATGATGGTTGTCACAAAGTAAATATTTTCTCGCGGAAGGATATCTGTTGCAGAACCTTTCGTGGCTTTTTTGTCACCATCGGCATAATAAGCTGCAGTTTTTATAGAAAATCATACTTTACCATAACTTATGTATTTCACAAATAACTACACTTCAGCTATTTTCTAGATCTCGACATGTCCACTCGTGGACCAAACCATTACTGCATCGGAGCACTTGATTGTACGGAGAGTACCTTTGAACTTTTGGATATTTCGGATTTCGGCCTTTATACGTTTCGCAAAACCCATTGAATTCCTTTGAAGTCAATCGTCGACAAAAACGTGAATTTGTTGAGCTGTCGCGATTCATTTAATGACCTTTGTAATGAGGGGTCATTCTATTGCAGATTGGGTATTTTATTCAATAGAAACAACAATTTATTGCTTTTTGTCGCTGACGACTCATCCTAATTGACCTTATCTTTAATTATTTCACGGTCTGCTATTTAATTATTGGGCCGGATTTTCGCAGGACGCGGTGTCTGGTTCAATTAGTGATTTTCGTTTCAATTACGTTTAATAAAAGTTACACAAAGATCACGTTCGTCACAAGACTAAGACTCTGCGTGGTCGGTAGCGAGGCGGTTAGATGTCGGCCTTCGAAACTTCCTCTTGCATTTTGGCCACGTTCGAATGCTGGAAATGAAAAATGTCATAGAAGTCGATAGGCAATGTAATTTGTCTAGATGCCAATCCCGACGTATGGTGCTTGCTTGGAGTGCGCATCGACCACCCGCGGGGTGGTGCTGTAGGTTTTCCGGGTTTTCCTACAGCTGATAAGTGGATACGCAACCAAAAATCAGTAAGTCGCCCCGGAGCGCCATGGCAAATGATAAATACAGCCGGCCTCTTCCCGCACAGGCTATTCCATTGGGTAAACTCTATGACTGTTTATGAGGGAGTGTTATTAATATTATTATTATTTTTACTTTAATAAGTAAGGAAAAAGTGGTAGGGCTCCCGACGAAGAACTGCTATCTGAAATACAACTGAACATTACAGGTATTACGAACGACACTGAATGCAGGTGGTGCTTGTAGAATGATGATCAGTCAATGACCCACATTCTCACGGAATGTTCAGTAGTGGCAGCATTACGGAAAGCGCAGCTCGAAAGTATCGTTCTGAACCTGGAGAGTGTGAGAAGAGTATCAGTTAGAAGGCTGTCGTCTTTGGCTCTCGAAATAAGCCACTTTCAATATTGAACAAATTCCCAGCAGCGGAGGGTGCATAACCGGCCCAACTCAGAGGCCTACATACTTATGGTTCATTCCGCCCACAAACCTCGGAAATCGTAAGAAAATTTATTGCAAATTAGTCTTTTGAATTCAAACAGTGATCAGGGTATGTATATGCCCCACCATACTAGTGGGTGAAAGTTCAAATCATACGGCCTGTAGAAAACGTCTCGTCGACCATTGAGCAAGGCTGAGCTACAAAGAATTAGTAAAAGTGATTGCGAGGAAGTAGTACCAGACAAGTTCAGAGAAAATTACCGAAATCACGGTGATAATCCTGAGATTTCGCCATATTACTGCAAGCCGATATAATTTTTAGATTTGATAGCAGTGTGTCCCATCATTTCAAGGACCCTGTGATCAGAACTACAACCTCAACTGAATGGTTTGGGTGAAGCCTACGGAGACCAATGAGTAATTATTATTTTCACTACTATGCACTTTCATGTTTACTGTTTCTGGTAGAAAATCACGCAGATATATCAGGAAAGACCTGATAAAAGATATTATGGAAAAACACACCTGTCAGTTTTTATACTTAGGAGGATATTGTGTTTCTGTTACAAACAACAATAGTGAACCCCACTACTATTCAAACTATATTTCAAGCGATTTATACTACCTGAACCTTTTTTTTCTTTACCACACCGAATTAAACATCGACCGTGTCAAAATTGAAATGTTGAAAATGTCAAAAAGTCACAATTTTATTGGTGATATTTGGTCTATTTTATTTCGTATTGAACACTTCATATAAGTACTTGACTATTAAACTTTTAAAATACCTTTTGTCCGAAATTAATATACAGTATGGTATGAGACAAATGGTAGGTTGTGATAAAAATGGCGTGAAGGAGCTTTTTTATATAATTCATTTTTTATTATAAAATCTATATCGTTAGATGACATTTTTTGTCATTTCTTTCAGTTTGAGTACACGATTGTTATGTCAAACACTTATGGCTTGCAATGACCAATTTCTGAGATAGGTACACATTCATTATTATAATAAAAATTATCATAAAAAGTTTTAAACATATCTACAGTCCATAAATTATCGATACCAAAAAGTGATTTTCCGAATAAATCTAAAACTAGAACCCAAACCATTCACATATTGTAATACCAAACAATTATTTATGAAACAAAGAAAATAATACCGGGTTTCATAAATTTTATACAGTGTCTTTCAAAAGTATCGGAACGGTCTCATATTTCAGAAATAGCCCAGAGAAAATTTATGAAAATTTCGATAAGGTGGTTTGCGACGCCTCATCACTTATGTCTCCAAATAACATTTTAAATTAATGCAGTTTTTGAAATATGACAACATGGCTTTTTCGTTCAAAAGTCTGGGAACGTTCCAACAATTCCAATACGATTCAAGAAAAATTCGTGAAATTTTATACATGCAGGTTTTTGATGATGCCTGTTTCAATGGTGATATCGGCAACGTTTTCATATGGAACACCCTATTTGTTTTCATTGCACTCCAAGCTAGCACTAGACGAGATTGGCATCTAGACAACTCACCATACACTTGCTTTTCAAGAAGGCATGCGGTCGCCTATCCATCCGATATAAAGTAGTTGAGAAAAATTCTCGTACCTGCATCGGATTCGAACCGATTATCGGTATGCTGGAGTTTCGAACGGTCTGTGCATTACACCGCTGATCCACCGACCACAATATGGTTCAAGAAAAATTCGTGACATTTTATACATGCTGGATTTTGATGATGAGCGTTTCAATGGTGATATCGGCAATGTTACCAAATTAACAGTTTTTCAGATATTGATGATAACGCAATTTTTTCATATGGAACACTCTATTTGTTTTCATTGTAATCAATTCAGCGACGCCTCATTACTTATGTCTTCAAATATCACAGTTTAAATTGATGTAGATTGAGCAACCAGCAAATTTAGAAATCTTAGAGAATCAAATATGCCAGGCAGCTCTGTTAGTCACGCCTCAAATGCTGACTAATATCTTGAGGGAATTTTATGACCGCTTGGGCTATTGTTTAGCATATGATGGCAAACATATTGAGCACTTGGTCGGATAGTTTTCAATTTCTGTTATTTGATTCAAAACTCTATTTTTAACAAAAACCATTTTGTATGGAATTTCATATTTTCTCGAGCTCTTTTGAAAATATTGGACCGTTCGCAGCCATTTCAACGAACCATGTAATCATATTTCAAAAACCACAATAATTCACACTCTGGTATCAGGAGACATAAGTAACGAAGGGGCGCTGAATTGATTGCAATGAAAACAACCAGGGTGTTCCATTTGAAAAAATTGAGTTGACCTCAATATCTGAAAAACTTTTGATTTGGCAACATTGCTGATATCACCATTGAATCGGGCATCATCAAAAGCCATCGAAATTTTCGTAAATTTTCTCGGGGCCGTTTCTAATATATGAGACCGTTCCGATACTTTTGAAAGACACTGTAGGAAAGGCAATATCTGGTTTATTGAAGGTGATAGATCAAATGTTTTGTGCAAAAGTTTCATGAGCCCATGAGAGCTACATTATGATCACTTTAAAATATACAAGTTGCTACAGATTAAAATGATGTTTTTTCAAATATAATTCCTTCTATTTCATTACAAATTCAAATTCTTTTCTTGGTTTCTCTTCTGTTATTATGATAGTTTCGATTGACAGATCTAAAAAGTCTGATGACAGGCGGGAATTTAATCACTGAAAACAAACAATGAACCTAGCAATGTATTCAAAGAATTAAGTCAAGCTATTAATTGTTTTTTTTTTATGATTTGATTTGAAAACAGGTGAATCTGTGAAGTTAGGATCATTAAGGGCGTTATGTATTCTTACGTTACGATATGTGTCATTATTTTTTCTACGAATGTTTTTATCTTATGTAGCCTTGAATTCATGTCGTATATTATCAGATGACATATGAATTAATTTTAACAAAAAATACCCTATTCTCTGTGTTCAAAATAACTCGAAGCAGACTTTCGGATGGTAGCTACTACGTTAATACTTTTATTTCCTATTTGCAATTCATATTAATTTTATATTACTGCTGCTGATGAAGTTTTCCAACTGTCTTTGCAAAGTAATAAATTTCAAATTAATTTATTCAAAGTATGATTATTGCTGTCACAAGAGCGATATACAAGAAAGTTGTTTATGTAATAAGGATCATTATGACGATAACATCGCGTGCACCATAATGATCCTTTATGATCCGAATTACATACATGAGTTCATCAGCTGGCATCAATAAACATATACATAATCACCATTCTTACCACTTCGGTGACATTGCAACTGCAAATTATTTATTATCTGTCAACATAAAACTGCTGTCATTTGCATTTGTAGTAAAATCATTTAAAATTTGTGATTCTGATGATAGTTCCCATTCGACTTGGAGGGTGAAGTTTTGTAATTTGAATCAAATTGTTTGATATTAAGTACATACGCATTTCTTTTTATAAAGTTCATTCTTGCTAAACTTTTAGAATGTTTCCATTTCAATTCCATCATAGTACTAAGATTTTTCAATCTTCATTATGTCCCTAGGACTAATATGAACTTCATAATGTCACTAGAATATAATGAGATAAAGAGGTCATTATGATATGCCAGCAGATAATTATTCATGGGTTTCATATTTAATATTTCAACTAATCATCCAGTCACATCAGATGTGCTTATGTGAATTGTGTTTTGGCTGTGTTTCGTGTCGTTCCACGACCACCCTCCAAATCAGTGTGAAACGGGCCTATTCACAAAGTTAACTGTTTTTGTTTATAAACAAACAGTGCAATCGTAGCAAACTATGATATTACTCCAATTTGACTTTCCTTTTGCAATTGTCTTCCACTATGCCCATGTACATTGGAACAAACATCTCGTATATTGGGCATAAAACGAAGGAACAGATCAAAGCTATATTTTTATTCAGTGTGCATTCTAGCAATATAGTTTCTTCATCTAGAATGCAGTCTGCATGTCTGAAACAAAAATAAGGAATATGTTACGACGTCTTGTTCCATGAGACACCAGCACAAGGTATGCGATGGTAATTGGCCTGACTGCATACGATGTATCGTTTATAACAAATACTGCAGTGGAATTCTGAAGTCGCGATCGGGCCTCAATCGTGTCATATAGACAATTTTGATGATTCCGAACCTACATGACGATCGTTTATGTGTTGCTAATAGCCTTCATTCTGATGACTAGTTGATGACAGGTACTTTCTTGTCGTTAGTTGAAACGACTTATATATTTTCAAGGAACCGTCATAACTTCTTCAGTCTTTTCATCGATTCTCCATATGTTTCTAGGTGGTGGAGGTCTGTAATGAACAGAAGATATGGGTACATTCATCTTAGTACAGACAGGTATAGTATGCTCCAAGAGTTTGTTGTCGTTTTTTGGAAGGAAATGTAACATACCTTCGTCTTCCTTGTCCATACTTTCTTCGAAGGTCTCAACAACCGAGGAGAAGGTGGAGCCCAGTTCTTCCTGTACTTCGACGTCGAATGATCCGTCATCAAGGGGATTTGTGAGATATGTCTCGATCGTCACATTATTGCAGGACCCCTCACAGTTGATACACAGATTGGTGCAATCGAGACCTACTTTTTTGCAACTAAATTTTTTTGCGCACCTCTTGATGCATCTGCATGACACCAGACACAATTTTTCGAGAGGAGCGGGGGCTTGAATAGAGAGGTGATCGGTTCCAGGTCATTTGATAATGGTTTTCAATCCCAATCTTCGGCATTTTTCTTAACCCCCCTCCATTGTCGCACCTGGTACCCTTAAACTGTACTGTGTGGCTACAGCAGCTTATGGTGGTAGAGCAGCTATTTTTGATGAAGTCTTGAAAGCTGCGTTCTTATAACTAATATAACCCAATTAGTCCTACAAAGTAGAGAATGGGCTTATCAAAAAAACGCTTTATTTCTGAGATAAAGTTCAAAAACTGAGAAAAAGGCCAAAATTTGGACAAAAAAAAACAAATTTCCTGCCCAAAATTTTACCAGCAAACTTCAAATTCATCAGCGACCCAAAAAACATGGAGGGTGAGAAAAGTATAGCAAAACTTTTCTCTGAACCTCCTTTATTCTCCTAATATGTTTGTCTAGTAGTTATAGTCGACCCCCTATTCAAATCCCAATTGCGGGAAATTCCTCGTATGAAAATACTGAACTTTATTGACATACTACTACTACTATTTAATTTTCACAGTTGGATTGATTTCAAACAAAATGATTTGAAAGACGGTTCTTAGATATCAAATCCCATAACATGATTTATTATTGATTTTTTAAAATTCGTGTATATCATATTATGTATACCGGTTATCCCAGGGCTTTTAGGCCAGCAGATATTTCAGTCATATGTAAAAATATAAAATTCAAAAAATATTTGTGGTAGGAGACCATAAGCTCTTTCATGCACCATTGCCAAATCCACCCCTTGGTAAACAACCCCCGAGAAACCACCACTAACTTTACTTTTTCAAATTGCACCCTTAAGTTTATTTTTGATTAACTTGAAGAACTCATTGCCCATTCAATGATATATCTAAGTAGCTAGAATGGCATGCAGAAGTATTGAAAATAAAAAGATTTATGAAATAATGATTCATAAGCTACATTTACATTTTGATATTTTTTTAACGGCAGCACTGGACCCTTGATACTACTTCTTAGCTAGTTCCCAATTGAATTGTCAGGGGTAGAAGCACCCAGTGGAGCGTGTTACCCTGACCTGAAGTGACCTCACCTGACTTTATAAATGGGGTTTAACTCTAAGGGTCGTTTAATCACGAGTCAAATTTGTCAAACACGACATTGATAAACTGGCAAAGAAGGAAGCAGCAGACAGCAACGCCGCTTTTCAACTGCCGCAGTGTGCAGCACACCCATTAGAGCCAGTTAGCCTTGAACTGAACTCTACCTGACTTTATGAGTAGAATGTCTGTCAGTTACTCAGAATGTAAATATCGAAAATCAAACTTCAAACCCAAAAATATAATGTCATTAGTTCGTGAAAGTCATTTATGATAGATAATGGTTATTTGAAAAGAAAATGGTTATTTGATGGTTATTTGATGTATCCACATATCCCAATCTACCTACATTATTTTTGGATTGATAATATGGAATTGAGAAGATGCTCTAGTAGGGCCACGCTAAAAAATATTGGTTCAAACAAATAACTATAGGTGGCGCACCCTTCCCTCAGATGATAAACGGATCGTAATGTGTTCTATGAAAAAATTCAGTGTATAGTTGCTACAGTCTGTCATAGGATGGCGTAACTGTGCTCGACTCGTTTGGGTTTTAACGTGGCCCTACTAAATCATCTTCTCAATTCCATATTATCAATCCAAACATAACTTAGGTAGATTGGGATATGTGGATACCTCAAATAACCATCAAATAACCATTGTCTATCCAAATAACCATTGTCTATCATAAATGACTTTCATGAACTAATGACATATTATATTTTTGGGTTTGAAGTTTGATTTTCGATATTTAGACCTCTCTCACATTGACAGGGAGAAGCTCCGAGTGGGATCTGACAGACAGACGACGAAGAAACAAGTTCTAATTAAATTCCACTCATAAATTCAGGTAGAGTTCAGTTCAGGGCTAATAGGCTCTACTGGGTGTTCTACTGGGTGTGCTGCACACTACGGCAGTTGAAAAGCTGCTTGGCTTTCTGCTGCTTCCTTCTTTGCCAATTTATCAATGACGTGTCAGCGTACTTGACAAATTAAACCCCAGTTAAACCCCAGGTGAGGTCACTTCAGGTCAGGGTAACAAGCTCCACTGGGTGCTTCTACACTAGGTGCTTCTACCCGCTGGGTGCTCCACCCCTGACAATTCAATTGGAATGCAGCTAAGAAGTAGTACCAAGGGTCCAGTGCTGCCGTTGAAAAAATTTCAAAATGTACCAGATTTCACAAAGAAAAGTTTCGAAAAGCTTCTTCAAACGAATAAAGTGACTCAACCACCACCAACACTGTCGTTCTGTGTCTGTATCGTGTACGATGATATCTGTCAAAATTGTACTAGAATAACTGTACTAGAAAAGTACAATTCTAGGAAAACGGCGCCTCTTGGATGATTGGATGATCAAGAATTGAATTGGTTTTATTCCCCTCTGTTGACAAGAATATCGGCGGACTAATGCGTACTGATACTCGGCGCGGCGGACTGATGATATGATGATATACGGCCTTACTCGATCACCATTACAGTACACAGGTTCTACGAAGTAGCAATACTTGGAGGTAAAAAAAGAGTACTTGAAACATGCCTCGTCAGCATCACCATCCCATTGTCACGCCAAGGTCAAACTCAAATCATGAATATTACAGAAAATCTACATCAAGGTCAAACACGTACCAAATTACAAAGTAATCTCAAGGAAATCTCAAGGTCATTGCCACAGAGTGGCGTCCATCCACACCACCACTCGAAACGTTGAAAGAGTGGTAAAATAAAAGCCAACATTTGTTGATAATCAATCTTCGATAGTTTTACAAGTAAAGGAAACTTTGATCAGTATACTCACTTGATTACACTTCAATTACACCACATCAACAGATCTATAAATACCTCGTATCATCTGAAGTGTTCACCTGAAGAGGGTGGCGAATACAAGTCATTGAAACGTTGTGAACAAGTGGAAGAAGTCAAACATCTTTCAATCCATTAAGACGATGGACATCCTAAACCCAAGTAATGAAAAACACTAATGTTTCATGAGCAGAGCTGAACCAAGCACTGATAAAAAGTACTTCGAGTACTTAACACTGAGCTCTTTTGAAAAGTGCTCTGGATTCTCGAGCACCGAGTGATTTATTTATGCCTAGTTAGCTCTATCGTTTCGGTTACTTCTGCGGTATTTTTTGAGTGCTGAAGTTGCATTGAAGAGAGCGAGCTCAGCGGCGTCATTTGATTGGATTCTTCCTCACATGGTGTCTCGCTTAAGGGTGTAATTATTGCGTTTATTCATATACTATATTTATGTTTGATTGAAGTGAAATCCTTGTCAATAAAGTATTTATGAATAGTTTTCCAGTGAGTAGTGAATGCATTTTCAAGTATTTCTATTATTATTGGATACAAATTGTAACCATGCATTCCTATTTTGAACATAAAACAAGAAATAATTATTATAATGGATCGTCTCGAGGACTATCATCGTCAAATGATGAAAAAATGAAATCCATACCATTATTTCACGTTTTGAGTACCCTTGAGTTTATTGATCAATAATATACTAATGATAATATTCCTATGTTCCTATATTCTACTTATAAGTAAAAATTCAATAGGCATTGGTGAGTTCAATAAAACATTTTTAGTGATGTGATCACTAATCGCTATTAATCTGAAATTTATCCAAATAGGCTAATAGTTATAGGTGTTCATTTCCAGGAGTACATATTTCCTAGTGTGGATCAAACTCATTTATTTGTGCCATATAGTACTGAAAATTTACCTGTGTGTATTCAAATTTCGCTAATGAATACCGATTTTTTCTCTGTAGTTAAAGATTCTACTGATAGAGTACATCAAAAAATTCGATTTAATTGTTATAATATAAGCTCGTAGAAAAAGTACTTTGTATCAAGTGTTTGTAAACTCCTCTAGACACTCGTTCATTGAAAAGTCGCTCCTTTCTGATCCTGAACTATTTTTGGGATTACTAAGCACCAAGTCTTTTCGTTAAATGCTCGAAGCACTAAGCTCTGGTTCAAGAAAGTACTCTGGAACAAACTGCTCAGGAACACAAAAGTGCCGAATTTATTGGAAATACTCCTTCCTACCCTCAGGCTAATACGAGTAAATGAGCCCGATGTAGTCCTCCTGACCATCAAATTAGGACAATGTTGGCCCCTGCCAAAATGAATATATTTCAAAAGGAGAAGAAAAACTTGACGAAATATGGTGATTTATTCTTGAAACTTCACAGAATCTACCCAAACAATAGCGTAAAAGGCGATGTTGTGATAATAGGGTCTCTTGGTGATGTGATGCATTTGCTACTCTCATATTTGGTTCATTGCGTCAGCTTACACTGTTGGAAATTAGTTGCTGAATTAACAATAAAATAAAGTCCCAGTAGGTCTACAACTATTTTATAGTTGATTTGTCAAAAGCGTTATATGTCGATCTTTACTAAATGGGGTGTTGCTTTTCTCAACTGTATCATGTTTATATATCTGGATAATCGCAATTTTCAAAACTTCAAGAAGTTATTTCGAAATGAACATATTTTTTCTGTCACTTCAACAAATCATTAAGACCCTATCTTGAATCGAACAATTTTTAAAGAATATATCAACAACAGCCTGTTGTATGGCTACATGTCTTATGGTAAAGTTGCTACAGTAAGTAATCAATTCTACTGCAAATAATCGTATTTATGAAATATTTTACATATGAAGTTGCTAGTAGAATACGTTACACTTGAAATAGTTTATTGTGAAGAGTCCTGTTTTATAATGATGAAGTTACTACACAAAGTTGCTACAACTGTTGATAGAATAACTATATGAAATTGTCATATCTTCAACAACTTTTTGTTTTTTGCAATATATTCTGGAGTTATTTTAGCAATATTAAATTGTAACTTTAACTTCAACTGATCCCCATTTCATTCACTTACTGTTTATAGAGTAACTATTTGAAATTGCCATATCTTAAACAACTTATTGTTATTTTCAGTATATTTTGAAGTTATTTCAATAATTATTTATAACTGTCACTTCAACCCATTGTTAGGAGCACTACCTCCTAATGTTATTCAACTACAATAAATTGTCAGTTATACTTCAACTCATTGTATGATAGTCACATCCTTCTGTTATTTGCACAATTTGCTAATGGAATATACCTAGGCAACAATAAAGTTCGAATTCTACTCAAACTCGTTTTAGGTTTCGCAATATCTGTTGGTATTTAATAATTTTTCTCCACTCTTTGTAATACTGACTGTATTTTTTTTGGATTATTCGAAAATTATCAACATGATGTTCAAATTATCAAACAAAATTTACAGTCAGTATTTCAAGGAGTGGAGAAAAATTATTATATACAGAAATTGTGAAACCTAAAATGAATTGGAGTAGAATTCGCACTTTATTGTTGCTTAGACAACAGCAGAATTTGACTACTGGATTATACAATCCAGTCTTCCGCAAAACACACTATACAATAGGTATGTTTGTCGACAAGTCTCCAACTATACTGCCCCCTACGACCATTGAATTATATTTATTTGATACTTGACAGCAAAGTTTTCTACAAGAAACACTCAGAAGTGCTCTTTAAATATCATTGCTGAAAGTATTTTTCAATTAGGATGGGGGAACACCTACTTACCGGTTTCATGGTTCTTGTCATAATTGGCATTGGTATAAACACTTTTTCAAATGAATCGGACTTTCATAATGAAGTTATGGTAGAGGTAATTAGGCCGTTTAGCATTAGATACCCTTCTCTTTAATATAACTGAGATTACTGTAACATATATTGGTGGGATTGATATATGTACCATTTGAAAATCAGATTGTGTTTAACAAATTTCATTTAATGAACGAAAACAAAATATAAAAATTCCATTATTAATAAAAAAAAAAAAAATTAAATCGCATAATTAATACACTATAAGTAACATAATATATGAAAGGTGTAGTAGTCAAACAGGAAAATGGGTGATGAAGTTCTCTCTACAATTTTCACCAAGAACAATATACATGAAAGTAAACACTTATTTCACATTAAATTAATTCCATTGGTAAAAGCTCACCAATTTTTGAATTATTTGGTAATATGTTTGTTGATAGAAATTTGAATGTTTTGAGTTTATGCAAGGCATCACTCACTGTCTCCCTCTTCCCTCTTCTTTCTTGCGGCAGTTGGTGGAATCAGTTCTAGTAAGTCAAATACGGATCATGTATCTTCATCCCAATCTGAAAATTGCATTTAATAGCTGGTGAATGTGGTTGAATGACACAAAATAATATTTGTGAATATCATTCATCATATACTCATTCGAAAATGGGCTACTGGGCGTCTGTGGTGTCACTCAACGATAACAAATAGAATTTTTCCTCTTCACCACACATTTATTCAAATTTTTAGGTATAATTTTCAATAACCAAGTTATGTTCATCACTAGGTCATACCTTAGAATTCCTGATAAATACAGAGGAAATAAAAGCTTCCTATTTACACAAAAATTGGAAGCTTTTATTTTCTCTGTATTTATCAGTCATGATGAATTTACACGTTGCCACCACGTTATAACTTAGAATTCCTACTGATGAAGATAGCATGGTATTCGAAATATGCATCTAGGTTGTAATTACTTGTGTGGTATGAGGATCCATTCGTCATCATAAGCAGGAAAACTGCACTATGCAATTCAGCATTAATCATGATAACTTGTTTTCTGAAATATGCATTTGGGAGATAACAATGAAACAATTGAAACTTACAAAAACTTGGCTTTATGAGGGGTGAATCGCATTCAAAATGATATTTATTGAAATTTCAGAGTACTTGCAGTCTGAGTCTTTGGTCAGAGTCTCATTCAGTTTGGAAACAGATATCCTGTATACTTCTGGATTTTTTTCCTCGAAATCAGGATACTTTTTCACAAAAATATCTTCTTTCTTTCCAGTTTTGCGGAAGAATTCATAAGATATCTAGATAAATTAGAGCTGATTATTATTCATCCAGTCACTTACCAATCCATCAGAGTATCTAAAAATTTTGGAAAATACACAGATATTATAAAGCAGCCGCCATTCCACACATGAAATGTTTTTGAGTGTTTTCAAAAATTTCACATCTTTGTGTATTCCGATCAGCATTCTGAAGAAATGCTTCGAAACTTGAGAACTCGTCCTCTCGAGGTAGGTCTCCAAAAGAAGTGGTATGGGTATTTTAATGAAGAGTTAATTCGACCTTTACAGATGACTGATCATGTATGCCAAAAAACCTTTTTCAGACACTGGGTCAAAAGAGGCTATCTATGAAAAAAAAATCTAAATAAAACACTTTCAAGGAAAACGATTAAACTTACAAATCCGTCATTTGTTGTTCTATCTGTTAGAACATGAAATAGTTCTACGATATGCTGCTTTCGATTTATTTGATGGTAGTGAATCAGAAGAACCCTGCAGCCTACGATTCACCACAATATTGACTAACTTCTTTCTCTGTTTGCCATCTGAGCTCGTATTGGTCCTATAGAAGAAAACAACTTCTTTTCCTCCAGGAGCCCTGAATATATATTATACTCTTTAAATTCCTGAAATGAAATGACTCTTTCAATTCCTGAAGTATATTTCATTTCAAAATAATTTTCTCAAAAAGATTTCAAAACAGCATTTTGAAAAATTTATGAAATCATGAAAAATCAATTCAATAAATTTTCAAAATCACTTGGATAAAATATTATTCAGAATAAATCTTACCAGTATTTTCATTTCTCTTCCACTCAACTCTTCTAGATCTTTTTCTCGGAAGTTCTTCATTACTTATGTCAGATGAACAGCTTGAACTTGAGTCGAATCTGCTGACAGCAGAGTCAGAAAATGGTACTGTTGGAATGTTTTTAGTACTTTCATGACTAGAAGAGCCATCAGGCAGAGGTAGGTATGTTCCAAATTCTAATATGAGTCTGAAAAGGACAAAAACATTATCATTCCTCATATGATTTGAATTAAAAGAAGTATTAACCTTTTCGTCCAAAACATTTGAAAGTGAATGAAAAATCCACGAATTGAAAAAATTCTTACAAAGTATTGTGTAAACAATCACTGAGTTATCATAATTGTAATTGTATGTAATTTAAAGTGTGATGCAAGGGTCATTTATACAATTCTTCATTTTCCCTTCAGCATTTTTGCATAATTCGTTTCTATAATTTGTTTTTACGAATCACCCAGAGTTCGGGCGAGCAAGGGTGATCCGGGATCTAAGCTTACATGCAAGTGGATTCCGAACCACTATAGCTCAGTGGCAGGCGGTGAGTTTTGAACCTGGGCCGCCTGGGTGGGAAGCAAACGCTCTAAAACCTCGACCACTTCGCATCATGAACAAATACAGTTCACACAAAAAAGTTAGCATCATATAGGTTTTAATTATTTTTATTTAAGTGTGCATTGGATTTAATCTATTTGCCACAGATATTTTCGTTGATTTCTCATGAAATTTTATTAATGATAGAAATTGGTGCTTCTGAAATCTATCGAAATGACTATTTCGGATAATCGTTCTGTATATCACATATATGAAATATTTTAATTCACAATGCTTCGTTAGAACGCTATCAGACAATAATTGTTTCCTCTAAATTCTTGTAATAAAAGAGCTCGGAACTTATATTGCTACAGATGACGAAAACAGTTCTGATAGAAGTGATGTTTATTTTTACTGCAAATTGATAGGTAGATACACGAAGAAAGGAATATTTCTTAGGAAAATATAATTTGTATTAGTAGTTTCTAGACATGACCACGTGCATGCCATATCTTTTCACACCGAATCGAACATAAGACGTAACGAAGTTTTTTATATTTGCTAGGTAGATAGCTATGTTTTGCAAAATGCGTAATGTAACTATTCGCAGAACAAAGTTAAAGAAAGTATTTGTTTACTCTATATACTTGCCTCCATTGTATCTACTCATTCCACACTTCCATACACTGCACACACTATAATAACAAAAAAATATCAAACCCTATCACAAGTCACAACTACAATGTTCACGATCCTAATAAGACAGGAACAAAGAACTGACCAGAATGGAGTGAAATGTTTTCGCGGGAAAACAAATGGTAAATAACGAATTTACACGAAGGGACACATAACACAAATATTTTTGTAGCAGAGCATAACTGTTGCGAATGGAGAAACAAACTGATGTTAATTCATCAACAGAGTTGGGAAAAGGGCAATTTACTAATCTTTTATCAACAGTTAGATGTTGTTCAGCTGAAGAAACATTCCTATAGGTGTCTACGTGATTAAGTAAACAAAAGTATGTTGATGAGGTTTCACTTGCAACAGAAGAATCAACTAGAATTCATTGTCCAAAAAGTCCTTACCGAGGTACTGTTAATAACAATATGATATTATCAACATTGCAACATGTCAAAGTTCATTTACAACACAGTTTTTGTTTTATCAACTACACCATAGAAATTTATTCAAAATTGTGTATTTTTTTTCAAAAAACTTTCCAATTGATGGATGTACAATATTAATGTAACTCTTGTTACAATACGTTGTCGTGAAATTCCAAATTACATTTTGTTTTTTTGTCGAAAATATATTATGTGGTTATTTGATGCAGATATGTGGCTGCTGTATTGACAATATCAGTGGTGATTTTTTTTTTAGTTGAATATAAGTCGAATATAAGAATGAATAATGATCAAACCTGTAAAATATCACCGTAGGAAAAATATTAAATAAATTTTACGTGTTTCGTTTTACGTGTACTCAGTTTTCATAAAAAGTAAATTGAAGTTTCTGTTAATCTCCTTATTGACGGAAAAGTGTGATTTTAAAAGTTTCGAAATTTTTTTAAATTAATTTACTACTTATGACTATTCTACCAATGTTTCTAAATAGTATTGTCCCAATATCGCTAATATTTTGTGGCATAGGTATATTGTTTATTGATTATTCCACCAATATCACTTTTGTAATGTTCAAACAATATCGCAAAATGTCCACATTTTTTTCTCGCCAATATTTTGTTTGAATAGTTTGACCAATCAAGGGTTTTGTACTGACTGAGTCAAAATGTCATAATTAATATCTCTTGCTTTATCGATAATTGACCATGGAACTTGTCCAAAATTGATATACAGTACAGCTTGGCAAATCTATCTCTGAATGTGAAATCGCCACGCCTGCCGATGCGCAGTATCAGAAGGGTTCAGTACAGTCTGTTAAACGAGTATTATTTAATGTACTGGTCAGTTCTACTATCTGTCGCAACGCGAAGTGCACTGTCAAGTGATTTATTGACTATAAAATGGAATTCCAGTCCAAAGTGAATAAAAAAGTTTTGAGTGGACAGAGTCGAGAAATTTTGGCAAATGTGATTCATTTTATGCGCCGCGAAGCATCACAAAATGAACCTGTGATAAATATTAAAAAAGTTCAGGAACGTGTTGCTACTGCCGCAGGTGTCAGTGTACATACTATTTCAAACATTGAACAGGAGATGCGGAAAATAGAAAATGGGGAATCTTCATTATTTTCTACTCCAAACAAAAGAAGAAAAGTAGCACATAAAAAGACAGACTTGGATAATTTCCATAAAGGAGTTCTGAGACGATATATTTTTAATTACCAAGTGACCAATAGGAAAGTACCAACTCTGCGAAATATACATAAAATATTTCACGATGACTATGGCTACACGGGTTCAAGAGAAAGTTTAAGAAAAATCATTCACAGCATGGGATTTCGATGGAGGAAAACTAAAACAAATAGAAAACTGTTGATGGAGAAAACTGTTGATGGAGAAACCCGATATCAGGCAAAAAAGAGTAAACTTTTTGAGACGCATAAAAAAATTTCGGGAAGAAAATCGGCCAATAATTTATATGGATGAAACATATATTCATTCATCACATACACACAAAAAGTCTTGGAGTGACGATTCCAATGAAGGTCTGCGTCAGCCGGTGTCGAAAGGTAAACGATTAATCATAGTGCATGCAGGTAGTGCAAGCGGTTTTGTTCCTAATGCTTGCCTAATATTCCAGTCACAAACCAAATCGGATGATTATCACGGGGAAATGAATTACATTAACTATAAAAAATGGCTGGTGAAAAAACTTATACCTAACTTACCACCAAAAAGTGTAGTTGTGATTACGTACCTTACCATAATGTAGAAATTGAAAAATGTCCAACTACAATACTAGAAAAGCAGAAATGCAAGAATGGCTAAGACAACGAAACATTCCGTTCACAACTGATATGCTCAAAGTTGATTTATACTATTTAATTAAACTGCATAAGCCACTCTTCAAAACCTATGAAATCGACCAACTCCTAAAAACCCATGGTCACGAAGCTCTAAGGCTTCCGCCTTATCACCCTGATCTCAATCCAATTGAACTGGTATGGGCATCATTGAAACAATATGTAGCAGACAGAAACGTGAATTTTAACCTAACAGACGTAAAAAACTATTGTGCCGAATTTTTTAATACTTTCAATGAAGATGAGTGGAAATCGCGGTGTAACCATGCAGAAAAGTATGAAAAACTTTATATGGACCAAGAACCTTGCCTTGATTCAGCAATAGACCAAATTATAATTAATCTACAGGACGACGACAGTGACGTTTCAGATTTAGAAAATGATGGGAGTGACACAAACGATAATGACAGTGACATATGAAGAGTTCATCCAGTATATTGAATAATAAATGCATATGTAGTACTGCAATGAATGTTTTTTGTTCAAACTAATTTTTTTCTATACGACATGTCATTTTTCTTTTTACTCCCAATACTCCTCCCTCAATAAAAAATGAAAATACAATAAGACAAAAAATTATGACATCAGTTGGTCAAATTTCAATTTATATTAAAATACACTACAATACTTTTTGAAAGTTCTAACTAGGTAGTAGATTTCTAATACAGGTACATTAAATTCTCATTGCAAACTACAATAGAAATACCACAACCACTTTTACTTTTATTACTGAATGTACAATTTAGAAATATTTTACCGGAGCGTATACTACCCTCTTTGTCGTTCGACTACTTTCTCATTCTAACTTCGCGCATCTCGTACGTTTCTCGACATTCACAGCTAGATTTGCCAAGCTGTACAGGTGATGATGAAAAAGGAAAAACATTTTTTTTGTAACTATTTCACTCTCCGTCAATTGGGTATGATTTATAATGCACAAATCCATCCTTTTTGAAATACTGTCGAAATGCCGTAGAAATGTTGACGATCTGCATCCATTTTATAGATATGTTCTTGGACGATGCTCTTTTGAAATATCATCATTTGTTCCCTCGTTAGCGGCTCATCCAAACTGACCCGTCGAGATCAGTCACATCCCTTTGTCTTCACTTTGGAGACGTGCTAAACATCTTCGCTGGGTTCGTTCTTCCAACGAACGGTGGAGGAAATTTCTGCCTCCGGAAGTGTTCCCTTGGGCACATAGCCTGCAGAAAATGCATAAACAGCTATTCTTACACAATTTCCGTCGAATGTGTGGATGTTCTCAAAACGTGACAGAATTTTTCTTTCCGTTGGAACCAGAACATAAAAAAAATAAAAACTTACGGCTTTCCTGTTACTGGTTTTTGAGATGCACAGAGTAATACATTAAGATAAACACTGAAGTAATGACGAAATTAATCAAAAAAAGTGCATACTATAAAATTTTCATACAAGAAATTCAAAACATGAATTTCTGGTCACCCTGCTTGAGTTACTGGTTGAGCATGTGAGTCATTTCCTAGTTGCTTAACAGTTTTGGCGAATGTTCGTTATTCGACAGTTTTGAATATCTTCGTTATTTAAAAGCAAACACTACCTACCTAAGTAAAACGGGAATCAGTTTTGCGCCTACACTTTTTGTTATTTTTTTTTTGTATTTAACAAATTACTCAATGTTATTGTGTAAATTCGGGCACTTCGGTGATTTTGGGTTATGATAATTTTCAGAAAATTGTAAATGACATGAATTAAAAAATTTGAGAGATTTTCGAATTCTTATGGTACTACCAAGCCCATACAAAAATCTCTTTTATAAACCAATGGATTTTGCAGAAAACCGATTTTACGTTCGTGAAATTTGTACCTGATTAGCGCTGCCTCCTACATATCATAATATAATCATTGAAGTGAGCTTTGACGAGTTCACTATCGTCATTAACATGCTTCATCAATGTATTCCAACAAACCTTAGCTACGCCGGGTGACGAATTAATTCGACTATTCGGTGTGACGCGCTGAGTTTTTGCCGTTGAATCGTTATTCCACTATTTTAGCATTGTAACCTTTTAAAAATAACAAGAAATGCTTATTCCTGCGCGATATAATATTTTTGATCGTGTATGATAACTAAAATACCAAAAATCTGTTTGATACCTATCACAGTAGTGCTGTAATACAGCTGTTGATGACACTTTGCCTCTCAATAATTATTTGGTTCTCATTGATACTTGAGTGATGAATGGTGCCGCTGTTTCATCATCCTTTTTTCTCCGTAGAGAATATTAGAATCGGGCCATGTGGGGTAAGTGATTATTAGCAGGTTGAGTACCACCGTTTATCAAAAAATTTAGGTCCCATTGGTCGATATATTTTCTTCCCCAAACTTTCATTTATAAACGTCCTAATGATATTAATATGTTTTCGATGTGCCGGAGTATTTGAAGGTCCATAATGGCGCTTTATTTTTAGAGACCACATTGGCCTTACGTGTCCACATATTTGACAATTTTGTTTAAGCGCCTGTGTGAGACGAACGTGCCAGCTAAATGCATGTCTCGGTAGGAGAATATGGTGTATTTACTTTACTTATATGAATATTTATCTTCATTACGTATAAATAAATGAAATCAATAATTAAGCTCACATTTCCTGTCCGCGTTGTTCCACTTTGATTTCTCTTATCCACAGGACAAAAGATGACTCTGGACCAACAAGCCGCGCTCTTTCGAGTGCCATTTAGTTCACATTGCTTCGAGAGACAGCTGTGGAGATATGCAGCCAAATCAGATGTGGGTACATGCGGGACCACATTGGTCTCACGCGGCCAGAAAGTCAAAAGTATGTGATAGACCATGTAAGACTCTGATGGCACTCTACCTGTTGAGTTCAAGCATCATGTGCTCTGAGCAACTAATGTTAATCAAGGATGACAACATTCTGCATTCGTTCGGCTAAGATTTCTGGCATATAACTGCCAGCCGGTATTGTTTTGGATAGTATTACATCTACTTGTAAATTTCATAACAATTGAAAATTTACTATCACAAATGTTCAAAAAATGTGTATAGGGTCAAGAATCTCTATTGGGTTGTGAATCTATAAGAGGCGGAAAAATAATTTATTTATGCTTATTTCTTTTCAAAAACGTAGTAAATTGAAGATAATTTTTTATATAAATCATAATCATATCAATCATTATTTGAAAAAAGTTGATGAAGGTGCCTCGGAAATGAAACGTTGTAGAGAAAATCTGTTGACGTCAACTTGTTGAGCTCAAAAACTGACAAATATTAATTTTTAATTTCTCAATATCTTTTAAAATATCGTCAGAAATAAATAAAAACCATTTTTGAAAATTTTACCATGTATATCAATATCTCGTAATCCGAAAAAGCTACTCCTTTTCTGCAAACTTCATATAATTCTCTGATTTAACCAATATTGAAACTCCAACCGTTTTCGAAATCCTAATGTTATCCCATCCTTATCTTGGACACAATGTGTAAGAGAGTCCTAAGTCTGGAACTAGTTCTGGCTACATGCGTTTGCACACCTTGTGATTTATTAGATGTTATTTAAGAGATGTATTTGTATGAACTCGAATACTATATTAGAAATAATTATTCTGTTGATGGATTGACGATTACATAAACAATTTCAATAGATGTCGGACATAACCTGGGGACGAGAAAGAAATGAGCCAGATCATAGAAGACAACCAAGATTTCTCAACCAATATATAGATTTGTTTCACTAATTTGTTGATTCTTTGAGAATTTAAGGGTTTCTTTTTGTTTCATAATAATGATGAAATCAAATATTATTGTACATTATTTTTCTTATTGATATTAGACCTTAGAAGTTGATGATGTTTGTTCTTTTTTGCAGTGTGAATTGTAGTTTGGAGTTGGAAAATTTGAGAGTGTCATCTGTAGAGGCAGTTGGCTAAATTATTATTAAGTAATATATTTCAATAAGGACATATCAAACGTACGATTACTCATGACGTTATTCTTCAGGTAGGTACTCTTTCTATCTATCTGTGACATGGATACTTATTGAAATTGAGAAAAGTAGGGTGAGAGTGATATATTCCTTTCAGGGCAGTGATATATGGTGTTCTGATAGGTATCAAAACAACCAGGAATCGAGCCATGAATATGCCGTTAAATTCAGCTTTCATTTTTTATCGATAATAACATATTTTTCAAAAGAATCCATTTCGTTTTCTCCAGGGAACTGAAATTTCAATGAAACCCTAACCCGATTGGGATCATTTACATCTATTCAGAATAAAACTTTATGGAGGAATCGTAATGTAATAAATTCCCACCACATTCAAGTTAAGGGAGATCTTCGGAATGCACATTCGAATTTTTATATAGGCTAACAAATCAACCTCTTTTGAGTCGGTTTTTGCATTGAATGCACTATGAAGTATGTGATTTATTTAAAGTCATATATCTTCGAACTTTGAATAAGATAGAAGAATGAATTCGAGATCCCAATTCACATTTCACTTCCGCCACTTCGCTTATTTCATGAAAGAAATGCTTTCCACTCTCACCTTTCTGCGTGGAGATTTAAAGTTTAGAGTTTTCGAGTGACACTTGGGTCTTGTCTATTTTCGTTTCATGAGAGTTATGTCAGATTTATCTCGATGTCTTTTTATGTATGCATCAAGATACTCATGACACTGCGAATATAATAGTTATACAAAATGTAAAAGAAAAATCTACAACGCTACATCGGTCATCGTAACATGATAGAAGAAAAATATACAGGTTCACTCACGATTGAAGGTCTGTTAGATGTTTATGGAGAACAGGATATGAGATTATTGTAACAACTAAGTTACGTACATATGCTCTATTGATCTGAAAATAATATTTTTAGTGCTGCAGCGTTGCCGCTTTTACTGAAAAATAACAAAAACCTAAATACTTTAAATAATACATCTATTAATTATATTAATAAAATTTTGATTTCTTTATGGTTTTTCCATTATTTTTATAGGAAACATTCCTATACCTATCTCCAGCAATTGGAGAAAAATTTATTAATTATAACTGCGGATAGTAGTATCTAAAAATCGAATAATCCTACCATATTTTGTATTAGTTGGCTATGAAATATTTGGACGTTCATTGGAAAATGAAGGGCTCAGTCAATTAACTCTGCCAGAGGGCAAAATTCAGTAAAACCATTGTTGGTGATTTTTTATGAGAAGACGAAACGAATCATTCATGAGCTGGACATAAAATCAAACCTACAAAACTTGTTTAGTATTAGTAAAAAAGGATAACAGTTAACGTATATCATCATCAGAGTGTGCTTGTTCCGAAAGGCACAAAACGTGAGCACCATACCAGAACATGCAGATTACGTTACTATGTAACTGAGTTCAACCCGCTTATTTCTCCTCCAATAAATGAATAAATAAATACACAATCATCGATTGAAAAAGCTTTAACTAATATCGGCAATGCTATATATAGACCGGGTCAACTGAAACCAGTGAAAGATTGGGTTATGTGTGGGCAATTAAGCGAAAACAATCGGGGCTTCGTTTGCCTTATCCAACAAACGAGTACTCATTTGGTATTTGGAGTAAGAGGTCGTATATAGGCGAAATCATAGTTATGCTGAAGATTGACGTCCCAACAAACGACCCTATGACACGGTACGATCCAGTGTCAGGGACCTCTATATCCATCACGTAACTACGGTAGACGGGGCTGTTGAAGACACTTGACTTGAGAAATGCGAAGGTCAGATTTCGAGATGAGTCAAGCTTTTCAATGTTCTTGAAAACGACCCCATACATTGGCTTTTCCATATGTAGCAGTAGGAGACGGTTAATCTATGCACTGAAATCGAATTGAAAAAATACCAGCTCCGACTGCGGGTCGATCCTAGGACCTTTAGTCCCGAAAGCGGACGCCTTACCACTGCGTCATGCCCCGACTCCGAGGAGTATTGTTATTATGATCATTATTTTTTCCGTCAGGATCTTCTCTGTCATGCCCTGTCTCCGGAACTCCGATACATCCGGATGGTGCGCTGATGTGTCATTGACTCTAGTAAAAACTCCCGACGTCCGTAGGGTGAATGATTACTGGGTTCGAGAATTATGTCC
This sequence comes from Chrysolina americana, assembly GCA_958502065.1. Lineage (NCBI taxonomy): Eukaryota > Metazoa > Arthropoda > Insecta > Coleoptera > Chrysomelidae > Chrysolina > Chrysolina americana. The sequence goes on from OY293412.1 coordinate 58,124,043, forward strand.
TGAGTAGATGGAGTGAACCAAGAATGACGGCCTTCTGCATTCGTCTGGCTAAGATTTATGCCGAATTATTGTTATTATTATAAATAGGAGTCCAATTGTTTCCGAAACCTTGTGGTATAGTGATCGTTCTAGAAATGCTTTTATATATTTAAATGTTGTGAAGTTTCACACATTCTTGTGTTAATTTAATACCAAATAAACCTTCTTTTGCTTTTTGCCTTCGTTGTGGGGCCAGTCGTTATGCAGCTAGAGACCGAAGCAATTAGTCAATGATCAGTAAAAATAGTCAGAGATATTAAATCAGGTTGGACAGTCAAACAGACAGGTAGTATTCAGATGGTTGACATAATTGAATCGTAATCGTGACAAAGAAGTTTTTCAGTTTTATGTATTATCATTTGAAGAAAAGTTTAAAATTGAAACCAGAGCAATTATATAGGGTATTTCGGAATTGATCCAAAGCAAAAATTTTCAAATGAATGAAGGTCTGCCTCCGCTTCATTTCTGAGATACAGGTTGGTGAAAGCAAAAAAAAACAGTTTTTCCCCAATATCTCAAAGACCGCTTTAGAAGTAATTTTTTTCCGGGATAAAAATTTTTTTTCTCATCAGTGGCGTCCCAGTTAATATGCCCAGTAATAATTTCAATCAAAATATTGATGATACTGGTTTCTTGTCAAACGAATATAATTCTCATAGTTTGTTGTTCTCTATCTTCTCATAAACATGGTCCCCAGACCATTTTTCATCCGACGGACAGTTCTCGACTTCAAAAATAAAATCCCTCAATTAAATTGCAACTTTGCGAATTTTTTCTCAATTGAAAACTATCCGCGGCATGAAAAAAAATTGAGATGCCATTTTTATGGAGATATAGAAGATAGGGGATAATAATAAAATTTTATTAGATTTCATCACCTTCTTATCTCAGAAATAAAGCAGTTGAGGATCTAAGTTCATAAAAATAAATTTTCTTGAAATCATACAAAAATTATCGCCCTTTAGGATTAGCATTCAATTATAGAACACCCTCTATAATGACTCTTGAACATATCTTTTCGTTTAATTTCTCATCATGCCGCTTTCCCTTTATTGAAACATGAAAATAGAATTTTTTAAGCAGTTTCGTAGTGAGACGTTATTACGCGGATTCGCAATTTCATCATACTCACTCGAACTGGGTTCCGCAACAATCGTACGGTAATTTTCACAAAACGATGAACTCGACAATATAATAAATTTCATGGCATGGCGGTAATCGGATGATAGAATCACAGGAAACGTTCGGAAAACTTTGTATACGTGAAAATATTTCCTTCGTTCGAAATACGAACGATGAGGTGAATTTAGCGAAACGCGTACGGAAAATTGACGGCAAATTTTGATTCATTGATTGAAATTCATATCTCAGCACTGGAGCGAACAAATTCCAAATTTTTAAAAGTATAACATTGAAAATTCTACAGCTTCACTTCCATTGCATTTTTTAATAGGATCATTTATTTTCAACCTACAGGCGATAGTATTTGAGGGTTGTCAACTTTTTAACGAAGTTGGTGATAAGTGCCAATTTTGACGGGCGATTACGGTTGAACCGGGTTGAACCGATTCGGATGTTTCAAGAGCCATCCAACGCAGAAATCAATGAGTATAATTACTTTTTCTGTAGGATGCGTTCTTTTCAAGTTATACGCGAAAAACTGGAAGAAGTTCATAAATTTCGCTGTTTTCAGGCTCTCAAATCTGAAGCACAACTAAGAAACTAATATATATATTATTCAGCACCCCCAAAATGGATTAAAACGATTTCCAGTTCTCGAGCAATTTGAAGGGTCTAGAGCCCTTTTTGGCAGTAACATTCCTGGGCTTTAAACCAGCAATGGTATGTTGTTATACAACAATTCACCAATTAATATAACCAAATTAGCATTAAATTGGATAAAAATCAAAATTCGCAGAAAAAGTGCTACATTTTTCCTCTGCAGTGGCGGTACAAAAGTAAAGATCAGGTATATACATGGCAAGTCTTGATCGAGAGGTTTCCATGGCAGCAGAATAAGTCATGGCAGTAGAGATTTTCCTCATATGGATTTATGCGCAAGACTGAGAAATAAATTTTCAATAATCCCGGATTTATTGAGCCAGATGAAGCTCCATTTTCTCGAGATGCCTTCATCAACTTCTACAACAACCATATGTGGGCTGAGGATAATCCCAATGCTATCATAGAAAATGAATTCCAAGATAATTTTTCTCTCAATATTTGAGTCAGAATTATCGGTGATCACCATATTGGACATTACATTCACATCTACAAAGCCATAATGGCGAGAAGTACCGATGAATTTTGGAGTACGAGCTTCCTCAACATTAAGAAGTTTATTTGGAGACCAGCAACACTTTAGTTTGATTGCACGTCAATTTATGTCATTCTGTCGTTGTGGAAAAAGTATACCTTTTTTGCTCTGAAATGTGTAAAAATAAGATTCAAATATGGAAAATTACAAAAAAATAATGATACGCAGCGACCTCATGACAATTATTACAAAATTTTTATTTTCCGACTCAAAAACTCCTCGTTTACCAAATTTTCTGCGGAAATATAATATTTTGCAAAAGTGATTCAAATTAATTGAAAATAAAATTTCCATTTTAACACCCGGAACATTTGTTGAGACAACTGCTCAAAGATTTACTTCTTGAAGTTTCCACAGGTACTTAATGAACACCCTGTAAATCGAAGCAATGGTGTGACAATTACTTTCGCATGTGAAGCGAAATATCTGAGAGTATTCATGGATGAAAAAGTAAACTGGAACACGCATCTGAGCAGAGGCCAACATAAGATGCAAGTGTCATTCCTCGTAGACAAACTAACTTTGAAATCTCCCAATATTTTGCCCCTCCCTGACTTATATGTAGTTTATAGTTCATACATAAGTTTCTAAGTACAAATTAAACGAAAACTTACCCAACTGTGTAGGTCCATACGTATTTTTTTCAATCATCTTCCTGATCATAGTAAATCAAGTTTTATTCTAAATATTTTTTTAGTAACACTTAGTAAATAGCGTAATAAATAAGTAGTGTATATTTAACGGGTGAGGTCTCTGACAGTGGTACTTCTAGCTCACATCAGACATAGGTTCCTGAAGGAGAATAACAGGGTAATATCTAACCATGGTTAGGAGGGAGGAGAGAAATCCAATCACGGAGGCCTGGGGCCACGCACACTCAAATTGCTTTCACTACCAAAGTGTCTTAGGTGAGCTGGCGAGCATTCTTTCACCACCTGCAGGTTACCTCTTACCAGACGAATGCTCAATCTATCGAAATTCTTTTAGTAATCCAGAATCTTTTAAATATAAACAAAAAAAAATTAATGAGATCTCAGAAGAGCTGCCCACTTGGCTAGACGCCAGGGAATAGTTTCCCATCAGAAAACCATAACCAAGGAAGAGGACAAGGGCCCATCCCCTCTCCAGATCCAACCTCATCAACTTTTCGCAAGCAAGTAGTGGTTCCTAAGGTCTCCGAAGAAAGTGCGGACGATATCAGCCTGCCAATTCAGGAAACTCGAGGATTTGATCAATACGGGATCACAGGAAGGAGATTGCAGCAAACCCGAATAATAAAGAAAATCTCACTATGGAGTTCCTGGAAAATGCTAATCGAGGGTGAGGCCTATATAAGGATGTACATGTACATTGCAAATGGAATCAGTAGTAATCTTGCGCATGTAATTGATTTCATTGACAGGCACAAGGATGTGTCTGTCCAAAACTAAGCAAGGCATGTCCAACGCGAATCGCTGAGGCTATGCTTCACTTCCACCTGAAATTCTAAAACTCGATTTTACGTTAAATACGTATAGGTACGAGTATGATACCTACCACGAGAAACATTGGTATCAAAATCTACAACAATAATTTAAAATTGTATCACATTCCTAAAATTGAGCACTAGCCACACAAGTTATGTGTTGGTACTACTTACACTGCACTACACGCAAGTTGGTAACACTGCAAAACTAACGAATTCCCTGATATTGGCAAAACATGAAAATCTTTAAAAAGCTCTTCAGAGGTGACTAATGTGAGCCATTCCTGAGAAAAGTAGTTGTGACATTACTTCGAGTCTTTTCGTCTTCGAGTACTGTTTTCTTGCGGACGTAGCGCTGTGACGAACTTATTCAATTATCTTTTCCAAAACACAATAGAAGAGTATTTGTATGTACAGAGGCAAAAATATAAACGTTAACGAGAATAATTTCACTTAAGGTAAGATATTTTTTCATTATATTATGTTTTGCATATCCAGCCATACATCCATACACATGAATAAAATTAAAGTATCCGTTTGTAATTTCAAAATAACAACTTTTCACAAAACTAACTGCTTATCCTTTGAATAATTGTGAAAAGACATTTCAGTGGACTGTAATTGATTATAAAATTAATTACAACGTATTAAATATCAGAACATTAAATTGAAGGCGCCTTGCTTCGTACATTCGAGGAGTTCTGTCCACTGACAGATACACGGTTGCTCGATGCCATTCCAATATCATATACGGAGGTAAATTGAAAGTCTGGACAAACATAATGCATATTAAAGTATATAAGGTACTTAAAACAAAACATCTACGTATATTTAAATCTCCGTGAGATGAAAAAAAAATTATTTAAAAAAATATTTGTCTAACCATAGGTAACATGAGCGGCAGATCTAGAAATACGAGTCGTCACTACGCTTCGGGAAGTGCTAAGCGTAAAGCAAAAGATGAAAAGGAAAAATAGTTAACGAAGTTGGTCTGTCAAAAATAGATAAGTTTTTCGAGTTTTTTAATGTTCAGAGTGATGTTGCTGAATCTACAGAAATTATTTCAGAAAATACCGTAGTTGTATCTTATTTTATTTATGGTAGTGGTACTATAGTACTGTTTCTGATGAAACTACATTTTCTATAAGTGATGCTGTAGTTGAAGAGACAGAAATTCCTCCTAATCCAGCCATATCATGTTCTAGCCAAAAAGAAGTTGAAAGTAAGTAAGTCCTCTCGATCTAGAGTCTTCGGGTTCTAACCAAAAAGTAGTTGATGACATATTATTACATGATTCTAATGTTACTACAGTTTCAAGTCAAAAACTAAACGGAAGTAAAATATACTCCAACGATATTGGTGAATGGTCGAGCACCTTTGATAGAGATTATTGGATTGCAAAAGGAAGCAGCGAACTGCAACATATGAATAGTGATTTTTTGTCATGAAAGAGAATTTACGAAAACGAAAATAAGCCACGATTCTGCCAAAAGTAATTTTTCACCTATGAACATAAACTAACGAATAAAACTTACGCCAGAGACTGGTTGTGTTATTCGGAAACCAAAGAACGACTTTTCTGTTTTGATTTCAAATTTATGAATTTAGATAGTTCGTCACCATACGGTTTACGAAAGACGGATTAGATGATTGGAAGAATGCGCACAATTTGTTGACAGAAAGCTCGTCGCATAGACAAGCCATAATTTGGCTGTAATACAATTTTTAACAGAACGAGGTCTTGTTTCGTGGAAGTGATGAAATTGTTGATTTATCTCACGATTGGAATTAATCAGGCTCGTTAGAATTAATTGCCCAATTTGACGCTTTATGGCCCAACATATGCAAAATGATGATGATAAAGGAAAGGGACATACCTTATATTTATCAAAAACAAGTTGTGAGAAATTTATTCATCTGATTGCATGAAGCATACTGAATCAAATTCTCGCCGAAATGAAGAGATGCAAATACTACTCAGTTCCATTGAAATCTACTCCAATATATCGCATGTACACCAACTAACTCTGATAGTGCGCCATGTTCTGCCATCTGGACCAGTGGAACGATTTGTTAAGTTCTTGGACACGGAAGATCATACTGCTGAACAACTTGCTAAAAGTTTACTACGATAATGCCAGCAAAACGAGTGGGAGATACATCGGCTCACAAGCACAAATTAAGGAAATAAATAAGTACGCAAAATACCTGATGAACGATTCGAGTTCAGAACAGGTCATTCTACATCATCACAGGTCGCCCAAATTGTCAACGGGGCAAAGGGAGCCTTCCATAAAGACGAAAACACTGTCATGGCCCTGCTGGACATGCAAAAGGCAGTCGATACGGTTTGGACAGAACGGTCTTATCTCCAAGCTCTTTAATGTGCGCACACCCTTATATATTTTCAGACTAATTAACTCGTACCTAGTTGACAGAACATACATGGTAGGAATATATCGCAAACTTTCAACAGAGTATCAAGGTTCAAGCCTCTTGCCACATTTGTATTCTTCTCATACGTTGATTTTTCCGACGTTTCCACAGGTGCAAACTACTATATTCGCTGATAATACAGCCATACATATATGCGCATGCACGTGTATGCGGTGAAGCAGATGAAAGGCTGACTGCTCATTTGAATAGGAGAATCATAGCGTATCTTGGAAAAAACAAAATTGAACTTAACGCATCTAAAACCAATCTAATGAATTTACACTAAAAAGTTCTGCGATCGTAAGGTTGAACTTTACAGAAAATTTTAAGTTAAGAGTATGAATCAGTGAGGTATTTCGGGCGTACTACTGGGCAAGCATATGAACTTTCATAACCATGTCATTTTCGCGATCGAAGGGCGTCGGCCGCTGTGAAACGGAACTACCCCCTCATTGCACAGACTCACAGACTCCCAAGCTGTCAGTGGAATACAAAATAATAGACGAAAAAACTGACATTGGCAAAGTTCAAGGACACTGAAAGATTACATCACACAAAAATGATTGGAGATGTCATCCTGAAATATGTGCACTTAGTAAACAGGATACAACATGAATTACAATAACACAAAAATGTTAACAAAAGAATGCAACTTCACTAAGAGACTATTTATACAGTGCGGCTTTCTATAGTCCCCCTTGTTAACTTTTGAACACTTTAACGTACAAACATAAAAAAACCGTTTTAAATGGCATGGGGGGTCATGTGTTCCATCGTTGTAAAGATGATTCAATTCTCTTTGCAGCCATCTGAAAATTTTTAGAATTACGTTTCTTTCAAAAAAATTTCTCTCCCGTTATTTCAGCGTTCAAAAGTTATCGTAGTCATGTAAGAAATGGGCTTTATATCCGCCAGATCCGCACTTATTCTGACATTTCAAATGCATATTGTGAAAAAACATATAAACGAAAATCTAACAAATTCAGATGGTTGAAAACAGAATGGGATTATCTTTTCAACAATGTGACACATCCCATGCCATTTAAAAATTTTAAGTTGATGTGCCCACGCGCCATCTATCGAGCAATCAGAAAGTGTTTTATTTCAAAATGTAGTATCGGTGAAACTCTCCTAACAGTTTTTTTATGTTTGTACGTCAATCCGTTCAGAAGTTAACAGGGGGGGACTACTAAAAGCCGCTTTGTAGAATATAGATGTAGATATCAGATCCTTGTTTAAATAAAAAAATAGAACTCAACCATTTAAGCGGAATATATCTACTCCTTACTGATAAAATGTCACATTTCTGTTCGTCTAAAGGGTACATGCTCTCTCCTCTGATTTGGTAAAATAGGCACACTTCAAACTTTCTCATTCTCAAATTTGATACTTATTTCACTTTTCTGATTCCTGATCAAGATATTATAATCAACGCTTATTTTTTATTATATTTGAATCCCAGCACGACTGCCACTCTGTGCATGGCATCACACGTTATAAGGTGAGGGACTGATCTTTCCTATCTCCCACGAGTCGATGGAAAAAACAAGTTCTGTTTAAACAAATAACAAAATCATGATGACGCAATATCAGATATTTTTTCATCTCTTATATAACATCCACATAGTGTTTGACTTCAACTCAATCAGTCGTTTCGTGGACGCAATTTTATTTACTTCCGCGAGAGACTTGTTATACATGCATTCAATTTATTGATGAGTAATTAAAAGTGAGTGGGAATTGATGTTTACATTGAATTACTACTCATGTTCATCATAATGTTTATCTAATTGTAAATATTCAACTAGTTGTAGATGAATCAATTTCAAAAAACTTGGTAGTTCTCAAGTCAGATTTCCGTTTCGCTTTAGTTTTGTGTTGTAAATAAACTTTCTCTTGCATTTGAAATTATTTGATTTTTTTACATAGTAAAATCCATAACATACCTTGCAGAGATCTACTTCTCAGAAATATGTCTTCAACGTAAAGGGTCAACAAAATATCTTGGGATCGCAATAAACTCCAAGCTTGCCTGGAATGAGAAAATTGCTCATCGCACTGAATAAGCCACATGCTCGTACTAGGCATCTAGAAGAGCATCCGGAAGTATATGGAATATTGGATAGACAGATTAATATGTTGTGTAATTCATTTATTAGATGGGTATGCCTACTCTGATCGACGTTTCATTTTTTCAATAAAAAATATACCAATTTAGAGAGGAAACACACTGACTAACTAGGACCGACCGTCCAGCTACGACCAAAAATTAATACAGTTCAATGATAACTTTCAATCTCACACTGATCGACCTTCCACCATCGACCGCTAAAGTAAGTTTGTAAATCTGATATTCAAACCATTGTATGAATTGCTCGCTTATTTAACGTAAAAAAGGAAAATCATAATTCTAATAGTTTTAATGAAATAAAGTAAGAAAACTGTGTGGGTTGGAGAACATTATCAACATCGGAAACAAGAGGGTCAATTGTATACCAGCTTACTACAAATTATTGAGAAATCCAAAATAGATTCAAAATTGATTTAGTAGGTATTTTCAAATTAGTCAAATAAACTGTTGCAAATCAGTGGATTCTTAGAACTATTATTGTTGAGGTTAGCAAAATTTTTGTTTGCACTTGTTTCTGAGTATCTGGTTCCTCATTATATTATTCGTCCAATATCTCACAACGGCCCACTCTCACTTTTAATAGTATTCCGAGCTCCTACAGCCATTTTCATGGGCCGTGGTGGTGTGCGGGTTAAGCGATTGCTTCTTTATCCAATCACCCGTTGGTGCATGAGTTGGAGGGCTACGTCTTCCCTAGATCGCACAAGTCTCTGATTTCTGAGGGTTGCTCTGAGGGTGAAACCGGTTGACGGATATAAGTTTTACAAAAAAAAAATTGAAAATTCAAAAAAAAAATCTGGTGCCGTCATTCCTCCACAAATGTGTTATTTTTTCATCGATGTGACATATTGTAGTAAAACTGCACTAACTAATTTTCCTAATTTATTTAAAACACGATTTACAACAATTATGCACTAAAACATTGACTTCAATAACTATTTCAATTTATTTCTACTGTGGCTATCTATCAGCGAACTCTGGAACTGTAACTAACTCTCTTTTCTGACTGTTCTTCATCGGTTATATAGTCGCAAGCAGGTTCCATCTCGACTCTCGATTATTCAGGAGTATAGATCATTTCATCTAGATGGCTCTTCGAATAGTATCGAAAGATCGATTTATTCCAGCTTGTTCTCGGCGATCCGTACGCCAGCAGATATGCTGTTGTAGTTGAACGAGGGTGCATAATTAATTAGATCAGGGCCGGTCTCGAAATCGTTACATTGCCCCCTTCTTAAAGACGTTTCGCCCCGAAACGTCATTCTTGGAGTGTGAAGATATCTGCAAGATTCTCCATGTCTGCACCTGGACGTTCGATGGAAGTAGCACTCCACAGTCTTCAAGTTGGGTCGAGGAAGATGGTTGTAGCACACCAGAATGTTGATGCCGCTGGATCTGAATATTGTCTCCAACATGGTTCTTATAACTCTCCAGTCCAGCCCATCAAGCCCACAGGCCAACTTTGGGATTGCCAGGTCTACAATATTCTGGTCCAGCATCGTGTCTCTCAATCTCGTAAGGCCCTTCCAAACATCTTCATTAGACGGCTTATCTCGAGAACGCTTCTTGGTAACCAGATAGTAGATGTTTCTCTGGCCTTTCCTCAGTTGTAACACCCCTTCAACTTCCGGGTTCTGTTCTCTCAGTTCCTGGATTCGACCGAACTTCTTGGAGAAAACTACTGCAATGCCTCTGGACATTTGGAGATCTTCTGCCACACAGTGAGCTAACGCGTAATCAGCAGCCACCTTGAAAAGATCTCGTGACTCCTCTCGGGTTACCCCATATTGAACTTTTTGTCCGTTCGTGTACAGGGACATGAACCTCTGAAACGTCATTTCGTCCTCCGGTGCGGACTTGATCGTGGTTTCCGGCGTAAGGGGACAACCTATTGAAGTGGACTACCCTAGGTTTTCCTCGTGGTGGCTTATAAATGCGGTAGAAGAGGTCGTTTATCCTTTTCATGATCTTATATGGACCTTCCCACGAGTTCCGAAGTTTCGGTGATAGTCCACGGCGACGTTTACGGTTGTATAGCCAGACAAGGTCACCTGTCTGATATCCACCAGCATCCGCCTTGATGTCGTAGGTCTCCTTCATTCTGTCGCTGGCACTCTGGATATTCAAACGGACCCGTTCATGGATGTCGTCCATTCTCTGTCGCAGTTTGCTGACGTAGTCATCTTCCGCAGTGTCTTGTCCTGGTGGCGTCCCAAACTTCAGGTCACATGGAAGTCGCAGCTCTCGGCCCATAATAATACTAGCAGGGGTTTGGCCGGTTGACTCATGAACTGCGGAACGATACGCCATCAGGAACAGATGGAGGTACTGGTCCCAATCCTTCTGGTGGTCAGAGACTACCTTGGACAGGTGGCGGTTTATTGTCTTATTCATCCGCTCCAACATTCCATCGGACTGCGGATGTAGAGCTGTGGTCCTCGTTTTCCGGATGTTCAGCATCTGACACATCTCCTTTAACAGGTTTGACTCGAAATTCCTGCCTTGATCCGATTGCAGCTCTAACGGGACACCGAATCGACAAATCCACTCCTTCACCAAGACGTCGGCAACGGTGATGGCTTCTTGGTTGGGCAGGGCATAGGCTTCGGCCCACTTGCTGAAGTAATCCATCGCTACAAGGATGTACTTGTTCCCATGTTCAGATTGTGGGAACGGTCCAGCGATGTCAATGGCGATCCTTTCGAATGGGCTGCCCACATTGTACTGGCGCATCGGGGCCTTAGGTCTTGTTCGAGGCCCATTACTGGCAGCGCATACAGTACATTTTCTGCACCAGTCCTTGACGTCAGCTTGACAATTGGCCCAGTAGAACCGTTGCCTAACTTTCTGGAGGGTCTTCGTCACTCCCAGATGTCCTCCGGTGACCCCATCATGGATTTCTCGGAGCTGTCTGTTGCTCCTGGGAACTACTACCTGACGTCTTTCTTTCCCGCCATCCTCCGACTCCAACACACGCTTCAAGACTCCATTGTCTAAGGTGAAAGAGTTCCATTGGGCCCAGTAAGTCTTAACGACTGGAGAACAACTGGCTATTTCCTGCCACGACGGTCTTCGCTCACTCTTCTTCCAGCCGATGACTAAACCACGATCTGGTTCTTTCTCTTGGTCTTTCTGGATCTTGTGGTCATTCCAGTTATCATCGACCGCCGTGGTTCTGCAGAGTGTCGACTCCTTTTCCTCTGTTCGTCGGCAGTGCGAACAGTCGTCTGGACATGGTCTTCGCGATAGGGCATCCGCATTCTTATGGCTGGTCCCCGCCCGATGTTCGATCTCAAAGTCGAATTCCTGGAGCCTCTCAATCCAGCGTGCCACTTGACCCTCGGGATTCTTAAACTGTAGGAGCCATTTGAGAGCTGCATGGTCAGTTCTCAGTAGGAATCTTCGTCCATACACGTACTTGTAGAAGTGCTCAACTCCCTTGACAACAGCCAACAGTTCCCGCCTGGTGACACAGTAATTCTGCTCCGGTTTACTGAGGGTCTTACTGAAGTAACCGATGACGTTCTCTTGTCCTTCTTGGATCTGAGACAGGACAGCTCCAAGTCCCACGTTACTGGCGTCCATGTCCAAAATGAATTTTCCGTCTGGAAGGGGGTAGCTCAGGATTGGTTCGTTGATCAATGCTCCTTTCAACTTCCTGAATGAATCTTGGCATTCATCTGACCACTGGAACTTTGTTTGTCCTTCCGTGAGCCTGGTCAGTGGTTTTGCGATGTTAGCAAATCCCAGCACGTATCGACGATAGTAAGTGCACAAGCCAAGAAAACTTCGAAGCTGGTGAATGTCTTTCGGAACGGGCCATTCCTTAACAGCTTTGATCTTCTGCTCATCTACTGCCACTTCTTTCCCAGAGACAACGTGGCCGAGATAACGTACTTCTTTTTGAAACAGACGACATTTCTTAGGGCTCAGTTTCAGTCCGGAGCTTCTCAGTCGGTGAAATACCTCTTCCAAGTTTTTTACATGGTTCTCGAACGATCTGCCAACCACAATAATGTCGTCGAGATACACCAGACACGTCTTCCAAGATAGTAAAACTGCACCAACTAATTTTCCTAATTTATTTAAAACACGATTTACAACAATTAATCACTAAAACATTGACTTCAATAACTATTTCAATTTATTTCTACTGTGGCTATCTATCAGCGAACTCTGGAACTGTAACTAACTCTCTTTTCTGACTTTTCTCCAGCGGTTATATAGTCGCAAGCAGGTTCCATCTCGACTCTCGATTATTCAGGAGTATAGAACATTTCATCTAGATGGCTCTTCGAATAGTATCGAAAGATAGATTTATTCCAGCTTGTTCTCGGCGATCCATACGCCAGCAGATATGCTGTTGTAGTTGAACGAGGGTGCATAATTAATTAGATCAGGGCCGGTCTCGGGGCCGGTCTCGAAATCGTTACAATATGATCCCCCATGCCATTTAATTTTTTTCAGTTGATTTGCCCCCCTTCGCCATCTATCGAGCAATGTGTTTCATGTCAAAAAGTAGTATTGGTGAAACCCCCCAAACGGTTTTTTTGTACGTCAGACCGTTCCAAAGTTAACAATTAGGGGGAACTATTAAAAGCCACACTGTATATCCAATCCAAGTTAGATAATCACTTATTTCACTATGATCTCATAGGACCGAGATCAATCAGTTCCGTTCGACAAACTCCAATTTCTACAAAAAACAACAACAATGCATGACAGTAGGTATGACCCACGTGTATAAAGACCGTGTGCACAAACTTGAGTTATACCTGAGAATTAAAGGAAGGTTATCTCCTCAATCATGAATTAAACCATGTGGTGCTGAAATATTTTGAACCTAACTCCAATCATCCGCAGGTGCATGAGTTTCGAGCATGAGTTTCGAGCATGAGGGGTCCCAAGGTGATACTGTTTTGTTTCTGAGAGTCAGATATTTCTGAAATTCCCTCGGTTCGACAAAACAGTTTCTGGAAGGGTTTTAATCTTTTTTGCTATGTCAAACAAAACCTCCGATCAAATAACACAACCTAGATGAGTATACCGCCATACACGTATTAAAATTTGTGTGTGAGGGACATCTTCCCCCAACGGCAGTGTCGTGCGTTGTTAACAGAAATATTGAGGTTCAATAAAATAGAAATAATGGAAACCCAATATGGAATGGAAACCTGAAATTATAATGAAATAATCTCCACAGGATTTTCAGAACAGCCGAGTTGACATGTTTAGTCATAATTCATTCATTTTTCTCTTTTCCAATTTGGTTTCCCTTTCTCGATACTTACGACACTGGTAGCATACCTATGAAATGACATATTTTGATTTCCAGCTCCAAATGGTCTTTTCATTTGACAATGCTTCTTCACCATTGCTTAATAATAAAAACTAACAATAGTTTAACACAAATTAACTCAGAATTTGCACTCTATTCACAAAAAAACACTCCAATAAGCCAAAGACGAAAATAAACAGAGATGTTTTGTTGTTGTTCTGTCATATTTGACATTTGATATTTCAAATGCAGCGTTGGCGAACGGACCAGACTATATCGAAAACAAAGAATCTCCGATCGGCAATGGAAATACTATCATTTTTACATGCTCCCAACAAGCTGTATCGAACGTTTCAATTGCCTTCTTATTGGTATTTATTTCATCCAAGACAGTATTTTTGGGTTTTCATTGCCATGAATATACCCGACAGATATCAAAATCTAGCTGACGTGCTTATTGTATCCTTAAAAAATTGTGACATGGCAATAATGTCATGATTTGAGGGATAACATTATAATAATAATAATAATAATAATAAGTTTATTCAGGAATTCAATAAAAGTATAAATGTATAACAGTTATTATAGCATGATAAAATTATTTTTCTGAATAAAGAGGAAAAAACCCACAAAAGGAAACCATGTGCGTGGGTAAGTATTTTCCATGAATAAAAACATCCGAATCAACATATATATGCATAATAACAATTGATAAAAATAAAAATGTTCAATCACTACTAATAATTAAAATATGTAAGTTTGCGAAAGCAAACCGTGTCTGCTTGTGGTTTGATATAATTAATAATATAATAGAATATATAAGGTAATAACATTTGCTAGTCACATAAGAAAAAAAAAACAATTGACAATTTCATTGTATAAGAAAGAATAGGTGATCATTGGAAAATTGTACTGTTTATTGGAATGAAATAATATTCTCGTTAAGGGAATATTGGAATATTTTTTGTTTCCAGTCTATTTCAATTAGTTTGTTCCATTAATTTATTGAGGTTTTCTCGTCCCAATTCAAATATATAAGCTTTCAGTAATTTTTTGAATTTATATGGATTACTCGTGCCTTTTATGTTGTTTGGAATGGTATTGTTACATTTTGGAGCAAGAAATGAAGCGCGTTGTCCAATTGCTTTCTGTGCTAGTGGAACCAGCTGTGACTGCTTTTGTCGAGTGTTGTAAGTATGTTTCGGATATGAGATTTTTTTTGGTTTGTGATATCTCTCAACAGCTTTGAAATAATATAGTTGACGTATATCCAACACCTCACTCTGTCGAAAAAGTTCGTTTGATGAAAATGCTCTTTTTTTCTTGTATATTATTTTCAGTTGATATTTTTGTAATATTTGAAGTGGATGTAAGTGACTCTTTAAGGCACTTCCCCAAACGACCAAACCATATCTTATGTGGCTTTCGATTAGAGCATAGTACAGGGTTTCTAACTGTGATATTGTCAGTATTTTACTCAAATGTTTGAATTTTGATAGCATTGATCTGATTTTTTTGCATACATAGTTAATGTGTATATTCCACTTCATATGCATGTATATATATTCCTACGTATTTAATTTTCGTTTCCATTTTGATGTCGTATGTCTGACTGCCGTCACTGATAGAAAGTTGATCGAAGGATGGAATTCTAGTAGTATTGCAACAGAAGGGTAAGTAGCATGTTTTTTCAATGTTAAGAGTTAGTAATTTATATTTCAACCATTTTTGAATATCTGTAAAATCCGATTCTGCCTTTTGTTTAAGTTCTGGCCACGTGTATGCAGTATAGAGGACTACCGTATCATCAGCAAATCCCACAATGGTTCCGTTTGACGCTATAGAAAACAAATTATTAACATATATATTGGATAGTATTGGCCTAGGACACTACCTTGAGGGACACCATATTGAATTGGGAGGTTACCGCTGTTTGTGGTTTCTATTCTAACAATTTGATTTTTGTTTTGTAAATAACTTTCGAAGAGGTCGCGTCCTATTCCACGAACTCCAATATCTTCTAGACTTTTTAGTAGTAATGAGTGACTCACTGTGTCGAACGCCTTTGATAAGTCAATAAATACTCCCAGGCTGGGTTTTCCCGCATCCATTGCATATTGCATATATTTTTTCCGTCACGAATGAGATTGCATCCTCGGTTGAAGAGTTAGTTTTAAATCCGAACTGATTATCTGAGATTATTTTATATTTTTGTAAGTAGGAATTTAAGCGATTTGCTATGATCCGTTCAAGGATCTTGGACAGGGTGCTAATTAAAGATGTAGGTCGGTAATTCGTAACAACAGTTGCATCGCCTTATTTGAAGAAAGGCGTCACAATAATCTTTTTGAAGACATTAGGCCATATATATGAAAATATGTTTCCTCTAGTTCTATTTGAGTATTACTCATCTAGATTGTGTTACTTGATCGGAGAACAAAACATAACTAAATTTCAAACCTCAAGTTTGAAATTGCATAATTTATTTTTCACAAAAGATGTTAATTTATAAGCGATGATTTTCAACATTTTCTAAAGAATAGGCCGGATAATGAGGGAGGTGAAAAATGCGGCAGGATTAAAACCCAGTTTTTTGGGCTTAAATAAGTGAGACCTGCTCCCTTACTCTCAAATCGTTGCATATCGCCCAAATAGAGTGATGGCTCCTGCTTCAGTGAAGTTATACCATATTAATTAAATATAAAAAATTATAAAAATATGAATATATAATAATTTTTTACTTTCGGTTGTATGGTGGGACATAAAATATTTTAGGTACCTACTCGGATGTTATCGTCTCCAGAGACAAAATACTCCTTTTCTTTTCTTTCTCTGATAATTTTTAGCAAAGTTATCATGGCAAATGTAATTTCTTGTAGGGAATTGAATTACCTTCCACACAGTTGAAACCATTTTTCAATAAACTATATACTTTCTAAGATAACAGCAAAAAACAAATATTTTTTTTAATATAAAAAATTGGTGTTTTTTGCCCTGTATATTTGGTGAAAACTTTTTGGTGTTTTTTGTCATTCTTCCAACTACTAGCGAGTAGAATTGGGTGATGGTACAATCGATTCTCGCATTATAGATGAAATATCAATGGAGTCTGATGGCAACGAATCTTTTAATGAATGAATTAATTAATGATCTGCGAGAAAATCACATAAGACTATTTGTTCACATTTGGTATTTTATTTTTATTTTCGTCAACTGGATGCACTCTTTCAACCAGCCCTCAGAAGATACTTGTGCGATCTAAGGAAGACAATATACTTTCAACGATTGATGCAAAGCACGAGACAATAGACAGTGCTGAGATTGAAACTCACCCTTATAGTTGAGAAGCAAACACTCTACCATCTCCACTATGATATACTTGAATGGATGTATACATACAAACAACAAAAATGTCTCGTTGGTGAGATGACAAATATTCTGTAAACAGCATCATGTCAAAAATAATCAAACATTTTGTTATTTGTATGTAGGTAACCATACATACAGACAACAAAAATGTCTATTTGGTGAGATGAAAAATATTCCGTAAACAGCATCATTTCAAAAAATTAAATTATTGAAAATTGAAAAATTACCCAATAATCTAACAGATTAAATTCAACGGAAGTTAGGGACAGTAGTGATGTATATATGTCCTTTGTAAAAATTGTCTAATTTCAACGTTTTGTTCAATCATATAAATTAAGGTGATGGAAGACCAAACACAAGTAAGTAAACAAGGTAGATAGGTAAAACTTAAAAAAAATATTTTGGTATGTTCCATAGGAACGATTAGATAAGTAAACATTTTTATAAATTACTTGAATGATATAACGATAAACAAGGTGTTTCACAAACAACATTTATTTATTGTCGACATGCACATTTTCTGCAAATATTACAGAGCAGTTTCACCTAACCTAATCAACATAAATAAGCAACATAAGATACTCGAATGAGTGATGATACTTCATTAACAAGTTGCAAATAATGCCAGTTATATACCCATTTGAATAAATAACATTGTATAAAAAAATCAGTTGAATACAAATGAAACAAATCCCCCTCTTAGCACCGTTACCAGAAAAAAGTCGTCGATCCAATAACTAAACGTCATTTTCATAGAAATTTTTCTTGCTGCCTATCCATTAAGTTTCACGTGGGACAGATAAAAATAAAATGGACAGAAAATAAAGTTTGTGTACAAAAAATTTACAAAAAACTATGCTCCTAGTCGGAACTTATAAATTAACAACATTGCTTAAAACTTCTAGAAAGTTTGAGGATAGGCTAAAAATTTATTATGGTATTCTCTATACTAACTCAACCGATGGTCAACCTAAGTGAATATCTGATATCACATTCAACATCAAAAATGTAACTGAGTTAATTTCGACTTCATAGTCTTTGGAATTTGATGACTATAGCAGAAATATTATCTAGGTTTTTGTATAGTCCTGATTTGTAAAAACGACCATTTTTATATTTCACTTTAAAATAATTACATAAATAATAGGTTTGATGAATTCAAAGCTTTCCAATAATTCAAATAAGAATTCTATTACATTTCAACTTGTTCGATCGTGAATCCACAATATAGAAATATTTCCCATTCACATTGTTCAACAATTACCATGGAAAATGAAATGTACCTATCAGGGTACTCTAGTTTTTTGTATATAATGTCGTCTAATCACATAAAATGGAACATACAATCTTTCACGATCACCTCTTCCACTATAATTCGGGATATCCCCCGAAGGGATTTGAAAGTCGTTGATACGTCTGCGGATCCTCTTTAGAGTTTTTGTGTCGGAATCATCCAAACCTCCAACTGTGTGCCTGTCTATCTGCGAATCTATATTCTTCCCGTAACCAATGGATCGTTTCACCAACAAAATTGACGGAATAATGCCTTTGGTTCTTTCTCCGTTGACTCCATCACAAACACAACAATATGTTACTAATACAACTATTATTATTACTAAGACAGTTTTTTGCATTGTTTTGAATATATGATCAGGCGTGGCGACTAGTGTATTATCCGTTGAAAGGCGGTTTATGTATAGTTCCGTATCAATTAACACTATTTGAATCAATATAGAGTTGACGTCTTTCGAAATAGATGTTAATCATATTTATCATCATACACTTTTACTATGAGATCATCCGATCAGCGATCAGCGATAATTTAATGTCCTATGCAGTAGCAATGGTGACCACTGGGCATTTTTTGGTTAAACATACCAAACATTGATTAGTAGCGACCTGCTGCGTATTTTTCTGAAGCTAATAGAAACACAAAAACTGAAAGAATATTGGGTATTCAACGGTAAATAAAAGTTGAGTAATTCTATTACTTTTCAGAGTTGTGCAAATAATTTCCTAGATCTTCTTAGGTTTCTGGTAATTAAATGTGGAACGATGGTCGTTCATGATGTATATTGAGAAGAAATTCGAGGAAAGATTGACAAGTGAAACAACTATATCGAAATAAGCAAGGGCATCAATGGATTGAATGCTCTTCACAATTTAAACGGTTGAATATCAAAGAATCCATAATTATTATTATTATCAATGATTGACGGGGCTGGCAGGAAGTTCCGTATAGAACCTTTCTGTTTCTCACTGTCCGGTTTATCTTGTGAGTACTTCGGATGTTCTGATAAACTTCTGAATTTTTCCTAAGAGGTTTTTCTTTGGAATATATTTCTGCAATATAGTGTCAGAGCCAGAGCCTTGTATTCAAATAGTATGATCAGAGGCTGTTTCGTCATCCTCTTCGCATAACCTTCATAGTGTAGAGTATTTTTGTATCCCCAGCAGATGCAGTAGTCCAATATCCACAGACAAATTTGAGCCAAAACTGAAGGATGAATTGTAACTATGAAACTTGGCACGTGACTTCTTAACATCATGTTTAGTCAAAAAATCAGGGGTGGAACACAAAAAAAAAAAAATTACTTCTATAAATAAAAAAAAAATCTCGGAAAGTAAAAATGCTTTCGGAAAACGGCTTCGATATAATAAATGAAATTACAAAGTAGTCTTGTGATAATTTTAGGAGACTGGGTTAGGTTAGGTTCGGTGAGGTTGATGCTTCATATTTGAAGCATATCCATCTTTTCGAGCCCTAGAAATAGCTGCCATTGTAGACGAAAGGTGAGATTATATTTTGAGATTATGGATGAACCTCACATCTCATTCATGATTGTTATGAGAAATATGAGAATGGCCAGTCTCTGTGATATTTTGCAAAATCCGCTACTAAATATACATGGGCTCTTCCTAACTGCTTTCGAAACTTAATCCTAATAAGTAGTTGCCACTTTTTTAATAGTTTCGTTTAGTGCTTTAGAAACTGTCCGAATCGGTCGATTTAATTCTTTTACACATTTTTGGACACAGATCAAACAGCAGTGCAAGGAATCGAAGCTTTCTGAACTGTTCTTGAGTTTGAATTCCATTGGAGAATATGAACCAATTGGAGTGTAAGGGCTATGGAAGTTTTCATTGCCATACTTGAAATTAGAGCTTGAAACCCTGAGTGTATATATCTGTCGAATATTTTCATTTACTTTGACGTCAGCTAGAACAAAAAACTTCGCATGACAGTAGGGTTTGATATGTCTATAATAAGCCGGAAACCGGACGCTCGCAGCTCATGAGCTGAACTAACATCACACTGAGAAAACTGCTCCAAAAGTGTGGCCTATGTTGGCTTAGATATTATGGCTCGATGATCCTGGACTAGGTTGTATATATGGAATGAACAGATAAATTCATCTTCTTTCGTTTCGGATGGTCAGGGATTTCTGAAAATCCCGTGGTTCGACAAAATTATCTATCGTTTAAAAATAATGAGATTTTGGACAGCCTCGGAGTTTTTTAAAAATTTTTGTGAGTTCAATAACAGAAATGTGAGGTGCAATCCTCCAGCTTGAAATTTCATACTTTATTTTTCATGCAGGTTGTGTGTAAGCGATTATTGTCATCATTTACTGGCTAAGATGTCGGAATTTTGGGGGAGTTGAAAATGAGGCAGGAGTATAACCCAGTTATTTTTTGGCGTGTGTGACACCTGTCCCGCTACTCTCAAATCATTGCATAGTATCTAAAGAGGGTAAAGGTTCTTGCTTCAGTGCAATTATTCCGGATAAACTGAAATATCTATGATTTCTGCATCCTCCGTAAAAAACGCAGTTGGATTATGTAACTTGGTAAAAACAACCACCCAGGTACTCAGATACCCACATGTAATAGTTGCATGAAAAATTATAAGTCAAAATGCACTTTTATTTTTGATTATTTGATAATTTTTAGCAAAGTTATGACACATTTCTTGTTTGGCACCGCCGGAACTTGCAGCGGCGGGCAACACGAGCCTGAAAGTTGATGTCGGCGTTCAAGCACGTTTTCTGAGAATATTTTATAAGGAATTACTGAGGATCATTCTTGTAGAAAATTGAATAACCTTCAACCGTATTCAAACCATGTTTCTTTAAACTCAATTTTTTCCAAAAAAAAAATATTTTCTTTTTAAATTTTTTTTGGGTTCCACTCCCGGAGTTTTGGTATACAATTTTTTTGTTATTTGATATGGTATTATCTACTAGCTTGCCAAATTTGGTGGTGTTACAACCGATCCTCGTCTCAAAACTGAGTAGCCTTTACTTAGTACCCGGTCAGCAGTTTTAAGTCGAAACTCAAAACCTGGATTCAGCAAATACCTAGACATATGATCCAATCGATAAGGAGAATAACCAGTAATATTATTCGAGTTCTGATTCTTGTAATCCGTTTTGGAAATTATCAAATACATTTCAATTTACTAACATGTTTATACCTCATGTTAGCTTTATGTATGTGTGTGTGTGTGTGTGTGTGAGAGAGAGAGAGAGAGAGAAAGAGGTTATGTGAATGTATGTTTAGAGTAGTTGTAATTTGATGGGTGGAAAAATATACTATTCATTACATTGTATGATAATAGTAGCAAAAATCGCATAAGTGATCAATATTCAAATTTGCTCAAGTGCAGGTTTACCTTTTGGGATTTGTATTTATTCACCCTTTCTTGTTGATTTATTTTTATAAGTATATGTTAATGATGGAACCATCTTCCAACAAGATGGCGCCCAAATACAAGATCTGTAAAAAAACACCCTACTGGACAATTTGAAAAGTATTGGTTGGGTACAAATGGTTCAAACCCGGTGGCCAGCCAGATCGCCCGACTAGACTTCAGTGGACTTTTCTATGTAGGTTTATCTCACAGAAATAGTGTAGGCAATTAATTCACCTACTTTAGAAATACTTGAAAATCGAAAAAAGTTAACTATCGATGATTTCGTAACATCATTCAAGAAATTTACTGAAAACATCAGAAGCATTCAGTGAGTATTTCTGCCATCCTGTTTTTTTAAGTGTACTCTTTTCAAATTAAGTCCTAAAATGTACGTAGACGTATTCATTCATTTTGTTGTAATGACAGATAATTTTGATTTTTTCGAAAATATGATCAGGGTGTTCATAAAATCATATGTCGAATCACAGGTTTTCCCATTACCAGATAAATCAAGAGAACAAGAGGCGTAGTAGTAAATATTCCAGAAAATTCAAGAAAAATAATGTAATTTGAAAAAATTACTGAAAGAAATACTGACTGGCAATGAATTGAAATATTCGAAGATTTTATAAAAAATAAATCAAAATGCTTGTTTCTTTGCTATTTAATGAAGTTTCTTGGTGAAAATTTGATCGATGACGTCACAATTCTGTCATATTGATTGATAGGATGGCGTCGTAATAGCTACAGAGTTCCATTTCGAATTAAGAGCAATGAATCATTAACTTCCCCAATAATTCGAATAAAAAAATCTTCACATCAACCCGAACGCACCAGCAGGAGAAAATACGACTCAAGCGCGATTCAGATACATGCATACGGTACACCCAAGATGGCAAACCAGGTATTTTTGAAGCATCTCTACAATGTGTTTTTCAAATAAAAGGGCTTGCTGAGAAAAACACGATGAATGAAGTGACGTCACTCCAAATCCAACATAACGAAACACCCAAGATGAAGGACTAGCTATTTCCAATGCACTTCTACAATATGGGTATCGAATGAAAGAGCTTAATGAAAATAACTCGAAAAATTAACTGACGTCACTTTGAATCCAAAATGGCAAACTAAGTATTTTTGAAGCACTTCTACAATATGGGTTTTAAGTGAAAGGGCTTGCTGAGAATGACTCGAAAAATTAAGTGACGTCACTCTAAATCCAACATAACGGAACATCCAAGAACATCCAAAATGGTGGAATATACAAAATGGCGGACTAGTTATTTTTAATGCACCCCTACAATATGGGTATCAAATTAAAGCTGGCTAAGAAAACTTGAAAAATACAGATGTTTGAAGACGGTGTTCATCTCATTCAACCCAATACTGTGCAATTTTCAGCAAAATATATTCACGGCACTGCAGATCTAAGAATGTTGCCAATAATTATATTATGTTAGGCTAGCACAGTACATACAATGCAGGGTAATAATAATAATAATAATTTATTCACACAAGATGATTTCACAAAGAGTCATATCAGTTTATAACTTAGGTGTATGAATAAAGAGACATACCTATGAGATACATATATATCTAGATATACATATATCTGTGTGTAGGTTTCAACAAATTGTAAATAAAATAGATACATTATAGACATAATTAAAAGTTGTAGACATAAAAGATAAAAATAAAAGTGTATGATTAATACAAATATAAGATCACATCGCTTAAATTTAGGATAAAAAGCTGAGTGCGGTAATATAAAAGTTAGGTGTATATAGAAATAATTAAAAAGTTGTATATATAAAATGTAAAATAAGGGTGCATGAAGGTTAACCACAAAAAATAACATAATATCACAATAAGGTGAGATAATAGCAGTGTAAAAAAAATTCTATGAAAACAAATATATGTGAGAATTGATACCTTCAACTTTCAAGAACTGAGCAAATATGAAGAAACGGTAGCCCTTTTAAAAAGGTTTTTAAAGATTTTTTGAAACGACGAATTGTTGGTTCATTTTTGACATTTTCAGGAATATTATTGTATGCTTTTGGTCCCAGGTACTGATAGCTGCATTGTCCGATTGACTTGTTCATAAGTGGGAGAATGAATTTGTTTTTTTGGCGTGTCTCATACTTGTGAGAATGTGTAATGAGTTCTATTGGATGTAGATACTGCGTTGTTGCTAATTTGATGAAGTACAATTCTCTTAAATTGAAAATCTTCGCTAATTTGTATAGTTCTTCCGTTGGATATCGATTTTCTTTGGATAACATTATTTTGAAAAATCTCCTTTGCATAACTTCCAATGGTTTTAGGTATGTCTGGTATACACCACCCCATCCAATAATACCGTAGTTTAAGTGCGATTCAACTAGACTGTGATAAATAATTTTTTTTTTGTTTGAGGTCTAGTATAGGCGTAACTTGTTTGAATTTAAACAGGACTCTCCGAAGCTTCTTGATTCCAAAATTCACATGGACGTCCTATCTGAGGTGACTATCTAGCATTATTCACAAATATTTAATATTTTCGGATTGACAAATTTCCAAGTCATCTATTGATATTTCTTTAAATTCCGGGAGATTCGAGTCTTGCAAACGACTTGTTAACTATGGATGTCAACGGTTCGGCTATATAACGTGAGATGACCTTCAGTGTTTCTGATTTGAAGCCGTCGGGTCCAGGCGATTTTTTATTTTTCAATTGAGAAATCATACTAATCACTTCGTTCGAATCAGTTGCAAAGAGAAATAGTGAATTGATCGAGAAGGTTTTTATTTCTTTAAAGTAGATTTTTCCCCACATTAGTGAAGAAGGAATTGAATTCCTCTGAAATTTCTTTTGCATCATATGTAATACCTTTGTTTTCGGTTTCAATTGACGATATTTCACGAAATCGTCTGGGTGTTGTTAGTTCTATTTTCTATTACTATTTTCCTACTATTTTCCACATCTGTTTGGAGTCGGAACTTTTTTCTATCTGTTTCTTGTAATAATTTTTTTTGCTTTCTTTAACCAATTTTTCAAGATGATTTTTGTAAGCATTATATTCTTTTTTCAATTGTTCATTCTCAAGATTTTTTTGTAATTTGTGGAACATGTTATTTTTTTTATTTGTAGATCGTAGTAATGATCCAGTTATCCATTTTTTCCTTTTAATATCCTTGCTTTTGATCTTCTTATATGTTGTGGATTTATATATAGCGTTGTTAATAATTTCAACTGATTTAGATACGGATCGATCCAAATCATCGATATTGAAAAATTTTTCCCAGTCTGTAGATTCCATAGGTATATTCCACCAATTTTTTCTCATTTATCCGTTCGAAAGATTTCGAGCCAGTTTCATTTCTATTTTTTTTTGTTCATTTGTGAATATTACCTGTAAGAGTGTTGTATAATGATCTGTTATACAGTTTCTATTGTTATTGGAAGTAGGGAATCGACGTTTTCATTCTTTGATTTAGTAGTAGTATCAACCATGCATGCCGTTGAATACTTTGGCGCGAAGCTCTTCGCTGCTGGTCATGCATAGGTGGCCTCATGTAGGGTGAAATCATCAGAAAGTATCCTTATTGAAGAGCTAGACTATTCGAAATCATCCGGAAAAATACTTGCATTAATGATGCGTTGATTTAAATGAAAAGACTGAGAAACCTGTCCAGCGATGAATTAAAATCAAAAAGTAATTTTGAAGTGAAAGAACATATTTAAAAACAAGCTTTTATTTAAATGGACTAAAAAGAATAAAATAAACTTTTTCTTTAAATTTTTTACTATCAACTTATAAAAAATTTATCGCGAGATTCACCTGTGCACTTTAACAAGTAAATTGAATAACTTTGATCTGATTGATTTCAATTTTTAAAATTCTCATACTAAATAAATACGAGTACTTGAATCTCACGTCAAGCTTTTATATCATATAAATTGTCTTCTAAGGGCTATCGTTCGTAGGGGGGTGGCAGCTGGTTAACCGAAAAAAGAATTTTAAACATGAAATGTACCGGCTGTTTTCTCTTGCTCATGTCATACGTTTCTTCTCCTCAATTAATATTTCATTCATTGCCATCAAATACCTATTATCTTAATCATGGTAATATCTAGAATGCGTGCAGCACCGGTCATGAAGATTGTATATTTCCCATGCCTGAAAGTGGGCTATGAAATTCAATACTTTAATTTCAGAATGCCCAAATACTTTAAGGAACAAAAAATTACCTACCCCAAACCGAGTGCTAGATTGTGAGGTCAAATTAATGTTTATTCAACTTAATATCATCGTTGGAGAGTTAAAATATAACGAAATTTCAACCTATTCAACAAAGAGCCTACCATCACGATTTGACGATAGCTAGCAGCGACATCGAGATCACTTTCGCAAATGGTCACCCTAATCCAATTCTTGCGCTAACCACTTTACATGCATATACGTGTTAAATTAAATCCCATTATTGGCGGATTTATGTGGTTTTGATGAAAGAGCGGCGGTGGGCGGTGGTGTCGCCTCCACCCCATTAGCCGTGTGGGGCGGCAATGAGCCGTGACACGTAATGGCCCTTGACATGTGCCCTCGTGTACCACTACCGAACTGATATCTGCGACAGAAACGTCCCTTACTTGATGCGTATGAAACCCCGTCATTCAGGATGTGGATGTTATCGTGCAAGATGAGAATTTCTATAGCCGTAAACGTACAGGGGTAATGAGTTATACACGAACGTGATAATGTTACTTCAGCTGTTGTACGTCAAGTAGTTGAAGGGGCCTATTGGTCACGGTTAGTTCATTTCTTCAAGTCAGATAGTTAATCCAGTGTTTTATTTATATAATAATGAGTTTTGCATATCAATTTCAGAAATAAAACAGGTTGGAAAACAGAACTGAGCAATAATGGTTGAATTCCACTAATAATCCACTAATTCCACTAATATCAAAATAATAATGGCTGTTTTACCGAATATATTAATAATCAATTAGATACATTACGTCATGTCTATTTTATTAGACTCGACAAAAGGTTATGATACGACAATTCGCCAAAATTGACAACCTGAGGAGCTCAAAAAGCGTACTTACCACTAATACCACCGTAATCTTTTTTACGATCATTCATTGTTACGGTTGATAAATATTTCATTTTCGAATAAACAAATGCTAAAAGATACGTGATTGTGTCAACGATTTGTGTCATCATGCCAATGAAGTCTTTCATTTCGCTGTACGGTATCACCATCAGCAATAAACTTCTTGAAAAACCACTTGTGATTCATTGTCAAAAATGGTCTCTCGACAATTTGTTTTAAAATAATTTTAATGATCTTTAAGGTGGAAAAATGTTCTTACATATGGAGTACATCTCTTAAACATATTCTGAAGCTCATATAACAAAAGAGCAATTATTTTTTTCTGTGGTGTCTCGCCAAAAAACTTGACTACCTTTCTGAAACACCACTGGAAATTCCATAAACTGTCTCTCAATCGTTAATATTCTGATGGACAATGCTCCTCTGAAATATCGTCAATTATATATGAATCATTAGCAGTTTCAGTCTTCATACCCCTTTGACATCTATTTTTTTCTACTTGTAGGACGAGTTCATACCGGCGGTTTCATTGATCAATACTCAGAAATAATTTGTCTCCTTCAGTCGACTCACCCATTCAAAAAAAAGTATATCTACTCAATAGGGTTTTTCCTGATAAACTGATATATTTCGTGTGATATCAACTGGGTATCAATAGATATGTCTCAACATTGCTACTGATGACTTTTTAATTCTGTGATTTAACAATATTTGGGTCTTCTCTCATTTGATAGGACCTTCTTCTTACTTGAAATTCCTAACCGAAGGATTTCAACATCCCAAAAAGTTGAGATATCAGTACTTAATTATTATTTCAATCGACTGTTATTGTGGCAGCTTTATTAAGACAAATTAGAGATGTGTGTGGTTCCTATTTGTGTGAGTAAACATTTTTGTCATAATTTCTGACAAAAACAAGCCATGGCTTTAATGTGTGCGATGAGTACAATAAATGTAAAGCTTTTAACTGTTCAAATCCATTCACCCAGTTATCAGTCCGACGACAAATATTTACAGAGACATGATAATTATTGGTCATTCAGTAGTTTGATCAGTTCAATATAGGTAAACAACTCAGCTAAACAAATGATATAGGTACAGAAAAATATCACTAATGTAAGTACTTATATTGGGGCGAAGGATTCCTGTACCCCAATTTATACCGGTTGGAAACGATATTTCAAATATGCAATTTAAAACCTGAAGTGATGAAAAATTTAAGTCATACTCATTGAATCCAAAAATCATTATACTTCAGCTTTGTATTTACCTCCTGAAACAACTGTGTAAATAGATCGTGCCTTGAATGTTGCGAAGTGATCGTACTATTCAAATTTCAAGAGTCACTTTTCAAAATCAAATTATTGTGTCCAATTTCAAATGATTTAATTTGCTCCCATTATGGTAATCACACTATTGTCACATTGATTTCAAGTGGATAAGTTTGTTCAAACCAGAAAGGGCTAATTACTTATTATCTTCTGTGTGATGTATAACGTTTCACCTGATTCCAAAGCTATGGATCAAGTAAAGATAAATTAGATTCAATATTTTTGTTCAATTACACTGATCTATTTTCTGACATTAACAGATATTATGTCACGTTGGTGATTCGCTGATTCTGAACTGTAATTTTCCAAGAGAGGTAAGTACCCAATTTGTTTTCTGTCGTCAATAGCAATTAGCACTTCTTCAGTAGAAACAATTAACTCACCCGTGAATAATGTGACAATCGTATGTACTCACCATGATGGAAAAATATACAATTATGATTAAGTAGCTTGGGAATGATATTGGAATGTATAATATGATGACCACATCAGCTGGCATCGAAATGAATTTTAATTTTAACAATTCCAATGAAATATGGAATATAATAATAATTTTTATTGACCCAAGAAATATACATAACAAAACAAAAAAAAAATAATAGTATTGAAAGTACCATTGCAATAAATATTTCATCAAATGTAATTTTTAACGTTTTTTTTTTATAATCTTTATTAAATCATTAGGTATTTCATCAAATATCATTATTCAATTATATAAAATTGAATTTTTTTCAGAAGATATCATTTATTCTGTGTGAGAGACTATTGGATTATCTAGTTTTGTGATTATAAATGGTATCGATTGAATGAAATTCCAGAGATGACTATTATTGTTATTGATAGCAGAATGTATAAATATGCATATTTTCAATTTGTACAAAGAATTGATATCTAAAAGATTGTTTGTAATATATAAATGGAATATTGATTCGAAGAATGGTAATTTAAAAATACATTTGATACTTTTGTTTGAAAAAGATTTAAGTGGACGTAGCATTGGCTGTCACCCATACTGAAATTGAATATTGTAGTTTGAATAAATTCAACTGAGATATATAATTTTTCGATATTTCAATGGAAAGTAGTTTCGAATTATGACTGAAATACCAATTATGAGGGATACTTTGTTACTCTATATGGAGGGAGCTAGATTAGGGTAATTAAATGTTGGACGTGAGAACGTCAGGGGTAGATTGGGCATAGAATGAAACGAACAAATCAGGTGAAGCTGGTGATATAATTGTTTCAACAGTCGTTATGTAGAATGTCCCACCAATCAATAACGATGAAGAGCTTGTGAAAAGCAAAATAAATAATTATTTTCCTATGAAGAGTTCCTGAATCCAGAACTGGTAGCAGTATCTGTTGGACAACACGTGCAGAAGCAGTTGGTGAATTAGGCGCTCAAGCTTAGCTGCGATGCATTATACTTTCATCTGCCCGAATGTATTCGGGCACAACTTTCTATTAACCAAGGTAAGCATTATCCTATTCAAATTCGTAAACAATTCTCATGGTAGGTATAAATGTTTTCTTGTACACTCGTAGTTGACTAGACTCCGCATCACCTATGGAGCCCTAAATATAATACAGCGGGTAAGCGAGTAAGCATGTAGCTTTAACCTTCGACCTTAATCAGGTGCATAAGAGTGTCAATGGTCCAGCTGTATACCAGGGAACCGATAATTAAAAGAAGGCCTGCAGATGGTGTGTGGTCAGAAGTGATGTCTCGGAATGAAAGCAATATAAATCCACGGAGTGTATCTGTCTCCCAATCTGCTCGACTACAGGAGAACTTACTAAGACTCATTCTTAAAACTAATTGATATTGGCAAATCCATCAAAGTTGAGAGTAATGTTATCTTTCGAAAGCTACAGTCATGTGCTTCTCCAAGGTTGCAATAAGTAGAAGTCTGTACCTTGTTACTGGTCCTTTTGTTCTTTTGCTAAGAAGATTACTTGGATCCATGATTATGGATCAATTCCAATAATGATTGAGTAGTTTGATGTTATTTCGCTAATGAGATTACTAGGATCAATGATCACGAATCAGTTCCAATCATGATTAAGTAGTTCACTTTTGATGTTATTATTCTATGCTGAGGATCATATTGTTTACCCTAATTTTGACATTTAGGTTAGAATTATCAAATTGAATAAATGACCGAATGTCCATATGCTTAAATAAATCATGTAAATTGTTTATATATCATACTCAGCTATTTCTCAAATTGGCTGAATGTAATAATGATAATAATGAAGATAATTTAGCTCTTCAATTGTCTGTTTTCTAGGATTCTTACGGAAACTGAAAAGGTAATAAACCGAAGAGGCTTACTACTTTCAAGCATCATTTAATACTTGAAAATCAACTGAAATTTCATAGAGTGTGATTATTTTATTTTCAAAGCAAAGCGGAAGGCTGAAGCCAGTATATATAGAAATTACATAGCAGATGCATATTATTAACTGTGAATAGTAATTGGATGAATGAATTCTATATTATTATAGTTGCCATTTGAGCTACTAAACTGTAGATTTTGACTCGTAATATATTTTTTAAAGATTTTCAATATGGCTTTTCCAAGAAAGTTGTTCTTAAATATATAATCACAAAATTTTATATTTTTTCCATTGAAATCTAAGTAATTTTCTATATTTCTTGATTTTCTTTTTGACAAAAACATTATTATTATTTCATTGTGAAATGAATTTCTAATGTGTCATCTGCGAATAATTTGAGGTCTCCATGCAGCTTAAGATTTGATATTTGGTAAAATATAGAAATCCAAGAACTGTACATTGCGGTACACAACATTTTATATTCCCCATCAAAGTGTTTTCATTTCCTATACGAACATATTGTTTCCTCTCTGATAAATAATTTTGGAAACATTTATATACATTTCATATTCCCCATCAAAGTGTTTTCATTTCCTATACAAACATATTGTCTCCTCTCTGATAAATAATTTTGGAAACATTTATATACAGGATCTCCTATCCCAATATTTGACAACTTACTAAATTTCGTAATCTGCCGTATCAAATGCTTTTGATGGATCCAACAACACTAAACTACACTGGAAATTTTCATCTAGCTTCATATGCATTCTTATGATGAATCAAATACAGCAGACTCAGTGTCGCTGGATTCTCGAAAACCCTACTGTCTATTGTAGAAACAATTTATTCATTACTCTTTGATCATAGAGCTGGAGTATAACTGAAGGTGATCTACAGAGCAAAAAACATCGAAAGGAAAAGAACAGATCTGTTTATTAAAGCGAATTGAATCGAGAGTATGGTGACAAAATGTGTATACCCAGCTACAATGTTGATTCTGCAAGTGTTACCGCATTTTGACCAAAAACAAGAGTGAGGTACATAATACATTTAAAAAAATCGTACCTGGAACAGCTATACAAATATACTGGAAAGTCAGGTGATTTGAACATTCTCTGGAATTTGAATATCATGTAATCAACCATTCAGGTGAAGAAAAAGCGTGCTCAGCTGGCAGTATCAGGGTAAGTGAATAATCAGCTGTAGAAGTATTTGCGGCAAGTGTGGTCTTTTCCAAATACCAGCTAACGATACTTCCGTTAGTGAAATGTTCTTCAAGAATTTTGATATAAATACTTACTGATTTTCAATTTTCAAGCAGCTTCAAAACTATTCTATTGGGATATCATAAATCGAAATAACTGTGATATTCAGCAAGATGAAAAAAATAAATTTGCAGAGTTTGAACAAGAAGCCTTCTAGGTTGACCGAAAATGATATTTTTATCGGTATGTACATCATTAATTGCAGGGACATTTTATTTTGATGACAATAAATCGAGATTCAAGAAAATGAAAATTCAAGCGAGCTTGCTCAAGTAATTTTTCTACTTCTAATGATTCCTGTTGTTTTGTCAGAAGACAATACAATTTGAATGCCATTTGAGATATATTTATTCATAAAAATGACATCTCAAATGTATTAACGAAGATTAATGCAGAAATACATGATGCAGACAATTTATTTGTATTAAATTGTAAATTTTATTCCAAAGTATCAACTAGCACTTAACAATGTTTTGAATATATCGAATGACCGAATCTTGCCTTTTGATGTTGAACACTCGAAAATATTCTGACTGTGACAGCTGTCAAGATAGAAATGTCAACACTGCCAGTCACGTCGTGATTAATCACGTGGTCAAGATGAAAATATATCAGTTCATGGGAAAGCTAGGTGGGTTTTTGTCATTGTTATTGACAGTTGATAGGTAGGTTCCAAGAAATTGAAGAAATTTCATTGGCTCTCAGAGTGGGTCTGTATTGATCAATGAAATATCGTACCATACCGTAATTGAAATAACTCTATTATTCTGTCATCATTTTCCTTTTCACTGTTAAGTTATAATGTCATAATTCGAATGAAAAATAATCGTGAATCCGATTATTGAAATAATCGGTATCATCCGACTATTGCGTTGGGGTATTTGAATGGAAAATAATCGGATTGTAGAGTAGCTAGGTAGACACAATGCATTAAAATTATTAATTATATAGATTCATCCGTGCTGGCTCGACTATATTCGAAGCAACGTCGATTGTTCTTGTTCAGTGGCCAATCGAAGAACATTAAAAACTCTTTTATGAATTCGAAGTTATCATAACTTATATTTCAAACACTGGTTCCAAATATTTTAGTTCGAGAACAAACAAATATAAATGAAATACATTTTTTGAATACAAAACTTCCTCAATTCACACATATCAGTTATTACCGGCTACAAATATTTTAATCAAACACTGATAACTATATAAATCAGATATCTGAACACGAAGCTCTGGAGTACCTAGCGAGCGACTATCGTAACTATACCTGTAAACATCCGAATAAAGGTGTATTTGCATGCTGACGCTAGATGCTGGATTTCACCTTCAAATGCGGTCACGTGATGGAATGTTAAATGTAGCTTTAAGTTCCAGCGTCAAATTTTAGAGTCAGCTAAAAGTGGCAGTGAAAGGAGTGTTCATATCAAAAGTTAATATGAATGAATAGCTCTGTATGTATTTGACACATCTCTTCGACACTTGACACGTGTAATGTGAGCAGTCGTCCTTTATACTTTCGACAGACCACATGACCTTCTGAATTTTCAACATGTCTTGTCGTTAGAATTTCAGTTATTTACATTATAAAAATGACTATGTCTTTTGTTTTAAAACTTTTTGTTACCTGACATGTGAGTAGTTCATAACCTAACTTCAATTTCACTTAAAATTTTCAACCAAAGTATTTACTTTCAGGATGCACTGAAGATGACACAAGTGTATTCAACTTCCCACATTCCGTTTTTACGTATATATTCGTTTACGCCACGACACGGTACCCAGTCAACACACAGACATTCGATGGATATCCATTTTGGATATTGGGGATATCCAGAGGAAATCCAGTTACCTCCAGTGGATATTTTATGGACGTCCGATGAATGTTCCGAGTGGACGATGATGGACTTCTATAAGATATCCTTCTGGAATAAGATATCGTTCAAGGATATCCATGAGATATTGTTCGTAGATATCCATTAGATGTTGTTCAGGGACATCTACAAGATATCTACAAGGATGTCCATAAGACATTGTTTACAAATATCCAATAGATATGTTTTAGGGATAACAATAATATTATGATTGAGAAATAAGGGAAACTGTTTATATATAATATATTGATATTGAAAATTGATATTGTATTCTGTATACATTTCATATCTTCTAATGGATATCCATTTCGAATCCTTGAATGAACATCTTATGGAAGTTCATTTACAGTCCAGACAGATTACAGAACAGGAGAAAGACACAATTGGTATAAGTTGAAGAGAGAAAAATACATCGATATTAAAAATTCAGCTCGACATACACATTTATTTATATTTGCTTAGACTTTACTGCAATCGGTGAAATATTTTTTGAAGAAACCGATTTCCTATTTTCAAAAAGATCTAATTTATGTTTGATAAAGAGAGAAGAAGACATCGATATTCAAACTTGAGCTTGATACTCATATTCGTTAGGATTGCCTCGAATATTTTATGTTCTTCTGTAGAATATTTTCTGGAAGATATCAGTTTTGAATCCATCGACCAACGATAAATATCTTACGGATGTTTATTTCAAATCCAAGAAAAAACAATCATACAAGCTATATAGTATTTGTTGAAAGAAGAAATTTCCATACGAAAATGGAACACTGATTTTGTTATATTTATATGAATTTATGATTGTTTTGGATATCTTATGGCTATCCATAAAATATCTCCTGAAAGATATCCATGACACATCCTCTGTGGATATCTTATTGATGTCCATTTCGAATCCGGGGATATTCCGACCAGAATTGGACATGAAACAGATATCCATAGGGTATTATGTGTTAGCTGGGAGATTATTTATCCTTGTAAGTAATCTATCTATATAATAGAAGAGAGAGTGTTTGGAGAATGCGTTATCAAACGTGAATTTATGAATAAGGATATAGCTACCCATGTATACGATGAAATTGCTATTTAAACAAATGAGTACAGATTAGATATTCATTTGCGACAGGTGATTGTATTACATCTATGTGATATTAATATCTTGTTCTTCGTTCGTTTACAGAATTTCGTTTGTTTTTCTTCGAAGCTTGTAACTTCACTGACGCTGGTAAGCTCAAGTAAAAGCTAGAGAGCGTTTAGCTTTGACGCTACAATAGTTCAAGATGGCGTTGATGTTGACATTCCATCACGAGACCGCATTCGACGCTAAAATCCAGCGTCTAGCATCACATGAAAATGCACCTCAATACTGTTAAGAAAGTCTTATACTAATGCTAACTTATTTTATTACGATTTACTGCAATCTCAGTACACAAATCATCTGTCGTTTTTAAATAAATGCCCATCATGTGTTTTCATCTCTGCCACTAGCTAGCCAGCCAAAGGTAATTTCCCCAAATGTTCCTAACATAAGTAAATTTTTCAATAATTAAACTGATGAATAAGTTGATACCTGAAGAATGGTGATGTTAGGAATAGAATAAAAAGTAACAACAAAATTTGTGGTGTTGGTGAACGAAGTTATTTGCGATTGAAGGTAATGCTAGTAATGAATTTAATAATAAAGTTGAAATTAGCGATAGGTTTCAAATTTATTTTGGCAATCTTCTGATTTACTACATTTTTGAATTTTTGTTACTATTAAATTTGTTTCACATTTTTTGGAAGCGAGTCAAAAAAGTTGGGTACTTATTAAAAATAGTTTTTGAGTGTTGGGGTATTTTTAAAAACACTTATTTATTTGTATTTTCTGTTCATTAGCAGATCTTATTATCCGTAATGCCAGGTAGCCGAGTGGTTAGAGTCAATGCTTTTCAGTCATTCTGGTTTTACAGGTCGCTGGTTCAATCTCAACGATTTCAAATATTTTGTATTTAAAAGTAATTATCTAAAATAAATGAAGTCAGAATGGTTCTCAGTCAGTCTCAGTGTATGTTCCTTTTTGATAAATAGTTTCATATATCAATTCCTTATACCTAGTCAGGCAATCATGTAATCATCTTGCTAAGTACTTATTATATATCAAAAGCAGGCTTTGAACAATTGATGTCAAATGTCAAAAGTTATTTTGAGTATGTAGTGAATGCTAGGTGCATCAATTGTGCGAGGAGGCAGCAAAAATATCCTCGCTAAAAATCCTACCAATAAATTCTTGAAGCAATCAATTTGAGAAGTGTGATTTTTTTCATCTTCTCATAAAAATAATTTCCGTGGGCGACGATCGAACCCGCGTACTCTTCGTCAGAAGTCACGTGTTGCCTACCAACTGAGCCATTGGACACATATTATGACAAGAAAATATATTGTATTAGAGTGTGTCTTGATTAGTATGTTTATAATTTTTAGCCTAATATTTTTTAAATAGAAAAAATGTTTGTTCTTGTTCCTCATAAAAGTTATTGTTACTTTTTAAAATAAACTATGTTGTCTTTGATTACAATACTTTTATACATTATTTGGTAGAATTATTTTGTGGTCGTAGGAAAAATAGTGTACATTACTCGTGTGAAAAATGTCACTTTCCGCACTAGTAATTTAATATACTATTTCCTACAATCATACGTGTTCCGCCTTAGCCCTCCACGTAATTTAGTTTAAGAGGTGTCATTTTCCCGCACTAGTGCGAGAAAAATTTTGTCTCATTCGGGAATGGTACTCTTTCCGTACTTGTTAGGAAAATAACTATTTCCTACAAGCGGGCGTAATTCACCCTATACCCGCACGAAATTTAGTTTGAGAAGTGTCACTTTCCCGCGAAAGTTAGTTCAAGAACACATAAAATATTTTAATGCGCTTCAACAAAAAATTGTGATCCGATCTCCGCTTTGCGGCCGTCGTACCTTCTGACTGAGAACCAGCCCTACCAGGGCTTCCAGGAATAGGCAGATTGAAAGAACTTGCTACCTTGACAAACACCCACACACACACAAATATATCATAGGAATTCATTTTGAGGAGGAGAAGGGAGGTTGTTTGAAGATCATGTTGCGGAAGAGGACACAGAGGGATGGAAAAAAAAAGCCCATGGGGGCCTACTTGCCTGGCTGCAGTAGTGGCCACCCCACATCTACGACTACTACTGACCTCCCATGATTTTTTATATATGTAAGATGATGTGCACCATCGCGCCATCTATGGAGCAAGTACAATGTGTTTTATTTCAAAACGTATACTTAGTATCGGTTATACCCTTCAAACACTTTTTTTTATTTTTGCGTCCAACTGTTCAAAAGTTAACAAGGAGGGGGACTGTTGAGAGCCGCACTGTATAAACTACTTCATGGAAAATTTTTGCATCGAATTGAAATTGCTGCGTCAACAATGCTTCAACCAATCGTTATAATAGCACACATGTATACCTTGCTTTTCATCGAGGTTTTGGAAAATTAGCATACAATGTTTTTCGTCAAACGAACCAATCCAATATTCGTGATATGATGAGTGGGTTGGAACAGGATGATCTCATACGTTCATTATAGAAATGGTTTCAATCTCCGTTGGGAAAACCATAATAACGACGGATACGTTCGGATTATGTGGATAGCTAATCATATGATCATTATGACTGGATTATGTATGGTGCTATGCAATGCAGATTCATCACACAGCATTTGAGTGGTTGTGGATTGCGGGCCGACAAATTTGACTAAGAGCACAATCATGAAGGGTAAATAAATTGAATGAATGATTTCGCGGAAATATGTCATAATGATTAGTCATCAAGGTGATCTCAATTCATCTCAAGGTAATTAAATATTTTCGAAAGGAACATCCTATTTATTTTCATTGCAACTAATTCAGCGCCCCCTCATTACTTATGTTCCCAAATATCAGATTTTGAATCAACGTGGTTTTTCAAAAATATGACAACATGCATTTTCTTTACCTCAAGAACTGTTGAAAGTGCAGTGTGAACAGGGCGTTCAAAAACAGCAACCTGTGATGAAAAGGAATTAAATCAGCTACTATGATTGAAGAAAAATCTCCAAGCAAGTATAACCCAGCTAGCAAACCTGGAACTTGAATGAAGATATAAGTGAAGCATCTGTCTACAGAATTTCAAAATAAAAAAATTAGGCCCTTCAAAATGATGTAGACGCAAGAGCTATTAGAAGATATTCCAGATCGTCGCATTGAGTTTTGCGAGGCGATGGGAGAGAAACAATATGCACCCAAATTTTGCAAAAAACATCTTGTTTAGAAACGTATCAAAATTAAGCCTCAACGGGCATTCCAACAGTCAGAATTGTAGGTGCTGGAGCAGAAATTGAATCTGCGTTCCAGAACCTGGGGAATCTATATAATTGGACCTTTTTTCATCTAAAATATATGCATATCCTGCAATATCAGATTGCGAGAATTGAATATTAATATACAAGAAATATGATTTCAACAAAATGGTTATTCATGAATGGTGTGTACTTTTTTTAACCGTATATTTCTATACCGATGGATTGGACGAAGAGGAAGCATCGCTTTCCCGATTTGACTCCTTTGAACTTTTTTGAGGTCATCTGAAAAATCGATTTTTTTTGGAACAACCAGCTAATTTGAAAGTATCACAAAATAAAATATGCCGGGAAACTCTTTCAATCACGTCTCAAATGCTAACTGATCCCACTTGGGATATCGTTCAGTAAAATAATAGCAAACATTCTGAGCGCTGCTTAGTCACATTATTTTCAATTTTTGTTATTCCATTTGATTCAATACTGCATTGAAACTTAATTCAATTATTAAAAAAGTTTCTTCATCAAAAACCATCTTGTATGAAATTTCATGATATTATTTTCTCGAGCCCATTTGAAAATATTGGACCGTTTGAAAATGTCATGATGTCATATTCCAAGAACCACATCTTTTCAAAATTCGATAGTTGAAGATATAAGTAATGAGGGGACGCTGAAGTGATTACAACGAAAATAAATAGGGCGTTCCATTTGAAAAAATTGAGTCAGCCCTCAAGACCTGAAAAACTGTGGATTTGGCAAAACTGTCAATATATCCATTGAATCGGGCATTATCAAATACCATGCCACAGAGATTTTCATGAATTTTCTCCAAGCCGATTCTGAAATATGAGACCGTTCCCAGACTTTTGAAAGACACTGGAGAGTTAGTTCCCTCTCCTATATACAGGCCGTTTCTTTTATCATGTGGTAACATTGCTAGGTTCTAAACCGTAATAGATACAAAGACGATTAAATAGGAAAAAAGGTAACTATTGTGGTGAGCAGTAAATTAGTCATAGAGAATTTACGGGGATCCTCGCCCTTCCCAACTTATACAGGGAAAACTGAAAATGCTGTTTTCGTTTTTTTACGTTTAATTAAAAATATATCATTTCGTTGTTGTAGTACATTTTGAATACAATAAAACTTTCCTCTTCCATTTTTTTATATTTTCTGAAATAACCATTCTATTCGCAAAAACCGAAAACAGCATTTTTAGTTCTCTCTGTATAAGTCGGGAAGGACGAGAATCCCCGTAGATTTTCTCTGACCAATGTACTTGCCACCACAATAGTTACATTTTTTTCCATTTGATCGTCTTTGTATCTATTACGGTTTAGAATATAGCAAGAAACGGCCTGTATATATCCGTTTTGAAATTGAATCCTCGTCTATGTTCAACTAGTAAATAAAGGAAGCTAGGTAAATCGCGGAATAATAAATAGGTTATCTGTGGAACAGATAAGATAGGGTATAACAAAAACAATCCAATTTTTTATAGGTGTGGGAGATATCTCAAAACATCGAATAAACATTGGTGCAGAAAATTCTAATTCAGTTAATGCAAGTGATTTTTGAAAGCCAAATCATTAACCGGCGCATTCATCAGTATATTCAATCTATACATATATACCACGATGAGCTTTACGAGTCGATATGTAGATGTATGGGAAACTACTGGAAGTAATTTCCTGAAATTTTAATACGGGAGTATTAAAATCTCCGAGGAGCTCATTTCAGTCGAAATATTTTCTGCGACTTCCGGTTATATTTGAAGTGGGCCCTAACTTTGTTTACTTAAGTAGAACACCCTGTATTTTATTGCACTTTTAGAATATATGATAAATTTCAATGTAACTTTATTCGAAAACTCATTTAACTAAAGGACTTCAGTTTTCAGTTATTTCAATATATTTTTTAAATTTTGCAGTAAGCCCTTCACAAAAAAAATTAATTTTGGTAACAGAGAGGTCATAATCTGCCGGAAGCTTCCTCAATTTTGGAAATTTTAAAACAAATTACGGGATTTTCAGAATATTGGCTATTTAAAATTTATATTATGTAATTAGTTTTTTAAATGGTCACCTCATTTTTTCTAAACACCAGTGAATTCTACGCTAAAAAATAGGGGCAGTTTATATACTCACAACCATATATCAACATTAAACAGTTTTTTAAAAGGTTTCTGTAAAAACTTGGCAAAATAGATACTTCTGTGTGCTACTAGGCATTTTTAGAAAAACTGCGGAAATGTCAACAAATAATACTTATTAGCTAATAATTTGCACTTGAGCGAGGTGAAATATTTTTAATGTTTAGAATTTGAAAATTAACATCATTTCAATTTGATAACCATTCATGGAAAATTTTACATGGTTATTGAGAAAGTTTGTAAAACATTTCCTCCGCAATATCCGGAGAGATCGAAGCACTCATGGCACCATGTCACACAAATGTGAACACACGGGCAGTTTGTCAAAAAGCGAAACTAAGTTGAACCTATCGTGGACAATGGACGCGAATCATACATAATTGTAAAACACATACAGGAACATACAAACTTTACTATACTATATATACTAAATTTTCGAATTGGTTGCCCTCTACATTTATGAGTTCTTCCTAAAAATCCCCCAAACAAAAAAGTCTAATGGAGTAATATCGGGCGATAGGGAAGGCCATCGATAGGATCCATTTTTCGCTATCTAACGATCTTCTAAATTATTGTCTAAAAAGTTATTCACTTGTGCAATATCACAGTGATCCATTGTATTGATACCACAGCAGAATCCAGTTCAGATCTAATGAATGTCGATGTTCGATCTCCAATAATTTCATCATTCAAATTTTCATCATAGAAATGCATCACAGCACACCATAATTTTTTATGGCAGCAAACTCCAGTAACCTGAAAACGTTCTTTCCCGAAATACTTGTGGATTAGTATCACTTCAGTAATGTAAGTTATGGCTAGGGTCTTGACCTGGAGATTATTCTTGGTCTTGTCTTGGTCTTGATACAAGACCAAGACCAAGGCCAAGATCAAGACTTAATAAAGCTTCCCAAGACCAAGTCTTGACTTTCGATACCAAGACCGAGATCAAGACTCTCCCCGAAGAGTATTGGTCTTGGTCTTGGTCTGGAAAGAAAAATAGTGAACTTAATTCTAGTTGATATAATATAAATGAGTTATTTGAAATTTTTTTGATACACGTTTAGTATGTAGTAATGTCAATTTGATTACCCATTGAATGTCCAGTTATAATTATGTTGATGTTAATTTGTTTCAATTAAAAATATGTGCCATACTAGGTCGGACAATATTATAATTATTGTCCTGTTCCTGCCAAATTAATAATGATCAACTGTTCAACTAATATTTCATCACGGATGTAGCTACGACCCACAACTGAGTTGATCGCAGCGGCATTCACATGGAAAATCAAGAAACGAACTCCACGAAAACCACAAACTCCAGGAAGAGTTAATTGTATCAACTCAAGTAAAGTTCGAAAATATGTGCTGGAGATTACCACGAATGAAACGAATAAAACCGACAAAGTCGAAGTACCCTTTCTCTCCACACGTTTTTCATCCAAGTGGAAAAACGAGGCAACATCTGTTAGAAAACAACTACTTCCCTGGCTAATACCACGTTGGACATTGAACTATATCTGGCTGATATTTGTGTAAAAAGTCATACTTCTTTTCGAAGGTATATCAGCATTTAAGTATGAATTCAAGAATTGAAGCAAAAAACACTAGTATTAGGCCCCATTTTGATGGAATTAGATTATTTCAAAAACTTCGAAATCGTGCAATGAGAATTACCTTGCGATGTAGCAGACATACACCAATATTATTAACGTGGGAAACATTACAATGGTTGTCAATAGAGACAGACTCAATTACTTGACTATGAGTTACATTTATGAAATACTACTTATGTAATCTTCTTCACTGTATTTTCATAAATTTATAACTTTTAATAATCAAATTTACTAGCACGATACCAGAAGTAAATACTTATAACTCACATGATTCTAGTTAAACTAAATCTTACAATACTAAAACTTCAATGTTGAACGGACGCATTGTTTACAACAATATGCCAAATGAAACTCTTGAACAGTTTGAAATTGAAATGATTTATCATCTACTGCAAAAGTTACATTAATTATATTTGTCAGGTGTAATAAGTTTTAAGTGTCTTCTTCATGAGTATTGTTGCGTTTTTCAGGTTCAATAAGTGGTACACTTACTTATAAACTCGCCTTTATTGACACAGAACAAATAATACAACTGACAACACTGTTTGACACTTTGCAGTTCAATTAAATACTTCAAACTTCACTTGGTAACGTTACAACAGTCAAATGTTAAAAAGTAAACAAAACTCAAAAACTTCCCAAACTTGGCAAATCTGATCGTATTTATAGGATAACATTATTCTAGAAGCTATAGAACTTTCAACAGAACATTCCATACTAAGTACTCGAATAAACTTTAATGATTCTAGTACATTCTAATGGTTTTCTAGAAGGCAAACAGAAGGATTCATGATTTTTCTATCTACTACCAGGTTCGTAACACTGCCTCATCTTCTAGGTTATTCCGTCCCGGATAACATCATCTCCATCTTGATTGTCTCGCTGGAACCAATTTGGAGGGTCGTGGCCTCGGTATTCTTCTAACTTCTCCACGTGAACAACTTTGGGTTTGCTCCTTGGGGTAAGCTGGATGCGGTACACCAAATCGTTGAATTTCTTTACGACGACATAAGGACCTGTCCAGTTCCTCTGTAGCTTGGGACATAGTCCTTTCTTTCTTTGAGGTTGGTACAGCCAAACAGCATCACCTGGCTCAAACATAGTCCCTGGAGTATTCCTGTCAAATCTCTTCTTCATCTTGTCACTGGTGATTTGAAGACGATGTCTGCAGAATTCATGCACTCGATCCAGTCTTTCTCGCAATGCTTTGACAAATTCTGGAAGAACTTTGTCCTCATCTACATTCCTGGCGGGTGGCATTCCAAATAGCAGATCGATTGGCAGTTTCATTTCTCTCCCAGTGATTAATATTGAAGGGGTATATCCGGTGGACTCATGCTGGGCACTTCGATAGGATAGGAGAAATAGTGGCACCAACTCAT
Source organism: Chrysolina americana (assembly GCA_958502065.1). Classification (NCBI taxonomy): domain Eukaryota; kingdom Metazoa; phylum Arthropoda; class Insecta; order Coleoptera; family Chrysomelidae; genus Chrysolina; species Chrysolina americana. Next base: position 58,167,188 of record OY293412.1, read on the forward strand.
CCCAATCCTTTTGATTCTTGGAGATGAACATTGACAGATACTGGCTGATGGTTTTATTGTGTCGTTCAACCATTCCATCTGATTGTGGATGTAAGGCTGTTGTGCGAGTTTTCTTCACGCCTAAAATGTTCATCATTTTCTGCCATAACTCGGATTTGAAGTTTCTTCCTTGATCTGAATGTAATTCTAGCGGAACTCCATGTCTGGCTATCACATTTTCTAGGAAGGCCTTTGCAACTGTCTTTGCCTCCTGGTTTGGAATGGGCACAACTTCGGGCCATTTGGAAAAATAGTCCATGGCTACCATCAAGTATTTATTTCCATGCTCAGTAACAGGAAACGGCCCCAGAATGTCAACTGCTACTCTTTCGAATGGTTCACCAGAAAGATACTGGGCCATTTTTCCTCGACTTCTGGCTTTCGGTCCCTTCTTTGAAGAACATAGATCACATCTCTTACACCATTCTTCAACATCTCGACGGCAATTCACCCAATAGAATCGATCTCGAACTCTAGCTAGGGTCCTCTTGATTCCGAAGTGTCCACCTGCACGACTACTATGAAGTTGTTCAAGCACATCTTTGACATGAACCTTTGGCAGCACCAGTTGATACACCACGGTTGCTCCATCTGGGCTTTCCCATCTGCGATGCAATATGCCATCACGAAGACATAGGGAATCCCACTGAGCCCAGTATCCTTTGGCAACTGCACCAAACTTGGATACTTCCTGCCACTCGGGTCTTACTCCATTTTTTAGCCAGCTCAGGACTAACTTCAGACTGTTATCTTTCTTCTGACCTTTCCTCATTTCTTCTGTTGTCCATAAATCAGATTCTTCGGACCCGACTCTCACGGTAGTGGCTTGCAAAATTTCTTTGCACTGCTCTTCATTGTGAGAGTTGGCCTCTTTGTTTTCAAGTTTCTGACAATACCGGCATTCCTGCTCCAAGCATGGACGTCTTGATAAGGTGTCTGCATTGATGTGTTTCCTGCCCCTACGATTAATTATTTTGAAGTCATATTGTTGGAGTCTTTCTATCCATCTGGCAACCTGACCCTCAGGCTTCTTGAAGTTCATTATCCACTGCAGAGCGCTGTGATCAGTCCTCACGAGAAAACGTCTGCCATAGAGGTAGGTGTGGAAATGTTCAATGGCTTTGACTATCGATAAAAGTTCCTTTCTCGTAACACAGTAGTTCTTTTCGGCTTTGCCCAGAGTTTTACTATAGTAGGCTATAACTTTCTCTTCGCCATCCTGTTCCTGAGATAAAACAGATCCAATACCATGCTGAGACGCATCACAGTCCAAAATGAAAGTGCCTTTCTCTTGTGGATAAGCTAAAATAGGTGCAGTTGTTAATTTCTTCTTCAGTTCAGTAAATGACTGCTGACAATCAGAACTCCAATCAAACTGAACGTTGTTCTCAGTCAAGCGATGGAGTGGCTTGGCGATTTTTCCAAAATCCTGTACGAATTTTCGATAATAAGTGCATAGTCCCAAGAAACTTCTTACTTCGTGTTTGTCTCTGGGACGTGGCCAACTCCTAACAGCCTCGATTTTCGCAGGATCGGTCTTGATTCCTTCGGCCGAGATGACATGGCCTAAGAAATTAATTTCCTTTTTAAATAAACAGCATTTTTTTGGATTGAGCTGTAGGTTGGCGTTATCTAACCTCAAAAATATTTCTTCTAAATTTTTCAAATGTTCGTCAAAGGTCTTTCCCATTACCATTACGTCATCCAAGTAGACAAGCTAGGTTTTCCATGTCAAACCCCTTAGTACTAGTTCCATAAGTCGTTCAAAGGTGGCAGGAGCGTTTCATAATCCAAACGGAAGAACTTTGAATTGGTACAGCCCGTGTCCGGCAGAGAATGCTGTCTTGTCTTTATCATCGGGATGGACTTTCACTTGCCAGTAACCGCTTTTCAAATCCAACGTTGAAAACCATTTTGAACCAGATAGTGTGTTAAGCGTCATCGATTCTTGGTAATGGATAGCTGTCCTTCATGGTGACGTCATTCAATCGTCGATAGTCCACGCAAAATCGGGTTGATCCATCCTTTTTAGTTACTAAGACCACCGGTGAGGACCACGGGCTTGTGGATTCTTCAATTACGTCATCCTTCAGCATGTCGTTGATCATGTTGACTACCTCTCTCTGTTTGGCAAATGGTAGTCTCCTTGGAGCTTGTCGGATTGGTTGGGCGTCGCAGGTGTTGATTCGGTGTTGGACTAGATTGGTACGTCCCGTTGAAGTTTCTGTCGAGAAGATGTCTCCATGACTATCGAGAAACTCTTTGACCTTCTGCTTTTCTTCCAGAGATAGGTGTTCCGTGGATTCCATCATTTTGTCGATTGTTCTCTGATCGATGTTGGTAGTTTTTCTTCGAAGTGTTCGAGTTTGGTTTTCACAATTGATGAACTGAAGCGGTTTACTCAAACTGTTAGTGAACTTGTTTTGTACAACCCGTCCTCAGGTAAATGCGATATGTCCATGTCACGAGTCAATCTGAGGAAATCTGATGGTGTTTGTCTTGCTTACTTACATATAATCAGAGATTTCCAAGAAATAAATACAACATATATAAATTGATTAAAATGATCTGAGTGAACTGAATAATCTCAAAATGAAATGAAGAATAAATATTGGAGCAAGTTCATGTTGGAATTGTGACAGTATATACGGCTTTCTGGAATATTTCATGCATTACTTCACATACATATATATCCTATTTCCAATACGTTTTCCGGTTTCACCGAAGCAGCATTTCGAATTTAATACGAACGTAACCCTGAAAATAAATAAATAAAAATGTCCACGTATCAAAAATCCAAATCGACACACGATTGTTGGGGCATGAAATACGATTGAAATGGAAAAGATGCATTTCAGATGCATTTGTTAAAAATAAAGTTTTTATGTATTGAGTGGGTTATCCTTCCTCCGAAACATGTTATCTGCTTCGATTCATATACCTACATAGCGACAATTCTGAAAAGAATATTACTTTGGAACTGACATCAAAATCTCTCCATACTGACAAAATGGCAAAGGTTTTCGCGGCAGAATTTTTCATTATCGCTATTTTTTTTATTCGAGTTTACAGGCCGTCGTTCTTCTCAACGTTTCGTTAGCACGAGTGGATAACTTCTTCAGAGGTTTCTTCTTGATAATTCACCGATGACTCATTAATTATTGTTTCTTGATTCGTGAAAATACCTCAATAAATAGCATTCGTTAATAATATTGTTAATAATTTTGTCAAGTATTTTAAACTATATTGATTTGCTCCATTGATTTTGTTGATTTCTTACAGAGTCACTATCTAAAGTTAATTCATAGAGAATGACAGCTACTTGACGAAATATCTTTCAATTAATTAAAGAAATTAATGGTATTATCAAGTCTTCCACAAAAAACCGTATGTATGAGGTATTTTCTGTCAAAACAAACAACTGCCTCTTACGATCATTGATTTAAATCCGTGTGATATTCGACAAAGCTACCTACGAGAACAACTTTGCAATGCTCTGTAAATATCATAGCTGAAATTATTTTTGAATAACCGTAGCACAGTTTGTTGATAATTTTTCCCTAGATTCAAGTCTTCTTTTAAAGTATATCTGCTTTTGGCTTCTGACCACTCACTCTCTTTGTTGGCTCCTCTCTTCACCCCTTTACTTTTTGTATTGACATTCCTCTTCATGCAGGTTTCGTCTCTTCTTGTGTTCTTTCCATTCACTTGGACTATTTTTTCATCATCAGTCGAGTGGAATCTTCATGGAAATCTTTTCGATGAAGCCCATTTTTTCCAGATGACTCTTTAGTTCTTCTGTGTAATCTTTTTTGTGTCATGTTTGTTCGTGTTACATTTTTCTTCGGGGACTTTAACGGTGTATCTGTTTTATAAACTTTTTTTAGCTCAATGTCTATGATTCAAAGCATCTTCGTTTACGTCTATTATGTTGATCCTACTACTTGCTTTGCCTTCTGAATATTTTTTTGCTTCACATTTCTTCAGTTTCCAAGGAGTTTGTTCAAGGGCGCCCATATGGAAGTTTGTAGGGGAAAGGACGCGTTTACGTAAAAACCTTGCAAACGAAAAATTAAACTGTTAAAAAATTCAAGTGTCAATTGAATAACAATTACTACTTGTGAAACATTAAATTTCGATTGAAAATTTGAATGGCTTTTTCAAAAATGCTTGTAAAAGTTGCATCTGTTTTTTGAGTATCTTCTGTTCTTCTTCCATCCTTGGTCTGTCTCATTATTCTTTTTGCTGTCGTCCTTGTTTTGTGCGTAGGACTTTTAACAGGCGTTGAGGATTCCATGCGTTGTCTGAAGGTTTTTTTGCTCTTTCCTATGTTTTGTTGTCCTTTTTGCTTTCTGATTTTTTCAACTCCATTTTTCTCGCGGTTTTCTTTTCTATACTCTTCTTTCATGTTTTCAGATTGCTCGCTGTAGTACGTCTTCTAGATATAGTTTTTAATATTAACTAAATGGCTATAGTCCTTTCTGATCTTTTCCACCCATAAGTCTATGAAGTAACCATATTTGTTAACGTAGAAAGGGTACAGAGCAGAGTAGAAAGAAAAATGTGAATGAACACTGGATAAGTGTTGTCACACTTGTTTCGAGTAGTATTTCGGTTCACACCTCATAATGAATTTCATTTTGAATGCCCTTTTTCAATTCGTTTCATGTTTCTTTGCCCCTTTTCTCTCATTATGTTCTAAATGTTGTTGAAGTTGTAAACCTAAATTGTTTGATTTTTTCAATATTATACGTTAATGAATACGAAATGTGAAATGAACCGAATGTGAAATTTTAAACGAATTTTTGTTTTGTCTTCACAAAATAGAATTGCTTGGCCTTCACCTTCCACCTGTAATATTTTCGTCAGATGTCTTATTCTCCATCTCAGCAAGCATAGAATACAAAACTGGTCTCTCTCTCTCTCTCTCTCTCAGGTGAGTTTCTGAAATATTTTTGTATACAAACCTATACAATAGCTTCGTTCTGGTTTTGAATAATAGTGGTTATGGGACGTCAGGATCATGCGCAGTTGATCAGAAGAATGCACTCAAGGTTCAAATTCGTTCCCTTTCATTCACCTGCGCATAATCCTGACGTCACAGAACCACTATTTTTCAGAACGAGAACAAATTATTGAAATGTTCAAAAATATTGTGTTTCTTAATGAGTAAATTATGCAAATCAAAGTGATCAACAAATAACGAATGGATTTTTTTTTATTTCAAAATTCAAATAATTTATACTACCTCATTTCAACAATTTTTCGAAAGTCTATTACGACTCTCACCATCTACATCAGTAAATCTTTCTTCCTTTTACAAACATATTTAATTTTTACTCCAAATAAACTGAAAACATGTATCTCGTGTTGAAGGTGGAATCTCTAGAACTCAAAATAGCTGTATTTGAAATTTTCAGATTATGTACTTTTTGTGTGGCGATTTCATTGTTTCTTGTTATTATAAATTTCCAATGACAAGTCTTTTTCCCTGATCACTAAAAATATGAAGGTATGGTTGAAGTAAAGCCTAGTTCATGTAAACGTAAGGTAAGGGAACGCAATAACGGAATATATTTGGACTATTGGAATCAGATGGAAATGTTTATGATGAATCGCAAGAAAAAGTATGAGATGTTAGTTAACGTAAAATTTTACCAACTTTTAACTTTCTGGCGATGCGTTCTTACTTTAGCACATAAAAGGGCACTGTATTGCGAGTGAAGATGACTGATGTGAATCGTAATAACCAGAATATCTAGATTTGTATTGGTACACCTTCCATCAGTGCCATTTGCCATTTGAGTGCAGGCTGCATAATAAATCCAAACTCACTAGCATTTGCAAAACATTTACCAAACATTTTTGTGGACAATATATTTCCATTACCTCACCTTAACTATAGCTTCTTTACCTTACGTTCACATGAACTGGGCTTGAACGATATTGTGCAAGTTTCCATTTTGAAAATAGTACCGGAGCTGAGTAATTATAACTGGGAATCTACACAATCATATTCGATGGTTCATTTCTTGTAATTATGTTTTGACCTTTGAGAGTACCGCCAACTTCAAGTTTGCGCCATGTCTTTAACTTGAACTACAGTTGAAAACGTATTTTAATTGTGGTAGTTTAAAATCATATTATAATCAATTAATCAGTTGAGAAATATAAAACATTTTGGTTCTGATAACGCCATAGTTGAATTTCAGGTATCACCCGTATAAATATCTGAGAGAGGATGAACTTTACGCTTATAGCTCCCCTCCCCCAACAAAGATGATTCTAAACCAGAAACCGGAAAATAAATGACTACTATTATTATTATAATGAAGATGATACGGTGACAATATTTTCACCAGAAATCTGAATTTGATTAATTCATGAAAAATATACCGGCTGTCCACGGAAGGTGGCTCACCCATTTTTTTATTAATTTTATTTTATTTTTTGTTCCAGAGAGCTATGGATATGACCACATAATAGAAGACTAAGAGGAAATAGAGCATCAATTTATGGAACGATTAAAACCACCTAATCAGTCTGCCTTAACACCATCATTAATTGATTCGGGTGCCTGGCAGCTTTTCATTGGTGGTAGTGGGCGTGGTACGGCCGTAAAGGGGTTGAAAAATCCATTGAAGGTGTTCAATTTAAAGAGCGCTGGTTTTTGGTCTGATTGTAGCTAATTATGTTCTAAATTCGAAATAACATTGCCAGGTGATTTGCTTGGAGAAAAAGTAGTGCCAGGTGACGTTAAAGGTGCGTAGAAAAGTGCCGAAGTAGTCTCATTTATAGAGGGCTGAGACTGAATTTTTTCGTTACATTTAACCCTCAGGATAGTGTGTGTTAAGGCAGACTGATTAGGTGGTTTTAATCGTTTTATAAATAACTAATTTCAGTCCCAACTTTGTCTGAAATTAGTTCTTTGAACGTATCCGTACCCCTCCAGAGATGAGAATACATGGTTGTATTCCAAATGTCATATGGAAACAAAAAAGTAAAAAAATACCAGATGCATCATTTACAAATCGAAGGTTTATATCATTTCCGGTGAATCCGTTATTTGCATTAGGTTGGGTTACTTGCACTTTTCTAAATGCACTTTTCTGCCTTAACCAGGTCCTCCATTCCATAATATCCTAAAACAAAAAACGCGGACACCCGGTATTTAGGCGTCACATTTATGACAATACCTAAATACTTGACTTTCTTACGGAAGGATCAGTAGGTCCCTTACATTTAAAAACTGAATAGGGGAGCTGTTCGAATATTCACTGTTGAATAACATATACCTATCGAGTTTAGGACTATCATTAGGAGTTTATGTTTAGGCCATTTATCCATCAGAATTATGTCAGATTACGTCAGATGACGCTTAGGTTCCTGCAATGTATCAACATTTTGAAAATTTGTTTTTTCATCCCCAAAAACTAAATGACCACCTTTGCTTTTCAAGAAAATTATTGGGCTGTAAGGTTGAGGGTGGAAGACCAGACATGCAGTCACGCTACTAAATGAGTAGAAACTCGCCCTTATACCTTATTATTCGTCACGAAATCATCATTATTTTGAACAAATATGGGTGAATATTTCAAAAACAGTATTAATTTAAAAAAAAATTATGGATTTTTGTCTCAATCTATTCTGGGTGTTGTAATCAAGATTGGGCCAATATTGGCTGAATAATGTTGCAGAATATCGATAAATCAATAACGCAATCCCAATATTTCCTTCATATCAATTCTAGAGATAAATTATAAGTTTTGATGGCACATTCGTTGAATATTATTTCATCAATATTCAGCAAATCATATTATCTGTTCACTTCGACTATTCTACCAGTGTATATCCAATTGATTCTTGCCAATATTCAAAGTCCGATATTGGTACGAAAATCTTTCCCCAATATTATTTTTTAAGTGTTCAATTAACTTTGAACCACTTTTGTGAAATATTCACCTTTTTTTTCTCTTCAATATTACGATTGAATATTTTGCCATTAATTCCATTATATTGTAGCAACATTAACCCAATGTATCTGTGCTACTTGGGCAATTGCAACTTTTTTGGGACACTCAACATATCGCCCAACACATTCTAACATTTAGGTAACTTTTAAACAAAGCTGAAGTAATAGTTCTAATACCAATATTCTCCAGTGTTTGTGATACATGTTTCTTTTGAGACAATAAAAAGAGCTTCAAAACGATGTGTTACAACTTCCAATTCTTGTCAATTCAGGAAAAAGTTACCTCCTACCTCAGGAGATAGGGTTTTGAGTCTCTTTGGTATTTTGATGAAAGTTTTCTATTTTCAAGTTAACCACGGTGGAAAGTTTTCAAGGGGCTTTCCTGTATCGGGTATACAGGTTGTTATGTAATAATTGTCCAATATTTTATAGCAAGATTCCTCAGTCATTCACGAGGTGAAAAGTTCATACAAGCATGTATCCTCAAGGCCTTAATTTCTGAGATACTGAAAATTTATTGTATTTTTGGTCGATATTTGGACGAAAATTGGTATTTGGGGATAACTTGATATGTAAAATTCAAATTTGTTCTTAGTTTGGTTCTTTCATGTAGGGACGCCACCGACAAGTCTTTGTCTCTTTTGTGGAGTCACAACTTTGTCATTCTTATATTCCTCTATCATTTGTACGTGAAAATGTAAGCTCATCAAAAGTCACCACAAGTACCCGTTTCCGAGATATTTTACAATTTTCTTCTCATTGATTCTAACTCTTTGAAAATTAAAGTGTCAAGTAGGCTAGTGAGTTTAGTCCAGTGTTTTCTTGTGCTGTCATGTCAAAAATAATATCTTTACGTATAGTTGAATAGTTGTATGCATTTTTATAGTGATTACTGGTTAAAAAAAATGGTGAACTTTACAATGCACAGTATGCTGAAATACATTTTATATACGGAATTGATGACGAAAATGCATGCTCATATCAGGAGTGTTATCTAAACTGCACAACTCCTACTTAAAAAATGTTTTGAAGAATTCACGTTCCAATAAGGAAAACAGAAATTTCTGAGAAAGCTATAGTCATCTGTCGGTAAAAACTCCAGAAACCGAGAAAGCAGTTTTTAATCTAATAGGAGAACACCCATATACAACTCCAGAAAATTAGCGCTGGCTTTAAATATTTCTCACGTTCTGGTGTGGAAAATAATATTTAATAATTTGTTATATCCTTACCATATTCAAAGAGTGCAGGCATTCCTTAGTCACTTCTCTGGTTGGTTCTCCAATGGTTTATTCAAAATCCTTCATTTGCAACTCCTGTTAACCGACAAAGCAAATTTTTTACGCAACACTATACACAATTTTCAAAACAATAATTTGTGGTCAGAGGAAAGCTCCAATGCGATACAGGAATCGCATTTCTAAGAACAGTTATCTCTTAACGTGTAGGCAGTTGAGCTTAGAGATTTTTTCATCGGCCTATTCTTTATTAAGCGAAGATTAAACGGAGACGAATATTGTCATCTTCTTGAAGAAAATTTGCTTATTTTACCGGAAGATGTGCCGCTTAGACTACGAAATGACATGTGGTTTATGCATGATGGTGACCCGGCATATTTTATCATCCAAGCGCGAGCATTTTTAAATCGAAATGTCGGCCAGGGGCCTCAACGCTGGCTCCCTAGGTCACCAGACCTCAGCTGTTTGGATTTTTTTGAAGTTTTTTTTTATGGGAACATTCAGAATCCTCAATTGACCAGACTCCTATCCAAAATGAAAAAGAATTGAGAAATCTTTTAATTAACAATTCAAAATACTTTCAGAGGTGGATACAAGCAGGAGGTGGACATCTCAAACATTCATTGTGATTTTGATTTATATCTAGTATTCCGTTGTTTATTGTTGTTCAAAAATTAGCGTTTGAAATGTTTTTAAGATTAATAAAAAAAGTTTTCAAAATTGTTTAACTCTTTGACAAACACATGCATCGTTTAATTTAAATCAGAATATCTCGAAAAAATACATACATGCACGACAAAGTTATTATTCCCGAAAAGAGACGCCTCCTGAAATGAAATGTAAAATCTTGTAATTGTACCAAAGCAACTCAACCATTTACTTTTGATTTTTTTAATGCATCATATTTTCAAATAGTCAGAATATGATTCAAAATCAAAGATATAATATATCATCTTATTTCAACTTGATTCTGCCAATCTGTATAAAACTAACCCCGTTCCCTCATACTGTGAAAAAATTATTGATTTATTCTTGTCATATTCTTTAGTTTTCATCAAAGGACATCAAATATTGTAAAAACATAATTTTTTCGCAATATTCTGTTGAATCATCCAGCTGAAAATTTTTCATTTCCTGAAAATGTTACTGAATCTACATGCTGATTGAAATTAAAACTGCCCACTTTGGAGTTTCCGTACCGGACGCTTTCCTGCTACGCAATTTTTCATCAAGTCAGTATGCAAATATATAACAAAAAATAACGAAAAAACCCGCTTCAATCCGTTACACTCATCAAACTGTATTTAAACGCGGATCGCGTATAAACCAGGTCCAAAAAGACAAATGAATGTCAACCAGGTTTTATCAGGATTCTGTTAGCAAGTAACAGAAAGCCCGAATTTGAGCGCAATATGGAAATGAATCGAGACATCCGTGTAATGACAATCGATGGTGAGCCGGGAGAGTCAAGTTAAGGGATTTATTTGTGTTCTACCAGATTACTAATGGTGTTATGCAAAACAATCGATTGTGCGCTGAATATAGAAAAGGTTATGAATATGAATGACGGGGGAGACCATTGAATTGGATTTTCCAGTATGATATTGATGAATTAATAGAATCAGTGACGTCTAGAATGTATGCATCAAACTGGAGCAATTGATTAGTTCCGTATAATCGATTTACCATACGCCAAGTCAAAAAGCATCGATATTCAAGGTTGCATCTATCGTACAGCAATAATTATTGTCAGACGTTATCAATACGTGGATGTCTTGTGACACCAAAGAACTTTTTGCACAAAAACTATTCATTTGCGATTATCATTGAAATGATTCAGTTATAATAAGTTTTCATTTTGTACATCTCGAGGCAGAATTCAACAATCAATAGAAGCAGTTGTAAAATAATATCAAAAATTTTAAAAAAGAACCTAGTTAGAGCCATCATGAATTATCCTCATTTACATATTGATATTACATATTGAACAATTACACAAAGTGAGAAATTCGGGGCAAATGTCTGTCAGAAAACATCCATCCAATCAACGTACTTTAAATTACCTCTGACATCTATTTGTGCAATGTTAAAGGACGAAAATGGAAGTATTATTGGCAGTCTCGATCGCCCGATTTTGGGTTTTTTCCTATGGGGATATTTGAAGCGAATAGTGAGAGTAGACTTCTATTGATAGTCAGCATTTGGAGAAATCACTGCGCAAGTACTTATCCCCACTTTATACAGTGTCCGCCAAAAACTTGGAACCACATGAGAAACTTTTTATCTAATGGTTTCTCAAATTATCTCATTCCATATAAAAGTTGGTGCATTCAGTTAGACTGAATATGCGCATAGCCGTCTTTATCAGTGGCGTGCGGTTAAGCGGGAATCGACATTACTATACAAAATATCGAAAAATGTTATTGAAAAAAGTTTTTTGTAATTGAAATATTTTTCAGTCATTCAGTTCAGTCTGCCAATTACCAATTGCAATAACGTCTCAATGAGTTGGCCTCTATTATTAATAGGAGTTATAATCTAACCGCACGCCACTGATAAAAACGGCTATGCGCATATTCAGTCTAATTGAATGCACAAATTTTATGTAGAATTAAATTTTTTGAGAAATGATTAGTTGAAAATTTTCCCATATTGTTCCAAGTTTTTGGCGGACACTGTATATGAAAGACGGATGCAGAAGAACCGTCGTTTGTATCGAGCGCGAAGGACGACATAGTGAAATGTAGTGCAGCAAATTAATCGAAACTACGTTTTTTTGTCTTATTCATTCTGGTATACCCGAATTGAGGACCAACAGTTGGGTCCCCTTAAAACCAGCACCGAATGGCGGACCACCGAAGGGATTATAACTGGAGGGTTAGAAGTTGAAATAATAGCAGGTAATGCGAGGTGAGGAAGTCTTTCAGTGAAACAATAACAGTAAGTAATCTCAACATACAGAATGGAAGTTCAGTTTCTAATCAACAGTCTTGTAGAAAAGTCGCAAAAATAACTGAAATTAAAATGATTTTAAAGTGAAAAGGGGAAAAACCATTACTGGTGTTAAATGTTTTGTGAAATTTGCGTCATATTATCATAAAGTGTACTAAGTATTTTTTCACTTTTTAAAATTGTGTTTACTTCAAAATAAATTATGTATAATAAATAATAACATGACAACCCTTGTGTATTTCTTCTAGGTTTTTATTCAGTTAACTTTGTTCTCCATTCGTGTTAGAATATAAAGATGAAAAAATAAATTTAGCGTTGTCCTTTCTTTTGGTCCTCAATTCGTGTCTATTTACTTTGCACCAAAGGACCACGCACACTTTTTGTGCAAAAAGTCATTCGGTCGAATTGTCCATAATTTTGATATGTTGTTGAACTCGGGATTCTGAAAAGAAGTCACCGGTGGCAAACAAACATTATAGTTTACGATATATAGAGTGTTCAATATGTCACTTTCAGGCCATTATTAACTCAATTTTATTGGTGGTAATATCACAAAATTATACGTGGATTTTTCATCTACAACAAAGAATTATTTTTTACGAATCTTCCAGGATTCCAGAAAAAGGAAACCCCTCAGAAGCTACTAGGAGCTTGTACGAGCAAGGAAAAGATCCGGGACCGATGGCCGTGCTGGGCTTTGAACCCACGACCTTATGCGTGTAAGGCGAGCCCTCTACCACACGACCATCACGGCCCATAAATTACTACAGTATTCCTCAAAACAATATTCAGTGTATTTATATCATGACTTTTTCCGAGTTACGAAAACTGAAAATAATTTCAGAATTAAGCATAACGTCATAATTCGGATCGTTATGTTCGCATCGGATTACGTGAGAAAACGTGAATTTTTTCAGTAGAGTACAGTTTGACTCAAGGATAAACGAAACCAGTTTTACCAAAAGTTACAGAAATACCCTGTATAAGAAAAATTCATTGGTTAATTTTTCAGATTCCTTTATAGTTAGGTTATAACTCCTATTAAATACAGTATTTTTCTGTATGTCTAGCTTTTGTTTTTCAGATGAAGATGCTGAAAGATCGAATAATCATTGTTTTGAAGCATGATTGATATTGATTCCTGAAAAAATGACCCTCATATTTTCTCCTTGCTTCGAGTGCTCTCAGATTATGAATACGCAGGATTTGTCCAAAATACGGGGTGAGTCATCACTTGATAAAATTACGCTGTAGGCCTATCATAGGCCGCCTATGAAGGTTACAGCATGTCCCTATTCAGTATAATCATATTAGTTGATGCGAACAGTAATACGGGGAGAGTTCTTACACCCAAATGAATGTAAAACGCTCTCTTTGACCTATCACATTTTCGTAATCGGACTGGAAAGATATGAATACTACTTTAGATATGAACGTGAGTTATTATAAAACACTAGTGTGTTATTTGATAGTTTACTTCTCTGAAATGACATTAATAATGCCAGTCGTAACTGTCATGTGTTGAATAAATTATATTACCATACAAGTGAACGTTATTTTTCAACTTTGTGATATAATTCGTTTTGACATTGGTAATAGTTTTCAGATATGGGGTTTATGAAGCATACATAGTCATTAGTGAACATTTCTAAAATAAAATTTTGAGAAAACTGTTATATAGTTGAAAACTAAATAGTAGTTTGTTTTACTAGGCATGAAAGCACAAGATTTATTGCCGCGGCTGGTGTTTCATAGCCGAGGCACGCCGTTGCTATGAAACCAGCCAAGCCAACGTCATTTTCAATTTTTAAAATTTGCCAAGTAACTGTTAGAAATTGATGTGATTCAAAGTGAGAATGAGTTGAAAACATTAACACCACCTGAGATAAGAGACCAGGCGCGAAATGTGGAATTGAACCTACTTATTACTGGATAAATCAAGAACAGTATATTATGAATTCACATACAGCAGATTCATGGAATATAGACAGAAGAAAATGTGATGATTACCTATTTTTCAGATCTTTCAAAGAAAATTGAGTCTTTACGTTATATGGTATTCGAAGTTGAAAGCTACCCTGGACGTAAAAAATAACATTGATTAGGCAATATATCTGAAGTCACGGGCTTTCTCGAAACGGCAGTCAGATGGTTTCCATGCAAAAGTGTATCACAGAGAAGAAATCGAGGTATTTTTATCAGATACCCCAGTTGAAATGTATTGGTAAAGTAGGAATTTACAGAAAATGATCTATTATTATTGGTTAATAGTCACTGTCCATTTTGATAACCAGTATGATTTGAATTATCACTTGAAAGGTTGCATAGCAACGAACTTTTTTTCCTAAGCCATAAAAGTACAACTTTTAAGCCTGTCAAATGTCACTAAAAAGTCGCTTTTAATGTCATTTGGAGAAAAGCGTCATTATACAGAGAATCGACATATTCTAAAATATTCTGAAAAAATAACTTCGTATTTGACGATTATTGAATAGTTCATGGAAAAGTGTCACATTTAAAAATAAGGACGGGTAATTACCGTTTAAGAGACGAACCCAAATTTGTTAAATTTGGAGTTGTCACTTTCATATCAACGCCAACAAAGTAGCGGTATGTACTTTGTGTGTGTGTATACAAATTTACTAAAAAAGTTGATGTTGTCATAGTTATATTGTCAAATTGAAGCATGTTATTGTTTCAAACACGTAGTATATAATTATCCAACATCATTTGCTTGACTGAAAATTGAAACAATATTTTGATTATACAAACGGGTTATATAAGAAAATTCCATGCATGCACTTGCGAGTTGTCTGGAAAAAGAGCATTTGAACGAATTAGTTATGTGTCAATATTAGCATCTCAAAAAGTAGTTGTGAGCAAACAATAGAAAAGTGGAAACGCAAATAGTTTCGCTCCTCATTAGTTAGTACACATATGAGAACTAGCGACAAGATGCGTGTAGAGGGTAAGGTGATGAATTTCTGTTTGCTGTACACTTTACCGTTGGCGTTGCGTGTATCATCAGGTGAGGAATGAAAATGACCGAATAGTTAACATCATTTAAGCACAACGCGTTTCAGTGTCTCGCACGTGCAGAAATCTTTTCACGGTAGGTATATTTCAAGATACCACTTTGGATCAAAGGAAGATCTGCTGTTTAGATCAGAGAACTTTTGTAAACATGCAAAGTTGCTCCTTCAGCCAAGGAATAATAATGATGGTAATAATTTTATTGCTGAATAACAAGTATATATAATGGAGATTCATAGACATTTCTTTACCTTGTACCTATCCAGAAGCATATTCCAATTTCTAAATACAATGTCGACGACCTAAATTCAATCTCCGCACATACATCCTAACAACATCACGGTGGACAGTGTGGCAACGGCTATTTTAGAAAAACTGCATGGTAACACTTTTTGTGCCAAATTTCATAAATTTTTTTAACTCTTATTCTAAAATAGTAGAAATTATAATTCGCCCCCACCAAACAATTTTGATAGCATGGGCTGATATTGGAGCTCTAGTACCATCAAATATACTTTTAATGGGGTTGGTATAGCTCAGCACTTAGATGTCGGCCGTTGAAACGTTGAAACGTTGTGGGTTCGACCCCTAATTTAAAAAAAAAAATCTCAAGTTTATCGGAATCAATAGGCCACCACATGCCTTGTTAAAAAGAAAGTGCGATTTAATTTATCTTCATGTCAACAATTGTCAATCTCGTCGACTGGTACTTACTTGGAGTACGCACCGACCACCCGGGATGGTGCTGTAGGTTTTCCGGGTTTTCCTACAGCTGAAACGTAAATATACCACAAAAATCAATGAATCACCTGGAGCGCAACGGTGAATAATAATAATATCCGTCCTCTACTCGCACAGGCTATACAAGTGTTTATGAGGAAGTGATATTATTAATAAAGTTAAATACAAATGTTTATTTGTTAAACCAGCATAAGTTACATAAAACCAGAACTGTGACAAAAGTTTAAACAAATGAACAGTGATTAACCACTGAAGCAGTACAAAATTTACCGCTTTTTAGTGATGACTAAATGAACAACTTATATATGAGTGTAGAATATAAATAATTTAGCAAGATGAAAACTTATTCAATTAAATTTTTTGTTTTGCTTCTAATAGTTTTTATTGTTTGTGATAAAATCTAAAAGAGTCTGAAAGAGCACATCATGAGTGACCATATAGAGAATGAATACATCATGAAGACTGTAATTTATGAAGTGTTCTACTAATAATATTGTGAGAAATGTTGTTGTTAAAATTTTTATTTTACGAGCAATTATCAGAAGTCTTCAAGAGACTTGTGCAACACCGGTGACTACGCTGGGATTCGAACCCATGCACCAATGGATAATTGCATGGATTAGGAAGCGAGTGCTTTACCAGCTCACCACTACGGCCCTTGAGAAAATATGTTTTTTATCGGTATTATCGATACATGAAAAAATTTATTCGCAACCAGAATGAACAGTAATAGTTACTTCATATTTTTTGAAAGAACAACTTCTAAAGAAGTTGCTGATGTAACTCGAGAAATGAATAAATGACCTATTGATTAATGTGAAAATATGTTCATTTATGTTCAGCTATACAGGGTTAGCTACCAGGGTTAGATAGAAAATTCAATGAAATGCTGGTATGTAATGTATGAAAGCAGCTGTATTATTATTATTTTTGTACGACAACCTCTATACCGTGTGACACATAGACTCATGGTACACCCCGCTTTTCTCCTTTGTTTCTCTAGCTATATTTCTGGAATTTGAAACCTTGAATATGCTCACTAGACGGCACTTCTTGATATATTTGGAGAAAAAAAAAATTACCGTTTTTCCGGAAACAACATCAACTTTCGATTATCAAATTTGTACCATCGATGGGGTATCCATCCATTTCAACCTATTTTTGTGTATAACCAATACGAAAACAGTGATCGACTGTAGAAAAGTTCAAGTAGCAATAATGTATCAAGGTGGCTATGGAACACAAATAACATTTGACGTTTCAATAATCTGTAATCTGTCAGTTGGTCACTGAAAACATTATTGAATTGAACGGATTAACATTAGAAATAAATAAGTTAAGAATGCCACCAGTTTATAACAGAAACGAAAAATTAAATATGCTGTTAATGTATTGGAAATGTCGGCGAAATGCAGCTGTTGCTCAACAGCTCTGCTGTACTGGGAAAGATACCCAGAACGACAATGTCCGGTTCGAAATTACATAAAGCATCAGAAGAGAGCCTCATAATAATGGTGGTAATGAACATAATATTGTTTCTGAAGACATAGAGATAAATTTTAACATGAGAGTGAAAATCAACAAAACAGTATATATCTCTTAGGAAGATCGCTTTCGAGTTGAATACCAGTTGTGAAAGTGTCAGAAGAATTTTGAAAATACATAACTATTGATCTTATAAATATCAATTACATCATGATTTGCACGAAGACGATAGTAAAAGAAGCATGGAATATTGCGGGTGGGTACAGCCAAATAATTTTTGAAAACAGTTGTGTTCTCGGATGAGCCAAGATTCACCAATGTTGGTTTATTCATCAAACAAATTATGCGATATTGGACGCAAGATAATGACGATCTAACGTCGTATCCCACAATTTTAACAAAATTGGGGTTTCGACGTTTTAATATCAGTCCACCACATTCGCACCTAACTCTACACCACATACACATACACCAATAGAAATCTTTTATTTTCCCATTTTGAATAAGGTCGTATCCCCATTGGCCAGAACTCATAGAAGCACATTGTCGTATACCACAAGCCAGTTGATTGTCATTGGTGCAGCACGACTTTTATGGCTTTATGAAAAAGTGTTAAATCTGGTAAGTAATGTTATCCATGTTATTATAATTTGATTTATTACTATATTATGATGCTTAATATTGTTAGTAGAGTTGATTTATTCAATTGTATTGCATCGGAATCACCACGTTAAATGAATTTGTTTCATACGATCTTTTGGAATTAAGTTTTATTTCTGCAATGTGGGTTACGACTTATTTCCGTGAAGAAAATATTACTCATTGAAACTGAATTATATGTATGAATATTATATTATTTTGAATTCATTTTCCTTATTTTGTTTTCAATATTGACAGAAAATAATGGAAAAATAACTTTGTTATCATATTCATGAGAATAGTAGTGGCAAAATGAAATCTTATATTGCAACTAGTGTCAATATGAGATTCCGTAATGCAACCCTATGAATGGATAGTTGTGACCATTTTGTCATTTCGGAAGTCAAAAATAAAAAACTCACCGGCTACCCTTGAAATAAAGTCCTAGGGGAACTCAAGACATACAATTCTATTTATTTTTACAGATAATGGGCAGTCGTAGAAGAAAAATCTTGCAGTTATGTAAATCAACTGTTGATTCCAGAATTCTGACAGAGTTAGAAAATGTGGTATTTCCGGAGAATAATTTCGGAAATAAACCGGAAATTGCGGTTTTTGCAACTTCTGCAGAAGATGACGTAAAAAATCTTCCGGTCAATATACAAGAAACTTTCGCAATTCCAATAACAAAAGATGACCTAGTGAGTTTCGTGTCAGAAAAAGATGACGTGATCATTTCAATACTGAACAGGAACCTTCGTACTTCCTGTTACCGAAACTAGCATGGAAATCCAAAATGACATAGGCTTGGTGATTATTCCGGCCTGCAAAGAAGGCGAATTCAACGAATTGCTTCCTCCTTTTGATCCTGTCACTGAAGAAGATTTGATAATCCAATTTCAGAATGAACCAGGAACTATCGTGACACCGTTTGACACCAACGAAGATTTTTCATTCCAAAATGAACCAGAAACTGTGTTATCCCCGGTATGTGAAGAAAATAACATAAACATCCATGAAAACGTGAAACCTCCACGATACCTGCCCCTGCACCTGCAAAAATTAAGAAACTGGTGAAAAGGAAAAGAGTGGTTGATCATGGAAAATGGAAAAAAAAATTAAAGTAAGACACTCAGGATGAATGGCCAAGCATATTTGGGATACTCGGCAGAGAGAGGCACTATTAAGCAAAATAAGCCTAGAAGTTCTCGAAACCTGAAAGCAGGGTGTAACAATAACAAGTTCTGCACAATGAGTTCCAAGCGAAATTGTTCTTCTTTCACAGAAGAGAAGCGGAAAGAACTCTTCAACCTATTTTGGAATATGTCATGGGAGCAAAAAAAAATATATGTCTTAGGACTAGTTCTGTACTTACCAAAAAAAAGATCTTATGTGCAAGGGCCATCAAGGAGAACTGGCTCTTTTATATACAATCTCAGGTTAGATAATGAAAGGCTGCAGGTGTACAAGAAAACGTTTTTAACAGCTTTCGCAATTAAGGAGAAAATGATTCATAACTGGATCTTAGGTAATCAAAATCATGGGTTTCCAAAGAGTAAGGAAACTGAGAACCGAGAAAAAACAGGAAAGAGGAATAATACATGATTCAATCTAAAATGTAGAGCGAAAACGGATTTCTTGAAAAGGTTTCTGGACAGAATGCCCAAAATGGAGTCACACTACTGTCGCAAAGACACGAACAAGTTATATTTTGAACATCCATTCAAAAAAAAAACTGAGATTTATGAAATTTATTAAACCATGTCTGAAAACGAGAATCATAGTCCTGTTTCTACTTGCTCCTTCAATAAAATATTCGATGAACTGAACCTGCCAATTTATCAGCCGAGAAAAGATCAGTGTGATCTCTGTTGTCAGTTCAAAGTCAAACAGCTGAGCGAAGATGAATATCAAAACCATATTTGAAGAAAAACACAGGCATAACAGGAAAAGAAAAAAGACAAAGACGATGCAATGAATAGAAATAACTTAACTTTCACCATGGACGTTCAGGCAGTGAAACTTTCTCATGTTATAGAAGCGAGCAGTATATACTACAAAACAAGGTTAGAAGTTCACATTTTCACTATTTACAATGTTGCAACTCATCAATCTACCAACTATATGTGGAATAAGACCGAAGGCGATCTGGAATCATCAGTCTTTGTATCTTGTATCATGAAACATCTTGAAAGGTACTGTTTGGACGAGAAGAAAAAAATCATTTTGTATTCTGATGGATGTGGATATCAGAATCGAAATTCAATACTGGCCAACGCTCTTTGCTATTTTGCTTTTAAACATGAAGTAATTGTTCAGCAAAAGTTTTTAGAGAAGGGTCACACCCAAATGGCGTGTGACTCTACTCACTCACTATTTGAAAGAAAGCTAAAAGGACGAGATATCACACTTCCCTGCTAGTATGCTACAATCATACAGGAGTCAAGGAAGAAGCAATCGCCTTTAGAAGTCCAATACTTATCATACGACTTCTTCATAAACTATGAGGGCAAAGCAATCATGCGCTACGAATCAATTCGTCCTGGAAAAATGATGAGATGCTTGAGGTACAAACAAAATGGAAACACACAATACAAAATAAATTACAGTGATGCCTAAAAAGACTTGCCACAAAGACCAAAATTGGTGATGTTTTCAAATGATATTGAACTCAAACCCCTATAGAGGAATCGTTTGCCTATCAAATATACCAAGTGGAGGAGATAAAGAAATGTTTGGATCCAGATGTTCATACATTTCATGACAATTTACGGAAAATGAGAATGAAATCAATAGTGAATCTTCAAAAAGACCCGAGAATATCAAGAGAAAAAGAAAAATACATAATGAGAAGAAAACAAAGCAGGGAACAGAATATGATAAAGAAAATTACAGATACACCAGTGAAAAAGTGCGAGCAATTAATAAGAATACAAAGAATAAAAGTTGGGGTAAAAATGTACGAAAAGCATACAATAAAACCTAGAAGATAATAAATCTATCAGTTATTGTAATATTTCGAATATTTGTTAATTTTTTTTAACCAATTTTGTTACCATAATCTTCAGTCACGAAAATGTATGCGTCTGATTATTATAATATCTTAGGATTTGAATATAATGAGTTGAAAAATATAATGAGCTTTCTCTCACCATTCAAAACACAAAAAGAAAAAAAAAATATTTAATATTCATCATGATTTTTGGCATATAAAGACCGTAACATTTCCAATTGTCAATATCTCGTAAACAATCTCTGATCTCGAAATGATAAGTACTAAGTATTCAAAATTTAAAATATCGTATCACACCTAACATAGAATCCCAAAAAGACGTAACCCACAATGAAAGAAAAGCAGTAAGTCGTAATCCACAATGCGAATATACAATACAATTTGAATAATGTAATGGATGACTTCTTTGTGACTCGAATGAACATTTAGTTATTTTTGCACACTAATATTGTAACATCATGAATCTAGGAACGTTAATTGCCTCCCCTGTAAAGTATGATCAATGTGGAATACGAGTTTTGGGTATAATGCTGGCTAAGAGTATTTAGAGAACAAATAATTGGTCCCATTATATTCGATGGCCCATTGAATATACCTGAAATGGAATTGAAGATTATTCAGAAAATTTGCCGCTGACTCTGGAATATCGACTGTTCTTTCAGCAGTATGGTGTGATTACCTTCGTGGAATACATGGAACTGTTAGCAAGTTTACCTGACTCAACCCCTTTGGATATTTGTATTTGGGGTCACCTGAAAAAATAGTTTACAAAACCCAACCAACGACCCTCGATGACCTAGAATTGAACAATGCTATTCGAAATACCGCTAATGGAGCACGAAAATGTTTGGATATTGATGGTGGACATTTCAAACAGCTATTATAAGATTTCTCTTTCTTCCTTTTATTTCGTTATTAACTGAATTGTGAGACAATACCTAATTGTTATAACTTATTTGCATTGTCATTTGAACCTAGGCTTTGAGCCTTCGAGCTTCAGGAGTTCTATCGGTTGGATCAAATATTGACTAGATCTCTGTAAAATTCGAAATTTCAAAATGTTATTTGTGTTCCAATGGCACCTTGATAAATTATTGTTAATGAACAGTATTGAGTTCGAATTGGATATACGCAAAAAAGATAATATGGATGGATACCTTATCGATGGTACTTTTGAATAACATCAGAGTACCATTGTGGCACCATTTGAGAAAATGTAGTTTTGTGTAAACAAACGTTGTGGTTTACTTTTTTGGCACGTATTTTGACAAAATACTATGCAAATCTAAATTGCGATAGTGTAGCATTATTTTGATCATATGGAATAATTTTAGGGAGTTCGTGGATCTCTAGATCGAAGAAAAATGGGAGTTCTGACAAATGTAATATCAACTATAAGGTATCATTAAATTCAGATAATCAGGAATGTTCAAAAATGTAATAATATACAGGGTGCTCCATTTTAAAATCATAAGTTGTTGTCATTTCTGGAAAAACCGGAAGTTGAATTTTTTGCCAAATATGTCATAAAGTGCCGTCTAGCATTTTCAATATTCCAAATTTCAGAAATATTACTGGGGAAACAAAAAAGAAATGTGGGGTGTAGCGTGAGCCACGGTATACGCGCCAGTGGAGTTGTCTAAACACAACCCTTGTCTACCGCAAAATGTAGTCATGAGCCACCAACTGTACAGTGAGCGTATTTTTATTGTTTTGGGAGTCGATGATGTTCATTATGTCAGCGAATATGATTGTAGATCATTCGACACCGACATTCAACCATCAACTTCAGCTCTTCTGTGGTGGGTGCTGCATT
Organism: Chrysolina americana; assembly: GCA_958502065.1. NCBI lineage: Eukaryota > Metazoa > Arthropoda > Insecta > Coleoptera > Chrysomelidae > Chrysolina > Chrysolina americana. The sequence continues at coordinate 58,190,116 of OY293412.1, forward strand.
GACCTTTGCAAAAATAATTTATATTCGCCATTTTCTATTGGGAATCATGCTAAGATTCCATATGTGGATATCGAAGAGCGACACGTTCTTACACGTATTAGATGTGATTGTCCAAACATCCGATTATTACTTAGTTTTCCACTTCTTCTGGTGAGAAAAGCGCAGTGCACAATTTTATGTAATTGGTAGTAATTCACACTGTGAATAATAATTATGACTCGAGTATTTGATCATTTCGAATGAAACTTGAGAAAACTTCACTATGTAGTCATCGAACATAATTTGACGACCAATAAATTTTTTTCTTTTCGTTTTCTGTGCATGTAGTGAGCTGAACTCCCAAATGTACTGAAAAATAAGGAGACTCCTGCTAGAGAATACCGAATGTGTTAGGATGAAACCTGAATAAAATCAATTTAGTCACGACTTATGGAGTTGATATTATTTGTCCAATCACAAACTGTAATCTTTTATTAAGTGTACTAACTGGTTTCATAGACTCATAATATTCTTTTGAGGACATGATGGGTCGTGATATCATTGAGTGATCAAAGGCACACACAATATCACAATTACCGTTTCACTTCGAGGGCGTACATTTTGAGATCAGCACTTATATGTATATTCATGCGAGGAGGAGCAGTATTAATGTTCTTGTAATTTCGCGTAATTTACCTTCTACTTTACATTTGATTACCGGTAGTTCGCATTTGCATCTATTTCCGTAACCGAAGTCTCAATTAAAACGGTTCGCCAATTATCGTAGAGTTCAATATGTTAATTGATATGCAAGTACAATCTGAATCAAATAAATGTCCTGTACATTGAACAGAAGGCTTTGCTCACATCGGAATCGAGAGTGAATGAATTGCTGTTACCCTAGTTGCTATCTTCTTGGAGAATGATCTTAGAATACTAAAAGCATTGCAAGGATTTGGTCAAATTTTGAGCAGTTTGTGACTCATATATACATATAACATATTCTCATTGATAAAGCTTGTGAAATATAAAAAATTAAAATATTTAAAAATAAACAGTTTTCAATTTTCACTCGAGTTCACGAATGTTGATAAAATTTTGAAAATATTTGCGTTATGCATTACTTGACCAAGCACCATTACCGAATTTCGAGATACTGGTGTCTTCTAACGAACAATAGTCCAACTTACTTATGAAAAATTCTAGCCAAACGCAATCGCTCAAATTTTGGATTTAGTTATAAGGTGTTGAGCTAAACGCCAGGTTTCAATCCGAAAGTACTGATTTGTAATTGACTGGTAAAGTATTTTCACTCTCTTGAGAAAATTTTACTCTTGGTCGAGTCATGCATAACGCGGTCCAATTTTAAATACGTCAAACAATTGAAATATAAAACAATCGTAAATTTGCTATGTAAAATAATGAAGTTAAAATTATGATTTCAACAGTTATACAATACAAAATATATATATATATATATTAAAAAATATATGCCATGCAATAAATAATCACAGAGTCATTACAAAGTCTCACTGTAAAATTCATCACAATTGTAATAAGCTTTCTTTATTAGGGCCTGTATAATACCATTTCTGAATTTTTTTTAAGTACTTACTCAGTCTCATTTCTTAGTTTTGCAGGTAAGTGATTATATATTTTTTACTCTCATTAATTGAAGAATATTTTGTCAAAGTCGACTTTGTAATGGGAAGACGTATTTTCCTATCTGTAATTTGTCGAATAACATGGCTTGTTTGTTTCATTCTAAAATAAAAATACAAGGAAGAGTTAACATTTTTTTCCTTATAAATAGGGGTCTACATGACGTTTGCGTTCCAACCTTGCATAAATATCTGATTGCTCGCGTCTGTAAAATAAATACTGACTGAAATGGATGTTGAGTCCAGAATCCCCAAAAGGAGATACCATACCTCAAGTGAGATTCGATCACAGAATGATAAACCAATAGATGTTGTTTGACCCATTCCAGTACTGATCATGTACTAGAATTTCGAATATGATAGGCAGGTGGCCTTAATTAAAAGAAGTACTTGCAATAGTGTCTTCCTTGAGGAACTTTGCAAAAATATCTGTCAGAAGAAGTTTAATGTATGTGGTGGCATTGGCCGTTGAGTTGTGGATTTTCTGTCAGATATTTCGTACAACGCTACTCCGTCTCATATGACACTACAATTCGGCGCTTACATGGAAAAGAAAGTGCTTCCCTTTTAGAGATCCAACACAATTCGCTGAGACAATTTCCGAGGTAACTGAGATCGAGGATGTGAAGATATATATTACAAACATCAAAATGTAAACATCATCATTAACTATGGTTTAGCAGAAACTGCTTAAGCTGCTAAACCATAGGTGTTTTTCGAGCACCAAACCTTAGCTTGCTTCCCGTATAACCCATCTGCCGTTAGTTATAAGGCCAGAGCTATCGTCCATCCAACGAAACCACCGACAAGGCAACCCATTCCATCAACCACACTTCTAAATATTAGCGAGGAACCTTTATTAATGACTTTAACATTTTAAAATTTCCGTACTTATGGGTATAATGTTGTCGGTTTTGTCCGTATGCAGATCAATCTAGGTCGTCGTCAATTATCATGTTCTCTCCCCATTCATTCAGGTTGTGTAATGTATCTTGATCTAACTCCCTCCTGTTTTGGAAGACCGGTGGATACTACATATGTTTGATCTTCAGCTGTTTTCTGAGCTGTTCTCGAGTTGCTGCTCTTCATGCAGCATTACTGTAGTATGTATACCTAATATTAGGTGCGAATGCAAGTCTCCTCCACCTTATTTGCATTCGCCCATGACTTTTCCTAGTCTGAATCTAGTGTAGTTTGTCTGTATATGTCCGTGTCCTCTAAACAACTGTGTGTTATTCCGTGTTTTATTTATCAAATCCTGGTGTATCGTAGGGAAGATGCTATGTACGTTGCGTCTTTTTATTGCTGAATTCCAGGTATTTTGGATTTTTTTTAAATATTGTTTCCGTCACATGTCCTATTTCCTCGGTTAATCCATGTGGTGTGATCTTCCGTACTGGCAATAACGCATGCCCTGTGGAGTTCTTGATTTTGTGTGGCATCCGTGTAAATCTATTTGGGTTGTGTTATGACGGCATTGTGGAGGTTCTCTGTGTTTTTTTGATGGGTGTGGTAAATCGGTGTGTTTTATGTGGTGTGTAATTGTGTATTCCACTTCTACTTCTTTGTACGTTGGGATATCAGATATGATTTGTAGCGCGTCTGTTGGCGCTGTTGGATATGCCTTGGATATTGTCAGTAGAAAAGGCCTTCCGATTGCTCTAATGTGCTTCTCGAGTCTAGAATCATTCGATCTGTAGACCCACACATTGGCTCCAGAGGGTATTATTGGCTTAAATGCCATGTTGAAAATGATTTTGATTATTTTCTCACGAATAAGTTATTTGCTCTAGCTCTGGTAGTTTTTACGTGTTCGATCCATAGCCTCTTCCTATTGATTGTGAGCCATAAATATTCAATGAGATCTTTGTTAGGGGTTGTGTGTTCGTCCATGTGTATATGTAGTGTTGTATTTTCATTAGTGCCTATAACATACAATGACTCGGTTTTATCTTTATTATATGTTGATTCATTTATTTTTACCCAAGTTCTGCATGCTATCTTGTTCCATCGTCCTTATATTCGTGCGTTAGAGCGTCCTAAAAGTATGATCACTTGGTCATCTGCGAATGCTTGGTAGTTGACAAGAGCATCCTCACCCAGTTTCTTGTTCATGGTTTCGAACCAGACATCCACAACAATGGTCTATAAGACTGAACCAAGGCTGGACCCTGTGGGCACCCTCTCTGCATTTCTCGCGTTATTTGCCTGGTGTTAATTTTCGTACCTGTGAGGAAGTTAGCGCAGATTTATGTGATAATGTGTGGTGTGCAATTATTTTGCATAACAATTCATCCAAAGGGGTCATTGGAATTTTTGGAAAATGCTCACATCCTCAATATACGATCATATATCTCGTTGAGTATTCTAACAGGTCCATCAGCTCGTTTTTTTGATTTGTCAAAGCTGCGGATGGAAGTTCAAATGCAGCTTATTTTCTTCAGTAATCAAGAAAGATGGAACACTAGCAACAAATTTACAGAAAAAATACAATATTTTTACCAACACGTTTGCTGCGAATCGCACACTGATATTAGAACATCACTTCCATTGACAGTGATATGCCTGAGATTATATTTCACTATGTGTGTATAAACAAAAATTTAGTTAGTGGATCTCGTACAATTCCGTGGATTGTTATAAAGAAATGTAATCCCAAACTAACACAAGTTCCTTGCAAGTTATTCAACCACTACTCATATAATTCGGGGTAATTTCTGTCCAACTGGAAAATTGTAAGGGTGCAGACCTATCGCGTAGCTGTTATCTCGAAGGTCATGAAGGAAACCATCAACATTGATATCATGAAATATCTATAACGCTCAGGATTTGAATAAATTCGTCATTATGGTTCCACGGCCTGGTGACCTACTCGCTCATACGCAGAGATCTATCAAAATCCCTTTACTGGGAACAAAAACATGGAAAAATTGAAATAAATCGTCTTGTCATCTTCTGTGCATTTTTCACATAAATATTGAGGTTTAAGAAAATAGAAATAATGGAAACCCAATATGAAATGGAAACCTGAAATTATGATGGAAGAATCTCCACATGATTTTGAGAACAGCCGATGCTCTAATTGACATGTTTTTTCATAATTCATAAATTTTTCTCTTTCCCAATTAGGTTTCCCTTCCTCCATAGTTACAATACTGGCAGCTTACCTATGAAATAACGTATTTTGATTTCCAGCTTCGAATGGTCTTTTACAAATTTCAAAATGCTTCACCATTGCTTAATAATGAAAATTAACGGTAGTTTTCAATTCAATTCAGAATTTGCCCTTCATTCACGAAAAAACACTTCAATAAGCCAAATACGAAAACAAACAAAAATGTATTCCTTTATTCCGGTCTTCGTTATAATATGTGTAGCTTGTCTTACTTTTGAGACACTTCTCTTATACGTGTTCAGCCATACTTGTTGAAGAACATTTCGACATTGGATTTGTTGAAGTCAGATGTACGTGCATTGTCAATGTTTTCTGGTTCTCTTCACGTCAGTTCTGGATGGCGTTTCATGGAGCACTGTTTATCATTCCAAACAAGTGGGAAGACGATACACTTACTTATCTTTCCAAACGGATGGATGGACAAAGTCCGCGTTGCTTGAATTCAGTTGTTATCGACAGTTCAGCTGTCTTCTCCACTTTGGACACAATATCTTCTTTCTCTAGTTAGACTAAAATATAGGATATTGTCTGGATAAGGCACTGTTCGAAAAATAATCCATGAATATATAATTTTTTCCGTTTTCAGTACATTATGGGAGACCTTCCGGATGCTAGGCTAACTCCTAGTTAGCCATTCTTAAGCTGCGGGACTATTTGAAATAAAGATACATAAGTCAGATATATGCTGAAGGCATATATCATATGCTCACTTACTTACTTAAATTTATTTTTGGTTCAAAGAAGTTTAAGTTTTTGATTTTTACTCAAGGTTTTGGAAATATTTTTTTGATTCAATTAAGAATTTTTTTAATCTTTTTTGTGAACTGGAAAATTCTTGGTGAAAAGTCCGGGTAAGAAGTACGGGTAGAGATACGGGTGAGAAATCAGGATGAAAAGTCCAGGTAAAAAGTCCGAGTACAAAGTTTGGGTAAAAGTCCTTGTAAGTCCGGGTAAAAAGTCTGGGTAAAAAGTCCGAGTATTTGAAAAGTCCGAGTAAAAAGTCCGGGTAAAAAGTTCAGGTAAAAAGTCCGGGTAAGAAGTTCGGATGAAAAGTACGGGTAAGAAGTGCGGGTAAAAGTCCGAGTGAAAATTCCGGGTAAATAGAACGGATAAAAAGTCCGAATTAAAAATCTGGGTGAAAAGACCGGAGGAAAATTTCGAAGAAAATGTTTAGGAAAAATGCTTTGGAATGGGCTTGGATCGATAGTCTTCATCATTCGCCTAGGTTGTTTACTGGCCAATGCCCGGGGGAAAAAGTCACGGTAAGAGTTCGGGTGAAAAGTCAGAGGAAAAAGGCCTCGTAAAAAGTCAGAGAAAATTGACCATGACTTTGAACTTGACTTTGATCTTGACTTCAATATTTTTTTCTCGCCCTTTAACAACCCCTTGTGGTGATCATATGGATTTGAATGAAGTCATGCCAGGGCATTTTTTCATCGGCTCAACTCTGCTAGCAGCTCTCCTGAAACACCAAAATGCAAATCGAATCAAGAAACATCCACTTTTAATACTTTTGGAACTGGCGGTCCAGGAAGTAATTTTATTTTAGGGGGGAATTCAAAAGTAGGGCTTCGTGAGACCAAGACCAAGACTGATCAGTCTGATACTGACACTGACTTTCACATTATAATCACTTACTTTTGAGTTTTGCTTACAGTCCAATATATTTTATTTTGATTTAAGATTCAAAATATATTTTTCACATTTACTAACGTGCATGATTTCATGTAAAATAGGAACTGGGTGTTGAAAACTAACAAAAATCCATTGGAAACGATCCATATCAAATCAGCGGGAGATTTCAAGGATGCAATAGGAGGAAGAATAAATTTTAACTGTGACACATTTTTAAAGTAATTATCATACATAGTGTTAGTTGGTTCAACTTGGAACAATAAAACAAAAATACTATTTGTACCTACCACTTTCTGAACCCATCACCCAGCTTTATGTTTTGAATTGATGAATATTCAATGAAATGTTTTTTTATGCTTCCTGTTCCTCAAACCATTCTAAGGATTAAAGAATTTGAATATACTAAAGTATTATATTCAACCATATTCCAGTACCAACAAAATATCAGAAATTCTGATCAATATCTATTCTATTCTATTCTATAATTCTGAAATCAGCTAATTATATATTCGATATCAGATAGCACTACTCCAAATCCAATAAGTACTCTATATTCTGAAATGAAGTAAATATTCAAAAAAAAATCTTTAAACTGAACAATATTTTCCTTAACTCAAATAACAATTTTTTTTATTTGGATGACTCAGATTCTACAATCAAGTAGTTCATATTCTTGAACCAATTCCATTAATTCTGAATTCACCTAATTATTCATTTGGTTTCAAAAAGTAATATACTTCTCTCGAAACAATATGTTCCTAAATGAAATAAATAAAAACCAACAACAATGCATGGTGCGTCTTGCATCAAACAAATCAAAAGAATTAGTTGAAGAAAATATAGCACTCGGATTTTTTCAAGATTTTTTTGTATCAAACAAATAATATATCTTTTGTAATTCAACTAAATTTCCGTTTTCTTCGAAATGATTGGTTTATTTCGTCATAAGGTGGTCGGTGGACTAGTGGCTAAAGTATCTAGCAGTGGAACCTGGCTTTCATCAGACACTCGTTCGATGTTCCGGTACAGAAAATTTTTTCGTTAGTTGTCCACATGCCTTGTTGTGAATCAAGTCTGATGTTAGTTGTCTAGATGCCAATCCCAAAGCCGTTCTCTCTATGAGTGTTCATGAGGGATTATTATTATAATACCGTAACAACGAATTTGTTTGATTAAAATGAAGTTTATTTGATTCAATACTACTTTTTTTTCTCACGAGAGTGCGTCAAAAGTAAGTTTTCCGCATGATGTTTCGTTTTGAAAGTTGTACTTTTCAGTGCGTAAAACATCGTGTGAAAGAGTTACGCACTTGTGCTGCTAAAAAGTTACTTTTCCGCACGATTTTTGTATTGTTGACAATAAGTATATTTAGGACTAACTAAATAATCTATGTAACTATTCTGTCTTATGTGTCATTTTGCAGCATTATTATAAAATCTTGTTTATTTAAAACTTTTTTTTTCATAAATAAGATGGACAAAAACACTCGTAAGGAAAAACATTGTACCTAACTCTTGCGGAAAATGTCTTTTCCACCCTTGACGGCTTGCCCGAACTCCGCTCCGCGTCGTTTGTGCAACTGCCGTCGCGTGCGGAAAAGTACTACTTTCCGCACTTATTAGGTAATAGTTATTATCCTAACAAGTACGGGAAGAGTACCATTCCCGCATGAGATTGCCGTTACCCGAACGACGCAAAGCGGAGTTCGGGTAAGCAGTCGAGTGCGGGAGAGTACCTTTCCGTATGAGTTAGGATCAATATTTTTTCTACAAGCGCATTGAAACATCTTATGTTGCTCTCTTGAACAAACTTTTGCGTGCGGGAAAAACTCACTTGAAGTGACAGTAGCGTGCGGGAAAATTTTTCCCGTACTAGTGCGGGAAAACGACACCTCTCAAACTAAATTGCGTGCGGGAATAGGGCGGAATACGCACGCTTGTAGGAAAATAACTATTTCTGTATAGTTATATGGAGTTGATGAATAACGAATTCATGAAGAAATCAGTAATCCAGTTTGTTTTTCTCGAAAAGGTTTTATACATTCTTCTCCGCTGCAACTGTTATTGGGCTTCTTTTAATGTCTGAAATATCCTTCGATGCTACCTTTGGGTTGAGGGATATCTTTTCTTGATTTTTTTTTAATTTCCTCATGAGCTTGTTTGTGTGCCTGGGTTGCTATGTGGCTTTGGATAGTGGTAGAGTTCACTTATGTCTTCCAGGTTCTCAAACTCAGAGGGTGTAAGTATCTAGTTATTCAAGTGAAGTTTGTTTTTCTTTTGGTAGCAACTATTATTCTTGTTATTTGATTAAAATCCATAATATTTGTGCAAGATACACAGTATCGATTTGATCTTCACAAACTCAATTTTGAATATCCCGACATGTTTCGAGTAGCTATTTTGTGAGTGTGAGAAACTTCTGTGTTAGCAAAATATGTGATATCCAAAACATAATTCGTGAATATATTTTGTAAGTACTATTATTTTTGTTCAGTTTTGCTATACGAATAAATGCTTCCCCAACCAACTATGTTACACAATATCTCTAATGACTACAAAGAATTCATATACGATCACCTCAATTAAATCTGACTCTCGCATTTGACCCGAAATGTTACCATTAGCTTTTCCCGTATGTTCTGGTCGCAACATTATGTCAAACGCACCAGCAGGGTCAAATGATAGAATTACCACCGGGATAGGTGCGTGGGTGACAACTCATCCGGTTGTTAATAATTTATAGTATTTATGTGAAAGCAAATGCGCTTTGATGTGTACTTGCAGTGGAATTCATTGCTGGAATTTGGCTAGATTTGTGATCTGAATCGGTATACATAATAATAATAAACTTTTTTTGTATGGATTCTTCGTTTGGTTGGCAAATTCCATTTTCGATCTAACCATTGAAAAATATATACAATTCATTGTTGGAACTGATTGAAATTCTCTACAATAAACAAGTGAAGATGATTACAACGAAGCAATGAAAAAACCCAAACCATAAAAGGCTGCTGGTACAGACGGAATACCTATACCACCTTATATACTGAGTGGTGTTATGAGTGGTTAGAAGACACTTGGTTCATATTCATAATAATATTATGATTAGTTTCGGTAGTTTCCCGAATTATGGAAAACTTCTCCTATTTTCGAATCTGGTAGTAAAATTGGGATAGAGAATTACAGAGCAATTTCCATTATGTGTGCTCCACTATTGAAACAGATTATTCATTCAGAATTGTACAACTTTACGTATGGATTCATAGTTTCGCGAGAAAAAGATGTATTAAGAGCAATTTATTTTAATAACGCAATACAGTATTGAAACCATAGCAAGCAAAACACAAGCACTAACTTACGCAGAGATTTTGATAAAGTTGATCACGACATTCTATTGATCAAACTTATTGATTTGGATTGTCAAAGAACTTTCTACGTCTCTTGCAAAGTTACTCGGAAATTAGATGTTTTGTTGCAAAAACACCTCAGGAAATTTACATGCAGATTCCGGAATACCTCAGGAATCCAATATAAGACCTCTAGTGTAAATGTAAATGTAAGTAAATTATTCCGCTGTCGAGCAGCCTGATTTTGGTGACATTCTAATGACTAGTTTTTCAATGTTCAATGAATAGTCTCAGTTGGCATGGTAACAGCTAATAGCCCTTGGGCCCAAAACTGGGAAAAAATCTACGATTTCCCAAACTTTGTGACTTCGTTTGCCAAATTAGACCAAATACTATCAAGAATATTTGGAAATAACAAGATGTTCAACTTCTCCAAACGAAGCAGTCATCTGTATATATAGCTAGCCGAGACTGAATAGTTCATTGAGTTATTTTATTTAATGTTAATTAGAAATAATGTGATTACTACTGATCATTCATATCTCATTAGACCTCCCTACGTCTGGTGCTTGCTTGGAGTGCGCACTGACCAACCAAAGAGGTGCTGTGGGTTTTTCGACATGTAAAAAGTGAATACTTCAACAACAATTAGTAATTCGTCCTGGACCACCTCAGCAAATAATAATTATGGTGAGTGATTACTGGATCCGAGAATCATGTGCCCTGAGTGGGCGGAGTGAACCATGAATTACGGCCTCCTGCATTCCTCCGGCTAAGATTTCTGCCATATTATGGCAAGCCGATATGATTTTTAAACTCGACAGCAGTTTGTCCATCATTCAACCAAGGACCCCTATTATCAGAACCACCATTTCAACAGAGAGTAGATCTCGTTTTTCCTCCTCTTTTCGGGTGATATTTGTTTCGCCAGTCAAAAACTCTATGACCAAAATCATCCTACTTTGATGGTCTAGGAGAACTACAGCAGGATTACTGGCTTGTATTTGCCTGAGGGTGGGCAATGAGTACTTCCAATAGATTTGGCAATTCTCATTCTCCACAATGGACTCACTATCCCCAGGAGCTTAAGGCAACACCGGTCTCTCGCCAATACTGTATGAGTGTCGTAGGTGGTAGTACAACACTCGTAGCGCCGCATTATGACTGTGGATATTGTCTGAGATCGCATGAGCTGGACAAGCTGACAGCAAATGCATTAGGTCTCAGCTGCCCCACGATACGCTCTGCATCTAGTGTCAGGGAACTTTATACTCATCACGCGACTACGGCAGACGAGGGTGTTGAAGACAACATCTTGACAGGAAATTATGAATCCCTCGGCTTCTGACTTCAGCTCACTTGACCTGAGAAAAGCAAATGTCAGATTTCAGGATAAGCCAAGATATTCAATGCTCTTGAAGAAGACCCCATGCATTGACTTATCCTTATGTAATTGTAGGAGCATCTCACTCTCCGCAGATTGGATGTAGGCTTTTTGCTGATCGGGTTCTAACTCGTTGACATAATTTTGGTACGTCCGTTTAGAGTCGAATACGAGACCGAGTTCATCGGCTGCTCAGGTTGCTGCTTTGAAGAGAAATGTTCCAATCCCTGCTTTTTCATAATCGCATACCTAGCAGAGAAGGGGATCTGAACTTCTGGTGAGTTCACACGCTCCATCCAGTACCATTCTATCATATAAACACTCCAAGCTCAAAAGTCTATGGCATTCCCGTTGTATGGGCAAGTATAACCCTGTAATGGACGATTTAGAATGCAAGCCCCTTTGGAGGTGCATCATTTGCGAGTTTTCAAGTCGAGTATCGCAGCTCTTCTTGAGTCCTTTTCATTACCTCAAAGGAGTAAAGTAGAGTCGGAACGGAAAGCATATTAGTTGCAGCAACTTTATTCTTCCCTGACAGTTCTGACGATGACCAGATCTGTCGGAGTTTGTGCTGATACTAGCAGCGGGGAGAATTTTCAATAATAGTTAACTCTTGGGTGTGGCGTTGTTCCAGGTAGATAAACGTCTCTCCGGCATCCAGATGATACTTTCGTCTATGAGCTTTACGTTCTCCTCGTATTCCTCGCATCGTCCTCTTTTGAGATGAACCGTGGCCCATTTGTCGATCCCAAACTCCATTCCGAAAGCACGCGTGTACTCTTGCACCACCCTCAAGGACTGATGGAGATTCTTTTCTCCTGGGCTATATAGTTTGAGGTCATCTATATAAAACAGATAGGTGACCTTATGTGAGAGACTATCATTATTATTATAATTATCTTGGAATTGGCTAATTCTAAGTAACTCAGTCGGAATTCTGAAATAGTAAGTCGAAATTCTGACTTAGCATCTCAGAATTAGCTTATTCCGAGATGTTGACTCACATTTCCGACCAAGTATTTCGTAATTAGTTGATTCCGAGAAGTAAAGTCAGAATTCCGACCTAGTATCCCAGATTCAGCAAACTTTGAGATTAAGTCAGAATTCCAAATGGTATCTCAGAAATCGCTAATTCCAGATGCTGACTCAGAATTAGGAGTTACACAACGTGTTCTGAATCTGATATGCCAAGTCGGAATTCTGACCCCCTAATCACAGAGATGTACTTTATGTTATGTTGCGGCCCAAAAACCGCTTATTTGAAAATTCGAAGTGGAATTTTCATTTGTAAAACAGAAGATATTACTTGAAGATTGATTAAAGTAAGTCTCCGGGAAGTTTGGAAGATGAAAATAAAACACGATTATTGGATACAAATATAAATTTTTTAAATATAATATCAAGAGCTGAAAAATACAACTAAAACACAACGTATTTTTCAGAAAATCATATCCAAATTGTACGGCAGTCTCTGAAGAATATAACTTAAGGCTCAAATAACGCATAATATTTCAAATTTTAACAAAATATTGTTTATTCTGACTAGTAGCCCACTTCAAATTTTGGCCATTTTCGTATAGGTACTTAGAATATACAATTTTGATATGTATCCTGGTGTATTTTAAGTAAATTGGTTTTTAACAGTGAAAACAATAGTGAACACTTTTCCTTTTCTTACTGGAGGAAATATAAAACAAGTTTTTTGTTTTTCCAACTTGCCACTTCCTTCAATAATATAAATAAAAATGTGACAGTCACACAGAGGAGAGGTCTCCCTGACCACGCTAGAAATTCTCAAGTTTAATAGAAAAAATATATAATTGCCACGATGCTCCCACTTCGGCAGCTGTATCAGTACCACTCGATTGGAGGGTATATAGACCCAGAAGCATGAGAGTTGCTTGGAAGTGGTCAAACTAGATATTTCAAACTCAACGGGAGCTTCATAGACCGCGCCCCTGTGGTTAAGGGGAGCCACCATCAGGGCGTCACACCGAACAGTCGAATTTATTCCTCACACCACGCAGTAAAAGTTTGAAAGCATATATTTATGAAACATGTTAGTCAAGATATATGTCTTCGCCAAATGTTAATTCAATGCTAATATTATATGTAGGAGAAGCCCTAATCAGATACAATTTTTTGTAAAACCCATTGAATTGATGAAAGTGATATTTTTGTATGGGTATGTGATTGCATTTTTTTCTGAAATATAACCAAAAATCACTGAAGTTCCTGATTTTACATAAAAACCTAAAGAAAAAAAAATGCAATAGACTTCCAATTCCAAACGTACCTCAGAACTGGAAGGCAATGCAATATCATAGCATAATAATATATTGACTTTGATTTCTTAATTTTTTTGTTTGTTTGTTTTTGTTTTAATTAATGATAATGTTTGTCTACTAGTTGCAAATTCTGCAATCGGATTTTAATTAACTTACTCGATGAGTTTCTAACTCAAATGCATTATTAAACATAATGGATTACTAACCATATGAAGTTTGTCCTGAAAATTTGTGATTGTGAGCTTTTGGTAGCTATGAAAATACGTGCAAGATTTGATATAGATTTGAATACTTCCTAGTTTCTTTTATAAAAAAATTACGTTGTCTGCCATAGGGATTCTGGAAAACATACAAATTTTATTGTCTGAAAATCTTCTTCTCTTCATATTTTTTGTATTTTGGACATTTCTACATTTCAACTGGACCAAATTCACAAATTCCAAATTATTATCAAATAACTGATTGAAACTCTTTCAATTATGGCCGACCAAGGCGCACATTATCCTTTTTAGTTGTTCTTCAGTGCACTATTACTTTTGACTGCTCCATCGATCCCTTTTCCTTTACTGGATATAATTACAACACCGACTTCCACTGACGATTATGATAATGTGGAAACAGAATAAATAGTAACTGACAGTAGATACGGAAGAAACCTAATCGGAGTAAATATAAAAATAATGTATTATGAAAATTATTCAATAAAGCGTTGGCGTAATTGTAAAACTGGATGGAGCGCCACGGAAAGGAATAAAAACGTAAAATGTGAATGAAATTTATATTTTATTCTCCAAAACGTCTGCCTAATTGATGTATTTGATTACTGAAACGGAAGTTTTGAAAGTTTTCCAACTGAAAAGAGAATGGACTTCGTGAAGTGATTTTGGAATAATTTGAATTGAAATATGAATAACGAGCAGATATTATTGGATGAATTTCTGTGGTGTTTAATGATATAGAGAATATTTTAAACAATTGGTCATTTCAGAAAGTTCATTTCCATTCAATTGCAGCAGCAGTCTTGAAACTTAAACTCAGTTTTGATGAGTTTCCCTAATTACTCACTTAATTTAAGAAACCGAACAGTAGCTACCAAATCAAGAAATGAGAATCGCAAATGAAACGGAATGCTAATTTAAAGTCTGCATTGCGTTTTGTAGTAAACTCAGTTATTTCGGTACAATAAAAAGTAGGGAAAGAATACTAACTGAGCTGTCTTCAATTCTCTTTGGAATTTTAAATAGATCATTAAACAATGATGGAAAAGTGGTATACGGGAATATTCAAATGTAGTTGTCCTCAGATCAAAAATGAAAATAAAATAATTTAAATGTATCTATGATGAATATTTTATACATCGTGTTTTCCTAAAGAAGTGTTGAGGTAATTGGCGAGGTTTCTTCAAATACAACTCTGTGACTATCGTTGTTGAGAGTATGTTCTGTGACAGCACATTTTAGTGTGTGTACTAATCGATAATTTGCTTTATTCTCTTTGATTCTGGTTTCAACGGGACGTTTCGTGGTTCCGATATAAACACTGCCAAGGAACATGGATTGAGGTATACCTCAGAAGAGCTTAGGACGTCTTGCTAATCACTAATTTCAAATGGTCTTTCAGTTCTTTCTCAGGTTTATAAATAGTTCCAATCTTTTAATTTCGTAGAATATGTCCGAACCGGTCTGTAATTCTAAGTACATACGGTAGAAATGATTTTTTTTATCGATGTTAATTTGACTGCTATTCATTCGTTTTTATTTTCTATTTTGTGTTTCATGCACTTCTCAATATCCCTTGTTTTGAACCGGTTAGAGAGAAGAGCGTTTCTTAGGTGTTTCAGTTTTGCTTCCAGGAGTTCGGGTTTGCAGCTTCTTCTAGGAATTATATCTTATACCTTGTTTCAGGCATGAATAATGGTTTGATGTATTGTAAAGGTATCGATGTTGGTCATTTATATACTTCATGCCTCAGATGGCCTTCGTTTCAAGACATGATATATTTTCTCATTTTCAATTTCCATCGTGAACTGAATATTTGGGGGTATGTTATTGATATCATGCGATGGTCCAAACATAGAAAGAGCTTTTGTAGCTCAGAAACGTATTATAAGCGTATTATATGGTCTTCGTTATACAGAATCCTGTAGACCCATTTTCAAACCAAAAAATATTTTAACATTACCGTCTATTTATATTTGTAGTTGTCTACGTTATGTGAACAAAATCGAATACAGGATGGGAACTAACGCAAAGTGTCATACAGTGTGTCCCAGCTAAAACTTGTCACCCCCCTAATATCCGAACTCATGAAAAAAATGGAAAATCGCTCAGACCCGTCGATTTGTATTTCAAGGGGGAACACTTTCACCAAATACACCATCATTGTGTTGTCAACCCCCTCAACCCCAGCACCCCCTACTTCAGAATTTTCAATGGGACTACTATACTTGTGATACATCATTTTGAAGGGAATTCAATCCCAAATACATCGGTGTACTGAAATTGAGGATCGATCAAGTGTTGTTGAAGTTTTCATGAAAACTAATTTTTTCCAGATATTTTTATTTTTCATCACCTAACATGTTATCATCGTATGAAAGGTTCAAAATGTGAACCATTCAGTTCCATACAGAAGTATAAGCGATCTTCGAAATTTCTTCGCACATTGCTCAACATTTCTGGAGTCACTGCACGACACTCCACAACAATTCTCCTGCGTAGATCATCAAGAGAAGTTGGCTGGGTAATATAAACTTTGGATTTCAAATGAAAAGAAGTCTAATGGTGGAAAATCAGGAGATCTAGCCGGCCATTCTATTGGTCCTCGCCTTCCAATCCATCGCCCTGTGAAATTGTCATCTAAAAATTGACGTACAGGTGCAACAAAATGTGGAGGAGCTCCATCTTGTTGAAAGGTGAGCTGACCGTCAAGTAACCTATCATCGTCTTCAAGTAACTGAGTGATTCTGGGGTTCCCAGTTGTATCAAGAAGTTCAAGATACGTTTGTCCGTTGGGGTTACCATCAATAAAATATGGACCTACAATATGGTCTCCCAGAATACCAGCCCAAACATTCAATTTCTGGGGAGATTGTGAATGAGTTTCCCTGTACCAATGGGGATTTACGTCACTCCAGTATCTGCAGTTGTGCCTGTTCACATGTCCATTTAAATAAAAAAAAGATTCGTCAGAAAAGCACACATTGTAGAGGTAATTATTATCACCAATCAATAATTGACTCATGATTTCACAAAACTCTGTACGTCTGTCAGGATCATCTTCATTTAATTATTGTATATTCTGCATTTTATAAGGATGGAATTTTGCGTCTTTCAGAATTCGATGTACGCTGCTTTTCGAAACTCCAGAAATAGTCTCAAGTTGTCTTAACGATTGAATGTTGTCCATCACTGCATGTCCTACAACTGCAACAGCGACCCCTTCATTTCTCATAGGCTTCTCTCGTTCATGTTTTTTATTCAGCACTGATCCCGACTCCAAGAACTTATTCATCAATTGAAGCACGTACTGATATGATGTGGAGTTTTCTGGATGACCTTCATTGAAACTTCGAGCCGTAGCTCTAGCACATCGTCCATTTTCAAAATACGCAGCTACAATGGATATTCTCTCTTGTACAGTATAAACCATTTTCGAATGTTTTCAAATTGTTGAATGCAGTGACTCGAATACATCAATTACCAAGGCGTAAACAAAGATATGCGTATACAAAAACACATGGGGGCAATTTTTTTTTCATAAAAATGTCTGTCTCACCTTCAAAACTATTATTTCTGACAGCATATTATTTTTCAATACAGTGGCGTACCCACAGTGAACCTTTCTTACGACGCTAACATTTGAGGTGATGAAAACTTAAAATATCTGGATAAAACTTAGTTTTCATGAAAACTTCAACAACACTTGATCGATCCTCAATTTCAGTACACCGATGTACTTGGGATTGAATTCCCTTCAAAATGATGTATCACAAGTATAGTAGTCCCATTGAAAATTCTGAAGTAGGGGGTGCTGTGGTTGAGGGGGTTGACAACACAATGATGGTGTATTTGGTGAAAGTGTTCCCCCTTGAAATAAAAATCGACGGGTCTGAGCGATTTTCAATTTTTTTCATGAGTTCGGATATTAGGGGGGTGACAAGTTTTAGCTGGGACACACTGTATATATCCAACTAGAAACGGAAATCTATTAAAATTACAACAACACCGTACTGCGTTGTTTCGAAAGTCACCTTCTGTAGCATGTATAAGGCTCTTCAATTGTTTACCATCAGCCATTAGAAATATTTCAGAAATTCCTTTACTCAAACAGGTAATTAAAAAACATATTTGTGGGAGAGAAGTTTCTATTCTATTAACGAATATCTGGAAAAGTCTTAAAATAGTAATGTGTACATCTCGTGATAATTGTCATGAGTTTCAAAGATGCTTTGTCTCATAGGTTTATTTCTGAATTTTTTATTTTTATATATTTATATTCAAGGATGAAATAATTTAATAATATTATATGCGATATCTCAGGGCCTCTTTACCGTCCCTTTTAATGTGTATGTATTTTTTTGACATGTCCACTATCATGTAATATGATCTGACTGTATTGAATATATTATTATTATTATGGTTAATACATTAATTGGGTTCTTCTTGTCCATGGCTCCAAATTATGAATATATCATCTAAATATCTCAACAACTATACCTTGGGTTTCAAATTTGCTGTTTTAATTGCCTTTTGATCTAGTTTTTCCATGAAGAATGGACGATTGTCCGAAATATGTCGATAACATTTCTATTTCAAGTATATTTCTGTAGGGAATTCATATTTTTATCGCAATTTTATAGCACTCAAATTGTTACCCTATCCATTGTGAATTGGATGAAAAATAACAATTTTAGAGAGGTATCTTGCTTCCGAATGGATCACTCTGTAAAAAGGGATAAGAATTCGGTTAAATTCGATTTCAAATAAAAACTCTTTGCCAATTGCAAATTTATCTCCTCAGAACAAATACTTAACAATCACTTCACAAGAAAATATTTTCGCAATTATGTTCACAACGCTCTGGGCTAGCAGAAACTTGTTCGCATAATTAGTTCAGAAGTTGTATTAATGAAATACTTCAGAATATAATCGTAGTTCACCGGGTCGATTGACCATTGAAACGTACTGCTTCAATATCGCCCCTCATTTGACTTCTAAGAACTTCTGAGTCCTTCAGGAGTCACCAATTAGCCGAGTGTTTCAATTTATCCCATTATAGGCTGGAGGTAACATCTTGAAGATGTAAGTTCGTTTCCTGAGCTGATACTTGACGCCCTAATATGAATTATGAATTGATATATTTCACACTGACCGTTCAGCTTCAAGCGAGACGGAAACTGTAATTTTGAGGACAAAGGAAGACTCTGATCCCATTGCCATGGCTTGAATGTGTGAGTAGGAATTGATTTCGTCTATATTTAAAAGATAAATGGTTGTTCAAGTTACACTAAATGGTGTGATGAATTATTCTTCAGAGTATTTTTATTTCCAAATATACCCAACATTTAGAATGCAAGTTTAATTTCTATTTCAAAATACATGGTCCTAATTTTCATTCACATGATACCAACCTGGTTGTGAAATATTTCTGTTATATTCTGGAGATCAAATGGTCAATTAATAATAATAATAGTAATGGACTTTTATAAATTATTTAAAAAATACATAACAGGCGAAGTTTAGCTTAAGCTTCTCTTACACTCACCTATTACGCATTATAAGAAAAAAGTGTAACTGAACAATAAAATAAATACATTGTGTAATGAGAACAAAAATTGAATGTAGTATACATGTGCATGCAACATATCTCAAACAGAGTCGAATTATTCTGACCCCATATTGAATTTTGCTTTCAATTTCTTTCTGAATGGGTGCTTAGAGAATTGAATGAGGTCTTTGAAAATCGTGTTGCGACAAAATACAGCTAAGTAAGAAAAGGATTTTCTGAACATGACTGACGAATGACGAGGAATGTGTGGATTTTGGTTAGTTCTAAGGTTCAGAGAATGAATCTCTTAGTCAGTTTATTGAATAAAGGAACAGGTATTTTCGATTTCAAAACTGGATACGTGATATTACAATAATTATATTCCCTGAGAACATATATTGACATCCAGCCAAGGTTGGCACGAGCTTGGGAAATGTGTTCAAATTATCGTATCCCTGAGATGAAGCAAACGCAAGAATTTTGTACTCGTATTTTGGAGTAGCCGAATCCAAGAAGGGGCCATAGACAGGGTCGCCATAATTGAAGATTGATAGTATAAGCGATTGGGAAAGAAGCTTCTTCGTACTAGGGAACAAGCTTTGTCCATGTGGATAGAGAATTTTGAGGGTGGCATAGGATTTATTGACAAGATGTGTGCATTGAATTTGAGATCTTCGTCGAAGGTGATGCTCAAAATTTTTGCAACCGATTCAACCGATTCGAGTTGATTCCAATGTTGAGTTTAATATGATCTTTGACATATTGCCTTTGGTTATTACCAAAGAACATTACATGGCATTTACCAGGATTCATTTTCAAGTTGTGTTTGTCAGGCAGAGTGTTTATAATTCTAAGGTCATCATTTATTTGTTTTTGGAATCTTATAATATTATTAGTGGCAATACTATGATATATTTTTGTATCATCAGCAAATGCTTGTACCTGGCAATGTTCAACTTGGGGAAAAATATTGGCAGGGTATAACAAAAACAGGAGGGGACCCAGAATTGAGCCTTGAGGTACTCCTGATAAAACACTTTCAAGGGAAGATCATTCAACATCAATATGCACTTTTTGATATCGACCATTTAAATAAGAATTAAAATTTGATGACCTTGGTTGAGCATCCATAATATTTGAGTTCGGAGAAAAGGAGTTTATGGCTAATGATATGGAATGCCTTAGGAAAATCCAGTAGTACTAGAGCAGTGACGTTTTTTCTATCGATATTTACTATACTATGCTATCGCTAACATTTAGTAAAGCCGTATTAGTACTGTACCCCCTTCGAAACCCTGCCTGGTAGTCAGGAATAATATTTTCGGATATAATAAAGGATGTTAGTTGAACATGAATAGCTCTTTCAAGAATTTTAGAAAAGGCAGGTAAGAGACTATTTTGACGTAAGTCAGAGATGGTAAGTGGATGTTTCAATTTAGGTAGAGGTTTTACAATGCTCTCTTCCACAGTTTGGGAAATAGGCTTTTCTAGTCAGTAATTTATGATATGGGTTAAGTAGAAATCAGTGAAGGGACTGCAGTATACTTAAGCATACATAAGGTGATCCGCATTTATTCGATTTTAGGCTATTAAGAATATCATTAACTTCAGAAATGGTGAGAAATTTAAACTTGAAATGGTTTTCAGTATTATTGAAGCGATTATTACTGTAGAAATCTTGTAGACCACCTTCTGACGCCTTGTCGACAAATACAGAGCAGAAGTAGTCGTTGATTTCGTCTGGTTTCTAGAGGTGACTAGGGATCACGACTGGTATTTTATTCAAGTCAAGATGTGATGGTTGAGTTCTTTCCAAAGATATTTGGAATTGTTTGTACTGAATACTCGATCATGGAATGCTTTTTTCTCGAGACGAAGTGCTGCTAAAGTAAAATTTCTGAGTTCTTTATAACGCTCCCAGTAGGGTAAGTATTTGGTCCTTTTGTATTTGGGGTCCTGTAGATATATGTAGTGTTATTACATATGCATTGTTTCGTTGCTTTGAGATATCTAGATTGAGAATGCAGATTGAACACATTGCTAAAATTCTAAAATGTTTAGGATTCAAGACATCAAATCTACTTACCTGAAAGTATTTGGTTTGTTTTTCATAATGAAACAATATACATGGAATATAAGTTGTTCCTTTAGGAATATTTCTTAGTCCCACGTGGGGTACATTCATGCCCCATAACGAAAATGATAGTTCTGATATATAAACATAGAATGAACTTAAAACAGAGTGAAATTAGTAAAAACAATTTTCAATTACAAAAGATAATATGAAATGTTCACCTAATCGTCTTTGCATTAAATTCACTTACTTCTTTTACGTGGTATTTTGCACCTTCACACTTTTTCAGTTGTAATTCAGAGAGCATGATATGGATTTAGGAAAGTATAATATGTAATTCAGAATAATAAATTATAATTCAGAAAACATCAAATGAAAATCAGATTAGTAAAATGAAATTCAGTAACTGTTATTTGTAATTCAGATTAGTGAACTGTATTTCAGAATGTGTGATTTGTAGTTCTGATTAGTAAATTGTTATTCAGAAAGAGAAACTTGTAATTTAGAAACTGTAAGTTGTTATTAAGAAAATAACAACTGTAATTCAGAAACCAAAAACAACCCGTATATCATGTAGGTACTCAATCAACTACCAAGTCACGTTGTCCTAGAAACCAACTACGGAATATCCAATAAACCTTTGATAAATTGCAATCAAGAAAATTTTTGCAGGTCGGTAGGTACTGTTGTTTTATCGTATACGACATAAAGTATGAATTTTAAAGATATTAATTTACCGAGATCTAATGACTCGAGGATCCGTAATTAGAATTGAAAAGTGTGCTCAAGCATTAAAAAATGTGCCAGATGCGACATGCCCACTCTGCAGAATGCTCATTACCGGAAATGTTTTACTTGAAAAGAAAAGGTAGATATAATTATTGGAATTTTGTTCTATATGAAGAAATCCATCAATATATTTTTTCAGGTTTAAGCAACATAACATGCAGAAAAGAAAATGAATAGTAGTATGTGCTAACAAATGATGATTGGATAGCCTTGGCTGAGTCATTGGGGTACAATATATGACTGTATTTCACTAGGTACGATCTGGATGTGATACAATGATTCGAAAGGGAGAAAACAAACCTAGAACCTTCAAAAATGCACAGATAGAGATTATCATGTCTTGGGTAGAAAATGATAACGATTGCACGTTGAAACAATTGAAAACCAGAATTTGTGAACACTTTCAGAAAGATGTATCAGTGACTACGATAGGAAACTATTCAGATGGTAGGCTGTTCACGGTGAAACAGTCTCGCAATGAAGTAGTGACTATTCATTATAGTAGTGACAATGAAAAATTTTGAAAATAAAAATAAAGGAGAGCAGTTTGAATAAATTCGTGACACTCGTTCAACACATCTCGTAGACGCATTGGCGCGAGCTTTAAGAGTTGAGGCAGCGGAACAATCTTGCAAAAGCCGGTGTAGAGTCAGAATGCTGGAGGGATATCCAAAGGAGTTTGCAAATATAGAAGTTGCATTAAGACCAAGGCAGACATTTCGAGTCAAACCTGTCCAAGGAAATGTGGAGAAAGGTAAACATTCGGAAGAGGAGAACCATGACTCTACACCCACAGTGCCCCTGCTACTTACCTGTGACCTTAAGTTTGGGGCGCCACCAGAACAAGACACTGGAGGAGAGGACTACGTCAGCAAACTTTGACAGCAAATTACCGACATCCACGAACTACACATTTTTCAGTTGTAATTCAGGAAGTATAATATGTATTTCAGAAAGTATAATTTGTAATTCAGAAAAATAAATTGTAATTCAGAAAACATTAAATGAAAATTAGATAGGTGAAATGAAATTCAAAAACTGTAACTCGTATTTCAGATTAGTGAATTGTATTTCAGACTGTGTAATTTGTAATTCAGATTAGTGAATTGATAATCAGAAAGTGTAACTTGTAATTCAGAAAGCGTAAGTTGTTATTCAAAGAGTACCATCTGTAGTTTGCTGTTCTTCCATTTTCTATTCTTACTTATCAAGACCTTGCGACGAGCATAGAATGAAGGCTTTCACGGCCGGAAATATAGTCAAGGAGTATGGTTTCCGGGCTTTGAGGTCGTGGTCTGTTCACCTCCGTGGAGGCGGTTTCTATGGACATTTCGCTCATAACTGCGGTGAGAATCTTCAGCGTGGATGTTGTCGTATACTGATAAGTATGACGTTGCTCTTCGTGAAGGCAAATCCACGCTGATGGTCACCGCAGTTGTGAGCGAAACGTCCATAGAAACCGCCTCCACGGAGGTGAATTAGCCACGATCCCAAAGCCCGGAAACCATACTCCTTGATTGAGTCCTTGACGGTTTCTGAATTACAAGTGATGGTTTCTGAATTACAACTGACGCTTTCTGAATAACAATTCACTAATCAGAAATTGAAGTCACACTTTCTGAAATATAATTCGCTAATCTGGATTACATGTTACGGTTTCTGAAATTCAATTAAAAATTCTGAATTACATGTCATGTTTTCTGAATTACATTTTACTAATCTGAATTTCAAGTTACACTTTCTGAATTACATTTGAAAAAGGTGTAGTTCATTTGAACATACAGGATGCCAGAGACTCAATGAAGTAGACCTATGACAAAGCTGAGGCAGGAGAATTTCAGGTTGGTGACCTAATTTTCTTGTATAACCCCAAAAATCGTCGTCGAACATCACCAAATTTGGGTTACTTATGAAGGTCCATTGAAGAGGAAGATTATTGACCTTGTCTACCGAATAAATAAGCTATCCCGAGAAAAACTTATGGTTGCTCCTTACGTTGCACAGTGGGGCAGGATTCCCAAAAAGTTGTCAAGAAAAAAAAATGGAAATCAGTTTCGGGGAATTTTTTTTGTATGGAACACATAGTAAACCATCCTACAAAACAGGAATAAGCTCATTTCTCCCACTGAGCTTTGTAATAACGTGTCAGTTGACTATTGTTGTTTTTGTTGTTAAAATTGTTATTTCCGTCAACCAGCTGCACACCCTTAAGAGTACAACCCTCAAAAGACTTCGAATGACTTGTCCGAGCTAGGGAAGACGCAGCCCTCAACTTTTAACGTATGATGCCATGCACTATGATTGTAACCATATCAAAAAGGTTATGATCAGCTGTCAACCTCAGTTCTCTATTTACTCAACTTTGAAATAGTTGGTAATTACATTTTGAAGATTTTATAAAACCAAATATGGAAGCTTCAATTTCAGGTGCTTGACATAATTTTACTATTTGAATGTTACATTATATTAAAGATGAGTTGGTCAATAATGCATTTTCACATCAGATGTTTTTCATGGTCCGTATGGGCTAGCGGGTTAAACGCTCGCTTCTCAATTCAATCAACCGTAGGTGCATGGGTTCGAACCTCAGCTTGGTCATCGGTCTCGTACATTGCATCACCCGTTTAAAAAAGTGACAGCTACATCTTCCCTAGCTCGCACAAGTCTCTCGGAGACTTCTGAGGGTTGCTTGTAAGGATGTTGCCGAAAGGATATAACAATTTTAACAAAATAATTCAACAATTTCAACCTCTTTGATTACTTGGTATAGTTTGTCACCAACCATGCATTAATATTCAATCCTGTGCACTGCTACCTAATCGACAGTTGAGTGAGGAAGCTGAGAAAGCACAAAAAAATAGATTTTGAAAGATACAGAGAACATAATTCCGGAAAGTGTAATAGATCCAAAAGTAATGAAGCTATTTTCAACTCAATTTTGATCAGTAGCGATCCAGTAATTAACAGAAAAAGGAAAATCAAAAAGAGTAAACTTGAAATAATGCCAGTGAAAGCTTTGCAATTGGTGAAAGGAGAGGAAGAACAAATTGATGATGATACCGATCCTGATTTCTAAATCAAAGTATTTACCTGACGTATTATTAAATATATTCATTATTATTAAAATTCCTAAATTATAGTAACCGCGATTTTCATTCCGCGTTTATTCATACATTTATTTCTTAATGGGCATCATTGTACTTCATAAATGAAGAAAAATATCATTCATATGGTATAATACTGTTCTGATTTTGGTCAACTTTCTGGGTATCTTGACCCACTGTGCGCCGGAGGAAATCACAACCAAGTCCGTACCTTTGTATAGCGACGAAACCTGAAGAATCCTGCTGATTACGTGCTGGTGCCCTGTGTGGCAAAATACCTTGGCATATCTGGAGGTATCACCGTAGTAGGCTTCAAGAAGTTCATTCGACGACAAGAAATACGGGAACAGGATAAGGAAGTTAAAGGAATGTTGCAATTGAAGAAGGGCCAGAGAAACATCTACTATTTGTTACCAAGAAGCATTCTCGAGGTAATCCAACCTATGAAGATGGATGAGCCTCACCAAACTAAGGTGGACGAATGTGGACAAGAATCTTGTCAACTTCACAATTCCAAAATTTCTCTTCGGGATTGATGGGCTGAATTGAAGAGTTGTAAGAATGATGTTGGAGGCGATATTCAGAGCGGTGTTGATATTTTGGTGTGCTGCAACCATCTTCCTCGACGGAACATGAATACTGAGTAGTTTTATTTTCATCGTACTTCGAGGTGCAGATAGGGAGAATTTCGCAGATATCGTGACGATGTCTTTGGGAAGGGTCACTCGACTCGTTAACGATGCTCTCATCACCGAAGAATAAAAGAGGGTTATCTAAAAATCATCTAGACGAGACACCGAGTGTTACGAACTGTTCTGAATAACAGCCACTCAGCAAGTTCATCATACTTGACATCGAGTTAGATCAGTAGATCACACCATATCATACTCTCTGAGTAACCAGTGGCTATTGTGACAAAGTGACATTCGTATGAATTAGGCTAAAAAGGCACCAATATCGATCCAGGTCGTCACTGGGCGGAAGCAATCACTTTTCGCAAATGCATTATTTGCCAGCAGATGTGTTGGGGATTGGTAGTGATTACGTGAATAAGAAAATATCTGAATAAATTCTGACCTATATTTTCTATCGAACGCAAGATATTGGAACACATTGTTTACAGAGGTGGAGTTTCAAAAACCCAGTAAGTCCTATTCTTTCATTGAGTTCGCTGATCATAACAGGATTTTTCTCTTGTTGTGAACCAGAATTGAAGTAAAACAAATCGGTTCTGAGTCTCGATTCGTCAAGCGGGTTGATTTACTTTTGGATTGAGAGAACTCGATTTTTCATCAAAGCGTTCAGTAATTTTTTTACTGAAATCCTTTGATTTTCTCTGTATATATTCAAATATATAAATGATTCAAGATATAAATGCTCCTTTAATATTTCCTTTGACTTTGACAATTTTATTCTGATATTAATAATCAATTTCTTGTCTCCGTACAACCTCTGAAGTGAGCAGTTATTTCTTTAGAATTTTGTTTTGATGAGTTTAGTATAAACTAATTGCATTTTGAGTAATTCAATTTATAGGATTGCATACTGAAGAAAAGCTGAAATTCTGCGATTACATAATCTACTTCAGAAGCCGTTCATATAGAAATCAGGAAAATACGGCCTTTGTGTCATTTTAGATCATTTTCATAACTCCAATGTCCCGAGGGATTTTGAATATAAGGAACCTGACTTCGGTCCAGGGTATATCACAAAAACCCTCTTTCATCAAGAATAAAAATTATTTTTCCTACAAGCGTGCGTTTCCCGCACTAGTGCGAGAAAATGATCCCTCACGCTAATGTCACTTCAAGTGAATTTTTCCCGCACTAGTGCGGGAATAATTTTTCCGCACGCGAAATTAGTTATTATCCTAACAAGTAAGGAACGAGTACCTTTCCCGCATGCGACTACCGTTACCCGAACGAAGCAAAGCGTACCTTTCCGTATAAGTTAGGATTAATATTTTTTCTACAAACGAATTAAAAAAAATATGTAGCAATCTTGAATAAATTTTCGCGTGCGGGAAAAATTTTATCCGCACCAGTTCGGGAATAACTCACGTGAAGTGATTTTAGCGTGAGGGAAAATTTTTTCCGCACTAGTGCGGGAAAATGACACCTCTCAAACTAAATTGCGTGCGGGTATAGGGTGAATCACGCACGCTTGTAGGAAATAGTTATTATCCTAACAAGTACGGAAAGAGTACCATTCCCGCATGAGACTGCCGTTACCCGAACGACGCAAAGCGGAGTTCGGGTAAGCAGTCGAGTGCGGTAGAGTACCTTTCCGTATGAGTTAGGATCAATATTTTTTCTACAAGCGCATTGAAACATCTTATGTTGCTCTCTTGAACAAACTTTTGCGTGCGGGAGAAATTATTCCCGCACTCGTGCTGGAGAAACTCACTTAAAGTGACAGTAGCGTGCAGAAAAATTTTTCCCGCACTAGTGCGGGAAAATGACACCTCTCAAACTAAATTGCGTGCGGGAGTAGGGCGGAACACGCACGCTTGTAGGAAAGAGATGTTTCAATGCGCTTGTAGAAGAAATCTTGATCCCTATTCATACGGAAAGGTACTGTCCAGCACTCGACTGCTTACCCGAATTCCGCTTTGCATCGTTCGTGTAACGGCAGTCACATATAGGAATGGTACTCTTTCCGTACTTGTTAGGATAATAACTATTTCCCGCAGGCTGACAGCAAATGCATCATGGTCTCAGCTGCCCTAGGACAAGCTCTGCATCTATAGCCTGATCCACATTGAGAAGTCAGTTAATGTGACATACGTCAATGTATTTCAAATGGAACATTTCACGCCAATGTTGCCTACGTCGCTTACAGATCCGGTCGAGCAATAAAGTGTGTCCCTTCAGTTTTTGGTTCAACAAGTTGATTTGTTGAAACGTTTTCAAAATTTCCTTTTGTTTTTAGGAATCTTCAAAAAATGAATGAAGGTATTACTACCATTGTGAACTCAACCCCATTGACCTGGTGAGGAGTGAAGTGAAACGTATTGTGGCTTCCTATAACACCACTTCCACGGTAGACGAGGTGAAAAAGCTAATTTACGATGGGTGAAGAAAAGTACAGGAAAACAATCATTGGAGAAAATATGTTGAAGATACTTTTCGGACTGTCGTTAATTTGCAAGATGATATTCCACAGATGAAAATTTCATTGGAAGACGATTCTGATGATGATACAAATGATATAATGTTTTCCAATCCGGCTACTATACTACTAATATGCTATTATAACACTACTTGACGGAAGATCATTAAACGAATTATGAAAAATGGTCGATTACGTAATCCAATCTTCCGCAGAGAAACCTATACAATAGGTATGGTCGTCGGCAAGTATACAACATAAAACAACTACTGCCCCTTACGAGCGTTGAATTATATCTGTTTAATACTTGGCAAAGTTTTCTACAAGAACAACTTTGCAATGCATTTTAAATATCAAAGCTGAAATATTATTATTTTTATTACTATTAAATTTCAGCTTTGATATTCAAAATGCATTGCAAATTAGTTCTTGCAGAAAGCGACAAGTATTAAACAGATATAATTCAACGGTCGTAGGGGGCAGTAGTTGTTTTCTGTTGACGACGACCATATCTATTGTATATGGGTTTTTTGCAGAAGATTTGATTAGGTAATCCATCATATTTCATAATTAGTAATATGCTATTATATAATTTTGTTTCGTAATGAACTTGAGTTCTTTAGTTAGTTGTGTGTGTTACTTTTCACTGAAGCTTCACAGAAAAATCAGAAAAGTCAAAACAGAATGTATTTTTGATTCAACAAAATTCATACTTGATTAGGTTAACGATATGAGTAATAATTACAGATTACTATCATCATCCACCTAAATATCTGAGAGGTTGGGGATGTTACATATTATTATTTTTAGTTTGAAGCCATTTCATTTTCCTCACTCTTTACGAGTCTATGTCTTTTGAATTATCACATCACTCTGCTGTTCATTAGACTTACATAAGCTTTGCAGGAGGCAAGATAATTCTGAAGATTAAATTTACAATCAATTCTTCAGAGATACAGGACCCACCTAATCGAATAAGTATTGATCTATTATATTTTTATTCAAACGGGAGTATTGTACATATTGTACATATTTTGTGTTTTTTCAATAAAGTTTTTCTGAATATCATAAATACAAGGAATTTGCAATTGAACCTTGAACCTCTTCTGCTTGTTTGTTCTTATTCGTTGACCACAGATTCAAATTCCAATAAAATATTTCTTTTACTTGTGTGATTGGAAAAATTCCATTCGTAGAAAAAGATTGATTCTGGAACACATACGATTGATTGCCTGATGGCACGGAGTCTTAAAAACAGTAATTATTTTACAAGAGAAACAACTATTTCACTCATCTCAATCCAAACCAATTTTCGACGTACAATTGCTACTAAATTTTTTGGATATATTTTAGTGATCCTGCTATAAGAAAATATCTCCTGTAAATATTGTAAATAGTACGTCGAAATAAATCTACAATTTATATAAATCAGTAGCAGACACTCTTTCGATTTGAGATTCAAAGTGTGACAAAATGTTCCTCTTAAGAATTTAAATGTATCCAATAATTCGATTTTACTATTTTGGTTGTACGAGAGTTATAATAAATAGCTCATTTCGAATCAGAAAGTTTTTATTTGTTGAGAATGTTCAGTAAACATTTTGGAGAAAACAAAATAGCGAGAGACATAGTTACTACAAATATTTATTATGCCGACAGTCCAAGATAAAGCTACAGGAATTATAGAGCTGACATGGGAAACCCCTTTAAGCTTTTGCTATAGCTTCATAAGATTTTTGAATAGTAATTGATGCATAAATTAAAGGCGCGTTATCATTAAATCATGCACGTGGTGCAAAAACTAATTTCTGTTGTGGTATAAAAAATCCTAAAATATAATGAAATAAAACGAAAGTTTTTCCATGATTTTTGAATGCAGCTATATGAAACATTATTTCTGATCATACCAGTACATATTTTTTTTTCGAAACCTCTAAATGCAACTTTTTTTGGAACAACCAATTCCAACTTTTTTTCGTTACTATCGAATATAACATTTCTCAAAACTTATAACCAACATTTTGACTTTAGTTGAATATACTTTGAAATAAGTATTGTTTTCAATCCACTTTTCATTCCTCATATAGGCAATAAGAGAATCTGTAAATAATGTAGCAGGTGTTATGAGCCATAACGACGGCTCATTAAGCCTCAAGGCACAATGACATATTAGGGTTCATCCTTCCTGAAATTAATGCATCTTTTCGTTCTGGGGCTAATTTAAGAATACCCTGTTTAATGTATACTTCAACATCTAATGCGAAACTGCATTATTGACCAACTCATCTTTATTATATTGTAACGTTCAAATAGTAAAATTATGTCAAGCACCTGAAGTTGAAGCTTCCATATTTAGTTTTATAAAATCTTCAAGACATAATTACCAACTATTTCAAAGTTGAGTGAATAAAGAACTGAGGTTGACAGCTGATCATAACATTTTGATATGGTTACAATCATAGTGCATGGCATCACACGTTAAAAGGTGAGGGCTGCGTCTTCCCTAGCTCGGACAAGTCTTTCGAAGACTATTGAGGGTTGTACTCTTAAGGTTGTGCAGCTGGTTGACGGAAATAACAATTTTAACAATAATAATCTTGGAATTGGCTAATTCTGAGATTTAGGAGAGAAGAGGCATAAGAGAGTCTTCCTGAAACACGCCCCTTCTGAAGATGATCTGGTCTGTTCGGGCTCTGACTTGACCAGATTTTATGGTGAAGCGAGTCCTCCAGAGCTGCATCATTTGTTCAATGTATCTTACTATTTGATAGGGTACTGCAAGGAATCTGAGCAAACGTATGATGAGCTCATGCGATGTTTTATCAAATGCCTTGCGATAAGCGATCCAGGTCATTGCATAGTTACGCTTATACTGCATGGAGTCCTGCGTGATACATCTGTCGATCAGCAAGTTCTGCTTGCAGCCAGCGACCACCTTCTATGACTCTCTTTGCTTATATATTCGTTTATACACCAGATCAATTGCAGAGAGTATTCGCATGTATAAGATGCATGTGAACATCTTATTTCATGCGTTCAAGCATGATATTGGTCTGTAGTTCTTGGGATCAGACAAATCTTCGTTTTTGGGGATCAGCACGGTTCACGCCTCAATAAACTAATCTGGATTCTGATGCTCTCCATCTAGCCAAGAGTTGAAATCTCTTGCTTGATGGTACATGAAAATTGTCTCCAGCGATAGTTATTCAGCCCATCAGGGCCTGGAGCAGCAAAGATCTTAGAGCCTTTGAGGGCCTTTCGAACTTCTTCCAGAGTAATCGTATTGCGCAGTTCATTGAGCTCAGGCTGACGAAGCCTTCTGCAGAAACCTTCGAAATGCCCTGGGGCTGCCGTATCTACGTTGATTGGTTGCGGAATTTCGTACATGTCCTTACAAAAGGTTTTCACTCGATCAGCCGCCGGCAGGTTATCCACATACGTGAAGTCGCTTGGAATAGGCGATAAAATTTATCGTGGAACTTCATGTTTTCTGCGATTCTTCTCTTCTGCCTCACTAGTGACTTTTTTCAAGCAACCTGCATTCGTATCCTATCAGGTCAGTGCTGTTCAATAGTAAACAGCACGTTTTGATTTAGTGTGTGGTGAGCTCGTCTAAATGAATTTGTGGCAATTATTGGCCGCCACGTGGTCCGCCACAGACTGGATACGAGACGCGTGTTGTCTCGCCGACATGATCTTAGCTCTCCTCCTGTGAATGTGTTGCTCATGCCTACCAATCTGAGGGGTGGTTTCCCATCTTTCCGCTTGGGACAGGGTCTGAGCAGCGTCATACACGGCAGAGTAGATCTGCCGCTCCCAAAGGGCCTCCTCTACAGCCAGACCGACACGTGGCACAATTGCTGAGGAGGATCGAGCCTCGACCCCGAAGATAAGATATATAATCCCTTAAGTTTTGGACGAAAAAAGCGGCATGCTCTGTGGTGTGAGATACAACAAGAGCATGCCGCATGCTTTCTTGCCCTGTATTTCCTCCGGGCAGGCTCACTGCTCTCATAACAATGAGAAGACCGTCCCTTAATTGCAGCTGGAGCTCAGGAAAGTGATGTCGCAACTCACCAAGGCCTTGGATAGTAGTTGGCCTCCCAGCTTACAATTATTATTGGTGTTGACGGTAAATCGATAAATCAATATATGGGAGATCATTTAATTTTTTTTTGATAAGCACAACTTTCAGTGTCAGTAGTGAGAAAAAAATTACAAGCTTGCCAAAGCGTTGTTTTGTTTACTTAAACCATACTAAAACAAACCACAGATAATACATCATCAAAACGAAAAAATATTACACTGCAAGTACCTGCACCAATAAAGTGGTTTGGCTTTTAATAACATAATTTTCATTGTAATTTTTATTTGACTTCAATTACATTCATCAGCTTGAAAGTATCACAAATCTAGGGGCATGGTATGATTTTATTTCACAAAAATTCTTCTTTGATTTCAATTCATGACAGTACAGTAGATGTATCGAATCTCCTTTGATAATTAATCAAATGGTTCAAATCGAACCACAAATTAAAAATTCACCGTGGTTCCCATCTTTTGAATGATTTTTCCTTACACTTTACTATTCATTTCAATTATGTTAAATGAACTTCTGTTCCAAACAGGTCCATATAATGTTCAATTGAACAATGAAGCTTAGCTGGAACTGATATCGACAAAGCATTCACAATGTATTTTTGGAAGATAAATTCTCTATTTCCCTCAACATTTTCATCGATTGGGCGCTGTTTTCAGTCAATCGATAAAGCACATTAACTTTTTTCAGTTTGATCACACTACAGAATACAGGTGAACACGTATTCAATCCAGTGCTAGCTATGTAACTGTTTGCACTTTTAAAATCATGATGTGATGTTGGGTAGATTTCATAACTTTCCAAATTGGTTATGTATTTTGGCTTGTTATAACACGTTTGATAATCTTGATGTGGAATCGTCTTTTTTCATGAGAGTCAAACTAAAACTGCCTTTCATGTGTCAATTGGATCATGGATTATTTCCAACTCCAGATGAGTTTCTCGATGGAGTGTTCCATTGAATAAATAAGGACCACGTATTCGATCTCTACAAATTCCAGCCCATACGTTCAAACTAAACCGTACCTGTGGTCTAACTGCTCTAATCTCTCTGGGATTATTCTGACTCCAGATGTGCTCATTATTTCTATTGAACGTACCATAATTGGTGAAAGTGCTCTCAGCTGTCCACATGACTGAGATAAATTGGGGAAAATCATTTTCATTCATTAGCCAATTACAGTAAGCCAACCTCCGTTCACGATCACCTGGGTATAATTTTTGGCAAATCTGAATTTTGTAGCATTTTAGACCATTTCTTCTGAGCTCCCCCTGAACAGTTGTCGCTGATATCAGCGAAGAAAAGATACGCACATAAATTAATAGATAACAATATAAACGGCTCTCAAGCACTCTAGAAATGCGTAAACGAGATTTGCAATAAATCGGAACGCTGAAAAAATGCAATTCCTTCAATGAATACTATTCCACTCTTGGGCAAACATATGCAAACAGAATCACAGGGCCAGGAAACTAATCACAAAACAATACCTAATACAAAACTCCATGTACTTATTTGAAATAGACGAGAAAGAGGGCCCTGATGGTCATGATGGTAGAGCGCTTGTCTCTTAACCTAAGGGTCATTGGTTCGATTCCCAGCATGGTCATCGGTCTTGTGCATGGCATCACACGTTAAATGGTAAGGGCTGCGTCTTTCCTAGCTGGGACAAGTCTTTCGAAGACATTTGAGCGTTGTATTCTCAAGAGTGTGCAGCTGGTTGACCGAAATAACAATCATAACAATTAGGTGCAAAACGTAATAATGAAACTAAAACCAAATAAATCACCAATCAGAAACATTTCCAAACATATTTAAAATCGGTGTTATCAAATCTCTTTATAAAAATTGAGAAAATACAGATATGTTACGCCTCTGTCAATGATTTCAAATATCGCAGAAGTAATGGAAAACATATTGAAAAAAGACGGGTTGATTTCATGAAAAATCACAAAATAATAGCTGATCAACAATATGGATTCAGAGATGGAAGATAAACAGAAGATTCAATCTTACATCGTACATTTTCGAAGCTTTGGACAAAAAAGTTCCATTAATGTGGATTTTTACTGATTTTTCCGAAGCATTCAACACGGTTTTTCACATTAAGCTACTGGAGAAGCTAGAAAATTGCAGTGTTCGGGGAAGTATTTTCCATTATGAAATGATGTTTCTTTGACTCCAAACGAAGTCTGTGGTACCGGTCAGAGTGCTTTCTGTGGTCTTATAGATGGTTCTGGTGCTCACTTCATCAGTGGTACTCCGGTTGTCGTAGGGCCAGTTGATCAAACCAAATGGAAATCGTTTGCATATTGTATCCGGGTCTGGACTGATGAGCGGGTGAACCGTTGAACTTTTATGCAGATAGACACTCCTGTTTTCGATTATTATCATTTGGTAATTGTTACAGGAAGTAATGCAGGTATGTTAATGCAGAAATTACAGGAATGTATTGCAGGCGTTGGGCTGGACTGATTCAGCATTCGTATGGGGCTATTCAATTCTTTTCTGTTAGATGTTAGCCGACATCCTATTTCATTGGGAATAAGCGAAATACTCGATTATTTTTGATCAATTTTCATTTTGTGTGCAATAATAGAGTCGTCTTGTTCCTCAAAAACGAACGTCAATAAAATTCGAAAGCCTCACAGTTATTTCCTACATTCCTCTACGAAAGGAACTGCTACTTTCAATAAGTCAGTCTCAGTACCAACTACGAGGGAAAACAAAAGAGAATTCCTCGGTGCCACATACTCCAGGAAAAGTTAATGCAATAAAACGAACAAAGTTTGAAAATTGTGTAAAAAAAAGTTCCAAAATGAGGTAAATATCTGACAGAAACCATCTACTTACAACTTCATTTTTCCAATTCGTGGAAATATGTCGAGAGAAGGGTTGTCGACCGTTATTATGCTGATGTTGGTGGAAATGTTCTGAAATTCACTTCATCGCAAAAACATTAATTAAACATTGGAAGAGAACAGTGTTAGCTAACAGTATTAAATGAAAGTGCAGACCCGGCTAGAGTCATACAGCCTGCAGAAATTCAAGAAGAACACCAGCTCTCACCCACATTCCCTCGGCTTACAGGATTTTTCTTTAAAATTTAAAAAATTAACCTAAATGACGGTTTACTAGTGTACATCAATAATAAAATAACTGCAGATGTCCAGACTTCTCAACTTACGGAAACAAATTTATTAAGAATCTCAATCACTGATGAAAAGAGAAAAAACATTATTGGCATAACGGCTTCTTATAGACCACCATCCATTAATATTTTATCCTACCAAGACAATCTCAGAAACTATTTAACATCACTTTCAAAGAATCCAATTGAAATATTCATTGGCGACATCAATATAAACTTGTTAGATACCTATTAAGTTGAATGAGGTACTAGTATAATGGACGAGCATGGTTTTTTCTCATATATAAATGTTCCTACTAGGGTATTCAATGAATCAAGCAATATAATAGATCACATTTTTGTGAGCCGAAAAAATTGTTGCAAAAACTACAAAATAACATCGGCTATTATACAAACAAGTTTATCAGATCACTTTACTACGTCTTTGGTAATTCAAGGTTCACATGAAACCAAATTGAATACCATAAAAAATTCTTATTGATATGGCAAAATAGATTATAATAAATTAAACACTTCTCCAGAAGAAGAAAAGTGGCAAGACATTTTTTTTGTCAGGATGTGCAAGAATCTTATGACATATTCATTGTAAAACTGAACAATTACATAACATTATCAACTAAAATGTACAAAATGTCGAATAAAAAACAAAAAATTAAACCTGTCCTGTCCTATAATGTTATCCGACCTACCTTGTCACTGATGAGAGGCAATAAACCTCGAAACATGCATGTCTGCAGGTGGTCATTCCCAGCCAAATGAAGGATAATTTTCTGTTTAATTACGAGACAAGCACTTGCAATTGGGTCTTTTTTGAAGAACGTTGCACAAATATCTGTCAGTTGTAGTTCAATGTCCGTCGTGGTATCAGCCAGGGAAATAGTTGTTTTCTGACAGATGTTTGCCTTTATTTTCCACTTTGTGGAAACGCTTAGAGAGAAGGGTACCCCTGTATTCTGTTAACATTGTTGATACCTCTCTGGCACAATATATTCGAACTAGTTCGAATGTTTACAACCTAATAAAACTTACTAAAACCCAATATTACCAACAAAAACTTGCCAATGTAAAAGGTAATTCTAAGCATACTTGGAAAATAATTAATGAAATATCAAACAATACCAAAACAAAAATGGAAACCTTAGATTTACCATTGAAATTGCCAAATGGAGATGTAGTGTCTGAAAACCATGAAAAATCCAACGTTCTGAATATCTTTTTCTCAACCATTGTCTCAAAAATGTCTGAAAACATCGAGAAGCTCGACATGGCATATGAAGATTTCTTGAAGGATATTTTTATTAACGAAACACTTTTTTTAAAACCAGTTACTTGCAACGAACTGATAGACATTATTTCTAAATTGAAGAATAATTGTCACCTGGACCGGATAAAATAAATACAAATACTATAAAGTTCATACATTTACACATCATTGAACCATTGGAACATCTGCTAAACCTTCGCTATACAAAAGGAAAAATACCTAAGCAATGGACACAGGCTACAATTACACCAGTCTATAAGTCAGGAGACCGAGGAGAACCTGGTAATTACAGGCCAATCTCTGTAATAAATAGTTTCGCAAAGGTCTTTGAGCACAGTATAAAGAGAAGACTTATGGAATTCTTCGATATGTATGATGTGTTAACCGACAGGCAATACGGCTTCATAAAAAATTCTAATACAGAGAATGCTGTATTGGATTTTGCGAGGAATACTGTGGAGGCACTGGACAGATCGGATAAATGTCTAGCCATTTTTCTTGATCTGGCCAAAGCCTTTGATACCGTTTCACACGAAATTCTCTTCTGAAAATGAAATGAAAAAAATTAAATTATGGCTCGATTATAATCTTCTCAGCCTAAACGTTGATAAAACAAAATTCATGACCATCACATTAACAAATAGTGATCAACCAAATGAAAAACTTTTGAAGATACATAAAATCAATTGCTCTCAAAATATCTGCCAATGTCCTGACATTGAAAGACAAATCAAACTAAGATATTTAGGAGTTATAGTTGATCAACATTTACTATGGGACGAGCACGCTTTGTATATGAACAAGAGGCTAAGGCAACTCATTCGCAAATTTTATTCTCTGAGAGATATCCTATCTCGTAAGAACATGCTCACTTTATATTACCCACTGGCAGAGTCTGTTTTTAAGTATTGCATCACGGCATGGAGAGGAACATTTGAAAATAGTTTGGGAAGCTTACAAACAATGCAAAACACTATCCTGAAAATTATCTTCAAGAAGGTCCGATTATTTTCTACAAAAAAGCTTTATGAAGAAAATAATGTATTCAGTATAAGAAGTCTTCATTCCTACTCATGTTTAATTTGGATATTTCACAATAAAGTCAACTATCTGAGGACAACAAATGACAAAGAAACCAGATCTGTTCTAAAAAATTCTGTCCCTATACCATTTTTCAAAAAGAGTCACTCGCAGAGATTTGTACATTACTTTGATCCAAAACTTTTCAACTTATTACCTCTAGAGTCCAAGACTATTATAGACATTAAGAAATACAAAATTGCTATAAAATCATTTGTACGCTGCAATGAATTTATTATTGAAAATTTATATTGAATATATGCCCTTGAAATCTCCATTCTCCAGAAACACAAAAAACTTGAACTGTTGACATAACTCTCTTTTCGAGTATAGGATACCTAACACAACACAAGCACATCTGCGCTTAGGTGAAAGGTTCCAATACATGAAAGGAGATAAAAATAAGAAAAATTATTTATTATCAGAATAAGAAATCATATTTGAAATCTGTTAACCCACTTACTAAGATATCACCCAATAAATTTTATTTGATTTGATTTGATTTGAATGAAACCATCAGAGTTGTTGAGTTTCGTTCAAATTTTATAGAGGGATCGAATGATGAAATCAGAATTTACCAAAAATCTTTCTGTGAAAAGCAAAACTTTATTGAACTATATTCATTTGAAAAATAAGCTCTTCATTGCACTAGTGCAATAACGTTTTTAGTGCACCCATCTGTCATTCTACTTCAACGTGCTGTCATCATGATAAACATAAACGTTCAAACCCACTACATATTTAGCAGATATTCTGTGAGATTGGCCATACGTTTTTAACAGCTACATATTTTATATCAATTTGTATTAATGTTAGCAGTCAGAGTTGAACAAACAATGCCTTCTCGAGAATAACTCCATAATCAAAACCGATCCGCTATGTTCTAAACCGTCTACCTGCATAGAGCAAACTGTCTGTACTATGACCACACCTCGTGATAACATACGCGCTCATGGCTACTATGATTCTGATTTATATAATGCAACTGTGCTTATATATAGACGTCAGTCAAAATTTAATTGACAATTACAGAACTGAAAATTTTAAAATAAGTAATATTAATGGAAAACTAGATGATGGTGATGAAATCGATAGTAATAATTATTTATTTAAATTGCATATTTCAATTTCCTTCACCTAGTGCCGCACCTAAATAAATAATTTTTTTGCTTTTTGCAGGAATGTAGAAAAAATGTTGTATGCAACTCGTGCAAAAAATGTTTATTGCCTCGTCGGACAATTTTACGTCGAGTGCAATAAACACTTACTTATTGCACTTGTTGCATAAATAACTATTAAAATATTATTGAACCTGTACGTCGCCAATAAATTTACATACTAGATAATTAATGCAAAACTATTTGCAACATATTTTAATTCCTTTGAACAAAACTGTAAATATTTTAGGCTGCAAAGTTCTCAATTCCACTCCTAAAAGTTTTAAGAAAAACTTATCTCTTTATTTTGCTTGTGATTTCCAGTGTCCGATAATAACAAATTCATATTCAATACATTATCATGCACTAACTAACAATGAATATTCTCCTGATGAATATCGATGCAATGGATATGGAAAGATAATGGAAGTACGTCGAACGCTTCGTTATACCCTGTTGCGACAGAATTTGAGTTTAGTTATCGGGATACCGATGTAAAGTGGTTCAGATATAATAGGGGCCGAGCGTCCGTTGTTATTCAACGAACCAGGGAACAGCATTGTTTTGTGCAGGGTTGCATGTTGCATATTATGAAGAAAAAAATGATTTCACTTGATACTGTTGATGACTTGATGGTTAATGATGTTGATTATAAATTGAGTTTCTAGCCTTTGGCTCTCAGAATCATGTGTCTACGGTTTGCATCACGAAATTTTGAGTCTATCAAAAATAGTCACTTTCGAAAATTTCATTGAATTTTTTTTTCTATAAACCAGATGACAATACTTCAAACTAAAATTATCATTAGTAAAGAAGTTTTTCATGTTCTGTAAAATTTCAGAAAAAATATTTATTCAAAACACATAATGTTAAAACTCTAATTGGGAATAATTTTTGATAGATGTCTATTAAGAGCTCTAGTAATCTGATAATAGAAGTAAATTTTATCAGGATGAAAAGTATTTTTGAGGCGAAGCTGAACGTTATTTGCGAACATATATAATAGTTAGTGATTGCTATGCAACAGTTTCTCATTAAAACAACCCTTTACCCAATGAATACAAACTTCTCGTGTAATTATAAGTAAGGATATTGAAAACTGTTATCATGAAAAGTTGTGAAGAATTGAAAATTATGTTCAAATGTGCAAAGGTTCAAAGCATTTATCTGCTTTTTAATGTACTGAGTTACTTCGTTCGTAGTATATGTTGTTTCATGAACAGAGCGGATTGGTCTGCAATATCTGGTGAAGGTGGTGGGATTTTTGCCTATGGTTCTCTCCTTTTTGTTAACACTAGGAACTACTGTTCGGGATTCGCGTATTCTGCTCTATTACTCAGTCATAATGATGCATAGATTATTACTATTTTTATTATTTCATTAGTTCCGCGTGGTCAGTTACAAGATTTCCCCCTGTGAACGCTTCCGGGCGATACTTATTAGTCAGCGATGGACGAAAAATGTTAATAAAAGAGTGCGTGCCATTGTGACAATTGAATTAAAACTTTCACGTACTTTCGCTTAAAAAAGGAAAAAAAGTAATAGAATCGTTCCCAAGAGCGGAAAAATACGTATATTTGCCAGGCTGCTAGTGGTCCATATCCTGAACATAAAGCCCAGAAGGAGTATTGAGCTGTTTTAATCAGAAGCTAATCGTGCAACTGCCAAGGTAAGGATTTCTTGTAATCTGTCGTTAGCTTTCAAATTGAGAATCAAAAATACAACAGTCCACTACTTCATACTCAGGCATAAAGTTGGTCCTTCTACAGCGTATTTGAAGGTTTCTGACCTGATTTTGTTGATCCATAATAATCTATGCATGATTAGCGACTCCTTGAATAGTCATATCTACTTAAATAGTACGCCAGTCTCAACGCATTCTCTTTCTCTCTCTCAATTCAAAGTTGATAACATATTCATCGATATATCTGACATTTCGCTTCTCTAAAACATTTGCCAAAAACTCAATCATAAGCAAACCCTCTCATTATTTCTCTGCTCCTCACTGATATTATTTGTTGATTGAGTCATTTTGGCTCATTGTTTACCTTGCATTAAGAGTCATTTGCATTTCGTTTGGATCAATTGCTTTGATTCAGTTCGAGTTCCTTTGCTTAGGTACATTGAACAATGGCGTCGCACGCGAAAAAATTGAAGCAACTGACTGCTCAAAGATCTACTGAGATCATAAAATTAAATGAGATAAAGAAGGTAGCTGAGTTATGTATGAGCGATAGGTCTTATCATAACAATTTCAAGTGTAGAGCCAAAGTGCTAGAATTCGTTTATGAAACATTCAATAAACATCACTCCTCGATAGTTTCTCTAGTATCAGCACAGGAAGGTGGTGATCTAGATTCCCAAAATGAAATTTTTTTCCGAATTCGAAAACAATTTCTTTCATTGCCAAGCATTATATATGCAGCTCTTCGATGACATTCATCACTCAACTTTAGATACCGTCGACATGTCAGCGTCTAGTTCACGTCAACAAAATGTGAAACTTCCAAAAATTGAACTTTCAAAATTTTACGGTGATCTCAAATAATGACAAACTTTCAAGGATATGTTTGATTCTCTTATTCATCATAACGATGCACTTTTCAACGTAGAAAAATTCAATTATTTGATGACTTCATCACGCAACGCTCCGTTAACCCTAGTGAAATGTACTCCACTCACAGCTCAGAACTACACAGTTGCCTACAATGCATTGAATGAAC
Organism: Chrysolina americana; assembly: GCA_958502065.1. Classification (NCBI taxonomy): domain Eukaryota; kingdom Metazoa; phylum Arthropoda; class Insecta; order Coleoptera; family Chrysomelidae; genus Chrysolina; species Chrysolina americana. Next base: position 58,231,906 of record OY293412.1, read on the forward strand.
GTTATGATAATAAACGTTTAATTGCTACATCTCATTGGCACGCGATTGAGCAAACTAAAAGGCTCATTAGTAGTGACAACGCTCATAATCTACGTAGTCTCTTAGACATATTTTCCGAAAATGTTTCGGTATTAGAAAACCTTGGGTTTCCAGTCAAAAAATGGGACTTTGTCCTTTTCAATATGTCATTCGATCGTTTGGATAACAACACTGCCACTCGGTTTGAACTCGAATATGGTTCAGAAAAATTTTATGAAACTCTCAAGAATTTTCTCAATAAGCAATGCTCAGCTCTAGACTCTGTTAAAAATTCTAGCCCAAGCTCTTCTAAGAAAAACGAATTTGCTAAAACAAAAGGAAACTTATCACTCTCTCACTCTGCTAAACCCAAATAGGCTCATCTTTTGTAGTTGGGTCTCATAACAAGAACTCTTGTCAACTGTGTAGGGATGATCATAATACATAATTGTCCTGTTTTTCTGTCGAAATCTTCTAATGAGAGATTTTCATTGACTAAAAGTAATAAATGGTGTACCAACTGCATTGGGTCCAGGCACACCTCGACACAGGTAGGCATCACAATCTCCTTTACATGGACAGGACATCTGATCAAATCAAGAACACAACTCTCCCAAACATATCTTCCTCTAATATGCCGTCTGTGAGCACATTTGTCCCGCAAAAAGATAGTAATGGTCACAGTCAAATTCAGTCTTCAACTAATTTGTACACTCATTCTAATAGCACGGTTCTCTTGTCAACGGCAATTGTACAGGTACAACATAGATATGGTAATTTTCAAAAGGTAAGAGCTATATTGGATAGTGTCAGTCAATCTCATTTTATTTCAAGCAAATCAAATATGCAAACAAATTGAATTTAACACAAACGTGTACTGTAGTTGAAATTTCTGGAATAGGTAGGACCGACTCTCATTCCACAAAAATGGTTTCTTGCATAATCAAACCTTGCAAAAAAGAAGAGCCACGCTTCTCGTTAGATGTTATTGTCTTGCCTAAAATTCCGCACGTGAATACTTTCGTCACAACTACTGATTTCTCACTGGAAAGCATGGTAAAAAAGTTTTGGGAACTGGACAAGGTTCCTTCAACTCTTAGTCGTTCTCCCGAAGATATTTTCGCAGAGAATCATTTTCAAAAAACAGTCTCACGAACTTCTTCTGGTCGTTATAAGGTATGTCTTCCATTCCGCGGTACAGAACCCATCTTCGTTGGATCTCGTGATATAGCTTTGCGCAGATTCATTTCTTTGGAAAAACTTCTATTCAGAAATCAGTCTTTGCGCGAACAATATTGCGATTTTATGAGAGACTATTTGAACTCGGGACATATGAAACTTGTTTCCAAACAATCTCTTCACTCTCCAGCATATTACATTCCGCATTTATGTGTTGTCCGTCCTGACAGCTGCACCACTAAGTTGAGAGTCGTAGTCGATGCCTCAGCTAAAGATCACATGAACACATCTCTCAATGACACTTTGCTTCCGGGTCCAAAACTTCAAATAGATCTTGTTTCAATTTTGTTGAGATTTCGACTCCACCCTGTAGTTTTGACAACTGATGTGAAACAAATATTCAGACAAATTTGTTTGTCCGAAAAGCATTTCGACTTCCAAAGAATATTATGGAGATTCTCAGAGTTCGAACCGATAGCCGACTATGTTCTCACCACGGTTAGTTTTGGTTGTGTATGTTCTTCCCCATTTCTTGCCATACGCACTTTTCTCCAGTTGGCTGAAGATCACAAATCGCAGTTTCCTAAAGCTTCTCAATTGATTAGTAGAGATATCTACATGGACGATATTGTTACAGGATGTAACTCGATTTCTGAAGCTCTTTCTTTACAGAAGGAATTGGTAGATCTCATGACTTCTGGAAGTTTCGAGCTTCGTAAATGGGCCAGCAACTGCCCCTCTATATTATCCCACCTGTCCTCAGATTGCCTTCAATGTGATCCTTTATCTTTTGATAACGATAGCTTATCAACTGTAAAAATCCTTGGGCTTCAGTGGAATCCAACCCATGATTTCTTCTCCTTCCATGTAAGAACTATAAATACGTCTTTACGTTATATTTGAAAATCCTCATTCAGCGCCTATGGAGTATAGGCATTGATTGGGACCAGGGACCTCCGAAGATCATTCTGAGCATCTGGTGTCAGATAAGGGAAGATTTTAATTCCCTTTCGGACATTCATATACCAAGATTAGTCGCATCTTCTCAACAATCCCTAGAAATCCATGGCTTCTGTGATGCTTCTGAGAGGAGCTATGCTGGATTTGTCTGTATAAGAACATTCAGTGATCAGGGAGAAATTTTGTCCTATCTGTTCTGCTCAAAGTCTAGAGTATCGCCTTTAAAAAAGATATCAGTTCCCCGTCTTGAACTTTGCGGTGCTCTTTTATTAGCGAATTTATTAGAATTCGTTCAAAATAGTTTAAAAGATGTTTTTCACATCTCCCAAATGTTTGCTTGGACAGACTCTACCATAGTCTTGACTTAGTTGAATAACTCTCCCCACAAGTGGGCAACTTTTGTCTCTAATCGAGTGACTCAAATTCAGGACTAAATTCCCTCATCTCTCTGGAGGCATGTTCCAGGAGATGAAAACCCTGCAGACCCTGCGTCGAGAGGTCAAACTCCCTCAGGGTTGCTGAAGAACGATCTATGGTGGGCGGGGCCTACGTGGTTGAGGCTTCCTGATTCTGAATGGCCTAGCCAACCGTTTTTGAATCTCGACACAGGTCACAAGTTGATTGTTAGCAGTCAACAAAGACAGACGTGTTTTGAAGGGGCGTGTCTAACCGTTCTTTCGCTGAAAGTAAGATTCACACGATATTGTATTGTTTTTGGCCAACGTGGCGAGCAATAGTTTTGAAAATTCGCGTTGATAAAAGGGGGCGTGGCCTCAAGCTTTCTGGATTCCCAACTCGGAATTGGGGATCGTTTAAGTGTGTTGAGTGTTTTTATATGGTGAGTAGGCCTTTGTATTGTATTTGCGTTCGAAAGGTTATTATTTACAAAGCTGTGTCATGTCTGAAATCGGACAAATGCTCGAAAATGCGTCGAAAGCGGACTTGCTTCTCATCTTGAAGCACATTATGGTGAGATTCGGTGTGGGGCCGGAAGACATGGCGAAAATCGTTAACGATGATGATGACGTTTCGTCTTTTAACCCTCCTAGCGAGGAATTCCCATGTCTTCCGTCCCCTAGGGCCGGGGGTGCCGGGCCTGTCAGCAGACCCAAACGCGTTTGTTTACGCAGAGGGTCGGGTGCCAGGTCGGTCACCTCCGACACTACTGTGAGCAGTGCCGGATCTCACAGTACGGTGGGAAAATCAACGAATCAACAATCAACGAACGATGAAGCTCAATCGTCAACTGAAAATTCTACTGACAACAGTAGCAACGATAACGAGACAGATATGCAGGTGGACGGTGCCGTAGGCACCGTCGGGCAGGACATCGCCCCCACCCCTGCAAACATCCAGCAGGAAAACCAAGTACCTGCTGTCGTGAAAAATAAGGGCAAGGCCAAGAAAAGGCCCGCTGCCACTGCCAATGAAGACGAAGACGCCCGAACGGTAATCGGTGCGGCAGAGGCTGGACCTAGTTCGGAAAGCGTCAGGAGGAGCGCTTCTCCTAAACCTGCCCCAAAACGAGCTGTCCCACCTATTACAATCCGGAAGAAGGATTGCTGGGTGGAAATCAATAAGAAATGTCAACAGAAGAAAATTACCTTCACCAAGGCGGTGAACGTGCAGGATGGGATTAGGGTGCAACCGGCCACCCTTCAAGACTACCGAGAATTATCGCACGTGCTGATAAGTGGTAAAGTGCCACATCACACTTACTCTTTCGCTGAAGACAAACCCCTTAGGGTCATCCTTAGGGGAGTACCGGAGTTTGTCTCCAGCAAAGACATCGAAGAAGATTTGTTGGGGAGGGGCTTCAATCCCGAGACCGTTGCGCGCTTATACAATCGCAACAAAAAACCGATGCCTCTGGTTTTGGTGCTCGTTCCGAAATCGGATCGTGAAATCTACCAGATTACTGACATCTTATCCGTGAAGATTTCGGCCGAGCCTCAAAAACCAAGAGGAGCCGTCGGGCAGTGTCATAAGTGCCAACGTTTCGGTCACGCGCAGAGGAATTGTATGGCGATTCCTGTGTGCGTGAAGTGCGCTGGAAAGCATTTGTCTTCTGAATGCCAGAAACCGCGCGCTGAGAAGGCCAAGTGCGCGAACTGTGGGGGACCCCACACGGCCAGCTACAGGGGATGTCCTAACTTCCCTAAGCCCAGAAGCGGCAACGCCGCCAAGGGAACGGGGAGGGGGGCACCCTCTGCGGCCGGAAAGGCCACCAAGGCTGGCTCTCGCCCAGCTGTGATTGCTGCAGGTTCCGGCACTGTCCGTGCTGGAGTCTCCTATTCGGGCGCCACGAAAACCGGCCCCTCCCAGACAAAAACGAGTGGACCGGACGACTTTTTCGCCGCCCTCGAAAAGATGAAACAACTCTTCGTGCAGTTCCCGGCCTTACAGACCATGTTTGTGCCAAACCAAGCCGTGCTTTCGAGGACTAATTAATGGCTGTGCACCATATTAGGCCCAGCTCCTTGAAGATCGTCTTTTGGAACTGCAATGGTCTCAAAGACAAGAAATGGGATCTTGAAGATTTCATGGTGCGACATAACGTCGACCTCGTGCTCCTTCAAGAGACTCATCTTGACAATGGGGTCATTGCGGTGCCAAACTATCGAGTTTTCCGTGAGGACCGTATTGGGCGACGTGGAGGGGGCGTGGCTGTTCTAGTCAAACGCTCTCTTCGGGTCGTACAATGCGGCATTAATGGTAACCGAAACCACGGCACGGAAGTGGTCGGTGTTGAGGTTGAGACGAGTAGGGGCACCCTTAGGGTGATCTCTGCTTATAACCCGCCGAACAATCCAATACAGGATGATACGCTGGATTCTCTGCTGATGAAATCCAACACTCCGACGATCGTTGCAGGCGATTTTAACGCGAAGCACACGTCATGGAGCCGGGTGTCAAACCGCAATGGGATGGCGCTCTGGGCACACATGGACAGGCATGACTATCATGTGGTTAGTCCTGGTGAGCCCACACACTACGGTCGCTTCAGGCCGGATGTACTTGACATTGCGTTGGTCAGGAATGTCCCCTGGACTTGGGAGGTCTACCCCCTTTCTGAGTTAAGTTCGGATCATAATCCAGTCGTACTATGGCTGGGCGATGATCCTATTCCCCAGGGAAATTGGCTGCGGAGGTCGACGAACTGGGAAGCGTTCACGGCGAATCTCGCGGAGGCACACGTCGTGCCTGAGGTACTCCGAACTCCTGCCGAGTTGGACGTTGCAGCAACACGTTTCGAGCACGTTATGAATGACGCTTTTGAGGCCGCCACAACCAGTGAGCGGAGCCCTCTGAAGTCCTACAATGAGTTCCCAACGAGGATTAAACTCCTCATTCGGGAACGTAACCGCTTGCGTAGGACCTTTCAGAGGACTCTGTTCCCCGGGGACCGGGTAAGAGCCAGCCGTAAGGCTACTGAAGTTAAACTCGCGATCCTGGATTACAGGAATGAAAGGTGGAACGACACGCTCTCTAGCCTTGAGCCGGGAGATAAGGAGCTCTGGCGCCTTATCAAGCGGCAAAAAGGTCGGAGGGCTGAGTTACCACCCATTCATGGCGAGCACGGGATGTGCTATGCATCGGTCGACAAGGCCATGGCCTTCGCTGATACGATGGAACGTCAGTTTGTGCTGAACACCGACGAGGATGATGACGACGATCGGGACACCTTCGTGGAACGGCGGGCTAGACAGGTCCTTCGCGAGGATGACGACGATGAATTGCGTCCAGCTTCTGAGGAGGAACTTAAGGCGCAGATCAGAGGGCTTCCCAAGCGGAAGGCTCCGGGGGTGGACTCCATTACCAATGTAATGTTGAAGAAACTCCCGGATAATCAGATCATTTCGATCAGGAATCTGATTAATAACTCTCTGCGCCTCAGGTACTTCCCCAGCAGGTGGAAACATGCCATTGTCGTGATGATTCCGAAGGTCGGTCAAAACCCAATGTTCCCGCAGAACCATCGTCCCATCAGCCTCTTGAGCTCGGTGGCGAAACTGGCGGAACGCGTCGTATTGGAGAGGGTCAATGACGAAGTTATTGACAGAAACATCCTTCCCGACGAGCAATTTGGCTTTAGGCCCCAACACTCGACAGAGCTCCAGGCCCTGAGGATGGTCGAAGAGACCATCAGTGAGCTCAACAGGAGACACTTTGTCTTCCTGTTGCTGCTTGATGTTGCGAAGGCCTTCGACCGTGTCTGGCACGAAGGTCTTCTATACAAGATGAGTCTCTTGGGCTTTCCTCGAGGCCTGATTAGATGGATAGGCTCATACCTGAAAGGAAGGACGTTTCAAGTCAAAGCCGAAAATGAGCTCTCGGACACGAGAGCCATTGAGGCAGGAGTGCCCCAGGGCGCCGTGCTTTCTCCGGTGCTGTATTCGATATATACCAGTGATATACCGAGGACTGCACACGTGAAGGTTTCCCTGTACGCCGACGACACCGCGTTGCTCGCCAGTTCGGCGAATCCGGAGCAAGGGATCGTCTATCTGCAAGCCGCAGTGGACGGTCTTGAGCAATGGTTCCTGGACTGGAAAATACGAGTCAACCCTGCGAAGACGCAGCTAATCTCCTTGGGGAGGAGACGAACCTACCCAGAAAGGAGGGTGACAATCTCGGGAAGGGAGATTGACTGGCTACCGCGGGTCAAGTACCTTGGCCTGACGTTTGACCGTGGACTCACCTGGAAGCCACACATCGACGAATTGAGGGCAAAATTGCACTCTAGATTGTGTTCACTATACCCGCTCCTTAACAGGAGGAGTAAACTCAATTTAAAGAACAAATTGCTTCTTTATAATTCTATGGTCAAGCCTGTAATGATGTATGCCTCAGCCGCCTGGGGTCAAGCCGCCCACACCCATATACAAACTCTGGAACGGGTCCAGAGCAAGTACCTGCGGATGATAGTCGATGCTCCGTGGTTTGTGCGTAACGTGCGAATCCGCGACGATCTGGGGCTGCCTTCCATTCAGCAGTCTATCCGTGAGCGTAATCAGCGTGTATTGGATTGTGCGGAAGCGCATGAAAATCCGCTTATACGGGTTGCAGTCGATTATACTATCGATGACCCTACCCGTCACAAAAGGCCACGCCTATCTGTGGCCTAATCCGCCACCACTCCGACAGGGAATTGCGTGAAGGGAAACTTTCACCAAAATTCGAGCACCCCCCGTCACCTGGGGGAACACCAACGCGCGAGGGCGGCAGGGAGCTGTTAGCACCCTGGTACTGTCCTGCACCCCATCCCGCCACTTTCGTAGTGGCCACCAGCAGTCCTTCTCACGGATGGTGAGAAAGCTCGTTTGAAGGGCAAGGGAACTAGGTTCCAGCCCAAATGAAAACCACGAAGATCATGATGATGAATCTCGACACGGAAGAATAAAAAAGAAAAATTATTATGATTTCTGCTATCGTCATAGATTCTATCAATTATATTCTTGACCGTTTCTCCTCTCATTTGCATTTTCGTGTGTATGGCTACTAAAGCCATTCATATCGAGCTCGTTTCTGAAATGACAGAAGCATTCTTAGCTGCATTATGTAGATTCATATCACGTCGTGGACGTTGCAGTCACATATATAGTGATTGTGGTAGTAATTTCGTTGGAGCATCTAAATATCTGTCCACCATAATGGAATCAGCAACTGCTGAAGAGCAAATTGCCTGGCCATTTAACCCAGCGCATGCGCCAAATTTTGGCGATCTCTGGGAATCTGGCGTTAAATGCATCAAATCGCATTTATTCCGAACAATTGGAGAGCAGACTCTTATTTTTGAAGAATTTTATACCGTTCTGGTACAGATAGAGGCAGTTCTGAACTCAAGGCCATTGTGTCCCTTGAGCTCTGATCCAAACGACATGGAAGTATTGATACCTGGACATTTCCTAACTATGGAACCTCTTAACGCTTTGCCTGATCCCGATCTAGGTAGAATCAAATTGGGACGCTTGTCCAGATGGTAGTTATTGCAGAGAATACACCAAAGCTTCTGGGATAAATGGTATAGAGATTATTTACATACCCTCAAAGGTCAAAATGTACTCCTATTGTGCCAAATAGTCTTGTTCTCCTCAAGGAGGATTCTTCTCCTCCTCTCAAATGGAACTTTGGTCGAGTGGAAAAGGTACACTTAGGACTAGATGGTATCGCGCGTGTCGTAACTGTTAAAACCCTAAAAGAATCACTGAAACGGACTGTTTCTAAAGTATGTCCTTTGCCCATGCATGACCATTAGTCGATTTCTTTATATTTAATTCTGTAAATTTTATAATTGTTTAATTTTTTAAAGGTCAGTATTCAGTTTTAGCTTAAAATGTTGACCATTTTAGGTGAGCGGTATGTTCGGAATTCGCGTATTCTGCTTTATTACTCAGTCATAATGATGCATAGATTATTACTATTTTTATTATTTCATTAGTTTCGCGTGGTCAGATACAAGATTTCCCCCTGTGAACGCTTCCGGGCGCTACTTTTTAGACAGCGATGGACGTTTCCATGAAGAAAAATGTTAATAAAAAAGTTCGTGTCATTGTGACAATAAAATTAATACTGTCACGTACTTTCGCCTAAAAAAGGAAAAAAAGTAATAGAATCGTTCCCAAGAGAGAAAAAATACTATATATATATTTGCCAGGCTGCTAGTGGTCCATATCCTGAACATCAAGCCCAGAAGGAGTATGGAGCTGTTTCAATCAGAAGCTAATCGTGCAACTGCCAAGGTAAGGATTTCTTGTAATCTGTTGTTAGCTTTCAAATTGAGAATCAAAAATACAACAGTCCACTAATTCATACTCAGACAACTACATAGTTCAATAAATACACAAAAGCACAGTAACTTCTGTTTAAATTTTGATTGCTGATAGCCATCAAACGCAATTTGGATATTAATTGTCGATCTGTTCTATATATCAATTCATAACCTTTCAAAATGTGTTTTTTTAATTGTGTTTCCCTTGTTGCTGTTTCTGTGATTTTTTCCATCAGGTCAGCCACTTCAGAATTTTCAAACAACTTAGTGACTCATATTTGGTTTTCCTGCGTTTTACTTATTTCACTCTAATCACTGGAACGTTGACGTTATCTGCCAACCATGTTGAGGAAACTTCTTCTGTTTGCAACTTGCTGAAATACATTTTTTCTTTAAATTAGTTTTAAAATGAAAAGGACCACGTTCCTTCCTTACAAATTTCGTGTGATTCATGCGTTTACCAGTAGCGTACTGAACAGCCCGCCACAAACTATTCTGAAATGCCAGACTTTGCCATTAACTATCCAGAATCGAAAACAAACGAAGTTCATCAAAATTTGCAGTTTGTTTAGTATATACTTATTGTTATAGAAAAAATAGCAACCTTAAAATTTTTGTCACACTCAATATCTTATCAATATTTTTTCTCAAACAGACATACTTTTAGTTTTTCGTAAATATCTCAGAAACCTCTACATTTCAACATAAGGAATTCTGTGACTTTTAGTTCAAGTATTGATGAGCCTAACTGATGTCAAACACTCATTTGCCAATTTACTTGTTTAAAGAAAGTATGAAGGAAAATATGGCAACATACCAACGTAACTAGGCCATCGGTTTACGAAAATCAAACACTATGATATCAAATCATCACATTGATTAACCGAAATTAATGTACTGAGTTAACACCCTCTCAGAGGGGATGCATTTTAGGGTTGCTAGAAACTTTTTACCTTATAACGAGCAAGGAATGTGTACGAATTTTGTCGGTCTTATTCTGACTCATATATTATTTTTAGCACATTCATTAAGATGCTCCTGAAACATTAACTGAATATATTGTTAGAAGAGATTGATAGAAATCCCCTATAGCTTCGCCGCTGACTGCTGAATTAGAAGAACGTAACTAATTTGCATAACAAATGAGGTAGTTCCTGGAATTTCGATGTTTTTCTGTATTGAGTATTCTTGAAATAATCCCGAAAAGTCTGGCCTCGACAAATTTAGTATATAAGGCGACACGTTTCACTCGGAGGAGGAACTTTTGTGAAGAAGTGATAAGGAAGTTCGGAAGTTTTTGAAGAAGGTAATAAGTGTGGATATTTAGCTAGTTGAAGAGATCTAAGTGTTTTATTTGTCGAAGTAGTTGTATGTTTATAGCGAAGGTAATAAAAACAGTTTTGTAGTATGCTCGGCGTATTATTTAGTAATATTTTAACAATATGATTGTTTTCCAGTCAAGCTGATTTGATCACAAATTTTACCAATTTGGAGTTTACCGTTCACTTGACGGCAATCTGGTTTAAATCAGCAGTAATGATTTGTTATATTCATTTGATGACTCTGATGTTACCTCTCATTTTCACAAAATTTTATTTAGCCTGTCTGGGAATCACAGGGGCAATATTTACGTGCCCTACTGCAGCCTTAGAGGCAATGCTAAACCTTCCGCCATTGCACCTTTGTATAATGAAAGAAGCAACCTTCAAACAAAGCCAGACAAAAAACTTAAAAGCAGGAGATCTGATCGGATACTAGAAGCTATGTCTAAACCGACAGATTTCATGCCAGTTAGGTACGACTTCGATATGCAGTTTGAAGTGGTCATAAACAGCCACCAAACTTTCACAGAGAACGGACCTCAACTGGGAAGGGATGCATCAGTGTGGTACACAGATGGATATAACAGGGACGAAAGGGTCGGAGTAGGCATTACAGGACCAAATTTCAGGGTCACAAAACCCCTTAGTATCACCCCAACCATCTTCCAAGCAGAAGTACATGCTATAGAATTATGTATCCAGGAATGCCCTGAAAGAGGAACTCGAAAGGCAGAAATCTATATACTGTCAGATAGCCAAGCAGCACTAAAAGCTCTGAGGTATTACACCTGTGAGTCTAAGTTGACTTGGGACTGTAAACAATCCCTAAGACCACTGGCAGTAAACAATCAGGTCATCCTGATTATTTACACAGCAGATTGCCTTGCCAAAGAAGGGGCAAACACACAATTTCCCGACCCAGAACCCTTCTGTGGATTTTCCAGAGCCCACTCAAAACTGATGAAATGAAATCTCACTTGAATAAAGTGCCAGGACAAATACAAGCGAAAAGAAAAGAGATAAGAAGTCAATTGAAACGTTCATTGCAGCGTATTGGGAGCATGTAAAAACGATAGTATTTCCAACGCCGAACGGAGATTCTTCGTTGTCGATATAGTCTGGTCAGTACGGCAACGGTGCATTTGAAAATCAACTGTCAAATATGACAGAGCAACAATAAAACATCTCTGTTTGTTTTCGTCTTTGGCTTATTGGAGTGTTTTTTCGTGAATAAAGGGCAAATTTTGGGTTAATTTTTGTAAAACTGCATTTGACTAATTTTTCTAATTTATTTGAAACACTACTTGAAACTAAAACATCTACTTCACAATTTTATTTCTACGGTGTCAGTCTCTATCCGCTAACTCTGGAACTAGATTTGTTACTCTCTGTGGCTGTCTCTGACTATGACTATCCCGCCATCTAATACCCAGTGGCTTATATACAAGTATTTACAGTTCTCGGCCATTCGAGCCTTTCGGGCGAGTTCTAAGATGTCCCCAAAACCTTCGTTAGAAGGTTCGCGATTCTTCCACGTGATTTATTTCTTTGTCAGCGGAGAAATTGTTTACATTTCGAATTAACGATGATCAGGGCCGGACTCAAGCCCAGTCTCGAAATCGTAACATTTCCCCCTTCTTAAAGACGTTTCGTCTCGAAATGTCATTTTTGGAGTGTCGAGATTCTGCATGATTCTCCATATCTGCACCTGGACGTTCTTCGAAATGGGTCGAGGAAGATGGTTGCAGCACACTAGAATCTTGACGCCGCTAGATCTGAATATTGTCTCCAACATGCTCCTTATAACTCTCCAGTCCAGCCCATCAAGCCCACAGACCAATTTTGGGATTGCCAGGTCCACAATATTCTGGTCCAGCATCGTGTCTCTTAATCTCGTAAGGCTCTTCCATCTTCATCAGACGGCTTATCTCAGGAACGCTTCTTGGTAACCAGATAGTGAATGTTTCTCTGGCCCTTCCTCAGCTGTAATACCCCTCCAACTTCCGGGTTCTGTTCCCGCATTTCCTGGAGTCGACCGAACTTCTTGGAGAAAACTACTGCAATGCCTCTGGACATTTGGAGATCTTCTGCCACACAGTGAGCTAACGCGTTGTTGGCAGGCACCTTGAAAAGGTCTCGTGGCTCTTCTCGGGTTACTCCATGTTGAACTCTCTGTCCGTTTGAGTACAGGGACAGGAACCTCTGAAACGTCATTTCGTCCCTCCGGTGATCTGACGGTGCGGACTTGGTCGTGGTTTCCGGCGTAAGGGGACAACCTATTGAAGTGGAATACCATAGGTTTTCCTCGTGGTGGCTTATACATGCGGCAGACGAGATTGTTCATTCTTTTCATGATCTTATATGGACCTTCCCAAGAGTACCGAAGCTTCTGTGATAATCCACGTCGACGTTTAGGGTTGTATAGCCAGACAAGGTCACCTATTTGATATCCACCAGCATCGGCCTTGATGTCGTAGGTCTCCTTCATTCTGTCGCTGGCACTCTGGATGTTCAAACGGACCCGTTCATGGATGTCGTCCATTCGCTGTCGTAGTTCACTGTCGTAGTCATCTCCCGCAGTGTCTTGCCCTGGTGGCATCCCAAACTTCAGGTAACATGGAAGTCGCAGCACTCGGCCCATAATAACACTAGCAGGGGATTGGCCGGTTGACTCGTGAACTGCGGAACAATAGGCCATCAGAAACAAATGGATATACTGGTCCCAATCTTTCTGGTGGTCAGAGACTACCTTGGACAGGTGGCGGTTTATCGTCTCATTCAACCGTTCGACTATTCCATCGGCTGGGGGAACAGTTGGACATTTGGCCCAGTAGAACCGTTGCCTAACTTTCTGGAGGGTCTTCGTCACTCCCAGATGTCCTCCGGTGACACCATCATGGATTTCTCGGAGCACTTCCTGTCGTCTGCTCCTGGGAACTACTACCTGACGTCTTTCTTTCCCGCCATCCTCCGACTCCAACACACGCTTCAAGACTCCATTGTCTAAGGAGAGAAAGTTCCATTGGGCCCAGTAAGTTTCAACGACTGGAGAACAACTGGCTATTTCCTGCCACGACGGTCTTCGATCACTCTTCTTTCAGCCGATGACCAAACCAAGATCTGGATCTTTCTCTTGGTCTTTTTGGATCCAGTTGTCCTCCCAGTTTTCATCCACCGCCGTAGTTCTACATAGCGTCGACTCTTTCTCCTCTGTTCGTCGGCAGTGCGAACAGTCTTCTGGGCATGGTCTTCGCGATAGAGCATCCGCATTCTTATGTCTGGTCCCCGCTCGTTGTTCGATCTCAAAGTCGAATTCTTGGAGCCTCTCGATCCAATGTGCCACTTGACCCTCGGGATTCTCGAATTGTAGGAGCCATTTGAGAGCTGCAAGATCAGTAGTTCTCAGTAGGAATCTTCTCCCATACACGTACTTGCAGAAGTGTTCAACTCCCTTGACAACAGTCAACAACTCCCGCCTGGTGACACAGTAATTCCGCTCCGGTTTACTGAGGGTCTTGCTCAAGTAACCGATGACCTTCTCTTGTCCTTCTTGGATCTGAGACAGGACAGCTCCAAGTCCCACGTTACTGGCGTCCGTGTCCAAAATGAATTTTCCATCCGGGAGGGGGTAGTTCAGGATTGGTGCGTTGATCAAAGCTCCTTTCAACTTCCTGAACGAATCTTGGCATTCATCTGACCATTGGAACTTTGTTTTTCCTTCCGTGAACCTGGTCAGTGGTTTTGCGATGTTAGCAAATCCCAACATATATCGGCGATAGTAAGTGCACAAGCCAAGAAAACTTCGAAGCTGGTGAATGTCTTTCGGAACGGGCCATGCCTTAACGCTTTGATTTTCTGCTGATGTACTGCCAATCTTTTCCCAGAGACAACGTAGCCGAGATAGCGTACTTCTTTCTGGAACAGATGACATTTCTTGGGGCTCAATTTCAGTCTAGATCTTCTCAGTCGCTGGAATACCTCCACCAAGTTTTTCACATGGTCCTCGAACGATCTACTAACCATAATAATGTCGTCGAGATACACCAGACAGGACTTTCATGATAGTCCTTTCAAAACCGTCTCCATCAATATTTCGAAAGTGGCTGGAGCATTGCTGAGGCCGAATGGCCTAACTGTGAACTGCCACAATCCTGAGCCGATGGCGAAAGCTGTCTTTTCTCAATCCTCCTGAGCCATTTCTACCTGCCAGTATCCACTCTTCAGGTCTAGGGTCGAGAAAATCGTATATCCAACCAGCGTGTCTAGCGTGTCTTCGATTCTTGGTAGAAGGTAAATGTCCTTCTTCGTCACGTTGTTGAGTTGACGATAATCGACGAAAACCGGGTTGAACCATCTTTCTTCTTTACCAGTACTACTGGAGAGGACCAAGAACTATCAGATGATTCAATAACACCTTCTTTTTCCATATCAATGACTCCCAGTGTCCAACCACCTTTGTTCTAGCGCCTCTGTCTACTCCGGTATCGAATATGTCCTGATATTTTCTGACTAGTTCCCTCAGTTTGGGCTTTTGTGCTGGCCCCATTTCCTTGGACAGCTTCTCTAATTCTGCTGGCTTGTTACTGGCTTGGCTAACAGTGCCGCGTACACTCCTAATCACAGAGGAAATTGACGAGCAGTGCCCCAAAATCATTCCCTTCTTCAAGGTCACCGAGTAATAATTGACATTCATTACCCTCACTTGCACAAATTTATCAGCACGCAACAAAGTCTTCCCTAGTGCGATTCCTCGTCCAATTTTCTCATCATGGAGCTTGGACTTGAACATCACTACGTTTCCATTGCTCGCACCCCTATCCAGCCCCCTATCAGCCCTCTCCGGTACGCTCACATCTCCAGCCAGCAAAACACGAATCATTTCTTCACTTCTTCCGTGAAGCACCAACTCTTCTCCATTCTTTCGTAGGACACCGTCTCTGAAATTCAACTCGAACCCTCTGGATTTCATGATGTCCATCCCTATGATTGCATCATCCTCGATATCTGTAACTAGAGCCCAGTGTTCCAGTTTAGTGCTGCCCAAAGTCAATTCAATCGGAAGTACACCATAAACAGTTGCCGGCTCTCCTGTTGCTGTGCGTAGCTTCCAATTCGATGATTCAATTCTTGCCGGTGTTTTGGCAAAAGTAGGCCCAAGGATTGTTCTAGTCGCACCCATATCAAGGAGCATGGTGCGAGGCTCGTTGTTGATGAGACCGTCTACGAAGACCCCTTTGTCTTGTCTTTGAAGTACAGCGACATATGCATTGTTAACTGGAGCTTGCTGGATACAGGCTGACGGTTGCTCCTTCTTGACCTTCATCGCTTGATGTCGATTTTTTCAATGTTGGACATTTGCTACGCACGTGCCCAAGTTTTCTGCAATTTCATCACTTTTCTCACGACAGCCTCGATATTAGTGGGCTCCTGTGGATCTTCCTCAGCCATTCGGATGATGTTCTGGCTTTTGCAGTATTGCTTCGCATCCTCGAATTCCAAAGCGCGTGCCAATGCATCTACGAGATGTGCGGGGCGTGCTAGGCGTGCTAGGCTTGCCTCGTTTCTTTGTCACGAAGCTCATCCAAAAATGCATGAACTGCTTGTCGCTCCATTACATTTTCCGGTGTAGCTGGGTACGCAAGACGAACCAAGCGTGCAATATCGCCTTCAAATTCTTGCAAGGACTCGCTTGATTTCTGGCATCGATTCTTCAGCAGTGAGTGATATACGTGTTCAAGGTGGGCTTGGCCATAGCGAAGTTCAAAGTGTTTTACCAGCTGCTCATAGTCTTCCTGTTGTTGGGCGGTGAGAGTGTGTAAAATATTTGTTGCTTCGCCACGCAATGCCAGTGTCAATACTATAGCCTTATCCCCAGCATTCCATCCGTTCGCTTTGGCAGCAGCTTCAAATTGTCGGCGGTAGTTTGCCCATGGTGCTTTTCCGTCGAACTGAGGAGGTTTCAATGAGAGCTTTCCTGGTTCCGTACTGACCATGACATCTTTTATGTCTTTTTGATCTTCCTCCAAGTTAGTACTCAGATCCGGCATTGAATTTCTGTTGGAAATTTCAGGAGTGTGCACAGAATCCATTCGGTTTTCCAATTGACTGAATTTTTCCTTGATTTTTTTCATTTCTTCCTCCATATCATCTTTGATCTTCTCCATCCCTGCTTCAACAGTTCCCATTCTTCCTTTCAACTGATTCACCACGCCGCAAACTTCTTTCAAACTTTTCGAATTTTCTAGGAGCTCCTCCCTGAGACCATTCGAATTTTCCAGAAGCTCTTTTCTCAAATTCCCCGAATTTTTTCAGAAGCTTCACTTCTAGATTTTTCAAATTTTCGTGAATTTTTTCTTCCAGGCTCTTCACATTTCCTTGAAGTTCTTCTTTTAGACTATTCGAATTTTCCAGAAATTTATCTTCCATATTTTTTAAGCTGACCGAGTTTTTTAGAAGCTTTTCCTCCAGACTCTTTGAATTTTGTAGAAATTTATCTTCCAGACTCACCGAATTTTGTTGAAGTTCCTCCTTCAAACTCACAGAATTTTGTTGAAGTTTCTCCTTCAAACTATTCGAATTTTCCAGAAATTTATCTTCCAAGGATTTTGTGGTCTCGTCGAGTTTATTCATTATGGAACTCAAATCAATTCCAGAAACTTCGAATAAGAACGTTTCGGGGTCTTCTCCTTCTTCAATCAGTCCATCTGCAAGTCTTTTCTGGAGTACGACCTTTTTTCTAGTTGTTTCTAACTCCCGCTCCTCTAACTCTAACATTTTGTCTTTAATTGTTTTTAACCAAAATATCAGTCTATTATTTATTTCACACAAAAAGTTTTCAGTTTATTATCCCGCGACGCGAAAACTTGTCCACTTTGCGAACACTCAAATGTCCAACGGGTCACTAACTGTCTATTAGGCGCGATAAATGTCTATCAGTTTTTCAACGCGACGAACACTTATTTATTTCAAACAACTGACTTCTGACAACAAATGTAGTAAAACTGCATTCAACAAATTTTTCTAATTTATTTAATACACTACTCAAAACAATTATTCACTAAAACATTTACTTCACTATTTTATTTCTGCGGTGTCAGTCTCTATCCGCTAACTCTGGAACTATATTTGTTAATCTCTGTGGCTGTCTCTGACTGTGACTATCCCGCCATCTAATACCCAGTTGCTTATATACTAGTATTTACAGTTCTCGGCCATTCAAGCCTTTCGGGCGAGATCTAAGATGTCCCCAGAACCTTCGTTAGAAGGTTCGCGATTCTTCCACGTGATTTATTTGTTTGTCAGCGGAGAACTTGTTTACATTTCGAGTTAACGATGATCAGGGCCGGACTCAAGCCCAGTCTCATGTCATTTCATAGGTAAGCTACCAGTGTCGTAACTATAGAGCATCGACTGTTCTCAAAATCATGTGGAGATTATTCCATCATATTATCAGGTTTCCATTCCATATTGGGTTTCCATTATTTCTGTCTTATTGAACCTCAATATTTCTGTTAACAACGCACGACACTGCCGTTGGGGGAAGTTGTTCCTTACACACAAATTTTAATGCGTGTGCGGCGAGTTATACTTATCTAGGTTGTGTTATTTGATCGAAGTATGCAGTAAATCAGAAAAAACAATGAATTATTACGATACCTCAGTTCGAAATGAAAATACCGAATCTTTAAAGCATCTATTGATGGAAGATTCCTACATGTGCTATCTTGATTTGAGTGATGCATATTTTTTGGTGCTTACTGAAAGTAGACTCATGAAATTCCTAAGATATTTTTTGACGGAAGCTTTTTTGAGTTTGCTTTCCTTCCCTTTGGTTTCAAATGTGTTTACCACAGTATTGAAACTGGTTTTACAAGAATCACTTATTGAGACGACTTCTTGATTCTTGGAGATTACGCATTCTTCAAATGTACAGAACTCAATAAATTGTTGATTTCTCTGGGACTCAAATTCAACAGTGTTTCACAGCGTATCTGAAATTTTTCAACAATGATTCGACTTGTTGAAAAAAAATCGTCACAAAAGTCTCTTTCTTACATGTTTTACTTCTCATTTGAAAAAGTGTTAATAAAAGTAATGGCAGCTGAGGCCGAAAAAAAATCGGCCTTCACACATTAGAGGGCCCAACGTTAATTCCACTTTTTTCAAAATTGACATCGGTACCGCTGGGTTTTCATTCTATGCCTAATCTGATGCTTTCTCCTTTCAAGGAAAGTCATACGTTGTGGAGGAAGTCTACCCTGGATATAGGACATATTACCCATTTTCATTGCCTCTCTAAGTGCAAGCACCGAACGAATCCTCAATAAAAGTATGCTTATTTTCTGTAACCGACGTTTTACTGAATTCTCAGGATTTGAGTTCGATAGGGAAGCTAGTTACTCATCATTCCATCACTTTCGGGTACTTTCCCTTTCCAGCATTATTACTATGCATGTACGTCAAAAGAGAGTATATTATGATCATCAGAAAGTCAGGTTCTTATTAGCCTCAGCCGAGGTATAATAATATTTCCAAACTTTTTTAAAAAACCGGAGTTATGTGTGACTGAAATCATCTATTGGCAACTACTTAATGGCATTCTTTTTCAGAATACTGTTTAATGTAGCTTCCTTTCGAAAGCTTTGGATTTGGATCAAGAAGATTTCATTCGGCGAAGAGGGATACGGTATCAGTACCTATAGAGATCATTCGACAAGCTGTTGGTTAGTCCGAGAAGTCGAATGTTTTTGTTAAAGTTTATTAGAAAATCGTTCAGAGAATATTTCATACGCTTTTGGTGAATGTAATGCTGTTTATTACTAAGTTATTTGTTGTATTTGTACAAGACTATATGTTATTGAAGAAGACCCTATGCATTAGCTAATCTCCTTTATGCAGCTGTAACAGTACCAGTCTCTGCAGCCTATATATGAGTTCTTTACTGATTTGGTTCGAATTTGATAACATTGCTTGGGTCACCACGTCAATGTGGAACAGCAGACCAAGTTCATCGGCTGCACTTGCTGCAGTCTTGAACAGAAATTCTCCGATCTCTGCTTTGTCATAGCCAGATGTTATGGAAACACTTCTTACTCAAAAGTCCACAGCCTTCCTGTTGATGTGAGCTGTATCATCATGTGAATTTTTATGTCAAGCTGTCACAACTATTATATTCGATATTTTAATGAAAAGAGCCATCAGTTATGTCTGAGTTGCTTGTTGCCGCTTTACATGAATTGAAAAATAAAATAAATTAACATTTTATTCAACTACAAATTACGTAACAATATGGTTCATTGACATCTGCTGTTAACTAAACCAATATGTTAAAAATATGTCACGTAAAATGAGTGCAAATTCAAACTCGATCTTTTAAATAATATTTGATAATTTGGTGGCGTTCGGATAACATA
Organism: Chrysolina americana; assembly: GCA_958502065.1. Taxonomy (NCBI): domain Eukaryota; kingdom Metazoa; phylum Arthropoda; class Insecta; order Coleoptera; family Chrysomelidae; genus Chrysolina; species Chrysolina americana. The sequence continues at coordinate 58,251,570 of OY293412.1, forward strand.
AATAATCTATGATGGATGTTGGATTCTGGTGTAATTACCCCCTATGTCCATTACAGGTTCTTGAAACCTACATTGAAAGTTCTCACAGGCGTAATAGGCCGAGGCATCAAGTTTCTTTTAGAAGTCAGCATTTTAACTTTCAAATGCTTGGTTATATTTCAGAATAATAAGACATCGGAATATTCTTGATTCTTGATCAGTAGAAGTAGGTACTGTGGAATCCATTGATTTTTCAAGTAATGTTAATATTGGGAGTAAAAGTCTTGTCTAGACGACCCTGTTGCCAAGAAAGTAGAGATAAGATTGTCAGTATTGTAAAAATGTCGCATCAACAATTATCTATGGAATTAAATATAATATGAAAAAGTCATTGTTATATTGATATACAATAACAACAGCGTTTTAGAGCAATAATTGCCTTTATAACTCATATCTGAAGAAATTCCCTCATCTCTACTTCACTTCAACTCAATTCATGACTTATTTTTATTCATCTAATATAATTTTACCAGTTCCAGTACATCTATATGAAGAGTAGTTCATAATCAAATACTTGTCCTGAAAAGCGATAAACCGCTTTATTTCTGAGAAACAAGTTATTGAATTTGTCAGAAAAATCAGTGTTCTCCGAATATTTCTAAAACCGTTTACTTATATTTCCTTCAAATTTTGCATATTCAAAGTAAGCATAGAACTTATTTTAGCAAACGTTTTTTCTTTGACATCATTGGCGTTTCTGTTACCAAGTCCTTCAATATTTTTTATTAAACAAATTATAGGTTACTGTTTTTATTAAATTTGTCCCTGGCCTTTTTTCCTTCAGTTGGATGGTTTTCGATTCAATATATAAAATGCATTGATCTGTTCCTCTATCCGATTTTTCTCCTAGTCTCAATGTACGCATTTTGTATTTTAAACTAAAGTGTCGACCATACGCAAAAAAGGCAGAAACCATTTTTATGAAAAGACAGAGGAACATTATGGATATAAGTTTGATTCGAAAAATGAAATAACAGTTGTTCATATTATGATCGTGATTAAAAAAAAATGAACACCCACAGAGATGTCCAAATAAATAGTTTTTAATAGGATTACCCAAGGATAATTGCCCCTCAGTTTCTGCATTCTATCATGACACACCTTGTATATAATACACTTCCTGTATCACGCCAGTTTTGTAAACTTCTGTTATAATTTGCAGAGTCTTGTGACTACAGGTACAAGAGGTTTCACTTATGCGTTACATGAAATTTTTCTCATTAGCTGAAAAGTCTGTATTCCGTACTGGAATGAGATCGTCGTGCGGGATAAATGTGAAGAAATATGTAAGGAATGAGGTGGGTTGATGAGAAACGGCATTCCACCCTCTCAAGATGAAACGCTGCCATCTCTCGAAATGTTTCTCCGTACTACAGACTCATAGTTGGCTCTGAAGACTTGTTATAAATACAGGAAGCGTACCATGTTAAATCATTATCCTGGAAAGACTAATTATCTACCCTAAGCTACTTCAGAAAAGGGTGGGTTTGTTTCATTAAATATCAAGACTTTGTTAGGGAAAGTAGGTATTTTATTGAAACTAATATTTTGTTTGACCTTAATGTAACCCCACAATGGTTTAAACTTTATTCTGACTTTCATGATTATTGTTATTGTTGAAAAAATATACATAAGTACACAGGGCAAAGTTCAGTAAAGGCTACCCTCACACTGAATGTATTCATTTCTATCACTCACGAGCTTCAAAAAACGAGAATGGAGTTCATCTTAGGGTGTTGGGACTTAAATATCCGGTTTACAATTGTAGGTAACAGAGAGAGTTTACGTCATCGATTTGACCGCGGATTCTTTTTTCCAAAAAATTTAATGAAAATATTTTTTTATAAGTACATAAAATTTCACTTTGGCAAGTTTTCCTTTTACAGTTTTGGTACAATATCATGAAAATTTTGGCAAAACATTCAAACGATATACCTATTGCCGAGAAAGAGAAGGTGAACATTCGGCGATATTGGTCCAATATTGTTTGGACTTTGATAAAATTATATTGGAGGGATATTATTGAAGCAGTATTGGCCTCAAAACGTCAGCAATATTGGTTCAATAATATTTTGATATATTGGTAAAATATTACAAGGAAATTATTTCATGAGAAAAAGTGGAATGACTCGAAACTTCTACAATTACAGTCTCCCTTCTTCAATGGAGGGGTCAGCAGAGTCTGCATTTTATTCGTCATAGCCACTGATTTAACTGTCCTGACATGAAGTTGTGAAACTTATCTAATATATCTACTTAGGTTTTAGCAGATGTTTTATATGTAGAGCCATCTAGCGGATATAACACAGTGGTGGGTTTTATTTGTAATATTGTTATTTCAATATTGACATTTAAATATGATTTGTTGAATATTGGGAAATAATAATCAACTAATGTAACTACTATATCAAACTTGGACATATAATATTTTTTTTCTTTCCTAGAATCAATATGTGAGAATATTGAGATTCCAATATTTTTTCTAGATTTAAATACGTACAATACTATGAAAGCTCAGTGGAAAATATGAAAATGTTGACCAAGACAAGATACTAACTAAATTATCACTCTCGGAGAATTCAATCGCACACAGCACAGTTATATGAAAAGAAAAGCAAGAAAGAACTGAAAGGAATTTTACGGAAAATTAATTGGGGCTTGAAGAAATTACAGAAGGGAATAATGAAAATATACTGGCCGAGATATTAATTCTGTTCAATGATGGAATGAAAATACAGTGCTCACCTTTTGGAATATGGAATAATTTCGAAGTATTCAGGATTTAGAAGAAAAATACTAAGCTAATGAAACAAAAACCCACTATTGTTACTTTCGTGTCGGCTTTGAAGGGAAATACAATTTTTGAAGCAAGAAATTCGCTGAAACGTTCCAAAATATTCATTAACGACTATAATAGCAGAAGAACTGACATTTAGAAGTTCAGCCATGTAGAGGAGATATTGCAAGATTTTTGGTGAAATTGGCCACGTTTTACTACTGTTTTTTTCTTGGAATATACTTTTCTTTGAATTTATAGTTACAATTTTTCCTCGGGTTTGAAGGACGTCGTTCTTTGGAATTTCTCCGTGATGCTTCGCTAGCGCGAGTGGCAAGCTTCTTCAGAGGTTTATACATGGTGGATAATCTCCGATGAATTAAGATTCCATCTGAGGAGATTGTATTTATTCTAACTTAGGTACTTTTGTGCGATAAATACCGTAATTGGATTTGGTGAATTTTAAATAACATCAGTTGACTCCTTTACACCTGCTGTCTTAACCGTTTGAGGCCGGATTCATTTTTTTTCCAAAAAATCAAAACGAATACTGTAATTTTGTTTATTTATATTTATAATTAAAGAATCGAAGAATATGTGAAGAATATGTGAACCTTAACATTTTCAAGATGAACTGGAATCTCTTCAAGCCACCTTGACGTCAAATGAATATTGTGTCCCCGAAATACACAAGGCCATGAATCAGTCTTCAAACTAACCAAGAAAATACTGCAAAGTCTTAGGTCGGGTCCCTTCCAAGCCTGCGGTGTACCCGAAATCAACAATGCCATGAAACCGAGGACTTACACGAGTCAAAATGAGGAGGAGGCTGAAATAGTTGGAAATGCGTATCTACCATATATTCCTTGGATCACATACAGAATTGGAGAACTGTTGGGAGAACATAACATAAAAACGGACTTCGAACTACCAAAAAGATACATCAGCAAAGCCTTAGCTCGTCAATAGAAAACGAGACCCACAATCAGCAGCGGGGGTATATACCATACCATTCACTTGCAGAATGGTGTACATCGGAACTACAATGGTAACAAGACTGAACGAGCACCATAGGAACTGTAGATTAGTTCAAATGGACAGGTCAGTAGTGGCAGAACTCGCGCTCATTGGAGGATATATTTGAGGACGTAAAACTTCATGTCCCCAACCAGGGATACCATACGACTTGTACGGGAAAGCAATAAAGATCCACAAACACACGGAAAATTTCAACAGAGAAAAAGAAGCTATGAACCTCAACCGAATATGGATTCCCATTTTTTTTTAATTCTAAAATATCAAAGGACAACTACGACATTGAGACAGCAGGTAGAAGGGGCCAACTGATGTTATGGAAAATATACCTGTTCCGGATACGGTAATTAGCGCACATAAGTACATTAGTCAGAATAAATACAATCTTACCCAGGATGTATTAGTTTCTGAAGAATTTAGCCACTTCGCTAGCGAAACTTCTGGAAGAAATTCCAAAATACGACAGCCTTAAAACCCGAGTGAAATTAGTGACACTGTAATCTTCGGCCACAGAAGCCTCAACCTTATCATTGTTAATTTATATCACTCATTTAAGCATGAATATTTTAATAAGTAATGAGCTCACATTTTAGCTGCCCTAATTTACTTAATTTACACTATCCATTAAGTGACGCCCCCCTGTCAACTATTGAACAAAGTGACATTATTTGTTGAATTTTTTATAGTCGAATGATAGTTAATAATCTGATTCTTGATCACAATAAAAAATGTCTATCTTTCAAAATTAAGTCGGCCCGCCATTTGAGATTTTTTTTAAATATTATTATTCGTTGATTCATACATCATTCAAAACGTCTTTTGATTTTCTGTGCAACAGAAAAATGTCGGACAAAAATATTCATCCGAAACAAAATGGCGGTACATAACGTCAATTGGGATTTTTGGAATAGATGGCTATTAAAGAGCTACAACAAAATAAAAAATTATTTTTCTCGTTTTTACAAAAGTGCTTTGTTCCTCAAAATGTCAGATGATTATTATCTTCTGGAGAAATCGCATGTATTTCAGAAGTTAAATGTATATGGCACAAAAGGCATACTTTCCATTGCCAATCCTAACTTCAATAACAGATGCTTCAAATGAAGTACTTTGCCTCACAATTCTAACAACTTTTATTTCCGTTTTAATATCAGAGATAAAGGCTGAATGTTATAGACTTTGTAGATTGATGAGAGGGACACAAACTGGTCTGGTGTGATAGCGAATAAAATACAAATATGGCAATGGAAGACTTTTATCGTAAATGAAATGAGATTACTGGTGGATGTGTACCATAATACAATGTATATAAAAATTCCTAGAAATATAAAATTTGGTTCTCAAAAGGAATGATAGACTTGCCCAAAGGAAAAGGAATATTTAACAACAACAACAATTATTAAGAACATCTCAACAGTTTCAGAAAGAGACTGAAAACACTGATAGGGTTGGAAAATAGGTTAGTTATTAAGAAAATTGAAAACGGGCTAGAAACAGATACAGGTGAGTAATGAAATTTTCGAATTCTGTGAATGATGAAATAGTAATAATAATTATGGGATTAGCAACTAGGTATTCAGAGAAAAAAACAGTCTCATTGCAGCAGCGTTTGCAAAATTGTTTGCTTCTGTTTACAACCATATGATCGATATTCTGTTCGATTTTTTGCTACAACCTTAAATTCAACCACCATTGTAATTGTGTATTTTTTTTTTCTGGATCTGATGGGCAATACTCATTTAAATTTCCATTCAATTAAAGTCTAGGCGTTGTATCGTCGTCTCATAAACAAGTTTTCTTTTGTGCGGCGTCTCTACAACATTCATCTTTCAACTAATTAGTATTATTCGGGTCATGAAGGGGAAGAAAGTTGAAAGGAAAAAGAAAAAAAAAATCAAAATTATTTTTATACAAAATTCACTGACACACAGAGTTATACTCTCAGTGGGTTCGTCATTTATCCTTTCATTTTATTCTTTGTATTGTCTCATGTGTATTAGGTACTTAAAATAAAAATTATTATTTTCATTGAAATTCCTCAGGAAACTACGAAGCTAATTTTAGAGTACCATAAGGTTTCAATATGAGCCACAGTATTTTTTGTATCAAGCATCAATAATTTGTGCTCAGTTGTCAAGTACCTATTATATATTTTTAGAATCTACGATGAGTTCAAATACAACCCTATACTTTACACATCATATGTCTAAAGGGTTCCAGTTTTCAGTTATTTATATTGTGCAGCTCTTCACAAAAAGAATTATATTTCGGTAACAAAGAGAGTCAGGTCCACGCCAGTGGATTATAAGCCTAAATCCAGGGGTGGTTTATGCTCACAACCCTAAATTGAAAACAAACGGTTTATGTAGAAACTTGGATAAACTAAAATTCCAGTGTCCGGTTCAATATTAAAAAATGAACAATACTTTAATTTGTTGACCATCTATGAAGAATTTGGCATGGTTATTGAAATAGTTTGTTAAACCTTCCCTCTTTGATATCTGAAAAGACCAAAACACACTCAATTCACAATGACAACGTGGGTACATTCACAAATGTAAAACACACTGGAACAAACAAAAAATTTAACAAACTTCTTGCAGGAAAAGAGATCGAAATGCATTTCTTCCTATCTCCTGGCAATCTCATTTTGTTGTTAGCGGCGCAGCATGGACAATATTTTCTAAACGACCAAAATACAAAAGGCTTAGGAATGATATCGGGCGAACGAGGAGGCCATCGGTGGGGTACATTACTCGCTATTAAACGATCTTCAAAATTATTGGGGTGGAAAGTTATTCACTTGTGCAATATAATAATAATAATAATTTTTATTGGTCACAAATATATGTATATACCTTGGTGTCTGGATATGAGGTGGAACTCCGTCGTGTTGATACCACAGATGATTTCAGTTCAAATTTAATTGATGTAAATGACTTTTAAAAATTTCATGATATATCTGTCCTAAAATAAAAGTATAATATTTTTTTATGTCAGCCTTCAACCTCCAATAAGCTCACCATTAAAATTTTCATCATAAAAATGTACCACAAGCACACCCTCATATTTTATTGAAGTAAAAACATTGAAACTCCAGTAACCTTAAAACTGTCCTTTTCGAAGTACGTGTGCGTTATTATCACTCCAGCAATGTGAGTTATGGCGGTTGAACATTCCAATTTTCATTAATTTTGCCACATCCGTCCAAATCATTTGTTTTAAGAAATGTTCGTCATCCTGAATTTTGAATAATATGAATTCCTACTAATATTCCTTTTTATTATCGTCTGATCTTAATTTGTCAACTGATGAAGATAAATATGGATTGTAGGTTTGTTCTCTAGAATCCACTGAGTACTCATCACAGGTATTTCCACATTTCTTTCTGCTCCAACTGAGAAATTTTCTGGATATGCCCTGACTGTAACCCATTTTCTATGGCAAGTTTACTGTTTTCTTGCTTTCCACAAAATGCTAGTATGTTTTGCAATTGTGAATGAGTCGCGTCAGGGTGTCATGACTGACTTGTCCCATTCCCCGTAAATTATTAACATTAGCAAATATTGTTTGTTGATACTCCAGGATCTGTTTCTTGTCTATTCTTCCAAAAAAGTCTACTGATAAGTAATTTAGATATGTCTAATAACCACACGGAAATATTACTTTCCGTTCAATTGAGATATAGGGTTGTAAGTATAAACCTATCCTATTTTTCAGCTTAGAAACTGGTTTTGAGAAAAGATTGAGTTGCATTTGAAAACAATGAGTTACACAATTTTCAAGATTGCCTAGTTTGGTGACAATTTCTGAGCATCCCGAATAATTTTTTAGGAAATTTCCAAAGATTCAGGAAGCTTCAGTTCTTTTTCAGGTGAATTCATTAAAATTTTTACCTGACTCTCTTTGTTTTCGAAAGATATTGGTGCCTTTTTGACATTATGATGTTTTTCGGATTGAGTTATATTAAAATTTATAGCAGATTCTAACAATGCTATAAATAACAGGGTGTACCATTTGAAGAAACAAAGTTGAGGTCATTGAAATATATATTATACTTATTCTTTACTCCTGAATGCTAATACCATAGGCCGAAAGTGCTGTGAAAAGTTTAGAGTCTTCAGCAAGGCGCATGTGCGTCATCAGTACAGTTTCTAACAGACCCGGTTTCAGCAAAATATTAGGATACCAGTAGAGTTTAATGGAGTATAATTCTCAAAATATATGTATCACTGCTACCATCATTTTCGCATACAGACTGTCATATTTTGTTTTATATATCATCCGCAGTGGTTGGAAATAAGATCGGAAAACTCTATTTACCTACTAATCAGCCGTTTACTTATTCATGATTCAAGATAGTCAGTGATGGCCCTCCAACCCTCCAACGTTTTTTTTTTGTTATGTATTCAGAGTGATTCACAAAAACTGCTTTGAATTATATGTGTATACTTTATTGCCATTAAGATTAATGTAGAAAATGATTTAATCTGAAATGAATTTTTCTGTCAGATATTCCCTCATTTTTCCACTTCGTGGAAATGTGTGGAGGGAGGGGTATTTCAGATCGTAGTCGACATTATTTCTTTCTATCAATTGTTTTCACCAACAGGAAAAGAACCAAAAAAATGCAGTGGACTGAATTTCATCAGTCCGATAGTTATTGAAGACAAACGGGATCGGTTTGTAACTGATGCATGAAAAAGACCCAACACCCAACGCCTTGAATAACTAACAACAAAACAAAAACTGAACACAAACATGTACAATAAATGCCGGTAGTCTCGTAGTTTGTCTGAAAATGAGCAAACCGACTCGTATCTCTGGCAAGACTTCGTGTTGAGGACAAAGCACTGTTGCATGATCACTTAAATTACAGTAACATAAGGTAGGTACATTACTGTATAGAATTGATTCAATTCTCGTCCAAACTTGAGAGTAATCAATATTTAAAGGTTCATTCAGTTTGAAAAAGTCTTGAATGCATTGAAAAATATCTCTCTTTCAAACGAAATGGTTCCGTTGTCTCATCACACAAAATTTTCAATATGAAAGACAAATAATTTTCGAACTTGGCAACGTTCTACCTGAAATATACTGATGTCGAGCATATGCACATCAAAAATAGGGTGCACATGCGGCATGCTTTTCGCATTGACGGAAGGTTGGATTATCATTCTAGAGTAAGTATAATAATAATAATATAATCATAATAATTCTCCCTCATAAACACTCGTTGAGTGTACCCAAAGGCATAGCCTGTGCGGGTAGAGGACAGCTATTATTATTATTTGCCGTGGTGCTCCAGGGCGACTTACTGATTTTTGGTGGCGTATTCACTTTTCAGCTGAGGGAAAACTCGGAAAACCTATAGCACCACCTCGGGTTGTCGGTGTGCACTCCAAGCTAGCACCAGACGAGATTGGCATCTAGACAACTCACAACACACTTGCTTTTCAACAAGGCATGCGGTCGCCTATCGATCCTATATAAAGTAGATGAGAAAAATTATCTTAAACCTACAGTTCGATTATTTTATCTCTACCCATGCGTCATCAATGTTGTGCATATGAAATAAGTCGAGACGTTTTAGCCAAATGACGTCTAAATGTAGAATGCCGTGGCTAATATCTCGATAAAATTACAACGTGTAGGTGATAAGATAGGATAATAAATTACTGAAATAACATTTGCACATTCATGGAAATGGCGAACCACCGACAATGAGAGTGTTTTTTAGTTCCAACAGAATACCGTGTGACACACTCTCATGGGTACACCCCCTTTTCTCCTTTCCTTTTTTCCTTTATTTTTCAAATATGTCGAAAAGTGCCGTCCAGTGAGCATATTCAATGTTCCAAATTGAAAAAATATTGCTGGATATACAAAGGCGAAGAATGAATCTTCAAAATTGTTTTTTCCCTTAACCAGCTGTCGTCCCCTTACGAACGGCAGCCCTCAGTAGTCGAAACTTGTGCGAGCCAGGGATTAACGAGGTCTTACCTTTTAACGTGCGATTCCTAGCATACGGTGTCTTCCAATTATTACGAATCCAGTGACACCAGGTTTGATAGGATAATAAAACATGGAGGCAGTGAGTTTACTTGAAACTTTTGACCTCCCTACTGTATTCTAATTTCAGTCACACTCATATAAGGAAGTTGTTTTATCCATACCTCCGCAGCCGTTTGACACAAATCCATCACATCCTAATTTTATCCACATTAATGCAAGTTTTCTAGGTAATAGTTAACGAAAAAAAGTTGTTCAAAAAACTAGGTTGGAGTGCAATATTTTCAAACTTTTGCATATGGGGATATCAAAAAATGAGTTTCCATTCCAAATATTTGATAACATATGTCTTTTTTTAGCCATGATTATTCATTATGTATACACCTACACGCCCTGCACTGCTTTTAGTCAGCTATACTTTCGTATTTTAGTACTTTAGAATTATAAATATTTTGTAGTGATATTACATGTGTTTGATTTATTATTATATTTCATAATTCAACTATGTTTGTCAACAAGAAATTGTTCTTATGTACAATAAACATATACTTACATGTAGGAATGTAGGCTTTCACGGCTGGCGTCAATGTTTTGGTTGGTGTCCGGGTTTTGCCGTGGTCTCCTTTGGTTAAAATCTCCAAACGTTTCAACTGCAACTGCGGCAGTCATCTTCAGTGGCGTGGTCGAAGTACTCTTCTAGACATATCAACTGAAACTTTCTGAAGATGACTGCCGCAGTTGCAGTTGAAACGTTTGGAGATTTAAACCAAAGAAGACCACGGCAAAACCCGGAAACCAACCAAAACATATACTTACATGACTAAAACTCAGAAAAGGAATCTTCTAGACTTAAGTAATCAAACATTTTCAATTAACTTTTCGTGCATGGATGCAAGGACCCACTGTATAATGATAAATAAGTGAATATCTAAGAAATAAAAAACAGCAGTTGAAATATGTTTGGTAATGAAATACTCAACACATGATTAACAAAACATGTATTTATACATTTATTTATGTAATGTGAGCATGTAGAGCTATGTACCATTTATGAAAGTGAAAACAAAATTAATAAATTTAATCACTTTCTGATTCAGAACTGTCACCAATGTTTATAATAATGGGTTCAATAACCATATCACAAAGGAGCTTTTCTCGTACATACCATTTTTCAATGAGCGATTCGGTGTGTTTTGCCCAGGAATCAGTGTTGCACTACTCTAATGCTTCATTCCACATACCCAATACTTTTTCATCACTGTATCCATCTCTGCCCATATGATTGTTGTAGTATATCTTACAATTAGCCCAAATTAATTCAATAGCATTAAAGTCTGGGTGATAAGGTGATAATCTTAATACTTCAGGCCCATGTTCTCGTACCAGTTCATCTATAATATATATGTTTTCCTTTAGGTTCATCTTAGCCAATTGCAATAACTCTAGTTTTGTGAATTTCTCACCAAAATCAATATTATTTTACTGTAGCCAACAAACAATATCCGATTTTCTTGAAGAAGTGGTATATTGGTATATTGGTTTATTCAAAATTTCACTGTGGTATATGGTGCATTGTCCATTATTGTCAAAGAAGGCTCTTCCAAACTGTGAATTAACTTTGAAGTGATTCACTTGGTGAACATTGTACTATTCATTTCTCCATGATAATCTAGAGTCAAAGATTTCGAACAAAACAATAAACTGGCTTCTGGAACAAACCCTACTGCAGAACCAGCATGCACAACAATAAATCGTTTACTATCATATCATTCGGGTTTGCGTAGACTTTTGACATTATTATCCTGCCAAGACTTGGTTTCATTTCTTCTCGAATAAATCCATGTTTCATCTAAAAATACAATTCTCGTGGATATAAACTTTTTCGGTTTTCTTGGTAAGTATTTACATGAAAAATATGCTCTTTGTGAAACAATATGAGCCTTTTCAATCAAAGCTCTTCGATTATCATCTTTTTTAAATTTAAATCCCAGCTCTTTCAGTAAAACTTTCAAATATGATTTGCACATCGAAACAATCTCCTTATTTATCATTTCATCGTTCAAGGATTGAAGGGTAACATGATTAGGTACTCTGGAAGAAAAAAAATCAAGTAAATATAGGTACATGTCAAAATTCATACGATAAGACTTTTTCTCACTAGTCAGTGTCACGGTTATCGAATGAACAATCAATATTATCTTCATTTCCCTCACCAAGTAATAACGAGGTATACTCACTTTTTTCATACATATCGTACAAAGTATTTCGTACTGCCATTTTGTATCCTTCAGGTAAATCAGATGTTCTCTTTTAGAGACGACGTCTACTTTTTCCTGGAGTTGATGGAATGGTTTTATTTTCGTTTCCTATTTTGATGTTGTACTCCGTTTTTCGAGATATTTTAAGTGCATCTGCAACTCTCTAAAATACAGTAAGGAAAAGTTATGACATTTCTTTTGTGGTTTTTATTGTTACCTCTTGAACAGATGGAAGTGGTGAAAAAGGTCCTCCATTCGCTCTTTCCCTTTCAAAATACTCGCCTAATTTCAACACAAATTGTTCTGCTTGTGAGTGTAGAATAGTTCCAGGCATAATCTAAAAAATAATTAAAATATATTATGAATGTTTTTGACCTGTATTTATCTAATGTTTTTTTTCTCTCAATTGGGTTTCCACATTATGAATAATTGTTGTGTTAATATCCCGGTAGTACGGAATTATAGTCACAAATGTCAATTGGGAGGTTAAAAATGTTGAAGATTATTTGTGAATAAAACACATTGTATTGTACTTACTTGGAAAGTAATGATTCCAAAAGACGTTTAGCTTTGAAAAAAACTGTTTTTATAATATATTCGACTGCAAAACAAAGTAAAACTGGCGAGATACAATACCCAAATGACAGAAAACAATGACGCAATTGATGGTACACGCTAGCCAATACAATGTTTGGCAAGTTTGGCAAGTAGTTTCACTGTTTTGAGTTATAATCGATCATTATAATACCATAATTCTTAGCTTAGATGACAAAAGATGTTAACGAACTTTGATTCGCTCATAGCGGTTGTTAGAAAGAGATGTTCGATAGAGGGTGTGTGATTTCTTCGATCATAAATTGATGACGCATGAATAAAGATAAAATAATCGAACTGTACATCGGGATCGAACCGAATATCGCTATGCTGGAGTTTCGAACGGCCTGTGCATTATACCGCTGATCCACCGACCGATAATCTTATATATTTCTATGGTTTAGGTCCACTTCCAGTATAACCGGAAGTCGTAGGCAACTGGAAATATTTTAACTGAAACGAGCTCCTCGGAACACTCCAATTTGAAAATTTTCAGAAAATACTCACGGTAGTTTTCTATATATCTGCATATCGATTTGGCTTATCGTGGTATACCCTGTACATATACCGGATTAGCGTAGAAAGTTATAAGACTTTAAATTTTCAATTCATGTCATGAAGCGTCGTTTGCCTATGTGTATGCTAAGTAAAGAACGAATAAAGAAAATATATATTTACCAGAAAAAAATTACTTCTGTAGCAAGAACCGATACGTTTCGGCTCAAAGTTCCATTTTGTTTTCTGACATATACTATCGAATAAAAGAAAGAACCATTAGATTAATAATAGTAATTTACACTAGTTAACTCCCGATCATTGAGTTTTGGTTCCTAGCGTGTTTCAACTGTGTCAACCCTAAAACACTCCATTGCTTACCAAGAAGTTACTATTTTTCAAGTAGAGACTACGCCTAACGATTGACATTAAAAAATATATACCGAATCGAGCTGCAATGGCGACTTTAAATAAATATCCTTGACGCTCTTGGGCAAAGGGTTCATGACCTTAAATACATCCATGAATGAAACAACAAACTGTTTCGCTCTATCAGACTGAAATTCAGCGTTTCCACAATACAGAAATCATTTTCATTTCAGAAATTCAGTTCATCTATTTTGTTTTTCACGTGGACTTATTCACCAAGTTAGCTGACGAGCTTTTCATTCACTCTATATGATGAGTTGATTTGTGTAATAAATCTATATTGTTTGTGACTCTAGACTTATTTCGCCATAATTTTTTCTGGGAGCCATTAAACGCCTTGAATTGTCCTCTTCATTTTCAGCCTTGCGATATGCTAATTAAGCTTCCTAATTTTGCACGAAGAATTTGATTTAGCTCGTTTCTTAACAATAGCAAGGAATTTTAAAATGGAGAGGAATTTTCGGGTTTTATTGTTGAGGTAAGCATGCTTTGCAGAGCATAAAATTAGCCCCTAATTTATCAAATTAATATCTTTCCATATTAAGCATTTACGTAGCAGTAATGTACTTGAAAAATAAAATCACCATTTTTCCCGATTCAGTGAATTGTGTTGCAGATGTTTTTATGTAAAACTTCATTGCACCTGTGAACACAACGTACATTATGAAACGTTTTCACCTGGAATAATTTTCAACGTGGCCCATTAATGGTATTCCAAGAAAATGGAATATCATGATTCCGTCACAGCCCCGGGAAAAATAAAATTATGGCTACAAGACTAATATTCAGTAAATTTGAGAAAAATAAAACATACATTAAAAACTGCCAAACTTATCAATGACATTCACTGAAATTCCAGATAGACTATTTATACAGGGTGTCCCAGAAAATTCTAATATTACGGGTAGTTATTATTGATACCGTGTAATCTCGAACAATCATTTATTCTGTACATCACTAGAATATCCAACGGAGGCGATCCATCACATATAGTTGAGGTAAGTAGTAGTAGTAGATGTGAGGTGGACACTACTGCAGTCAGGCATGTAGGCCCCCATGGGTGGGCCATAGAATAGCAGAATTATTTTTGTAATATCGATAAATGAAAAAACCAGTAATATGTAAAACCAACAAAATGGAGAATTAATTATGTTTCAGAATAACATTTTATAGGTCTTAAAACCAGCATAATTGAATGGATAGAAATGATTTATGATCCAAATTGAAACTCATCTAATATGTTTTTATAAGAAACAATAAAGCATCATACGCGAAAACAGTAGAACCAGATTTCATAGGTCTGAATTCGGCAAGATTGGAAAGTGAACGAAATGAGAAAATAAAGTAATTGCAAATCTCAATATCCTAAGCTCTTCAAAACATAAAACGATCACGCGCAAAAAATATCAAAATGTAATTCCATCAAAACAATAATCGTATCTAAAAACGTAAATCCAACAAATTATCTGAAAATGAATCTGTAGTAACATAAAATCCTTGGAAACAAAACGTGTCAGACTGAAAACGGTCAGAATCGAAATCTAGCAGGAAATGTGGAGGGGATGAGCGAATTAATTCCGATATTAGTCTCTGAGAGACTAGAGCCATCCGCTTTCCCCTCTCCCAATTCTGATATTTTTCGGTTCTGTCCTTTTCGATTCTACTATTTATTCTTCTGATTATTTTCAATATGGAAATTTTAGGTTAGGTTGTAATATTGACCGCACGCTGCTCCATCTCTGAGAGACTAGAGCCATCCGCTATCCCCTCTCCAAATTCTGATATTTTTCGGTTCTGTCCTTTTCGATTCTACTATTTATTCTTCTGATTATTTTCAATATGTAAATTTTAGGTTAGGTTAGGTTAGGTTAGGTTGTAATATTGACCGCACGCTGCTCCATCTCTGAGAGACTAGAGCCATCCGCTATCCCCTCTCCAAATTCTGATATTTTTCGGTTCTGTCCTTTTCGATTCTACTATATATTCATCTGATTATTTTCAATATGGAAATTTTAGGTCTTGTACTCTATGGATTCGATGATTTTAATTCTTATAATATTCTGTTCCGATATTTTTCCACTTCTACAAAATATTGATTTTCTGATTTGCTGGTTTGGTCAAATATCTGTCTTCCTATTTTCTGTCATTCTCCTTTGACGGTATTACAATTTTATATTCTTGTAATGTTCAGTTCTTCGAAAGATCGATACGATCATTTATGATTATCAAATTTTTAGATTTTGATGAATATCCGTTACTGCAATATATTGATTTTCCAAATTTCTCGTTCGATTATTTTCGATTTCTTTAAAATTAATTCTGAACCATTTCGCTTCTCTAGAATATCTTTACTGGATTTTATTGGTTCGATACTTTTAATTCATAGTCAATTTCAGTTTGAGATTTTACTTTTCTGATGGATTATATGTAATCCCCCCATGGGCCCTTTTCGCCATCCCCCTGTGTCCTCATCCGTTACATGATCGTAAAACAACCTCCTTCTCCCCCTCAACTTGAATTCCAGTAATATGTTTATGTGTGTATGTGGATGCTTGTCAAGGGAGCAAGTTCTTTCAATCTGCCTATTCCTGAAAGTCCTAGTAACACCCAATCCGAGGCCCCTGCTTATCTCCCAATGCTGGCAGATTTTCACATCCCTCTGGAATGGGTGAGTGTGTTTATGTTAAGTGTCGGGGAAACATGTGTGTTTTTGACGTTGGTGTACGTTAAGCTAAGGCCCACGGGTCGCTACTCCCATTGGCTGCAACGCCTCAGCCACCCTTGGGGATAGTTGAGGTAAGATACAACTGGGTAGGTGAAACAGTTCCAGTCTAACTCCACCAAATTAACCTTGAATGAGTATTGAATGTAGTCGAAAGACTTACATAAGCTCATTGTGGATGTAGTCAGAAGGTATATATCAGGACATGTTTCGATGGATAAATCCTTCATCATCTGCAATAGGGGTTGCTTGGTTATAAGATCTACAGAAAAGTCAAATGGCACAAAACTAGTTTGTTATATAACATTGTTATTCTACATTCTACTGTAACCTATTGCAGATGATGAAGGATTTTTCCTTCGTAACATGTCCTGATGTAAGTCTCCATCCACTATGAGCTGATTTAAGTCTTCCGACTCCATTCAATACATATTGAAGATTAATTCTTGGTTAAATTGAAAGTCTTTTATCTACCCAATTACTTGAATACACTGGAGTAGTTTTGTGTTACCCATCTACTATTCTCAACATCGCTATACGTGTTTCAAATACCTAAAAAACCATTTTGTGAAGGAAGATTCATCTAACCCTAATAAAAATATTTTGAAACTACCCAAACCACTAAACTGATGAGGAAGCATAGATTTAAGTAAACCCTTCGTAACTCTCTACTTCTCAAAAAAAGTGTAAACCCCTTTGAAATATGTCGTTATCCCATACCAAACTCGAGTCACTAGGAGTTTCAACAGCAGTTTCAAAACCCTTTATATGAAAGTGGTATAGAAAACTTCATAAACGCTGTTACAAATCCTTGGTACTCCCAAAGATAAGACACAAGGAAGGGAGAACTCGGGGATATATAAAATTGGCTACAAAGACTACGAGAAGAAGTATGTGGGTCAAATTAGACGGGTCATGAGAGTACGGTTTAGAGAGCATATTGCTTAAATCTCTTTTTCGAGACCAGAAAAATCAAGTGTGACACAACATACTTTCGATCACGACCACCGATTCGATAACACAAGTTAGAAACTAATTAGATAGGTTCATGACAATTGATGTATCGATGCATTCGAGAATCTGCAAAATGTAAAAATAGTATGATTGCGGATAAGGGCCCAATACCACACAGTCCCTTCTTAAAGTTCATAGTACAGTAAAAAAATTTAAGCTATTAATTTTCAAGAAATTTATCATTGAATCCAAAACGGATTAGGTGGAAGGTAGAAGCAGGTAAACTAGAAAATTAGGTAAATAGTTGAAGTAGGTACACATTTTATTGTAGAGATTTATCTATATTGTAGGTCATACATAATGAGTGCACTTAGCCATTTAGATAAGTGTAATATAAATAAGATTTTGAGCTCCTGAGGATGCCAACTTCACTATTTTGGCGAATCGCACGTCGAGTGACATTGACGTTGTTTTGACTAGTTTCTAGTTCTTGAATTTTATCACACCAAAGGTTCCAAATATTCATTTATCTGCCTGATAACCGAAGTGGCCTGATTTACACTTGTCCGACACCCGCCAGGTACCTGCAACGTAATTACGAACTGTTATAAATTATAAAAAAATTCCATGATATGCTAGTGAGGTATTTGAGTTTTTTACAAATATTGTACCTAATATATTATTGATTTGATAATATTGCCTTATTTACTAGACAGGTATTTGCTTACCAAATTGTTCAGATGTGTGATAACACATAATTGTTGTATTGTTTCAACATTTTATAAATAACTAGTCCACCTTCATATTCATTATTTAATTTTCTACTCACTTACAGGAGAAGCGCCTATTCTTATTGATTTGCTTGAGATATCTTCATGAAAATAGGTCTGTCTGATGAGCGACTGCTGAATTTTACGGTCTTCCTTGCTTTTATACATTTTTCGT
Source organism: Chrysolina americana (assembly GCA_958502065.1). Taxonomy (NCBI): domain Eukaryota; kingdom Metazoa; phylum Arthropoda; class Insecta; order Coleoptera; family Chrysomelidae; genus Chrysolina; species Chrysolina americana. The sequence goes on from OY293412.1 coordinate 58,269,829, forward strand.
TCTGTCCATAATATTATGCATTTATTTCCTGAATTCACGAATTTTTTTCTTGAATCTTCATTTTGTCGATTGAGTTGCCCACAAAGTTCTCTAGTTTTAAATACCACCTGCGCATACCTGATTCCTAGAAAATCTTTAATAAGTTCCCAAAACATTGGGTCTAAGAGGGAAATTTGAAAGACTATGCACCAGAAATTTCAAACGAGATCATTTGTGTTGTCTACAATGAAGTGGAATGTTGTAAAATATCCGTTTTACAATAAAGATTACAAATAATCTGAAATTGTACGCATTGATTTTATATGCACTTCAGGCGTTTATTTGATACATTAACTTTAGTTTCATCTGATTCTACTTGCAATATAGAAATAAAAAGGCTTAGAAACATGCCGATTGATCATTTTTCAAAATTCAAGATCTATTTACCAAATCTCCGATATTTGGATTTCAGCCAAGAATAAAAATTTCCTAGGTTCATTTATCCATTGAAATCCCATCATCTGGTAGTATATTCATTAAAATGTTTGTTTTTTACTGGAGTTTGTCGTTTCATACTGCTGAGTAGTTGATAGTACACACACAATAGTTATTTATCTATCAAGTGCGGAAAGTAGTACTTTTCCGCACGCGACGGCAGTTGCACGAACGACGCGGAGCGGAGTTCGGGCAAGCCGTCAAGGGCGGAAAAGATATTTTCCGCAAGAGTTAGGTACAATGTTTTTCCTACGAGTGTTTTTGTCCATCTCATTAATAAAAAAAAAATTTTTTATAATCAAAATTTTATAATAATGCTACAAAATGACACATAAGATAGAATAGTTACACAGATCATTTAGTTAACCCTATATATAATTATTGTCAAAGATACAAAAATCGTGCGGAAAAATAATTTTTTATGTTTTGTAACTGATTCAGGTATACGTGTTTATAAATAGTAGGTGTGTTTTTTTAATACACAGTGTGTTTCAGTTCTCCTGGAAACACCCCCTTATCTTCCGTAATTTTCAACGTAGAAGCATGAGATTTTCATGATAAATATAATCCTACGTGATATACACGGGGGCGATTCCATTAGAAGCGAAACAAATTCGTATTTTTCAGAACAGAAAATTTTTCAGGAAAGAGGTGAATTGATAGTAATTTGGGGATCATGAACACCAATCTAATTTCTAACTTAACTAATTTTGCACTTTAATATAATAATTGAAGCTGGGTAAATGTAATTTTTAACCTTTATTGCTGTAATTTAGATTTCTCAAATGATATATGAAGGTGTTCCGGGGCTCATCAGGCCTAATTTCAATTATAACTATAATGGTTACAGTATTTAGAGTCTATTTCAAAGAAAAATTTCCAAAAACAGCTGCCATTTTTATTCAGATTTTCATTAAAAAGTATTCATTAATATAGGATGTAATCTGTGTAAATCTTGTCGCAACATGAAACTTAATACCTTGAATTTTTCAGGAAAAATAGTAAGTTAACTTAACCATAAAAGTACATATCAATGATATGATCTAGTATTTTTTATATGATAATAATATTGAATTGCATCATATTGAATTTAATTAATTTATTACTGTTAGTCAGGAATAAAAAATATTGCTTTAAAACTTTCATAGACTAAAGTACAAAATCTAAATTGTAGAGGTGAAAATAGTATATTTTTCAACAAGAGATGGAATGCTGTTTTTTTTTCGTGAGGTGAGAGTTTGTACACGAGCAAAAAATGTATTTCATCACTAGTATGAAATGCAATTTTTTGTACGATAGTTTTTATATATAAAATACTGGAATTTTGCTATTAGAGTCCATATTTCTTATATTTATAGAGAGAAGTTCAAATATAATCATGAAAATATTTATAAACTGTCAAACAAAGTGGCGTTCGTTTGCTGATTCAAGTGAGATTAACTGACATTAGTGTCAAAAATCTATCTAATTGTTTTTAGTATATTCCAAGCGGATTGAATGATTATATTCATTTGCTCCATTTTCATCTCTGGAGTGAAAAACTATCACTTTCATGTATTCGGTTAAAAAATGATAATTTTCATATACATAAATAGAAAAACATATTTTTATGGTACATTAGAGGTTTATCATTTTCACAAAATTATATGGGAGTTTAGAGGACTAGCTTTGCTTAAATTGGTTAAGGAATCTCCAGAAAAATCTATTGTTTATGAAAAGCAAGTTGCAAAGATAAAAAGTTTTCTAAAGAAGAATGATGATTGGTAGGCAGATAACGTCATGGTTTCATTGTTTCAAGTGAAAGGAGTAAACGCAGGAAAACTAAGTATGAGCCACAAAGCTGTAAGGAGAATCTGATGTTACTGACTAGATGAATAAAATCGTAGAAACTCCAACAAGAGCAACAAAATAAAAATTAATATTTTTCAATGTTCAAATATAAGATTCAAGAAAATATACTTCTTCTATGAACTACAGTCCCCATAATTTTGTTGTCAACGAAAGAAAGAGTCAAATAAGTTTATATTAAAATTTCTATTACCAATTTTTATTTTAATCTATTACCGTTTTCGATGAAATGCCAAAATTTACTCAAATTATTCAAAAATTAAATATCAATCATAAAAATATCAACTTCCGAAGATTAGGTTTTCCTACGCTAGGAGAAACCTAACTTATTTCTGAGACAAATGCTTTTTAACTACCAAATTAATGAAACTATAGAGTTCGAGTTTCTTCAGAGCTGTTCCGGAATGAAATTTTTGCACAGATCAAAACTCTACCCATTCTATACTAAATATGTTTTTTCTGAGGTTATGTTGATGAATGCAATAAATTGTTCAAAATAAAGTCCTGGAGGATTATTAAATATTTCACTAAAAAGTTTGTAAGTGGGTTTTGAATACCTTGTTGGGAGTGACATCTGCGGTCTGCTCTTGTGGATTCCTTCAATTCCAAATTGGTCTATTTTTTCAGTGTCATCAGGTTTGTAATATTTGGCTGTAGCATCTTGATGTCCATCTGCTTCCTTGTTGTTATAATTTTATAATTCAGCTATTCAAAAATTCATTCCATTCATTTTATCCTTCGTTTCTTGTATATTTTGTAAAATTTGTCATACTATTTGCTCAAAACTCAGTATAGTATTACAGTGAAATCTTTTCTGTTGTTTAATTTCAAAAACATCTTCCTGGTTTTTCTGAAGTGTCATTCATTGTAGTGTTTCAATGTGTACTGATGGCAACGACCAATAATTGAAAGAGATCAATGAAAACTGTCAAGCTCGAACTGATATACTAAAATATTTTTTAAATCTAACATTGATCTGACTTTCAAAAGATTATGTAAATTGTCTGTTTATTTATTGATAAAAAGTTTAAATCAAAATTTTGCTTTAAATAATGAACAGTAGTGATATTGAAGAAGAAATAATCATGATAATGTATTATTTCTGAAAAAGAAAAATATAAAAGTGTGGGTTAGAGAACTTTATTTACATTGGGAACAAGACGGCCAATTTGCTATCAGCTACACCAAATTACTAGGAGATCAAAAAAAGTTTCGAAACTATTATCGAATGTCCCTACATTGCTCCAATAAATTGATTGAGTTAGTACCACTACATTTTCATATCAGTGGATTGTTAGAACGATTGTTGATGATAGTGGAATTGTTGTTTGCACTTCACCCAGAGTATCTATTGCCTCACTACATGATCATCTTTGATGACGGACCCTATTCCTTTCCATACTAGTCAAAATTCCCACAGCCATTGTAGTATTTTTTACTTCAATTCAGTCTTCTGGTGGAAAAGGTTCTAGGGAATTGTCTGAATTCGTTAAATAGAAACGGCAAAAACTAGTCGTGAGCGTATTATGTTTAAAACCGTTGGGTCTTTCACTCATATGAGATTCCAGAAACGACAGCAAATCAATAAATGCCTAATTTGTATCTTTTTGGTATTACTTCCAGTAAAATTTGCCACTTTTCAGAGCATTCTTCAGCTAGAAAAAATATGAAAATTACTATCATTAGAGCCCTATTCTGGTACTCAACAACTAACCTGTCTTATCTCATTGGTTAGCTATATGATGATTGATTTGTTTAACGTTTAATTTTTCCAATGAGATATATACCAATCCACATGTGCGACATTAATAATTTCGTTGGAGTGAAAATCTGTCTAAATTCATCATGAAGATGTGTCAGATGACAATTTGGCGTATCAAAATAGTCACTGACCAAAATTTCCAGCAAATTAGAATTTCATACATGGTCTTTGGAAATGGGACGATCATTCATTGTGAGTTGTACGATAACAATAAAAAAAAATTGATCGTAGTTGGACGGTCTGGTACAGTCGGTCATGGTTACTCAGTGTGCCCACTGTTGACGTAGAAATGTACATTTTTGCTGTGACTATCAAGTCTGTAAATTTCACAGTTCTTTTGTCAAAAATTTCGGAAGTAACGTGAGTGTTTCAATGAAAAATTCAAATTTTTTTAAACTGATTATTTTTCAGGAAAATAGTGGATTAGTAGAAAAAGTATTGTTCTGATAACGAATTTGAAGATATTTCCGACCTAATTTGCATCCTACTATGATTTTCCGAACATATCAGCGGTTCCATCGCTGCTGGTGTGCACTGTCTATTAACTGAAATATTTCTTTTGACGTAAGTTTGTACATTTTTTATGTATCTATCGTTCAACAATTCTACGGCAAAAGTTACGGAAGTTACGGGGGTGTTTCAATGAGGTAAGACACACTGTATACAAAAAGTAAAAGAAGATTCACAAGCCTTCCTCAATAGCTTTCAACGAATTTTGTTGCGTATCCAATGTTGTATTATATGAAATGCACTGTATTAGTTAGTTACGAGTTGTTGAAGAAACTGTCATAGGATTGTCAATAAAATTACGATATGTTGAAGTAGTAAAAATTATTTCCAACAGACAATTTCTACAAAAAGTATTTACAGTCCACTTTATAACGATATTAAACATGGTCCTTCGAGCCGGATATTCATTGATATTGAGGAATACAATTAGAATTCTACAAGCAGAAGTCAAAAGGCGAGAAATTCAGTGAGTCCGTTCAAGTTACTATTACTGTTCGAGAGGCTTCATCTATATGATATGACTATGTTCTCAATCGAGAAGAACTGTTAGGTTCTCGTTATTTGCAATATTATCTACAATTTTGACTAGGTACAAGGTTTGACAGTTGTGACAATCATATTTTTTTCACGATATCAGATAGTTGCTTCAATTTAGTGTAAGTTTCATTCTGCAGGTATTTCAGTGTGCTAAGGTTTATTACCATTCAATTATATTAGTTTCAATATGGCATCTACTGAAATGAAAGTCAAAAGAGGCCAATTCAAGGGTGCTCTTACACGATTTAAGAATTTCCTAGAAGTCATTGCTGATCAACAAATGAATGATGAAATTATTCTTCAAATACACAGTCGGTTAAGTAAAATTGAACCATTTCTTGAACAATTTGAAACAGTACAATCGCAAATAGAGATAGAAATAGGTGAGGAAACTAATGAAAATGAAGAAAGAGAACGAGACACATTCGAGTGTACTTATTATGAATGCATAAGTAAAGCTAGACATTTGATTTCTTCATTTTCCAAAAATGAATCCATTAATTCGACAATTTCTGAAAATATACAGTCTCCTCCTAATGTAGTTTCCAATGTACAAGAAAATATTAATGTCTCGTGTCCAATTCAGTGTGGTAATGGAGCAATTGTCCAAAACGCTAATTGTATACCAACCGAATTGCATCAGGTGTAATATCCTCCTATACGTTTGCCATCTTTCAATGGATCTTATGAAAAATGGCTTGAATTTAGAGATGCTTTCAATGCTTTAGTACATGAGAATAAAATCTTGAATGATATAGAAAAATTCTATTATTTAAAATCGTCTTTAGAAGATGAGGCTAGCGAAGTCATTCAGTCAATTGAAGTAAATTCAGTAAATTATCAAATTGCCTGGAATATACTCAGTGATCGCTTCGAAAATAAATCTTTGATAATTTTCAATCACATAAAATCTATTTTTGATTTTCCTTCAATAAGAAAAGAAAACCATTTTGATTTGCGTAAATTATATGACAATGTGACAAAGAATTTGCGTTCATTAAACCACTTGCAAGAACCTGTAGATACATGGGATAGAATAATTATATATATAATCACCTCTAAATTTGATATTTCGACTCGTAAGAAGTGGGAATCATATAATTTCAAAGGTGCACTTCCAAGTATGAATGATATGAATACATTTTTAAAACACAGATGTGAAATCCTTGAAAAACTCAATTTTAATGTGACAGACTCATCAGTTCAGAATTCTCGACTTACAAAAAATACGCAATCAAAATTCCATTCTCATATTACTATCAATAAGGCAAAATGCTACTTTTGCAAAGGTGATCATTCTATCTATTCTTGTGAGGATCTATTGAAACTATCAATTCCTTCCAGAATTACGGAAATGAAAAACAAAAAATTATGCATAAACTGTCTAAGGCCAGGTCATTTTGCTACTAATTGTACTTATTCGCGTTGTAAAAAGTGCAACCGGCGACACAATACGTTACTTCATATTGAAAACAGCTCAACAGGTGAAAGAAGTTCTGTTGAACATTGTCAAGAAGTAACAGAAGGTCCGGTAATAGCTTCGCACGTACACAACAATATTGTTCAAGGTCAAGTTCTGCTTTCTACTGCCATAGTTCAAGTAAAGGATTACAAAGGACAATGGCATCCTGCAAGGGTTCTTCTAGACAATGGATCGCAGAGTTCCTTCATTACTGAGGAGTTGAGTAAAACGTTGAATCTTAAAAATTTTATTATCAATATGTCTATTAGCGGAATAGGTCAATCACCAACTTGTGTTAAAAATCGAGTTTCTATCACACTTAAATCAAAAACTAGTCAATATTCTTGCCAAATATCATGTTTGATCTTACCGAATATAACGGATCATCTACCGACTATACCTATTAACGTGAAAGATTTAAATATTCCTTCTAACATACAATTGGCTGATTCAAATTTCAATAAACCTGATAAAATTGATATGTTACTGGGAGCTGATGTTTTTTGGGACTTGCTATGTGTTGGACAATTATCTTTGGGTAAAGGTAAACCTATTCTTCAAAAAACATTACTTGGGTGGTTAGTAACAGGAAATTTTAATATTCCAAGACAGGTTACGGTTTCTGTTAATTATGTGAACTCAAACTGTGAAAATTCTATTAATGATAATTTAGTTAAATTTTGGCAGTTAGAAGAATGCAATAGCTCTGTGAAGGTATTTTCGGAGTCTGAACAATTTTGCGAACAGCATTTTATCGACAACTTTAGTCGTGATGTTAATGGTCGTTTTATAGTAAGAATGCCAATCAAGCAGGGTACTAGACTTTTGGGCGATTCAAGAAAAATGGCTCTAAATAGGTTTTTTCGGACAGAGAAAACACTTGACAAAAACGTAAGTCTCAAGGCAGAATATGTAACATTTATGCGGGATTATGAAAGGCTAGGTCACATGACTCTAATTGAAAATGAGGATTATTCAAATGAGGACACTTATTATCTTCCACACCATGCTGTGGTTAAAGAATCTAGTCTCACAACAAAAGTGAGAGTTGTGTTTGATGCAAGTGCTAAGTCAGATAATGGCTTATCACTCAATGATATTCAGTTCAGTAGTCCCACCAAACAAGCGGATTTATTTTCAATATTGCTCCGATTCCGACAGCATCCATTTGTAATAAATGGAGACGTTTCGAAAATGTACCGTCAGATTCTTATTCACAAGGACCAGAGAAAGTTTCAGAGGATTTTCTGGAGGGAAAATTCTGATGAGGCAATACGACGTTATGAGTTGAATACTCTAACCTATGGGACTGCATCAGCTCCATTTTTAGCTGTCAGGACTATGTTTCAATTGGCAATTGAAAATGAAATAAAATTCCCTGATGCTGCCAGAGTTATCAAAAATGATTTCTATATGGATGATTTACTGACCAGTTCAGAATCACCTGAGAAAATTATTGGTATTCAAAGAGATGTTTCAGTCATTCTTTTATCAGCAGGTCTAAATTTGCGAAAATGGTTGAGCAATAGGCCAGATTTATGCAATGAATTTCAATTCAATAATAATGAAGATATGAATTTGATTCAGTTAGGACCAGATGAGAATAATAAAACCCTGGGAGTATTATGGAATCCAAATACAGATACCAATCAGTATTCATTCAATCAAGCTCATTTCGATATTGTCACAAAACGTTCCATACTTTCTGCTATATCTCAAATTTTTGACCAATTAGGTCTTCTTGGACCTGTTATTGTAATTGCAAAACTGATTATTCAGCAATTATGGCAAGCTAGCCTAACGTGGGATGAGTCTGTTCCTCAGAAGATATATAGTCAGTGGGTGAAATTCAGAGAATATTTAGAATCACTCAATCAAGTAAGAATACCACGATTCATTCGTTCTGTTGATTCTTTATGTATAGAAATGCATGGCTTCTGTGATTCTTCGGAATCTGCCTATGGTGCGTGTGTATACATAAGATCAAAGGATAGTACTGGAATTTACACTTCCAGACTTTTGTGTGCGAAATCTAGAGTAGCACCTCTGAAACAAGTATCTTTACCAAAACTGGAATTATGTGGAGCAACCTTGCTTGCTCACCTTGTAAAATCAGTTAGAACCGCTCTAGATTTGCATATTGATAAATATTATTACTGGTGCGATTCCATGATAACATTAGGTTGGATAAAGGCATCTGCTAGAAACTGGAAGACGTTCGTAGCGAATAGGGTTGGTGATATTCAAACAATAACTGATCCAAGTGATTGGTATCACGTGAAATCAGCTGAAAATCCAGCAGATTTACTCACAAGAGGTATGGGTGTGAGTGATATTATTGAGTCGCAATTATGGTGGGAAGGTCCTTCATGGCTTTTAATTGAAGAAACTCAGTGGAGTTCATCTCGCACAAAAAAGTCAGTTCTAGAAAATTTACCAGAACAACGAATTGTGTCATCTGTTGTTTTGGAAACCAATTATTTTAATATTTTTGATATTTATTCATCACTAATGAAACTTCAAAGAGTAACAGCATACTGCATTCGATACATCGATAATCTGAAAAGACCACTAATTCATCGTAATTTTGGAGCATTATCCATATTTGAACTGACGAAGGCTCTTACTGATTAACCAGATTAAGCCAACGTCAAAGTTTTCCATCAGAATATGATCAATTATTTCGTAATAAACCTGTCGATGTGAAAAGTCGCCTTTTATGCCTGAATCCATTTTTAGATCAAAAATATGTCGTAAGAGTAGGGGGTAGATTGAGTAATTCAGAATATAACTATTCTAAAAAGCATCCGATTGTCTTAGCTCCAAATAATAAGTTTACGATTCTATAAGAAGAGCATAAGAAATTATTTCACTGTGGTCCTCAACAATTACTCTTTTCCATTAGGGAAAGATACTGGCCATTTTGTGGTCGAAGTATAACAAGAAAAATCACTAGAAGTTGCGTTACTTGTTTTAAGGTGAACCCTTTTTCAGAAAAATATATTATGGGTAATTTGCCAGAGTTTCGTGTTATTCAAAATTTTCCTTTTACTAATGTTGGCATTGACTATGCGGGTCCCATCTTGATAAAAGATCGAAAATTAAGAAGAGCAAAATTAATTAAGGCTTACATATGTTTATTTATATGTATGTCAACAAAGGCAATACATATCGATCTTGTTACTGATCTTACTACTGAAGCATTCATAGCAACACTCAGACGATTCGTTGCTAGGAGAGGTAAACCTAGTAATTTCTATTCAGACAATGGTACTACATTCGTGGGAGCCAATTCTCAAATTAAAGATTCGTTTATATTCCTCAAAGAATCTGCACCATATTTAGTAAATGCTATGAATGCAGAAAAGATTACTTGGCATTTTATACCAGCTAGATCTCCCAATTTTGGGGGATTGTGGGAAGCGGGAATTAAACGAATTAAGTACCATATAAAAAGAGTTGTGGGTAATTTGCATTTAACTTATGAGAATTTTCAAACAGTACTGACTCAGATTGAATGCATAATCAATTCAAGACCATTGACGCCGTTGTCGTCCGATCCAGCTGATTTTGTTCCATTGACACCTGCCCATTTTTTGATTGGAAAAACAATGACTGCAGTCCCTGATCCAGATCTCACATATATCAAGGAATCACGTCTCAATATATTTCAAAGAATACAACAGGCAAATCAGCATTTTTGGAAAAGATGGCATAAGGATTATATATCTGAACTCCAGTCACGTGTCAAATGGAAAGCTAATTCATCCACACTACTGAAAATTGGTAGCCTTGTTATAATGAAGGAAGATAATCTACCTCCGCTGAAGTGGAAAATGGGAAGAGTTGTCCGCCTTTACTCAGGAAAGGACAATGTAGTTCGAGTAGCAACGATTAGACTGTCAAATGGTAGTGAAGTTCAACGAACAGTTTCGAAACTTTGTGTCCTACCAGTGGAAAGCAATCAGAAACAATAGTGTTGATTTTTCGATATTCAGTATCATTTATTTTATTATTGCTGTTGCATACCATCATTATCGTTTTTTGCAATCAACATTTTCATTATTTATTTTTCTGTTGAAAGTTTAGTTAATTCTTTCAAGGCGGGTAGAATGTTGCGTATCCAATGTTGTATTATATGAAATGCACTGTATTAGTTAGTTACGAGTGAAACTGTCATAGAATTGTCAATAAAATTACGATATGTTGAAGTAGTAAAAATTATTTCCAACAGACAATTTCTACAAAAAGTATTTACAGTCCACTTTATAACGATATTAAACAAATTTACTTGGTCATTTTGTAACAACAACAGTAACCTATCATTCCTCGAATTACCCTATACTTCTGTGTGAATGAATTAAATTAATCAGTGGCTCCAGTGAGGTGCTTTCGAACGTGATTCAACATCACTGGAAACGATATTGAAGAAACTAACTGCCTGACCTCTAATAAAAACTAACTAACAACTAATTGCTGCAACGTTAGAGTCAATGACTGCCTTCTCAAGGTGTGATGCATATTGAATTACAAAATCTGTAATGAAACGTCAGATCTGTATAAGTTGTACCAATATAGATAGAATTGGGACTGATTTTACTGACTGAGAGTAATTGGTCGGATTAATTTTAACCAGTTGGTTCATTGGTTGGATATTCTATGGAACGTGCACAGTGAAATATTGAAAGAACGATGGGCCAAAGAATAACAGAATTTCTTCCGCCATAACAATAAATGAGAAAATCGTTGATACGTAAATCCTATAAAATGAAGAATTAATCATTTATCAGAATAACTTTTTATAAGACTTAACTATAGCTGAATGAACTGTAAATAACTTATTTATAATACGAAAAAAAAAAGATCTATTGTGTATGTATGCGAACTGAGCATCATACGGGAAAACGGTAACTATTTTTCATAGATCTGAATTCGTTAAGAAACGAAAATCACTGAAATGATAAGACTAAGCAATCGCAAATCTCTGTAACCTAAGCATGGGATAGAAATGTGTAAGGTATAAAAATGATTAGAATCGAAATCCAGCAGAAATTTTAGCGAATAATATACCAGAGAACGATCAAGTCGTTATGAAACTTGCTCTATTAGCTCTTAGATGGCGCTAACTTGTAGTTGATCCTTAGACAATGGTCGAACAGATCGAATTGCTTGGAACGGACTTATATTGATCGTTCATTTGTTTGGTCCATTCAGGATTTATTCGAGAATTCAATAGCTGGGTGGTGATTCTCAAGAATATTGAAAAAAACTGCATATGCAAGGTTTATTCATTCGAATGTTCAGCATGAAGGTGACAATAATAGATTTGAATGAATAACTGCTGTGAAATGAAGGTCAATATTCAGTATTTCACTATGTGTGTTCTTTATTCAATATGTTATGTTGGTTAACTACTATAAACAGGGGATCTGCGTTTATTCTCAATTTATGGTATAACAGATATACCGTCTTGTTATTTTTCATTTCATCAAAATATGTTTCTTCAAAAGTTTTAAAAAGTTATTTTTCAATTATTTTCCACTTCTCTAAAATAATTTCCCATCTAGTTCGATTCTCCATAATATCGTTACTGAAAATGGTTGGTTTGATAGTTTTGAATCATAGACTATTTCAGATCTATATATTACCGTTTTTATAGATTATATGTAATCGAAAGAACTACTTTATGAGGACCCTAATAAATGAGCTTCTGAAAATTATCGTCAAGATATGGATGGAGCACTTGGAAATATGAAGAAATTCAAATATATTATTTATGAAAATTTGGAGGTGGTGGAGGAATAGGTTTGAAAAAATATACTTTAATTGAAACCCAAGTTATGAGTGGAATAGGTACATTCGACAAGTCCCCAATCCCTTGACAGACGGGGAGAAGAAGTACTGTTTAGGGTGGAACGATGATATTCCAGAAAAGCATTAATAATTGAAGTAGCTAAATCTGAAATCAAGGAAAGTAATCTATATTTAAGTCACGAATCACTAAAACATGCTACTGACTTTTTCCCAATCGAAACTGTAAGCTAAAATGTGTACACAGGGTCCGGTGAAAGAAAGGGAGCTGGTAGCCGCCTCCGCTGGTGTTGGCGGTAGGTCGAACTTTTCAACCCATAGTGGTGGTTGTGCGTATGATATATGCCCCCTGCAACGCTCATGCATGTCGTTCGAATTGCATCCAATGTAGATAATGCTTGTGTCTGATTTTGGCAAGAGGAGATTATTTCGTACTGTTCCGAAAACGGCTGATGCAAAAAACCGGGTACTGCTAGATACCTTAGCCACTGGACCACCGACCATATATTAAAATCAAAGAAAAACGAGCATTGCATTAGGAAATCCAATTCGTCACCGCAATTTAATGATGCCATTTGGCGTTCTGAGATGAATTATATTCAGTCCAGTCAAGCAAATAAAAGTAACCAAATAAATTTGATTGAATTAACGAATCCATTTTTTCCAAGTTATTCATCCTGTTTTTTAAGTTATCGTTCAATATTTTTATCAATTTTTATCGTTTCTTTTAGTTCGAGTACAGGAATCAGGATTTTGTGATCACCCTGTAAGATTCCGTGGGTTATTTTATCGGATTATGAAAGTTGGGATAATAACATTAGGTCCATTTGCTTGTTTTATAAAAGTTTTAACGCAATGAAATGAAATTGTTGTTAAAAAAAATTGATATTTCCCTCAACCAGCTGTACACCCTTAAGAGTACAACCCTCAAAAGTCTTCGAAAATACTTGTCCGAGATAGGGAAGACGCAGTCCTTACCTTTTAACGTGTGATGCCATGCACAAATATTGGGGCATATGCTTTTTCTTGTGGGATATAACTTTTGAGATGACGTGTGATGGATACATCACCACAAATCTGATTGAAGCGTATATATATTAAACGTGAGCGAGTATTATGAAAATAATTTCGAAAATATTTGTCCCAGAGCTGGTCCTGACCGCGTGCGTACTGGGATGATGGAGGTAGGCTTTTTGTAGAACATATCTAGACGAGACAACGAGTAACCCGAACCATTCTAACCCTTTCAGTACCAACTTTTTTCGGCAAGAAAAAAATTCATTTCTGCTTGAAACGTACTCAATTGAGTTGAAATAATACATTTTTGCCTTAAAAAAGTATAGCATATTTAAGTAGAAAAATTTGTTATTATTAATAATAAAGTACTTGAACATAATTACTATATAAAAAAAAACTATTGCTGATGAAACGTAAGAATGCAATTCTTGTCTTTTCGGAGGCCCAGATGAACATTTTAATTCTGACATTTTCATCGTGATCCTCCACAAACAGGGTTTTTGCACCTTGAAGGTAAAGTTAACTCTGGGTGCTCTGGAAAATGTCCTATGGGCAAATGCTTGTTACACACACACAATTGTACTCACCATGACTAAAAGGGCTAAAGGAACGCGACATCTCTCGGCATTTCTGGATTGAATCAACAAAAGCCTATTGCTGGTATAAATACAGAAATCTCGAGAAATGACGGTTTTGTTGAGTATAATCATATACCCTATTCAAATTTGAGTCTATGCGCTGGGATCTCGATAACGGTAAAAGAAAGAAGAATAGTTGAATGGGGGCAAAATAGTGGATTTTAGATGTCAATTATTTGAATATAAAAAATTATTTTTATATTCTTTAGTGAAAATGGAAAAAATCGAAAATTTTCTTTTATTATTATCTATCATGATACACTTGATAACATTTTACTAGCTCATTGACTTAAGTGGAATGTGAACAATTCCAACAGCGCACAGTGGCTCACAAAGCGACTTTTTGGCCAAAACTCCTGTTTTTATAATATCGGATCAAAAATTATTTCCTTATTAATTTTATTCCTTTACTTCCCACAGATACAATTTCAAAATACCAATTTGATTGTCAATAGTTCATAGGCGTAAGTCATTCCAGAAACCATCCTCAAAAATAAGGAAAGGCTATAGTTTTATCATTATTTTCTCTATAAACAATGGTTTTATGAACTCCTACCTATGCGTTTCGTTGCTCCAGTCCAGTGATGAATATTAAATCGGAATTACATTGCAAGCAATAGTGAAACATAATTTCCCAATTAATAGCCAGAGCCGTAGAATAATAACTGATAGAAATATTGTTCAGAATTTATTACTATAGTTTTTAGTTCAAATATTGAATCACAAACTGTATCAAAATAAAAAATAATTGAAACTACAAAAACTGTCAAAATAGAAGATTTATTGGCATCATTAATGTCCATGGATAAATCTAGTGCTCTCCGAAAAAATACATGCTTGTCGTTTTGACAAGGTTTTAAGACTTGAAATGAGATAGATGATACAAGAGATGATACAAGGAATCTATTCAGAAGATATTGAATTGTGTTGTTCTAGAGGGTTTTCTCGAAAAAAGCTCGGGTCGTTATAGGGGGTATAGAGGGATTTTGCATTTTCAAAATTACCTCAAAATCCAATAAGACTTGGCACGCAACATGGTGGGGTGCAGAATATCCATTTCCATCTGAATAACAATAATTTGTCAACAGAAATCATTGTCGGGTCGTTAGAGGGGGTATAGAGGGATTTTTCATTTTCAATATTTCTTTAAAAATCTAATATGACTTGGCACGCATCATGGTGGGGTGCATAATATTCATTTCCATCTGAATAACAATAATTCGTCAAAAGAAATCATTTTCGGGTCGTCAGAGGGGGTATAGAGGGATTTTTCATTTTCAAAATTACTTCAAAAATATAATATGACTAGGCACGCATCATGGTGGGAGGCAAAGTATCCATGTCCATCTGAATAACAATAATTCGTCAACATAAATCATTTTCGTGTTGTCATAGGGGGTATAGAGGGATTTTTCATTTTCAAAATTACTTCAAAAATCAAATATGACTTGGAACGTATCATGGTGGAGTGCATAATATCCATTTTCATCTCAATAACAATGATTTGTCAACAGAAATCATTGTCGGGTCGTCAGAGGGGGTATAGAGGGATTTTTCATTTTCAAAATTACCTCAAAATCAAATATGACTTGGCACGCATCATGGTGGGGTGCAGAATATCCATTTCCGTCTGAATAACAATAATTCGTCAACAGAAATCATTGTCGTGTCGTCAGAGGGGGTATGGAGGGATTTTTCATTTTCAAAATTCCTTCAAAAATCTAATATGACTTGGCACGCATCATGGTGGGATGCAGAATATCCATTCCCATCTGAATAACAATAATTCGTCAACAGAAATCATTGTCGTGTCGTCAGAGGGGGTATGGAGGGATTTTTCATTTTCAAAATTACTTCAAAAATCTAATATGACTTGGCACGCATCATGGTGGGGTGCAAAGTATCCATATCCATCTAAATAACAATAATTCGTTAACAGAAATCATTGTCGGGTCGTTAGAGGGGGTATAGAGGGATTTTTCATTTTCAATATTTCTTCAAAAATCTAATATGACTTGGCACGCATTCAAGCCGACAGAAGTCACAGCTAGGCCAAAGTAAGTTCATCCTATTAAATCTTTTGTTTGTTTGGAATTGTTAGCACTTAGATTTCTATGAATATTCTAACAGAAACATTTACTATGTATACGTATTTCAAGTCAAGACTGAGTCCCGTTACTCAAACCCTTATTTTTGTAGTACTCACTGAAATTTCAGCCCAAAGTCTATTCGGCAAAATTTGGGTTCGTTTATATCAAGAACGAATCGAGATTGTATCAAATTACGTGATGAATGTGCCCGGCCGTTTTGGAGGTTAGAACATCTCTACCGTTTTTATAAATGAAACATAACTTATAAAAAATGCCCTACAGTTAATTCTTCTTTTTTTCAATAATTTGCCGGTGATGAAAAATAAAAAAAATTAAGCGAAAACGAAGCGAAAGAGCTGTCAAATGTCAAATTCCCAGATCGGTTTCGAATCGATTCTAATTCTGTCAAGAAAACCTCGAATATATGAATCCAAAAAACGGTTCACAGAACGTCTTGTGTATACATAGCAATTGATAGCATTGATGTGGAATGTATCCAGTTCTATAAGGGCATGTTTAAGAATAAGTGGCAAAATGTCAAACAAATGCAAATGAATGCAGACATTTCTTTCATAGTTATAATCCTGGGAGTATATAGTTTTGAAATATATCAAACTCTAAGTGGAGGTTCATAGAGAATATAAAGTGTTTACTTTTCTAGAATGTACTTGCCTTCCTGTCTTATATACATGTTAAACTCAATTCATAGTTCAAAATAAACCAAGTGGAAAACGCTGTCAAACTGTATCAAAATATGGAATAAAATGTACATCAAAAATCCTTGTTGACGCTTGTCAAACATTATTTTTTTTGTTTCTTGCAATTCCAGATCTACTAGATTGTTGACTTCAAGTTAACAATAAATATACTTGCAATAGAAGCATTTCACATTGAGTCAATTTTGGCCAAAAATATGAGACGAGAGCCGTCTGTGCAGCGGTGTAGCTTCCATATGAGTCATTTCCATCATGAATAATCTGAATCTGACGTATCGAAACCATTAAAATATCATCTATAACATATTATAAAAGACTATTATGCATACCGATACTTCAGAAATTTGTTTCCATAGAGTTCACTTACGAATAATGATGAAATTATACTCATCAATAGCTTGTTTTAATACCGCGTCACATTCGACAATGTTGTCAATGCCCAGCACTGTTATGACATGAATGATTTTCAAAACACTCTATTATTCGATCGAAAACATCAACTACAGGAACTCCACCATCAGTCCCTTCGATTTAATTACGTTGTGCAGCTACCGCCTTCCTTGTTATCATTTTGTAATATTTTGACATTCGTTATTGGTCCATAATGCTGCGATGCATAACTACGGCATTGAATGCTGTGGTAACGCGCTGCCCGGCTTAGTACTAAAAAATTATTACCTGGCAATTAAGTCTAAAGAGAAGTAATTGTTCTCGCTGGAAGAAAATCTTGTTTTTTTCTTGTCCGATTCCATCGAGAATTCAAAATTGAATTATTCTCAGATTGAAGAAAAGACTATGTGGATGACAGTGGATGACATTAGACGTTTCTGATGAACCAGACAACGGATCACTTTAAAAATTCAACGGAGAGCATGATCGGACATTCTCTACCTAACTATGATATATTCGACAATTCAGTGTTGCCACTTCTATGAGAAAGTTGTAGAAACTTTGATTTTTCAAATAGAACACCCACGTCCTAAAATTATTTTTGGAATCTTCAACAACTGCCCGACAACTTTTCTCATTTCCTTATAACTATCTGTTACCGTTTTCAAAATGAAATTCAATTAAATTTTATTTTTTTTCGGAATTCATGAACTCTAAAAATGCTGATATCGTTGAGTTGAATACTATGGTATCAAAATTTGGTTTGGAGTTAGGTGATACTTGGAGGCTTCCTACACTCCAGCCTAATCTCCGTTACTTCATTACAGGGTAGAGAAAAAATAAGTTTTTTTCGTTTGCTTGAAAAGGTGACTGAAAGTTCATTATTTCAAATAGAACAAACTGTATGTAATCGAAAAGTCCAAATTCCGGACTTATAAGTATTTATTTGTGAAAATGTCCCTTCACAATTTACGTGAAGTTAGCCACACTTTTCCAGCCACGGTTTCAGACTTGAGGACCGCTGACATTCGGATGTAGCGTGAATTGCACACAGTGTTGCCAGATCAATAACAAATACGTAAATAGTTTTCGCCCAATAAAAGTTTGAAGCATTGTGATCTTTCATGAAATTGTAAATCATCCATGATTTTGATTGGGGATGCAAATCAGGAAAATTTGAATGTGATCAAAAATTGAAAAAGTCGAGGTGAAAATATTGATGAATGAATTGAAACCAAATTTTCGCCGAAATGAGCTAAGAAAGGAAGAGAATAAATACTTATGTATACATTAATTATGAATCCAAACATATTTTAAGATATTTGAATTCTGGTTGCTAGTACCTTGTTAATTTCTTCACCAGCACAACACAGCATTGCTCTACACATTATTAGATAATGATAACATGGTTAACAATTCGCGTAGTAAGGAAAATATCTATAAAGAGTTGGGATTCCGATAAACAAAAATTACTTCAAGGAAGAACAAACACATCTAGAAACCTATGAAGCCGTATTTATTTTCCTTTGAATGGACGTCAGGATGATATAAAAAAAATAATATATTTTCTCGGGCTATGAAATATCGATAAAGAGTCGCGCTGTCGGAAAACAAAAAATACTACAAGAAAGAACGTATCGAAAAACATATGAAACGATTGTTATTTTTCTTTTGATGGCCGTCAAGGTGATATAAAAAAAATAAAATATTTTCTCGAGCTATGAAATATCGATAAAGAGTTGCGCTGTCGGAAAACAAAAAATACCACAAAAAAGAACGTATCGTTTTTCGACAGCGCGACTTTTTATCGATATTTCATAGTCCGAGAAAATATTTTATTTTTTTTATATCACCCTGACGTCCATCCAAAGGAAAATATCAATGGTTTTATATGTTTTTTGGCATGTTCTTTCTTGTGGTATTTTTTGTTTTCCGACAGCGCGACTCTTTATCGATATTTCATAGCCCGACAAAATATTTTATGTTTTTTTTTGTATCACCCTGACGGCCATCCAAAGAAAAATAACAATGGTTTTATATGTTTTTCGACATGTTCTTTCTTGTGGTATTTTTTGTTTTCCGACAGCGCGACTTTTTATTGATATTTCATAGCCCAAGAAAATATTTTATTTTTTTTATATCACCCTGACGGCCATCCAAGGAAAAATAACAATGGTTTTATATGTTTCTCGGCATGTTCTTTCTTGTGGTATTTTTTGTTTTCCGACAGCGCGACTCTTTATTGATATTTCTTAGCCTGAGAAAATATTTTATTTTTTATATATCACCCTGACGGCCATTCAAAGAAAAATATTATTGGTTTCATAGGTTCGACAATGTGTTCTTTCTTGTGGTATCTTTTGTTTTCCGACAGCGCGACTCTTTATCGATATTTCATAGCCCGAGAAAATATTTTATTTTTTTTATATCATCCAGACGTCCATTCAAAGCAAAATAAAAACGGCCTCATAGGTTTCTGGATGTGTTTGTTCTTCCTTGGAGTAATTTTTGTTTATCGGAATCCCAACTCTTTATCGATATTTTCCTTAAAATCTAATAATGTGTAGAGCAATGCTGTGTTGTGCTGGTGAAGAAATTAACAAGGTACTAGCAACCAGAATTCAAATATCTTAAAATATGTTTGGATTCATAATTAATGTATACATAAGTATTGATTCTCTTCCTTTCTTAGCTCATTTCGGCAAAAATTCGGTTTCAATTCATTCATCAATATTTTCACCTCGACTTTTTCAATTTTTGATCACATTCAAATTTTCCTGATCTGTATCCCCAATCAAAATCATGGATGACATACAATTTCATGAAAGATCACAATGCTTCAAACTATTATTGGGCGAAAACTATTTACGTATTTGTTATTGATCTGGCAACACTGTGTGCAATTCACGCTACATCCCAATGTCAGTGGTCCTCAAGTCTGAAACCGTGGCTGGAAAAGTGTGGCTAACTTCACGTAAATCCCTTCACATGGTATTCCCATTCGGTGTCTGATAAGCTGGCCATGATTACTATTTGACAGTAAACAGTATGACATTGTCCTATTAGATAATATCGATATTTTTGTCACTTCAGAAGTTGCAAATTGATTCAAAACGATGAAACAAAACCAATCAAACAAAGTTCTTATGAATTCGTTAATTAGTTTTGGACAGTGTGATAAAATAATCAGCGGGACTTGTAGAAGAAAGTTCAATGAAATGTAGTCGAATCTACCGCCAATTAATTTCAAGAAATTTGTACGAATTCAGAACAATTGGGATCAATATAAATCCATAAATCTCAAATCAAATCAAATCAATGTATTTTCCTTTAAACGACAAAAGTACATTTTGTATAGGAATAGTCAGTCTAAATGAATATATATTACAAAGTAACAAATCATATTTAAAATAAAAATCTATCCAGTCACCTGTACAGACCGGAATGAGTAAAATTCGTCTATGGAATAAAAACAATGTTTCAACAGAAATGATTTCAAATTATATTTGAATTGTTTAACATTACAAGATGTTTAATATCATGTGGTAAATGATTATAAATTCTGGGACCGATATAGTTGGGAGAATTGTGTGTAATTCTATACCTGGCAACAAGGGTATGAATTTCATTCTTTCTTCGAGTATTCATATTGTGCGAATCTTTGTTTGTTTTAAAATTATTTCTATCACTGAAAATATAAACTGCCAATTCATAGATGTATAAACTAACAAGAGTTAAAATTCCATTAGTGGTAAAACTTGATTTACATGAAGACATTCTAGAAGTACTAGAAATGCAACTTAAAATATATTTTTGTTTGATAAAAACATTTTTGGCCATGGTTGAGTTGCCCCACAAGCTGATGCCATATCTCAGTCTCGATTCAACTTATGCTGCACATATGGGCTCTGTTTAATACAGTTTTAAAGTTTCTAAATATGTACTGAATAGAATTCAATTTAGAGATCAAATTTCTACAATTTGTATGCCAATTTAGTTGTTCGTCTACATTCTACATGCAAGCCTAAAAATTTCACTATGGTTTGGTTTGATAAGTTTGTATCATTTATATTTATTGAAAATGAATTAGTTTTATTCTGATAATTGTGGAAACGAATCATTTTATTTTTCTGTGGATTCAAAAATAGGTTGTGATCACTGAAAAAATTGGAGGAATTAATAGGGGCAACTTCACATTCGTTTTTTAAATATTCGGTGTTCTATGCCGACACAAGTAGCTATAAGTCATCTGTATACGCGATAAAATTAGAATGCATTATTTCAGATTTGAGATTGTTAATGTAGATCAAAAATGAAATAGGCCCTAATAAGGACCCCTGAGGCACCCCTAACGAAACCTTTCTAATTTCAGAGAAAAATGTTGGAATACGTTCATCAACTTCAAATTTAAGAGAAACACATCGACGACGATTATTAAGGAAAGAAGAGACCCATTTATTCGAGATTCCTCTCACACCACACGATTCTAAGATATTCAATAGCTTCACATGGTTTACGCAGTCGAATGTCTTACTCAGGTCACATAAATAGCAGCAGGGCACTCGCCAGTGTCAATCATCTCTACCAATTCGTTTAAAAACTCATCAAAGCAGTTTGAGTGGATTTACCCTCACGAAATCCATGTTGCATGGGACTCAAAATATTGTGGGCATTCGTAAAATTCAATAGACGATCCAAGAAGGCATATTCAAAATTTTTTTACACGCTTTGTGGAATGGTTATAGGTATGAAGTTATCTAGATTGTTTGATTTCTTATTTTTTTGAATCGGTAACACTTTCCCTAGTTTTAAACTATTTGAAAAGCTACCTGTTGTAAATGAAAGGTTTACTAAAAATGTAATAGGTTTTAAGATTGAATTCAAAACTCTTTTAGTACAAAAGCTGTTATTTCATCCATTCCAGTATATCTCTTGTTTTTCTTTTGTACTCAACATATGCATCATTTCTTTTTCACTGAAGGGATCTAAAAAAATAGTGTAAGAATTTGATTCATTTTGACAAAAATGTTATCTGTACGAACGATATCATTCGTGTCAATATTATTTACTAATGCCATGGGAGCCTCCAGAAAATACTTAATGAACTCTGACAGAACGGCAGATGGTTGTTCAAGTTGGATATCACCCTTGGTAATGACTATGTTTTTGGTGATAATACTTTTATTTGTCAGTTCAGACTAGTATATTCTGTAACAAGGTTAGAATAAAAATTCGAGAGGAAAGTTCCGAGCGCGAGCCGAAGGCGAGCGGGAGGAACCACGAGCATCACTAAATTTCATTCTAACCGAGTAGCAGACTATACTTTCTCCACGATCAAAAATTTTAAAATATATTCAAATGGAAACGAACAGAAGATAATTTCCATACGAAATAATAACTATTATTTAAAAACACTATTTATCAGAAAGGACTAATCCTGGACTAACCAGAACTAATTTTTTTATCGCAAAGATGCATTGAAAATAAACTATTAATTAAAAAAAAATGCCTTGTCGACGGCTTGAACCCCACAACCTCTCGTCCACTATGCTATACCATCTGAGCCATCCGGATTCTCATTGAAATATGTTTAATAAATATTATATTAACGGCATTCATATTTTTCATACTAATTTATTGATTTTTTGGTAGTAAACTTTTCAGTATATTGTTTGTACTCTTTGTAATTTCAGGTGGTGTATTTTCACACTCTGATTCTGAATCCCTGGATAAATTCATAATACTTTTTATATTTTCGAATGAAAACGTGACACCAATAATTTTGACACTGACAACTGCGTCAAGGCTAATGTTATTATTGCTAACAGTATGAGAATATTATTCTATTACAAGAGAGAGAATATAAATACATTTGAATTGCATGGGGGCAGAGGTGTTGCAGAATATTTCTTCAATCTCAAGAGAGAGAATTCCTGCATTCTGCAATCAAATTTCATTTCAGAATTAGTAAATTCTGTGATGATTGTGGAGAAACGACTTTCCATAACATTCTTGTGTGGTTATCTGATTGGTGTATTTTATCTTGATAATATTCTCCTTTGAATTATTCATTGAATTGATATGCTGCTACTTAGCTTCCTAATAAGTGTCAGACAGAGCTGGGTTGATTTTTTTAGGTTGAAGAAATTTTTCAGAGCACTTTTAGGAAACTGATTTCAAAGTTGTAACTCAATAAGTTATAAAATATATCGAAAGATTCGTCAATGTCTTCTTGTTTATAAATGCAGGACCAGTTTTCAAAAGTTAATAAATTTACATCATTGAAGCATCTATTTATCTAATTTTTACTCGGGTTAGGGGAATCATAATCATGTAATTCTTATAAAACTGTACGATAGTCTGATATAACATTTTCAAAAACATAACAGGTACTCGCATAGCTTGTGAAAATTTGATCTATTAACTACGAATATGGGTAACACATAAGACGCCATGTAAGTAATCAAACTGAAGCCAAAAAAATATCTCTTTTCTTTTATTGCGCATGCTGAATTCTGAAACATGACGAAAGTCATAAATTTTTAAGGTTGTGCGTATTTTGACATTTTGACAATATCAAGCAACCGTACCATATATGCAATGAACTATTATTTTTCTATAATGTGGATGAAATGAAGTGAGAATTACGAAAGACGGCAATTAAACTTAGTGTTATTTAAAAATTGATTCACTGATTCATTTGTAACTCTATATAACATAATGTCTGCTTGTTACCTGCTACCAGAGTTTCATCAATCAATTTTCTGCCAAATCGAATAAAAACTCATTTATCATTGAAGTAAAGGATATGTGGATTGACTATGTGACGGGACAGTTGTTTGAAAAGGTGAATCTCGTTCCATATCGGCCTCATAACCGCTGAGAAAAATAGTTTGGTGGTAGTGATTAGTGATGTATTTTTGTCTCCTGAACACATACCCGAAGTAACGCGGCGATCTAAAATTCTTTCAAGCATACTGAGTGATTATTTTTACACAGACTCAATTACAAAAATTATTTTCGATAATTGTACTGTTCAATTATCCGCAAAATAATCGCACTCTTCGATTATTCTCAAAAGGTACAATTTGTTGAATCGATTATAGAGCAATATGGAGAACCCTGCAAATAATGTTGATAACAATGCCGAAAATCAGGATCCTGTTCCTGAAATCGAACCATACAAATTATCAGAAGTGTTTTCAATTGTTCCCGAATATAAAGGTGATCAAATATTTCTGACTACTTTCTTGAATGCTAGTGATTGCGCGTATCACATGGCAACGCGTGACCAAAGAAATTTGTTAACTATTCACATCAAAATAAACTTCGAGGCAGAGCTGCACAGCTCATAAGTTCTAGAAACCCCAACACTTACCTCGAGATTAGAAATTGACTTTCAATCAATTTTGGTGATACTCGAGACTTTACATCCCTTATACAAGACCTACAATGATTGAAACAACTATCAAACGAAACTGCATTAGTTTCCTTTAACCGTTTGAAAGTGCATAATGCCAAAATGCACGCATGCATTCAAAAAATGGCTCTTACCGCAGAGCAAAAGCACGCACAATCAAGACACATTGAAACAACCCAGACTAGGACAAATTATACGCGCTGGAAATCCCAGAGACATGCTCTAAGCACAGATGTGAATAAGAAGAGAACTTCAACTCTCGTATTTCGAAAATCAGAAACATGACAGACAAAACCAAAATAAAAATAATATGCCAAAAAGACCTCTACCTAACAAAACCCCAAAATGCACATTTTGTAATCGTCTTGGCCATTCGTTCGATGAATGTCGCTAGAGACAAAGAACCCAGCCGAACTTCTCGAATTCTGGCCGAAATCCAAATACTAATTTCTCAAGACCAAATTCATTTCAGCCAAATCGACCCCCAAATAATTTCCAAACTACCCAATAAAGACCACAACTTCAAAACAACCAACAAAGACCCCAATTTCAAAATAACCAGCCAAGACCTCAATTTCAAAACAATCAGTCAAGGCCAACATCACAAAATCAGAACCAACAAAATAACCGCCCCACAGTTATTCAACCAAACCCAAATTTCAATCAGCAAAGAACATTCTTTGTGAATTTTCAAGATAATCAATACTCTCAAAATACACAGTATCAGGATGATTATAACGACTACTATACGACTAGTAGCCAAGAAAGTAAAAACTATCATACTGATAATAGTCATTACGATCAGTACAATGAATTTGACCAATAAAATCAATATGATCAGTTTGATAAAGTCAACTATCAGGATTTTCTCGCACTACCAACCTCAGATCATCCGCCAGATTTCAATCAAACACACGACCCAACATCAGAAATCCAGTCTCAAATACAAGCAATGAACCTGAACGAGTTCCGCCCCTATCTGAACTTTCCGGAGCAACGCTTCATGTAAGTTCGCTTTACTCCATGAACTCAAAAAATCTTTATTACATACAAGACTTGACAAACTCTTTCAAAATACTTATCGACGCTCCGGTGTCGATGGCATTTCGATATTTAAACCAAAACTTGCGAAAAATATTTACACCGATTTCCTGAAAATGGTATAGTCCAGGGAATCACGGACCAAAAAATTTTAATAACTGAATCCACCCTCATAAATTTTAAAGATAATGATCTACAAAAAGTTTATGTGCACAACATTGATATTGAATTTGATGATTTACTTGGATCCGATTTTCTCGAACACTACAATTGTATTATTGATTTGAAAAACAAACAACTAATAACAAGTTTCAAAACTGTTCCATTATTCAAAGTAACTGATTTTGAGAACACCCAAATTTAATCAAAATACAATTGAACCGAGAACTGAACAAATTTTTAAATTAAAGTGTAGCTTCACCAATACTGATGCTATACTGTTAGCACAGGAAAAAGAGAAAATCAGACTACCAAACACTTTAGTTAAAATTGATGAAAAAGGGAACTTTCTAACTTCAACTATAAATGCAAATACCATTCCAAAAACTATTGACTTTTCAGACTTGAAACTTAAACCAATTTCAAAATTCGAA
Organism: Chrysolina americana; assembly: GCA_958502065.1. NCBI lineage: Eukaryota > Metazoa > Arthropoda > Insecta > Coleoptera > Chrysomelidae > Chrysolina > Chrysolina americana. The sequence goes on from OY293412.1 coordinate 58,296,138, forward strand.
TCAGTCTTGAACATCAACACATTTGATGATCAAAATTTTGAAAATAAATTCGATAGAACCCAAGAAATTCAAAATCAATTACGACTTGATCATTTGAATGACGTAGAAAGCCAATTGATAACTGACATATGTATGGAATTTTTGGCCTTTTTTTATTTAGGTGATGATCTTACCTTCACGAAATTAAACATACAATTGAAACCAATACCCAGGTAGCCAATATTGGTACAATATTATGAAAATATTGGCCAAATATTCGAATGCAATATTGGCGAAAAAAAAAATGTGATTATTCGACGATATTGGTCCAATATCTCTTGTATAATATTGTGTAAAATATTCTAAAAACAATATTGGCCTCAAAATACTCAGCGATATTGGTATAATATTGGTACAATATTATCAAAATATTGGCAAAATATTAAAAGGTAATATTGGCGAGAAAAAATGTGAACATTAGGCAATATTGGTCCAATATTGTTTGGACATTATAAAAATAAAATTGGTGGGATATTCTAAAGTAATATTGGTACAATATCATTTGGATATATTGGTAGAATATTGAAAGTAAACTATTTCATAATAATGTGTAATGACTCGGAACTTCTACAATTACAGTTCTCTATCAATAAAGAAGTTAACAGAGTCTGCGTTTTGGTCGTCATAACCACTGAGTGAACTGTCTTAATAACAAGTTGTGAAAAGTACTTCATATATTTCCCTAGGTTTCAGTTGATGTTTCATATATAGAGCCCTATAGCGGTTTGTTACACAGGTTTTATTATAATTCATTTCAATATTGTTTTATGAATATTCGACCAATATTCAAATTAAAATATTGGTAATAGAATTTCTTTGTAATATTGTAACAATATAATAATTTCAATATTGACATGACATTGTCGTCTAACGTTTTATCAACAAAGGTGATTATGATTTTTTGTAATATTCAACCAATGTGCTATCAAATTGGGAAAAACAATTTTTTTTATATACCTAGAATCAATATGAGAGGAATATTGAGATTCCAATTTTATTCTAGATGTTGATTACAGTATGTAGATAACATTTCTTTATCGATATTGGCAAAAATTATTCAACCAATATCGACCCAACATCAGTTATATGGATTTGTTGAATATTGGTGACATAATATTCAACCAATATGTTTTCACTTGGAAACACAATATTGGTTTCATTTCTATAATCGATGTGAGATGAATATTTGGGTCCAAATTTTCAAATGTTTGGGCAATCTTTTTTAACAATTCATTTCTCGATTCATTTCTAAACATTTTCTCTAAACTTTCCCTATAGATAAAAATCTAATGGATTGGGATCGGGTGATCACGCTGGCCAATTCCATGGTTCCAAGCGCCTTATCGAACTATCGTCAAAACGCCTTTCCAGTTCTGCACTCATTTCTCTTGTTCAATGCGGAGGAGCTTCATCTAGTTGGTACCAATAGTTTCCGATCTGGATTCGTATAAATTTTTTGAATTTCATTGGCGGTAGATTCGGATACATCAATTCATTAAACTTTCTACAAGTCCTGCTGATAATTTCATCACATTGTCCTAACGAGTGAACAGATTCATAAGAACTTCATTTGAATAATTTTGTTCCAACGTTTTGAAGGTATTTGCAACTTATTAGGACAATACCATACTGGTATTCTGAAGGGGCATTTTCACAAATGAATGTTCATAAGTCCGAAACTTGACTAGTCAGGTAGAGGTATGATATATACAGAAAGGAAACAAATTTCAGCAGCTTGCCAAATTTTCACTGCTATATAGGGTGTTTCATTTGGAATAATCAACTTTAAGTCACTTCTTCAATCGAACGAAAAAACTGTATTTTTTACCAACCTATATTGAAGTAACGGAGATTAGGCTGAAGTGTGGTAAGCCTTCAAGTATCACCTAACTCCAAATCAAATTTTGATACCATAATATTTCTTAACTCGAAGATATCAGCATTTCCGAAGCAAAAAATTTTAATTGATTTTTATTTCGAAAACGGTAACAAATATTTGTATAGGGTAATATTGAGAAAAGCTGTCCAGGAATTATTGGAGATTTCAAAAATAAAATTATATACAGGGTGTTCCATTTGAAAAATCAAAGTTGCTATCACTTTCTAATGGGAGTGGCAATACTGCATTGTCGAAAATATTTTAGTTGGATAGAGAATGTCCGAACATGCTCTCTATTGCATTTCTAATGTGATCCGTTGTCTGGTTAACCAGAAACGTCGAATGTTCTACAATCGTGAATCAGCCTTTATAATTGAAATCAAGCTGCATTGAAAATAGAAACCTATAAATACAATACTAGATGACAGTAACCACAGAATACAAATCCCCTTGAACATTAACAAGACAACTGTATTGCTAAAAATACTACTTATCAGTATGTATAGCCAACAGTAAGAATGAAACAAATGTCGCTTTGAAGAAAGCTTTATCTAACAGGAGTGTTTGGTACGTTTATGGAACCAGAAGTACTTTAAAGTGTACTTTAAAGAACATTTCATCATAAAGCGACATTATTCAGAGATGATGCCACAGAAGAATCGTGAGCGGTGGGAAGAATATATTAAAGGCCCAAGGAGAAGGAGGGCGGGAACTAACTTTTTAAAAGCATTATTTGAGTACAGAAAATGGATTTTTCATCAGTAGTCTAAAAATAAGGATTTTTACTTGTGCCTGTAACACATTTTCATGTGAGTTGAATTCGAATGCGGAAAGTCATACATACACAGAAAAATCCAATTTATTATTATAGGTAGATACTGCTTTGAAAACGAAAATATAAAAACAAAATATAATATAAAACCGAATGTTGCTACTAGAGTATGAATATTGATAATCAACTAACTGGTAATAATACCTAATAATGTTTTTAGTTTCAATCATTATTATAAATTGCTGTGTTTTGCAATTCGTATTATTGCACACGTTTATTCCTTTTGGAGTTTAATTTTGTGAGACTGCAGTTAATAATGCGTTTCCATGGGTACTCTCAAATTATTTCAAAGGTGATTTGTAGTTAATTAGTCTATGTCAGAAGAGGTGAACAAAACATCAACAAATATTACAGAAATGTATCCAAATATTCGAACATTTAAGAGTTAAAATACAAAATGCGTACACTTGAATATCAGGTAGCATGTAGACTTTGTTGAATTACCTTTACTTTGCTGTGTATATTTCATTCAGCCCACATAAATTATCAGAGATGAGGAAAACTTTTTCTGTGCACTGTCTTCACGCGGTATTGCCTAGAAAAGTGTATTTCACATTACTACTTAACGGATGAAAATAAGTTTGATTTCAAGTAAGTATTATAATGAAATTTTTAAAACCTTTAAAAATTTTACCATCAACTTATAACGTCATCACACAATTTATATGATATAAAAGTTCGACGTGAGATTTAAGTACTCTTATTTACTCAGTTCAAGTTATTTAATTAATTTGTTCATCTACACAAGTGAATCTCGCGACAAGCTTTCATATTATATGAATTGTGTAATGACGTTATGAGCTGATGGTGAAAATTTTGAAGGAAAAGTTTATTTCATTTTCTATGACGCAGTGGTCGGTGGTCTAATGCACAGGCCATTCGAAGCTCCAATATAGCGATAGTCGGTTCGAGCCCGATGTCGGTACAAGATAATTTTTCTCATCTACTTTATATCGGATCAATAGGCGACCGGATGCCTTGTTGAAGAGCAAGTGTATTGTGAGTTGTCTAGATGCCAATCTCGTCTGGTATGCTAGCTTGGAGTGCACACCGACCACCCAAGGTGGTACTGTAGGTTTTTCGGGTTTTAAGTGAATACACCACCAAAAATCAGTAAGTCGTCCCGGAGCGCCACAGCAAATAATAATAATAGCCGTCCTCTACCCGCACAGGCTATACCTTTGGGTACACTCAACGAATGTTTTTGAGGGAGTATTATTATTATTATTATTATTCGAATAAAAGCTTGATTTAAAAAAAGTTTTTTTAATATTAATTTATTTTTTACGTTTCAGTTATCGCTGGAAAGATTTCTCAGTCTGTTCATCTGATTAATCGAATCATTGTGGCAAGATTATTTACCAGTTAATTCCAAACAGTCTAGCTCTTCAATAAGGAGACCTTCTAATGATTTTACCATACTTACGGCCACGTATGCATGACCAGCAGCGAAGAGCTTCGAGCCTAAGTATATAACGGCATAGTCGACAGACTATCCTGCATTTTGTGTACTATGCAAGTCCAATATAATTTGCAACATTATTCGTTCTACAGTACTGGGATTATATTTTGCTGGAATTTGCAAAGTCTTGGGTTGAATGAGATGAACACCGTTTTCAACGAAGTCTATTTGGACGGATGGTAGATCAGTATCATACATTTATACCCTCCGGAAGCAGGGCTGTATGATTTCTGTAATAAGTTCAATGGCACCATTTACCAAACCGTTGGACACATCTACATTTCAACGAAACATTGGCTCTAACGAAAATGTCAAACTCCATAGGTAGCCACTCCAAAAACACCACCAGTAAACACCAATTTTTTGTTAAACTCACATTCGTATTCTCGGCAAGTTTTTTCGTTTGATATCCATATTGTAGGATAGCATAAAAAACTTGATCCGCCATCTTCAGAAGAAGTTTGAGTAACTTCACTTTATTTTTCGACTGGCTAATGATGTCTGTTTCAAAATTGAGTTGCAAGTTTCCACCAAAACAAACAGTTAAATAAAAGGTTGTAAAAAAAAAAATCATTATCATTTCGTCATAAAATTTGTTTAATAATTTTCCATGTGGAACTGGGTAGCTATACTTCATGAAAGGCGATAAATTCCCAAAATGGAATAATAGATTATAAATAATCCAACCTATCGCTCATTTTTCTATACCATACTGTTGTCGTCGGCAAATGTCGAACCGATAATAATTCAACAGCCCCATACGATTGCCGAATCACTTCCGCCCAACGTTTGATAAAGTTTTTCTACGAGAATACTTCCTGTAACGACCACCATACGGTTTTCGAAAATGAGTGACTACCTCTATACTAGTTTCACCATTCTCGCTATCATCAGCGAAGACTTGGTCAGAACGAAAGCTACTGCTCAATCCATCAAATGCAATCTATATCCAACCGGTTTTGTTCACTGGCCCTACGATAACTCCAGCACCCAACTAGAGAGTGAGCAAGAGAGTCATCTATAGAAACCATGCACAGAAAGCACTCTGAAGGTAGGTACGTAGACTTCGTTTCTCTTAAATTTGGGGTTCTCATTTCTATAACAAACGGCAACGTTTTGGAATTCCTTAACCAGGAAGGTGTTTTTAGAGCTGCACATTTTGCCTCTTCACCGATATACTCTTCTCTCCAATAATCATACAGTGTAGCATATAAGTCCAGTGTGTGTCAGAAAATAACGACTTTCTTGGCTCAAACTACAGCAAACGTTATATTATAGTCCGATATTCGGTAATATTTTATATATATAGTTTAACAATATTACAAGAGATTCTTATAATTAATCAGGGAAGGGCTGTATATATGAAAGGAAACAAAATTATCGATATAATCCTCAGAATGTTATGCTACAATATACGCGTATATGATCAACCACGCCAAAGTAACTTCATTTGAAAAAATAAAAAAATTATTTTGTATAGTGTGAAGTGAAGTGAAGTGATCGTGGTGCTAGAGCAATTGCTCCCACACAGATGGCCCGAGTTCGATTCCCGAGACAGTCTGTCACTGAGCTAAAGCGGTTCGCAATCCACTTTTATTGTATGTAGGTTCCGGATCTCCCTTGCTCGCACAATCTCTACTTTTGAGGGGTTTTCTCCGAAAACCTGGATGGTTAGTAAAATCAAATTTAACAAATTTCGCAAAACTATGCATTGTCCACAAAAAGTTGCACATGGGACTTTCTCGAACATATGTACACAGTTTATAAAATAAAATATTTTTCAATTCTTATTCATTCATGCATAAACTCACCCTGGGTTGGATCAAATGCAAATTTTATAATATTTCTAAAAATAAAATATCAGTTCCTGATGTCACTGCTATACCTTTCTAGAGTTCAATAATAATTCGTAATAATATATTGGTTACAATGCTTAGCATGATTCAGTAAGTTATTTTTTTAGATAAATATGAGAGAGAAATAATTATTTTCTCCTTTGTTCACTTGATTTAAAAGTCGATGTCCCTGAACAATGTTTCCTGTTTGTTCTGCAATGATAAAAGTTTATATATTGAGTATCGCTCGAGATACTTGGGAGTGATCGATTGTCTCATTAGTATTGCCAATCATTGATTTACGTTAGAATTGTTAAAGTAATTGTCTTACTGCATTGCATTCACGCTCTGAATCATTAAAACTTCCTCAATCGTCTCGCTTGACTAAGGAAGTTTTTATACACTGGACCAGTGGTTCTGCGAGAAACATAATTACGTGAGATTTTCATCACACGAAGCAACAAAAAACGACATACGAGTCATTTATATATTACTCTAGATAACATACAACTGAATTCTTATAACTTTTTAACGTTGTAACGATGGCGTCGTTAAACATTTTTGTGAATCGAAGTTAGACATAAAACAATTTCCAAAATAGATCCAAAGATTATCATTTCAATTGATATTCTTGCGAGGAACATAGGTATATAAATTGAAAGGGTAATAGATTGATAATTGGTTATGACGCCATAAATGGAAAATTAATCTCAGAGTGAAGTGAGATTAATTGACGAACTAGCTTTTTCAACCTTACCGTTCCATTGGAAAGAATCATATTTTGAGGACCTAGGAAAAGTTGATTAGAATTTGTCATTTTCTTAAACTACATGATTATGATCCTATGATAACCGCCATATCATTCACCTTATACTCGCATGCAATATGGATTTGGAATTTCCCGCACTACTGTCCTTCTTGCCAAACTTGTTTTGAACAAGTTTTTCCCGCACTAAAATCATTTTTGGTTTCAGACACAATGGTATGAATGAACTTTGAGCAAATGCTTTTATTGCTTTTATTCATACTACCCAATGTCTTACTGAAGACTCTGCGGCATGTTCGGCCTGCCGCTATAGACCTGGAAAGAAAGTGGTTGATTTGGCTGTTTCATGTCAGTTTTTGGTAAATTATAACGCCCAGTTATTTTACTTCTTAAATTCATACTTTCGCCTCCTGGTGAATGGGACCAGTGCTTTTTTGCTAGGATTGACATTGAGTTCCTCCTTTGCACACCAGCTTCTGATTCTGTTTGGGGATACTTGCATACGGTCGGAGATAACTCCGAAAAAACCTAAAAACTCTGTTTCAAGTATGACTATCGAAGCATCAAGTGTGCTACAATTTTAAGCTCTATTGAAATATGCAATAATATATTTTTCCATCAATAACTATGGATATCTTATCTGAAAAAATAAGTAACTTACACCATTGAATTCTACGTGAAAAAGTGATCTGGATACATTTTCATAGAAACAAGAAATTTTTGACAGAAAAAAAGTTATAGCAACTTTTCGAAAATGCGCATTTTCGAAAAACATGCTGTAACTCAGAAAACGATGATAGTTATCGATATACGGTTTTAACCATTATGTTTGTCAAAAAATTTGACCCTCAGACAAAGCTATAATTTTTCATCTATCTAGTATGGAATCAGGTCTTTGAAAAGTGTCTAATTTGGTCCACTCTGTACGTTCCAGCTTCCTTCTTTTGAAAAACGTTACTATGACCGATTTATTGTGTTTATTGGATATCTACCTTTTTTTTGGGTGAGGTGGAGGAAATCTTTTATACATAAATATTGAGTCTCCAAGCTCAATAAATACTGTGAAACTCTCCTTATTAGGCATACTCACTAAAACCCCCACCTCTGTGTATGTTCGATCAGGCTATTGGCCTATTGTATCTTTCCTATCTACCCTTCCTCCGCTATTTAATATGGCATTCAGTATATCCTGAAGCAGCTATGAAATCATCTCTTAGGATTTCTTGTTGACGACAACGTCATCATTTGCCTGCTCGACTTCTCATAGCAAGTCATCCACCAGGATATAAACCCGTTCCAATACGAACAGCCTCCGGTTGACTTGTTTTGGTTCAATTCCTCTAGAGACGGTGCCATATATAAACTTCTTTCCTTCTATATCCAGAAACGTAGCTACTGCTCCCTCAAGGTATCCCTGGATGGCATCAATAATGTTGGATAGTTGCACTTGAGACTTACGCAGAAGGCTCTTGAGCAAAATTGCATCAATATGATGAAAAAATCGGGATCGATAGGGAGGACAGATTACTCTCAAAGAAGATGTGCATGCCTCGAGCACTTCACCTCCGTGAATCTCTGACTTGCTTAACAGCTAAAATCAACTGATACAATAAATCAAGTAGGGTCATAGGACCTGGCCGCCGCCTTATGGGAGACCGCTGCACGTTCCTACTGATTATCACTGTCACTATCACCACTCACTCAGAAGCTTGATGACTTTAGATTCTAAAATACATCTTATGGAAACTACGTTATGCCGAAGAATTATTATCAGACAGATATTAACAGACCTGATTCGGTCGTGTCGATCTTATATTATTTATTAGCATGAAATTCGTTAAAAATATGACAGTCTACATACTGGTTCATAAAAGTCGTAGGAAATGGACATTTGTACGTATACAGCTAGCCTGTAGAAAATGAACATTTGTATGAGAACGTTGCAGGTTTCTTGATAGAAGATGCACTTAAAATATACATTTTTCTTTTGTTGTAGAAAAATTTATTTGTTCAATTTCAGCTGCATCCTTGATGAAATTAGAAAGAATTTAATAAACGCCGACAACGTAATACCAATCACAAAAAATATGGGAGCAACGAGGCTAATGAATCTCCAGAGAGCAGCTAGCAATGAAGGCACCAGAAACTAATTCTATATGAATTATCCCTTCAGTGTAGTTATTCCATTTATGTTAAACGTTTGCGCATTTTAGAATCGACTTGGTAATTGTTATCCACATATAATAGATAGCAGTCAATTTGAAGTTTCGTTGGAATAATTAGCTGAACATCTAACGTTGTCTGCCTAGTACTGTTTAGATATTCCGATGATGAAGATACCTTCGTCTCAGAATTGCGAATCTGAGAATGTGTACAAAACAACTTTTGGTAAAAGGAAAATGTATTATTTATTTCGGTGCTATTTCATGAACCACACTCTAGTTTTGTTGCGATACGAATCGTATATTTCTTCTGCAATACGCAACCATCATATGTGTGTAGTTTTCTTCAGAAGATGTGTTGCTGATATTTGGTGAAAGTCAATGAATCGTTAAAGCATGCACGATGGGTTTTCAAAGGATGTGATTTCAAGTAGCAATAAGAAATGCTGATGATATCGTTAGCTTGATGGCATTCCTTCATATAGTGCCATGATTACTTCACAATGCTAATATGTCTCATAGTTGGGAAAATATTTCACATCAATTGCTCACTATCTGTTATGAATTCTGAAAATACATTTCAAACCACACAGGAAGGACTATATAACGTTATCTTCTGTCCTCTTACATTAAAGCCATTTAATATATCTTGTTCATTATGGTGATTCATTTCGCTTCTCAGAATTCATCTAAATACAAACAGGCTTACCGAGAACAAAAGTTAAAATGTCCCGTCATCTGTGAGCGATGTCACAAATTGAGATAAGAAGAAATAATTACCTTACAATCCGTGCCTTTTCTTCAGCAGCGTTATTGATGACAAGGAAAAATAGGAATTAAAAATTCCTAGAGATAAACAGGGACATTACAGATTTCGAGTATTGGTGTAGTGTTTACTTTTTGTTGGATCTTGTGTAAGAATGTAGAATCCATCAAACTGTAAAAAGAGATAACTAATTTCGAAGGAACTATATAAAAGAGTTTATGATATTCACTCAGAAATTGCCTGGTCAAAAAAATCAGTCAGTCAGAAAAGACTACGGCAGGCAGTAGTTTTCACTTATTATACGTTTCTATTGACAGAATTTTTCATCGTTCATCAGGAGTACTATTCTCTAAATTGTATCAATGCGAATTCGATTCATACTGTTTCACACCAACACTCATGAAATTCATATGTGCCTTCATTATTTTTTGTGTAAAAATTGAAATAGCACCCGAAGGCGAAACTGTATAGTTATTCAGGCATAAAAATCGATAAGGTTGTTTAACGACCGATGGCAATTTTTTTGGTGGCCGAGGGTATCGAGTCCCAATTCCGCCTGAAACCGGTGTAGCCCTTGCCACTTGTGATGGTTATTACGTTTTTTGTACGATTCATGCAATAACCAATTCGAATGATTTCATTTTATATTCAATGAATTACTTACTGTCTTCAGATCGGTAAAAATGACAGTTCTTATCGATGGAAGATTCATTTGTAATCACAGTCTGTCATTCTTTCAATCGAACCAGTGAACAGGTACGATAAATTGACGGATCATGCAAAAACTACGTAGTCGATCATTAATTATGAGTTCAGAAAAGTAGTCAATGTTCTGGGGCCCTATTCTTGACTAAACGCATTTTTGAAGTTCGTGCGCATCTCATTATTTTGCGAGTGATATTTGCTTCTGGTATTCTTGACCATTCACAGAATGTGCCTTCATGCGTATTTAACAACGAGTGGTGTTTGTTGATCGCAAATGAGTTGGGTATGCGTTTTGAAGTGTAATCAAACTTTTTCGATGTATAAAAAACAAATTCAAGGAACAATTTCGATTTAACCCATTCAATCACCTTGTGTACAATTGTAACGCGTTAGTTCAGACTACCGCCGTTTGGATGTCAAGTAAATATTTTATTAATTTTGAGTGATTTCTTTAACAGGAATCACCTCAGTTTCATATCCGAATTATAGATGGCTATGTAAATATAACGAGTTCGACGAAAGTACCGTGCGGCCATTTTATTCTTTGTGTATTCAAGTCATATACGCCCAGATAACACATAATATCCTATGGATATCCGTTTCATGTCCAATTCTGGTCGGAATATCCCCGGATTTGAAATGGACATTCATCTTATCCATCGAGGATGTGTAATGGATAGCCATAAGATATCTAAAGCAATCATATATTAATATAACAAAATCAACGTCTGTTGTGGTATTAGCCGGGGAAATCGTTGTTTTCTCTCAGATATCTGCCTAAATCAAGGAGAAAATAAGGGGTTTTTACTGAAATAACAAAATTAGTGTTCAACCTTTATTTTTTATAAATTTCCATAAGATATTTATCGATGGTCGATGGATTCGAAATGGATATCTTCCAGAAAATATTCTGCAGATGAACATAAAATATCCGAGGCAAACGAATATAAATATCAAGCCTAATTTTCAATATCGTTGTTTTCTGTTATCTCTTTATCGAATATAAATTAGATCTTCTTGAAAATAGGCAATCGGTTACCTCAAAAAATATTCTACTTATTACGGAGAAGTCTAAGCATATATAAATGGATGTGTATGTCGAGCTGAATTTTTAATGTCGGTGGTTCTTTCTCTCTTCAACTTATACCAATTGTATCTTTCCCTGGACCATAATCTATCTGGACTTTATATGAACTTCCATAAGATGTTCATTCATGCATTCAAAATGGATATCCATTAGAAGATATTCTATAGATGGTTATGAATATCCGAAGCAAATATAAAATGAATACAGAGTACAACGTGTTGTGATTGGATCATACTCATCTACATACTCATCTATTTGCTTCAAAATGATGCATGAGCTAAAATCCCTGGAGGGACTTATGCCACATCCTAGGATGGCATAGGGAAGACCATCAACATAAACTGATGTTCGTTTCAAGCAGCCATTCCATATTGTCCCAATGCTCTGTCGATGGCATTTAGAGTTTTGTTGTAATCTTCTTCATCGATACCACACATTACTTCAACTTCGCTGACGTAACCACTATCTTGAGACATTTCCGTTTTCAAACTGAATATTTGTCTGCATACGCTTTTATAGCTTCAAATCACGAGGCCAATTTTAAAATTGTTGTTGCATGTTTATTGACTGTGAAAAAATATTTGAAAGACCCCTCGGAGTTATATGATTTGTGTTTGTTTGCCATAAGATTCTATACAAAATCAACGTTTTCGATCCAACTGTTATGTTTGTTATCCTAACCGAGCCATTTAACGTACATTTTTTGCCTTTCTTCCTCAGAACTTTTTCCACGAGATATACAGGCCGTTTCTTTTATCATGTGGTAACATTGCTATATTCTGAACCTTAATAGATACAAAGACGATTAAATGGAAAAAATGTAACTATTGTGGTGAGCAGTACATTGGTCAGAGAAAATCTACGGGGACTCTTGCCCTTCCCGACTTATACAGGGAAAACTAAAAATGCTGTTTTCGGTTTTTTACGAATAGAATGGTTATTTCTGAAAATATAAAAAAATTAAAGAGGAAAGTTTTATTGTATTCAAAATGTACTAGAACTACGTAATGATAAATTTTTAATTAAACGTTTTGTGTCAACACGGCCACCATCAACTATTTTTTTCAAATACGGACCTGTCTATTTCATCACAAATATTGATAAAACGATGAAATCACAAATCAGTGATTTCACACATGACATTTTTATAGCGTTTCATATAAAATAACTGGCATCATCAGTGACAACAATTTTTAATTACGGTCCTGTCGTTAGTTCTTTTGTAAATTGTTTTGATTTCTTCAAAACTCATTCAACTATAAGAATACTTCAGTCATTACCCAATACTTTCGATAGGAAGATACCCCAACACAACGAACATTTGTATTTTTCATTTTTGGGTATTTTTGTAATACAGTAATCCTTGATTCAAGGCTGATTTCTCCTGTATCAATTTATACACGGATTATTTTCATAATTCTCAATCCTGGAAGTAATGAAAATATCAGTTTTTGATCAAAATACAAGTGTTGTCTAATTTGGTACAATTAAATAGCATCTCACTTCTTTTACCATATTTGAACACGTAGGCTTTGCTTGATTTCTATGGCAGGGAAAATAAATGAGTTGTTGATATCTGTTAAGAACTGTCAGACATTTAAGCACTCAGTTACATATTAAAGATGTACTCGAATGACGAATGGACTGATATGCTATTTACTTATGCAAAATCAAATAGAGATCCTCTTTTGGCAAGAAATATGTATGGTGAGCTATACCCGAATCGTCGCATTCCAAACAATCAAATGTTTAGAAAGAAATTTGACAGACTGTGGTGCATTTGACAGAAAAAAAATTGAAAATGTGTTGTTACTGGAAGTATATGGAACCAAATAAATGAAAAATAACGTATTTTTTTAAATCTAGGATTACGATTTTGATGGGCGTACGGTCTCATCTCAGCCAAGTCCATTTGCCATAAATTATCTAAGCCTTTAATGATGGTGCGAAGTCGAGGAAAATTTTTCTAATAGGTTTATGCAGTTCACAGACAAGTTGAATCTTGTCTTTGGAAGCCACCACACATATGTGATGGCAAAACTGTGAAACCTACTATTTTATCATGGTGATGCATACACTACATTTTGTCTTTTAGTAATCTCATCGACAGCAGATTTTACATTTGCTATGTTTGAATTCATTTTGGTGATTTGTGGTGATACATCATTTTTTGCCAACGTTTTATTTTGCTTCAAAGTGTTGATGTGTGAACGAATCATATCGGTTATTTCCGAGATTTTTTTCAACAAATCTCCCTGGATATTTTCAATATCAGTTTTATATTGTCTTTACATTACTCAATTTCGAATTATCAAAATCAATGTTACCATCTGGAGTGTGCAGCAAGCCGCCGCTTCCAGAGGGCGTAGGTAATTTTCGCTGTCGCTACGTCCAAACTTATCGAAAAACATTTTGAAAATGTGAATGTCATGGATGCATGTCATCTTATAGAATTATATTTGCCTCTTTGAGTTCACTTCCACTGGTATCCACCCATTTTAATGTATCCGCTGCGTTTGTCGGAACCATTTTGAAGATACACTATCATATACAGGACCGTATACTTTATCTATTTCTTTGTCATTGCTCCAATGTTTTATAATGTACGGTTGTGCCATTATAGGATATTGATAATAATAATAATAATAATAATAATAATAATAATCTTCATTTGAAATAGAAATAATCCTAATATACAAATTCTACTAATAAGTATAACATAATAAATTATTTGATTAAATGAATGAATATCGTCTGCTATTACTAAGTACAGTAGTTCGTGTATACATACATTCACATGATGAAGGTTAGCAGTTTACATTGTTTACATTGATGTACTCCAGAAGATTGCACTTGAATGAACTCAGTGTTGCACTATCCTTGATATCAATGGGTAGATTATTATATTGAAGTAATCCTTTGTGGAACAAAGAATTCATGTTTTTTTGCAAGTGGTTCTATTTACATGGAAGTTTGAACTTCCTCTGGTCTGGTAATTGTGAACTTGATTATTGAATGTGATAAATTGATTAAAATAATGAGGTAACTGTCCTTTCAACATTTTATAAATAAAAATCATTGAAAGATAATATAGTCGGGTTTTTAGTGGAATCCAGTTCAATACAGCTAACATGGCATTAATGGGAGTGGACTTCTTGCATTTGAGCATGATTCTCATTGCTCTATTCTGTAATTTTGGAATGCCGCAATACTGTTAGAATCTAGTAACGACAGTAAACTTGAAAAATATTAGAAGTGTGGCTGGATTATAGTTTTATGGACCGTTATAGATGAAGAGAACGATAATTGTTGGCATATTCTTGAGAGGAAGAATATTTTTTGCTTATTTTGCGATGAATATAATTGAAATGACTTTTGAGAGTTATAAGGTCCACTTTGAAGCCGAGGTATTTTATTTCTTGCACTGTTTCAATGTTTTCATTATATATTGATATATTTATGTTATTTATGTTGGTTTGGCTATATTTATATTTTGAAGTTATTATCATTGCCTTGGTTTTTAGAGTATTTAATTTGAGCTTATTAATATTCAAGAAATAAGTGATGATTTCCAAACAATTGTTCATTTTCTCTATGGCCTCATCTAGGTTCAGACTGCTGACAGCTATGAGAGTATCGTCAGCAAACAAGTTAATGAACTCACATTCTTGAATAAAATTGATGTGAAGAATGAATAATAACGGTCCTAGGACACTGCCCTGAGGAACACCGGTGGTTATATTTTTTTCACTAGAGATTGCATCATTAACCTTGGTTACTTGAGACCGTCCTTTCAGGTAAGTATCGAACCATTTTAAAACGGTCCCGTGAATTCCGTAATACTGCAATTTAATCAACAGGATATCAATATCAATTGTTTCAAAGGCTCGTTTGAAGTCCAAGAACACTGCTACTACAAATTTGTTTTCGTCTATTAACAACTTCCACTTAGTTATTTTCAGTTGCAAAGCCGTCTCACAAGAATGATTCGATCTAAAACCTTATTGGTAGTCCATTAATAAATTATAATCATTAATATATTTGCTGAGCTGTTCATAAACGGCCACTTCTAAATTTTTTTCCAGGGGTGGTAAAGTACGATAGGACGATAGTTACCAGGGTCATGAATAATATTGCTTTTTGGTACTGGGACTATGGTACTCATTTTCAGTTGAAGTAGTATTTCACCAGTTGCTAAGGAAGTATTTATGAAATTCATTAAGACAAGTCCCATAACCTGAAGAATACTTTTCAAAGTTTTGTTGTTGAGAACATCAGAGTTGCATTTATTGTCCAGACTATTAATGATTAATTTCAATTCGCTCAAGTTTAATTTTCGGAAGCTCGAGAATTTACAATTTATGACAGGCAGGTCAGTGTTTTTCCATGCTGGTAATGGTGGGATATTTGATTTAATTTTCAAAATAATTTCAATAAAATATGAGTTGAATCTCTCCGCTTTGTCGAGATCGTTCTTTGCAATTATCAAATTATCGTCAATCACAAACTTAATGTTATTTGTTATCTTGCTGATTTTTGGTTTCCAGAGGAGCTTTAGTGTTTGCCACATTTTTTTGGGATTGTTTATGTGATTATCAATTTTGTTGGTGTAGTAATCTTTCTTTTTCTTTTTTAAACTGTTAACAACTTGATTTCTAAAGTTTTTGCACTCTATCCACCATAACTGCTTCAGATCTTCAGAAGTACTTTTCTTGAAATTTTTATAAGCTCTATCCCTGTTTTTTGCTAAATTTGATATCTCCCAATCATACCATGGAAGCTGAGTCGAGCTCACGTAAGACTTCAAAGGCGAAATATATTCCTGTAAAACTTGTTCCTGTTCCTGTAAAACTTGTTCATTCATGTCTGACGCAAAGCTCTTATCTTATTCCTCTTGTGTGCCTACGCTAAAGATATCCTCATCATCACCATCATTATCATCTGTATCTGCAACATATTCGAGGAATTGGAATGGAGTCGTTTCGATGGATTTGAATGGAACGTTTCACGCTCTTTCACTTTCTCTTGTTCGAGTTCAGATTTTGCCTCACTTTTCATCGGGGAAGTAGGAGATTGCGGCGGCATTGCTGCTATTTTCCTTAATGGAACCGATACAGGTTTAAATAATTTTTGCAACGACTCATCTTCTTCAGATCTACCTAATTTCAGAGCCAAATATTTTTTTCGAATATCTTTTGCAATTTCTTTGATTTTAGTCTTTCGAATAAAATCAACTTCTTTGCTCAACGGTTTCATGATGATAACTGTGATACACATCAATCCCTCTGCATATTTATATATTTATCGAATCCTTGACGATAACGTCCAGCATTTATATCAAAATCTTTCATGATCACAACGGTTCCATATCGATGCTGTCGCCAGCATTCTGCACACATTGTCTTGAATTCATCGAACGTCATGTCTGGGGATACGTGTTCATCGAATACATGTTTCAAATTCATTTCATCCTGCTTGAAAAGCATAATCATATTACAATTGTCTCATATCAATTGTTTGGGAATTTTTGAATATGTGTGACAAAGGTATGCAGAATCAATATTTCGGTGTCTGCAAAAAGAGTAATATTCTAGAATTTTTTGTTGATCATCGCATGTAACATCATCGAAAATGAATATGGAATTGATTTGGCCTCGTGAGGGGCTTATGATTTCCTCATTTTTCCTGAACGGATAATATCCCAATCCCTTGACTTTTCCCAAAATTTCTTGAACCACCTGATATTTGGGTTGGTACAAAGATTTTGAATATACGTAGATGTTTTCGAATTTGGCTCCATTCGGATGGGATAACGGTGTTAAGATGGCATTTGTCTTTCCACAACCCCTTGGCCCACAAATAATTGCACGAAACGAATTCGGTAATAATTTACCATGCTTCCTAACCATACTGCTATTGAGGCCTCCATTCAAAAAATCTAAATTTTCAATAGGCAGTGTCTTGTCTTGTTGAACGACTTCCATGATGTAATGAAGAAACATGAGCGAGCCACGGTTATAAATAAACGCATTGAAGGTATCTTTCATCATTATCAATATCGACTTACTCTGGTGCAGGTGTTGTCAATTCCATCATCAATGAGCTCACGTTCGAATTGCATCTACCAGGTTACTCGTTTGGCGGACCTGGTAACAAATTGAGACAGAGATTACAACGCGGAGAAACTGGCGTGAATCCTTTGGACGAAAGACCACGATATTGCATACTCTCAATCCGACTCCCTAGAAGACCGTCATAAAGCAGATCGAGTGTTGGAAAATAGAGCTTGGGAACGAGTTAAATCTAAAGACGCTAAATTTGGGGAACGGGCTGCAGCTTGGCTTGATACTTCCACCATGAAAGCGAAACGTAAGCTAGGTATGGGCGTGTCCTTTCGACGTAACTTGCTTCGAAAAATCATTAAAAATTGGAAACACAATACTACTAATATTAAGAAATCTAGTGCTTCGGCTTTGCGAGCTGATAAAATGGCATTGAGTCAAGCTGGAGGACGAAAGAAAATACGAGTGCGTAGAAAAATTCCATTCGATGCAAAATCTGGAGGAATCCTACCCCTCATACCTATGTTGGCTGCACTTTCGGCTTTGGGTGCGTTTGCATGTGGAGCGAGCTCTATAGCAAAAACCGTGATAAACGCAAAAAATGCTAAAAGAAATTATACGATTCGGAAATTCAGGAGTGTGCTCGTCAGATAAAAATACCACATTTTCGTGGAGTCTTTATGCGTAATACATTGCCAACTTGTGGTCCTTGGCTGCGAGAATGCGCTGTATTGAACTTGAATTCCCACTTAAATGCGGCCACTCATTGGGTAGCATACAATAAAAACAGCAATGTCGCACAATATTTCGATAGTTTCGGCAATCTCAAACCTCCAATGGAATTTGCAAGATATTTTGGGAGGGGTGTAAGAATTACATATAATAATAGTCAATATCAAAATTACAATCAGAGTAACTGCGGACATCTCTGCCTAAAGCTTCTACTTCATAATGTCCACTGCTGGGATGCATAAATCGTTGGCTGAAATGCATAAGTATAAATCATTGCGAGATACTCAACTGCGAGCTTTGTCAATCGAATATTTGATTGGGAACGCAGGACCTTGGGAGTTGCTGGATGTATGGCACAGAACACCAAAGGATTACGAGAATCAATTCGCTTTGCAGATTCATCTACCATGTTTCATTCATTATCAAAATGAGTATGGACTGTCAACGGCATCATCAAAAGAAGCAGAGTATCATGGACCAGTTAGCGCACAATTTGTAGGTTATTATTGTAATAATAAATAATTTTTCATCGAGGTTGTTGTTCGTTATTTCCGGCACTATATCAGTCATGTCATGATATTGACGTTAACGAGTCGTTCTTCAACGCTTTCCATCGATTTCAATCCGCCCATTCAATTGGATTCTGATTCAGAATACAGTTTGGCTTTGCTCAGCTTCCATTCGTACAACAGTATACCCAACATTGAAGAAGGTAAATAATTCTACTACTTTGAAAACGGTGGCAAAACTAAACAGAGTATCGATATCCCTACTGGCTCTTACGAAATTGGTGATATTGAGGCTTTAATCAGCAAACACATCACACCTAAAACGTACAAGGAAAACCCCGAGGAATTTTTCTACCTCAAACCCAATACGCTGAAATGCGAAATATTCTGCCTTGAACACTCAATCGATTTCCGACCCTTAAACAGTTTGGCCCGCATTTTAGGGTTTTCGTCTACTCTTCTCAAACCCAACTTGCATTACCCACCAGATCTATCTGCAGATATCATTAAAGTACGTACCATACACATAGATAGCAACATTACGTTCGGAGCATTCTATAACGACGCACCGTCTCATGCGATATACGAATTTGCTGTTGGTGTTGATCCTGGTTACGCAATTGACGAAACGCCCAACCACCTCATTTATCTACCCATTGCTCATAGAGACGAAATAAACAATATTACGCTGCGAGTGCTGTACCAGCATTCTCAACTCGTTGATTTTAGAAACGAAGAAATAATCCTTCGTTTGGAATTGAAGCGAAAGTGTGGTGTTAACTATTCATAAAAATAACTCGCCACCATACCCCACCTCAGTCTTCACCAAGACCTTCAACGTGTGTTAATTACTGTCACCGGAGAATAAACTGTTATTGGAATCTCTTGGTTATCATGTTGTCCAATCAAGTGTTCAACATTTTCCGAAAACCACACAACGATGAATCCATACAAAAGGTGGAATGGCGGACTTACTACCCATATGTCAAGTCCTTTCGCAAGAATGATGTCATTGAAATCAACATCAATCAATCTGACGCTTACGATGCTTTGTATGATAGCCTGCTATTCATCAGAGGAAAAGTTGTGAAAACCGAAGGAGATGGTCGTGTAACATTCATAAACAATGCTGGCGCTTTCATGTTTCAATCTGCTAGTTATGAACAAAGCGGTAAGGAATTGGAGACGGTTCGTGAAGTTGGAATTGTCAGTACTGTCAGAGGCTTTCTCACCTACACCGACGAAGATATCAAGCACTTGGCTAATTCAAGTTGAACTTTCCCCAGCAACGCTGGGGTTATCAACACCACTGATCTATCATTCAACATGCTCATACCCATCAAACATTTTTTTAATGTTTTCAACGAATATCAATGTGTTTCTTATGGCAAACATTCCATCCGATTATTACGAGCTGCAGATGATAGCAACTGCTTCAAAATAGAGGAGACCTCTGGATTGCCGGCTGGTAGAACAGCCGTCAAGTTGGAAATTGACAATATTGAACTCAAAGTAAAAGCGAATCTTTCCGCATGATCAAATTAAATTGCAAATCTTGAAGGCCATCCAAGCTGATACTCCTATTCTCATGCCGTTCAAAAAATGGGAACTTCATATGATGCCTGCTCTCACACAAGGTGCAAAAAGTGAAATATGGACCGTCAAGACTTCATCGTTTCTGGAAAGCCCTCGCTATGTGATTGTATGTTTCCAAAAAGACCGTGATTACACCAAATTCAAAAATGATTCAACAATATTCGCTCATTCGAATATCACCAATATAACGCTCACTCTGAACGGTGAGAATCATCCCAAAGAGAATATGCATCTGAATTTTGCAAAGGGGAATTTTTCGCAAGCCTATTTCAACTATGCATTATTCAACATATTCCTCTGCTGAGGTCCACCGAATTTGTTGACAAGACTCTCTTTGTCATCGATTGTTCCAGAAGGGACGAGAGCATGAAAAGTTCCACTGTTGATGTGAAATTCGAAATCGAGGCATCTGAAGGAATTCCCCAAAATACTAGAGCCTATTGCATCATTGAGCACCTCCCACTCAGCGAAATCATTAACAAATTGAACTGAACATATGCTTTTCACTTCAGTATCAATCACAGAGTCAACATGAGAATAGCTGTTATAGATATTCAAGGCTTTACCATCGAGCAACAATTCCATCCTAAGGAGATTGCCATTAGGATTGGAATTCAATGTAGTAATTTTCTGCTGCTGCCAACTATTTTCATCTTTGAGTAGAGCAGATAAACGTACTGCCTGTTTCTTGGAGCAAAACGTTCATGGATTGAGGTATTCCTCTGGCTTTGATGATATTCCATCAATTAGATTCCATTCTCAAGAAAAATTCACAAAATGTTGATATCATTTATGTACGAGGACTTCAAAAACGTGACCTACCTACATGTATTGTGAATTTGGAGGACTATGATACGCCATGGATGGTTCCAGCATTCGGAAACAACGATGGTATTTCACCTTGTATGCATCACATTGATAATCGACCCCACGATAATTGCAGTCTCCGAAACATAGATATTCTATACAAATGGCTTTGTGATATGTTACCAAAATTAAACTGTATAATAAATTTTTCTATTTAACTAACGTCACCTGATGATGGAAAACGAAAACGCAACGTTTTGAAAACGCAGCGTTTTGAAAAATCTTCACATCATACCCTCAATGATGCGTTTTTCCTTTAACTTCCACGTTCCTTCTCTTAAATGATATGTTGGTACATCTGGTATACTAAATTTGACAAGCAGTCGCCATGTTTTTTCTCTTAAATAATATGTAGGATGTCCAATATATTTTTGCTGAATACTTTGCTACCCCCATTGCCCCAATGACCCATTTCCCACATGACATTTGACACACACGCAGCAGTCACGTTCATTTCTCTTAAATTATGCATTTTGAAACACCCTGTATACTTTCCTCATTGAAATCGCACTTTCAAACGTTACACCCTCGTTACCTCGCAATTTTTCACATTTATTTCAACATCATTATTATTATCAGACTTTTATTCCATTCACAATCATTTTTTTTCAATATGCAAACAGCGTGAGAAATATTTATCCCACATTTGTACATAAACTTGTACGAAGTCTCCGTGGAGGCAAGGCTAGCGTCACTCGCTGTCAAACATAAATCGCTGGTTCAAACCTCTGCTGCTTAAATCTTTTTTCTTTTTGAATTCAATTCAATTAATTCAAAATATGTGTGCTCCACGCTCTATTTGTAAAATGTTATCAATCGACTACGTCATACGATGAACGCGAAGCAGCGACGGCCGACTCCATAGCATTTGACATGCTTGACCGTACTGCGCATGCGGCCCTGGATCTCTCTTAGTTGATCTACTAATGTATTCATTTTCCCGTATTCTTCAATGATAATCTTATTGTTATACCTAAAACATATCTTTTGGATATTTGTGAATAATGTCTTATGGACATCCTTGTGGATATCTTGTAGATGTCCCTGAATAAAATCTAATGGATATCTTTGAAGAATATCTCATGGATATCCTTGAATGATCTCATGGATACTTCAGAAGGATATCTTATAGAAGTCCATCATCGTCCACTCGGAACATCCATCGGATGTCCATAAAATATCCACTGGATATAACTGAATGTCCTCTGGATATTCCCAATATCCAAAATGAATGTTCAATGGATTCCTACGAATGTTCGTGAGTTGACTGGGAGGTGATCAGTGAATATTTTCTCTACTTATAATTTAAAAAAATATATGGAATATATATATTTTTTTCAATTTCACCGTTAACATGTCATGTGTACATTTATACACAAAATTAGTCAATACATGATTTGTTTTGTTTCATTCATCTGTTTTGTTACATACACGTCGAGATCTAACAGCATCAGAATTCATTGAGGATTTAGAAAAGGGTTTGTGTGATTTCGAATGGTTAGACATTGATGATGAAAATAGTTCGGATAATGATGTACCCTTGTCATCATTATGAAGTCGAAGTCAAGATGCCGCTCCAACAGAAGATCCGATAATCGATGAAAACAATGATGTAGATAGGAGAGGAGATGAAGAGACCCACGAAGAATTCGGAAGAACAGATGAAAGAAGTCCGGATGATGAAAGTTCACGTTGCAAATGAATTGGATGTTCGGGAAAATCAAGATGGATATGCCCAAAATGCAAAGTACATCTCTGTCTGCAGAAGGACTGGAACTGTTTCATAAGTTTCCACCAGAGAAAGAAAAAATATTTGTTCACATTCTGTAGTCTATTCGATTTGTAGTTTCAATTAATGAAGGATATGATTTTTTTGGTAAAGTTCTCATAATGAGTAGGTACTTTTGTCTACAAATGTGGACATTCTTTTCATCCATGAGAAAGATATCAAGAAAACTCATATGAAGTCATTATTTAGAGTTCTACCCGAAAAACATTAGGGTAGAAAATAATTTTTCCTGTTAAAAAAATCATTGTGACTGAAAAGGTTTTAATCTATATTCACATGAATCCTTTTCCAAATACTACAGGTCCAGAATATCGTCACAAAATTAATGATTTGCATACCCACCCTTTTGCAAGTTTAGAATACTTCGAATTGGAAGATGAACCAATTCGCCAAAATAATCTTTTTGGTGATTTGACTAATAACTTGACTAAACATCAGTTGGTGCAAACTTTCAGATTATGACCGATTTTTAATAGACACTAACTCTCGTGATGAGGCCCCATCGAAGAACCGGCACTTGAGCATATTACGACAACTTTAAATATCAAGGAAGTTTGGGAATAGATCACACATTTTAATTAAAAATTTATTGAAGGGTTTTAGTATTACTAGGATCCTTCGCAACAGCAAAGGATACCAAGTGGATATCGGAAGATGTTAATGTTTGACTGCCTGTACTAACAAGACGATATTTACGTCATTTATTATTTTTGAAAATATTTTTTTGTATTCTAATACTTTTTGTGAAGATGAAATGCATATGAAATTCTATATCAGTATAGGTAGGTACAATAGAAGTCTACAACAAGTTCGAATGAAAGTTAACCATAAGTATAACCATATGTCATGTTTAGCATCATTAAAAAGCTTGTTTTTTCTCATTTAAGTAGTACTGATATTAATGTAATACCCTCGATAGATACAGTGTGTTTGGTATTTTTGTGTATTTTTGTGTCTTTGTAATTCACTAACTTATTTATTGCTTGATTTGACCAAAAATTTTGTTAATTCTACTTCACTTCTATAGTGAATCTAGAAATTTGCGACACATCTGTTTCCCACTTCTATTATTTTCAGGGCATTATTTGGGTATTGTTGAACTATTGCTATAATACTTTGATTTTTGAAGTAGGTACTTCCCCTGATCATCGGCAATCATTAAACCTTTGCCTAGAAGCTTCCAACCTCTAAAGTTTCCATATTTATTAACACTGTTCACTATATTCTTCTCCTTGTTTCTTCTATGTAAGTTCTTTTGAAAATGCATGTAAAACATTATTATGTGCATTATTGTTTTATAAAAAATATCCTAATATGCAATCGCATGAAAGTCGTGTGATGGAAACCGTTCACATAAGAACGTCAAAAGTTTTTCAGTTAAAACCTCGAATGATTCTAAACAAAATGAGTTTTTCTGTTTCCTGTTAAACTTTATTTGGCCTTTCTTTTTCAAGAATTTCATAGGGAAACGTTTACATTGTTTGAGGTATTGTCTCGTATCCGTTAGCGAGTTCTTTCAGAACATTTGCATTTTATTATACTGGAGCTGAAATTGATGTCTGCATAGGGACTGGGAAAGCTATTTCGTGGGAGACCTTTGCCGGGTAAATATAAAACGCATTGTTTCCTGCTATGTATCATTCTCTTGAAATAGACAAAAATTGCCAACCTACATTACCAAACGTACCATATCTAAACCTCCATGATAGTAGGTAATTATCGTTGACTTATCTCATTAATAAGATTTATCGACGGAAAACGGTTAGTTTGTGATAAACATTTTAGCAGAGGAATGTTTTTGTTTGATAGAATTTTCTGTATAATAACTATTTGGTAACTTTTCACGTAGGTCGATTCATGTGGGGCCTCAAATGTCGAAACTAATCGATTGGACGATATGATAATATTTGTGTTTCGACGAAACACCCACATTTGCTTGTTGCATTCAAATGGTGAGTGAATTTAAGACAAAAATTGTATGGGCGGACAATTGATAAAATACCCAGAGTGATAAACAGTGTGTCCAGTTATATTCGCGACATATGTCAAACTATTTTATTTTGCGTTTGTCGACGAAAAGTCATTCTCCATAAAAAGTTTTGTAAATTTTAAATATTGTAGTAATCGAATCTTGAAATTTGTCAGTTGTAAAGGTATAATGTTTTAAAAAAAAACAAGTTAGTACATGAGTAAAGTAGTTACTTATTTGTATTTGTGACGACATCAACAATATTTATGATGAAAAGTTAAAAATTACGCTCAAAACAGTATGACTCATTCTGAACGAAATCACTCTCATTAAATGCACTTTTTCATTGGGTAGACATTCCTCATTGGGTAGATATTCCAAACGTCCACAACGGCACCAAATTTTATGAATGAATCTTCATTTTTGGGGAAAAACATATTTTTTTCAATTTTAGAAAAATCTGACTACAACACTGAATTTATGACATTTCCAAAAGGTACATGCCGTAATAACTTCGGTATACGTCCAACAATTAGGAAGTTATGAGGTAATTTACCGCTAACAAAGCCACTATTTCAAGATAAGAAAATAAAATAAAATATTCCAAAAATTCCACAATTTGACAATTTTACAATTGAAAAGATTGTTATCATTTATATTAAACTTCGATACTCACTACGTTGTGTAAATTCATCCATACAACATTTGAATGTGACTTTATTTTTATTGCCACATTCATGACCAAGACAAAAAAAGTTTTAAAGGAGAACTTAATTTGAGTGTTTTATTAAAATTGAAGCTGTTTTTTTAAAGAGTATTTTCACTTTAAATTTATTTTTTACGTTTGAGATATGGCTCGACAGGGTTTCGCGGTATGTTCATCTCATTCAAAGCATCATTGTTGCAAGGTTGTTTGACGGTTGATTTCGAACAGTCTAGATAGCTCTTCTTCAATAAGGAGACATTCTAATGAATTTACCGTACTTAAGGCCTCGTATGCTTGACCAGCAGCGGAAAACTTCGAGCCCAAGTATACAACGATATGGTCGATAGTTCTGTGCAATAGTGCTGTGCAAACCCAATATAATTGGCAACATTCTTCGTTCTTGGCTTGAATGAGATGAACACCGTCTTTACTGAACTCGATACGGACGGATGGTATGTTAGAGGTAGTGGATTTTCTTAAGAGCAATGACGTTGAATATATCTCTCACTCACACTCATTGCCGATACGTAAATTTGTCCTCTGCTACGGTATGAGTCATAGCTCTTGAGAAAATCCACTACCTCTAGTATCATACATTTGTACTCTCCAGAAGCAAGGCCATGATTTCTGTAATATGCCCAATAGCATCATTCACCAGCCTTTGGACACATTGTAACGCAACATCACCTTGGCTCTTATGAATATTTCTTACTCCTTGATAGCCACTCCAAAAACCCCAGTACACTAAAATTTTAGACGGATTGGTCCAACGGAGTTTATAATCTCCACATTAATTCTTTTAAGTCGTATTCGTATTCTCATTTGCACTTTCAGTATACCCATATTGTAGGAAAACCTAAATAACTTAGTCCGCCATCTGTAGAAGTTCTCCATATTGAATTCAGAATAACGCCACTTCATTTATTTTTTGAGCTATTCTCAGCAAGCCCTTTCATTTGATACCTATACTGTAGGAGTGCATTAGAGCGGCTTTACATTATGCAATTTTCATACAATTTTTGTGCATTGCAAGACTAAATTTAACATTGCGCTTGCGCCCATACTAGTTTCGTGCAAGCCCAAAAAATTTCGACTGGTTGAAATTTTCACGCAATTCGTGAGCAATTCTAGTGAGTTTTCTGGTGAGAAATTCAATGCCAATAGCACACTAAAGTACCTGTAGATACGGTTTTTCGAATGTCTCCTAACCTTTAACTCCAACTTAAAAAAGAAATAGAAAATTTGTCACAAGCGATAGTGATAGGTGGAATGTCATTTTTCGAATTTCAGTAAAGTACAAACCAACAAAATATCAAAATATTTTATTAAGGTTAGATTTTCTCGAAATATATTTTGTTGGTATAAACTGCTGGCAACACAACAATAATTGCATAAATGCAAGACACAATTTCTACATTGCCTTGCAATACCTGTCTTGCATTGCAAATGCATTGCATAAATGTAAAGCCGCTCTACAAGATAAATAGTCCGCCATCTTGAATAATCCGCTGTGTCGGAATTAGGATAACGTCACACACCTAAACATACGTTGTCATCCAAACCTAACGTGTATACAAAATTTCAGCTCAATCGGTTGAAGATATCTGCTTCAAAATTAAGTTGCAAGACAAACATATACATATAGTTACATTGCAAGTTAAATAAAAGCTTTTAAAAAACTATTGTGACAGAGTTTGGGTTCATTCCGTTCAGCGTCGGATTCAAGACCGAGTTCATCGTCTGCACGGGTTGCTGCCTTGAAAAGAAACGCTCCAATCCCTGCTTTTTCATGAGCGCAAACCAAGCAGATAAGGAGATTTGAACTCCTGATGACTTAACAGGCTCCATCCAGTCCACGGCCTCCCCGTTGTCTGGGGAAGTAAAACCGTGGAACGGACGATTTAGCTCCTATAGAGATGCATCATCTTGCGAGTGTTAACATCGAGTTGTCGCAGCTCCTCCTGAGTCCATTCCATTACTCCAAAGGAGTAAAGTAGAATCGGAACGGCAAGCATAGTAGTTGCAACAACTTTGTTCTTCCCCGACAGTTCTGATGACCAGACCTGTCGGAGTTTGTGCTGATACTTGCCGCGGATACAGTTTTCAACAGTAGCTTCCTCTTGGGTGAGGCGTTGTTCCACCCCTAGGCAGGTATACGACTCCTCGGCATCCAGATGATGTAGGATGCTTCCGTCTACGAGCTTATCGTCCTCTCCGTATTCCTCGCATCGTCCTTTTTTGAGATGAACCTTGGCACATTCGTCGATCCCGAACTTCATTCCGATAGCAGGCATGTACTCTTGCACCACCCTTAAGGACTGATAAAGATCCATTTCTCCGGAACCATAAAGTATAAGGTCGTCCATGTAAGACAGATGACTCAGTTCTTAAATTATTGGAGTTTTTCATGTTGATTGCAATTTTTAGTAATATGCAGTGACTGAGTCTTGAATAGTGAATGGACAACTCACCATAATCACATCCACTGAATCATTTACAGATTACGCAATCTCAATTTTCTCAAATTGATGGAAACTGCATTTCTTTTCCTGTTGGTTCAATTCTACACCCTTACGAGCAACCCTCAAAAGTTTTCGAGACACTTGTGCGAGCTAGGGAAGACGGGGCCCTTACGTTGTATCCTCACCTTTGGGATGCAAATTTAAATTTTTATCAATTTATTTAGTCTTTCTTGTTAAGTACAAAATATATACGCATATAATATAAAAATATATATGAATGGGACTTCATTTCCATTAGACATATGGGTACACACGATGTCTTTGGTATTGAATTCACATTCAAATGGTAGGTACTTCATTCTTTTGTAGTTTGCCTGTTGTTGTCATCAATGTAACATACAAATTAGAGTCATATTTAATTGGCACATGAATAGCTCTTTGCAGTGAAGTGGATATCGGAGTTAAAGGACCTCGCAACAAACCTTATAAAAAGTGGCACTCCGTGAAATTGCCTGAAACTTCAGGATATTGTAGATATCGAAACCCTGACTGAATACCTCAATGGGCGCAAGGTCCAAGAATGGACAGTTTTTGAGACAATCAAGGTCAAAGTCGGGGCGTGGCGCGAGTGGTATGGCGCCCGGGTTCAGGGCTCAAGGTCCCGGGTTCGAGCCGCCGTCGGAGATTGGATTTTTTTTTCAATTTAATTCCACCGATTAAATTGTTGAAATCTCTGGGCTTGACTGGGGTTAGTCCTGCACGATTCACTGTTGTGTTCAAATTAACACAGTCTACTCAGAACATATAGCGGCTAATGATCTTAGTAATCGATGCTACTGCTGTCTCAGTGCAACACAGTAACATCTCAAAATTTTTAGGTTTTGAGATAAGTGCATATTCATACTCAGCAGAATGAATTCTATCTTATGCAACACTGTAATATCCTGAAATATTATCTATTTCAACTAAAAATATCTCTAGATGTTCACAACTGATAGACTATTCACCAGTTGTAAAAAAACTTTAAAATCGTTTTTCTCAATATGTCTGATTTGAAATTGTTACGGTTTTGCACTGAGGCAGCGTATTGAGCGTATTGGTCAGTGGTAAGTAGATTCATCTATCCTACCAATTTTTTTATCATTATATCTAGGAAGTCGTATGCAGATTCGAATTCTATGAAATAGTGATAAATCGGATCCAGATATTTATGTTCCATGAAAAAGTCTATATTGCGTGTATAAGGATATATATCAACTGAAATATAAAGGAGATAGATTGGCGTGTGTGACATAAAAATGTGTATTCATTTTACTATTAGCAATTAGAACACCAAAACTGATAACCAAAACTATTTCAATTAAATTATCACTCATCGCAGAGTATTAAAATGACATTAAAATGGGAGTTGAAGAGCAAGCGAAATAAAATGTAAGAACGACGTGCCATACAGCCAACTCGATGTTTTTCAATAAAATGCATTTCAGAAGCTAATTAAAACGCGAATATTAATTTGTAATACAATGATGAATAGAAAATAGTAAGTCAAATAGGAGTTGGAGTTACCTCCAGTCGAACAGGTAGTTGAAAAAACATTTCGATAGCTTAAGGAAAGCATTGTTATTGAGTATACGTATGTCCTGTGAATATAAAATGTTTTCCTATACATTTAAAAAAACTACGTGCTTCTACATGTTTTCTGTGTCACACCCGATATTGTGTTGCAGACTTTCCATTTCATGTTCGAGAAGAGACTGTCTTAGTGTCTCTATATGGATATGGGTGCATGTAGGCTGGTTCCTTCTTATGTGTGGTGTACAGGTGTCTTAAGAAACAGTACTTCCATATACGACGAGACGAAAGGTTAATATATCCACTGAATACCGAAGTAGGTTATTATTTACGCAATCGACTGCCTGAATAACTTTTTCGAAACTCTGCTATTTATCGATTTTAAACTCGTTTCATCATAGTGCACATTTTCTCTATATCTGCAGTGTGACTGAATAGCCAGAGTGATGTGATGACTCGGTCGGGGAACAAATGATTTCAAAGCTGCCTGTATTGATCTACCCTTGTACTGATGAGATGTAAAACTTTGAAAACAGGTGGCCCCCCTGTCCGAATCAAAACAAAATTCAGCTAGTTGATAATAGGGAATACTCGAAATTGTATAGTTGTTTTCAGACAGGTATTTGCTACAATATGTCTACAATGTACAGGGTGTCCCAAATTCGAGCCTCATCATTGGGATCTCGGAAACTAGAAAAGATACGAAGTCCGTTAAGTGGAGGCATAGTTGCGCAATTTGATGCTTATTAAAACTCCGCTTTGAAATTTGAAAAATTCCGAATACTTCCAAAGATTTTTCAAAAAAAACGAATATTCGCGATTTCAGTTTTATTTTTTATGACTCTATTTGAATAGATGTAACAAAACGAATTAAACATTCTCATTGCTACTTTTTCTGTTCTACAAGACTGTGTTGTCAGATTTTCAAACAGACGTTTCATCTTTGAGCTGCCATCATCAACTTTGTTTTTTCAAATACGGCTCTGGATTGTTTATTATGGATTTCAAGAGATTCTAATGTCCCAAAACCAATGATGTATCGCATTTATTCAAAACATTCATATCAATGGCATTTTCCATAGGAACTCATGTGTTAGAGAGAGACAGATTTCTGGTGAGAGATCTTACCTGGACATCGTTATAATGATTTTTTCGAAAAAGAACGACATCATGGGTTTTGGGATAATTAAAGCTCTTAAAATCCATAATAAAAAATTCAGGGTGGTATTTAAAAAAAAACAAAGACGAAACGTCAGTTTGAAAATTTGATAACACCATCTTATAGAAAACAAAAAGTAGCAATGAGAATTGATTTGTTTTGTTACATATTTCCAAATAGAGTCATAAAAAATAAAAATTAAATCGCGAATATTCGGTTTTTTCCAAAAATCTTTGGAAGTATTCGGAATTTTCCAAATTTCAAAGCATCGTTTTAATGAGTACCAAATTGCGCAACTTTTCCTCCATTAAACCGATCTAGCATCTCTTCTACTTTCCGAGATACCAATGATGAGGCTCGAATTTGGGACACCCTGTACATGGTTTATATGGAAAAAAAATAAGCATTTTTTGTTACTTAACAATTCCCGATGAGAAATCTTTTTGCCCAATTTCTATCAAACATTTCAAATTTCAACTTATTTTTGCAAACTTCAATATTCCTCTGCATGGAGAACCTCCTCTCATCATAGTGATCGTTGTCCAAGTACAAGGCCTGCATGTTATGAATATTAAAAAATGTATGGAAATATACATCATGTTTTACTGTTATTTCATACTTTGACATAATTAATCTCTTTGGCTCTACTTCAACTGAAATTGGATCGTTACTTAAATATATTTATAGTGTTATTGCCATTGTTTATGAATATTGGTGGAATTCAAATTTAAATCAGTATATGGTACTTGACATTGTTGAGAGTTTTATTTGTAGACGACGAAATTTCACCACTGAAGAACTGATGTAACGATCTCATCCATCAAGCAATGCCATTGCTTTCCTATTTGAAAAAATGCTTCGATATGGGTAAGGAACTGGTGGCTGTTTTTCGAAAACCAGAGATCCAAACCACCAAAATGAAAAATATAGGTCGAAGCTGACATGGAAATCAATGAAACTGAATAAAATTCAAGACATGTAGAACCCGATAATAAACAAACTCAAACTTTTGAGTAGGTGCAACAAAATTAGCCTTAATACTGAAAACAGTTGGTATATCACTATAAACTTCATGAAAACTTAAACTTTGATGAAGCCTTTCGTCATAAAGTTATAGGCCCTTCATTTGTCAATAGAATTCTCAAAGAAAATAGTGTTTTCAAATAATGGTGTTGCTCCGATTACACAAGAGTACCTAGGTAGTTTCATTCAGGAAATTATCCTTGTTTTGATGACTCAGTCATTTAAAAGTTTAGAGATGTGAACCATCAGGGACAGTTCAGCTCCAGAGTCTATTGCAAAATAACAGACCAATGCATGACATCTCATCGAATGAATAATTTTTTTTTCACCAAAATTTGTAGGATTTTCATAATTCACTCAAGAACGTTTTTTATTTTGTAATTTCAATGGCCAGTAAGTTGATAAAGGAGGACTTTGGGAAACAAAGTTGATGATGTACTGGTGATATTTTGACCCTAACCATATATTAGAAAGAGAAAAAGAAGTAGTCTTGGGACACCCTGTAACGAAACCCCCGGAAGACACCCGTATTCTCAGAAGAAGAGATATTTTACTGATCGAAACAGTGACACATTAGTATCCACTAGCATAATTATAGATTGAACGACGTGCCTGTAAGAGAAACTTCAATCTAAATTATACGAAGAACCACGTAGTAACGTGGAACACCAATAACTATTTTAAAGCTGCAGAAAATTTAAATCTATTTCTTGCTCAAACCGATCATTGCGGCCGATTACTCATTTCGGTTGACAGTGCCCAAGAAAAATAATGGAAATATAATTGCTTGTTGATGAGTACGGTGGGTTGTTCTATTCGGACGTGGTTCTTCGTATAATTTAGATTGAACTTCCTTACAGCTAAGTCGTTCATTCTATAATTAAATATCATAATAACGTCTTCCCAGACAAAATGTAGATAATAATAATAATAATAATAATAATAATAATAATAATAATAATAATAATAATAATAATAATAATTTTATTAATTTATTATTATATATATATATTTTTTTTTTTTTCGTTAGGAATTACCCAGTCAGGCCCTGTCTGCGGAGCCCCGACACTTCCGGAGGGCGCGCTGGTGTGTCATTAACCCCAGTAAACACTCCCCACGTCCATGGGGTAAGTGATTACTGGGTCCGAGAATCATGTGCCCTGAGTAGGCGGAGTGAACCAAGAATTACGGCCTTCTGCATTCGCCCGGCTAGGATTTCTGCCATGTCACGGCAAGCCGGTATGATTTTTAAGTTTGAGAGCAGTGTGTCCATCATTCCACCAAGGACCCCTATTATCAGAACCACCATCTTGACAGAATGGTTTGGGTAAAGCCTGCGGAGTTCAAAGAGAAGATCTCGATATTTAGTCCGTTTTTCCTCCTCTTTTCGGACGATGTTCGTTTCGCCAGGAGCTGAAAACTCAATGACGAAAATCGTCCTACTTTGATGGTCGAGGAGTACTACATCAGGCTTATTGACATGTATTTGCCTGAGGGTGGGGAATGAATAGTTCCAATAGATTCGGCACTTATCATTCACCACCACGGACTCAATATCCCCCGGAGCATAAGGCAACACTGGTGTTTCGTCTACACCGTACGAGTGTCGTAGATGGTAGTACAAGACTCGTAGGGCCGCGTTATGTCTGTGGATATAGGCTGAGACCGCATAAGCTGGACAAGCTGACAGAAAATGCATTATGGTCTCAGCTGCCCCACGACACGCTCTGCATTATTATTATTATTATTATTATATTATTATTAATAATAATAATAATAATAATAGTAATACTCCCTCATAAACACTCGTTGAGTGTACCCCCAAAGTCATAGCCTGTGTGGGTAGAGGACGGCTTTTATTATTATTTGCCGTGGCGCTCCGGGGCGACTTACTGATGTTTCAAGTGATGTATTCACTTTTCAGCTGTAGGAAAACCCGGAAAACCTACAGCACCACCTCGGGTGGTCGGTGTGTACTCCAAGCTAGCACTAGACGAGATTGGCATATAGACAACTCACCATACACTTGCTTTTCAACAAGGCATGCGGTCGCCTATCGATCTCGTACCTACATCGGACTCGAACCGATTATCGCTATGCTGGAGTTTCGAACGGCCTGTGCCTTAGATAGCTGATCCACCGACCACACCAATGTTTGAAACACCTGATTTTTTCATCACCTACATAAGTTAGAATAATTGTAATAATATAATAACAGTGAAAAAGCCAGGAAAAAGCTTATATCATGTAAATTGGCACCAAAACGAATCATTTTTTCAATACAATTTCAATTATGAAATATAGCAGTCTGGCATGAACTGAACAAGGTATCTATATCTCGTCTTTTGTGTAATAAGGATTTGCAAATACGTTTGACCTAGTAATGTACTGCAGTTTCCAAATTGTCTCAATATTGATCCTGAAACGTAGGACTGCAACAGAGAAATCACGTAGCGTGTTATGGCGTCCGAAAAAACAGTACCACTTGTACATGTTGCATTTGAATTTGATTCAAACATAAAATATACTTATTTCAAGATGATGTCATACTTTTCTCGTTGAATAACTACTGTATTTCAGTATTTCAAGAAGGTGACTCCATATCGTCAACAACATTATCTTGCGACTTTACATTATGAAGCCCGAATTCAAAGATATTATGAATCATTTTTGTAAATTCTTAGTAATTGAGCTGAATTTAATTCCATTCTATTAATGCACTCACAGAACATTCTAATTCATTACACTTCAGTCTCTCTAGATGTTGTTCTTGATATCACCAATAAGCACTATTTATAGCTCTCACTTTTTTTGGGTATAGAAACAGTTTGCTCAGTATTATCTGAACGCATGTTATAAGATGTTTAACGCATCTTGTACATGCGAATACTTTCCGTAGTTGAGAACCAGCTAATCGACATATGCATCACGCATGACTCCTTGCAGTATAACCGTACCCTTTCAATGGCCTGGATCTATTATCGCAAGGCATTTGATACAACATCGCATGAGTTCATCATGCATTTGCTCAGATGCCTTGCGATACCAGATGAAATAGTGAGATGCATTGAACAGCTGATGCCACTCTGGAGTACTCGATTTACCATAACATCTGGTCTGAGTCCAAACAGAGCAGGTTATCTGTAGAAGGGGCGTGTTTCAGGAAAACTCCCTCAGCCCATTTCTCTTCTGTATCTCACTATTGCCATTGTCCGTTGCACCCCCAGCAACTGAAGGCATAAGGTCACCCATCTGTTTTACATAGATGATCTCAAATTATATGCCTTCAGAAAAAATTATCTTCATCAGTCCTTCAGAATGGTGCAAGAGTACACGCATGCTATCGGAATGGAGTTTGGGATCAACAAATGTGCCACGGTTTATCTCAAAAGAGGACGATGCGAGCAATACGGAGTGGACGTTAAGCTCGTAGACAGAAGAATCCCACATCATGTGGATGTCGGAGAGACGTATACCAACCAGGGGGTGGAACAACGCCACACCCAAGAGGTAACCACTGTTGAAAACTTCCTCCGCGGCAAGTATCGGGGAAGAACAAAGTTGCTGCAACTAATATGCTCCTTTGGAGTAATGAAATGGATTCAGGAAGAGCTGCGACAACTCGACGTAAAAACTCGCAAAATGATGCATCTTCATAAAAGCTTGTATCCCGAATCGTCTCTTCCACGGTTATACTTTTCCAGACAACGGGGAGGCCAAGGATTTTTGTGTTTGGAGTCTCTACATAACAGAATGGTATTGTAAAGTCATCAGGAGTTGACATCCCCTTCTGTGCTTGGTATGCGATCATCGATAAGCAGGGAATGGAGCATTTCTCTTCAAGGCAGCAACCCGTGCAGCCGATGAAATCGGTCTCGTATTCAACTCTGAACGGATGAATCCAAACTCTGTTACCAAGTTGGAATCCGTTCAGCAAAAAGCAAAAAAAGCTTATCCAGAAACCTGACATCCAGCTTGTTCAGCTTATGCGGTCTCCGCCTATATTCACAGGCATAACGCGGCCCTATGAGTGTTTTACCACCATCTACGACATTCGTACGGTTTATACGAGGCACTTGTCTTACCTTATACTGAAGGCCCATGATTTTCGGACCCAGTAGTGTTTACTAGGGTTAATGACACACAAGCACGCTCTCTGGTTGTATCGGAGCTCCGGAGACAGGGCCTGACTTGGTAAGTGTGCATGGTAAGTGTGCGTACAGGATGGCTATTATTATTTCCCTCCCAACTACAGGAAAAAACGGGAAATGAACAGCACCACCCCAGGTGGTCGGTGTGTATATCAAACAATGAACCCAGGAGAAAGTCTAACCATTATTCATCAAATGGAATGCTATATAAGATACAATATATTTTCCGATAGTATTTTATTCAGAACAGAGCCTTTACAGCTGCCAGTATTGTGCCTATCAGCTTGTCTAAAATACCTGCCAAAATAACATCCAAAACTATAAAGAAGCTTGTTTCTCTGAATAAATTTCCAGTACCGGTGATAAGTTTTGATTAATATGATACTAGCCCTTGAGTAAGAGGGAGGCTAACGAAAATACTATTACCTTTAACCTGCTTCCCTTTTGCATCAACTGTAATATGTAATATCGAAACGACCAACTTCATTTCAAGTGGACAAAAACCGCATAATTGTCAGTGCATTTGTTTTGATAGATGACTTATGACGAATTTATTTTAAAGCTTTTTAAGACTCATTTGAAGAACTTGAAGCGGATTCTGGTTTCCTCATCTTCGATTTGTTCTTCCTATTTGTTAATGAGATTGTTTGGGCATTCTCAGATATTTTTCAAACATACACAACAAAAATTTGAATATTCGACGTAACCTGTGTCTCACCGGAAAATATAATGAGTAATCGGCCGAATACGGTCGGTTTGAGCAAGAAATAGGTTTTGGTTTGTTGCAGCTTTGAAACAGTGATTCGTGTTCCACCATAGGCGTAACTACATGGTCTATGAGGACATAATTATGGGGTATTATTCTAGATCTAATGATGTAGCTTAAGGCCGGTATCCATTTGTTACAAATTCGCGTATCGTATCATCGTTACGTATTAGTGGATACGGAGGTCCGTTGCGAGTTACGTATCAAAATATGATACAAAGAAACGCAAAGGGGCGTGAATGGCCTGTTGTCGGTTTTTCGGCGATACATCAAAGAACTGATACGATACGAAGACGGTCGAATGTGGACGAGATATTTATAAAGCCGTTGCATCTTCGCGTCTTCTACTTGCTGAGGCGTACTCATTGCGATCCGACGAAAATCGCTATTGCATCGACTTTGGTTCGTATCACCCCCGTTCGTGCAATTGATACGGATATACTTTGATTTTGCCACGCTAAAAAACTTGACACTACGTTGTAGCGTATCGTATCAAAATGAAACGATACGATGATATGATACGTTGATACGATACGGGATATGCAACAAATGGATACCCGCCTTTATATGTCTGGTACTGTCAATAGCTGAAATCAAGCAACCCTGACTGCGGAGGCTAATTTTTTGGATTTGTGACCAACATACTTGGATACATAGTATAAATTGTCATCCGTGCATAGCATTACACGTTAAAACCTTATGGCTCCATCTTCTCTAGCTCGCACAAATCCCTAGAAGACTTCTAAGGGTTGCTTGTTAGGGTGCAGCTAGTTGACGGACAGAACCGGGAAGCTGGTTAATTTTTTATTTTCGTATTGTTTTTATTTCTCTTTTTAATTAGTGTATTAAAGTAAAGTGGATAATAATATGTTTTTCAAACACGCGCGATTTTTCGAACACGACGGCTCTGCCGGAATGTTCGAAATAGAGAATAGAGAAGGGTTTGAAAGACCAGTTATCCACGCATACTTTACACAATTTTTTTTTATTGGTACAATTTGAAATCATGAATACTGATATTATTACTACAAAACATGGAAATAAGAACTAATATTGTAAAAGGGTTGAATTCGTGATGTGAAATCAGTATACCTTTCGTTGCCATGAAAATGAGAAAAGCAAAAATAAATATGCAACTTGTCATCAAAGATTGATAGTTGTCACCGTGGTCCTTCAAAATGAATTATTATATTGATTCTTTGAATAGTAAAGCAGAATCGCATCTAATACCGCAAAAATCTAGAGAAGCCTATGACAATGAATAAGTTCGTACACTGGATGGAAGTGCAAGAGTTGATTGAAATAGATGAACGAGTTGTGCTTGCTTACCTTCAGAAAATGTCGGAGCAGTACAAGGCGTCGACTATGTGGGCTATCCATTCAAAATTACAATATATGTTGAGGATAAACAAAGGAGTCGATATAAAATTATTTGTAAAGGTGCATGCATTCATGAAGGCAATTAGTAGGAATTACGTAGCCAAGAAGGCATATATATTCAATGAAGATGATTTGCGGAAGTTTTTCATAGATGCACCAGACATTACCTATCTATTTTTGAAAGTGGTTGCCACTTTCGGTATTTTTGGATCTTGTAGAAGATGTGAGTTATGCGATTTGCGCTTACATGTATTAGTTATTACTATCCGACCGTCTAAGACGTTTTACTGTAACCGACAATGAAGCAATTAGTTATGTGCGTTTAGTAAAGCAGTATTTATCATTGCGTCCACAAAATGTGAGTACAGACCGAGATTTCCTACGATATGATAAAGGGAAGTATACCAATCAAGTAGTTGGTATTAATACATTTGGATCATGTCCCTTGCAAATTGCCGCTTAAATCGGATGATCCTGAGAAATACACGTGACATGCTTTTCGACGCACGTCCGCTACCATTATGGTAAATAGTGACATGACAATAGATCAAATCCAACGACAAGTAGGATGGAAATCGGCAGCTGTGGCGAGTGGTTACGTTGAAGAGAGCATTAGCAATTAGAAGAATGTTTCACACGTTATAGGGAGTGCCATTAATGGAAGTTCAACCTCATTGAGTTCTCAGAATGTTAACAGTATTAATTTAAATGCCATTTCCTCCGATTTGAAAAATCGAAATATTAATATATCAAACAATTACTAACTGTACTTTCCATTTTCATTTATAAATTTAAAATTGTTGTATAATGTTTGAATAAAGGTTGTTTTGGTTAGTAATATTTTATTAGACGTTAGAAGGTACATGTAAAGTATCAGAAAAGTAATCAATAAATATAAAACATCAAAAATTAATTGTCGCTCCGGTCAAGATTATTGATCTTTTTATTTTCCTGCTCACGAAGAATATTCAATAAGAATCCTAAGAATTCGGAACAATCCTCTTGTTGTCCTCACGAGTATCTAGTAGACTTCAAAGACTCCAAGAAATCGATTGATGGGAAAGATGCTGAATTCTTGCAAAACTGCAATTTCACAAACAGGGATTTTAGATTGGTGAATAAGTAGGAAAGTTTATCCTTCATTTTTAAAATCTCGTTCCTGAAATTCTTCGTCATGAATAACACTTGTAAAATGCTATTCATGTAGCAAGTATTTCCCAAATTATCTAATCCAATTTTCTTCATAAAATTTTCAGGACAACTCTTTACTGATTCGTGAGGAAGTTTGTTAGATTCTGCATCGTATCCATCTCGCAAGCTGCAATCAATTCTTCCAAGTGAAGAAGGGTTTTGTAGAGGAATCGATTCGGCTCTTTCTCGATGAAGTTCTTCCGCTGAAAGGGAACCAGAACCACGAGGAATGTAGTTCATATATGGGGGGCAGGAATGACCAATCTCAATTGACCGCACTGAAACAGAAGAAGGTGGATCAATCACTTGCGAATCAACCTTGATAGGAGACTGATGACAATGCTCAGCTCTTGGCTTTTCTCGAAGAGATTTTAGTTTCGTACTGAAATGAGGGACAAGCATGATCTCATCAAAATTATGCGATGGACAAATAGTTCCAAGAACCGAAGCAGCATTACCATGTTGAATAGCAATACTAATTATTTCTATCAAACAAGTGGTAGAACGGTTATCTTTCGTTGCTTGGCCCAATCTCCTTCCGAGTTCATGAATAAATAACAGAGATTCCGGGCCATAAACACCAAAAGTTTCAACCCCTACTGGATGAAACAAATAATTGTTACTAAGATATTGGTATTTTTTTCATTTAAATTTTTTGCCAGATGAAGCTGCAGTTCGAGCACACTTCGAACTTTCGGCTAGATGGGAAGCCGCCACCGTGTCAACACAAATGAAGTCCCATACCACAGGTTTACCGTATTTCCAGGGTATGAGAGACATACCATATGGTCATCTCGACTTGTACCTAAGAGTTCCAAAATTGCAGGAACATCCGCTGATACCATGGCCCGTTTCAAAATGTCGTTCACCTGGTAATGCCGAGAAGTACGCCCTGCACTTCTCCTAAAACTTAAACCGTGCACACCTTTCTCATCAACTACACCACCACAAACACAAGTATGAGGCACACAAATAGATGAACCCATCCTAAGTCCCACTGCTATTCTAAACGATTCATCGTCTAGTAGCGTTCCAAGAGATGCAACAGGTAAAGCATTCAGCCAAGCACCCGACTCCTTGATCATTACTGTTTTCAGACGAGTCTTATCTTATACACTTGTAGATTTCAGAAGTTTATCAGTTATGATGTTCAGAAGAGGTCGGTCCCATATCCTTTGTATATTCCTTTTATCTCTAGGAGGATCAGTATTAGTTGCGACATGCCAAAGCTATTCACCTTCAGCATAAAAATCGTCTTTGATATTGGTAAATATAGAAGGACTGATGGCATCGATAAGAACAGAAACACTATTGAATGACGACAGAAAAGCAGGTAAAGCTAAGGAAGAAGCCGAACGTAGCCCTAGTCCGCCAAGGTTTACAGGAAGCGTTGCTTGGAGCCATGAATCATTATTGAAATAATCGTTTGAAATTTAGACTTCTTGTTTTTCGAGTTGTTGATGTTGCCATGGTAACTTTAAAAAACGCGCGTTTTTGAAAGTTCGATTTAAACACGCATAGGCGTGCTTGAAATGGCTAAAATGAAGCACCAACAAAACAAAAATTCATATATAGAAAAAAACCTATATCTTGACTTCTCACAATTTGACAGAAGACCCCGGAAAACAAATGATTAGGATGCAGAGGTAGTGAATTTTCTTAAGAAATATGGCTCATACTGTCGCTGTCGCAGAGAACAAATTTACGTCTCGGCAGTCGTCTACTGAACGTAGGCTGTAATAGGCTAGGCTAGGCTATTATAATAAAGTAGTTTAGTCAATGTTTTCGGTTTCCATTTCAATAATTCTGTGAGTTGTTGCCTGTAAGCGATCCGCAGATATATTCAAAATCATAGCTCTTAAGAAAATCCACTACCTTTACAGATGGTTATTTCGTATCTGCATTATTGAAGGGAATTTTTCAACTTCATCAATTTATTCTCGGACCCAATGAGGAACAATGACACAAATCCCACATTGTTTTTCATTTCGACGAAAAATTTTTTCCAGAAGGGAGTGAAACAGAAACAATAAAAACATAATACTCCTGTATGGGATTAATGTTATTTGTGTCACGGGCATACGCATGGAAGAGCATCTGAGATATTAGGGAACCTAACTGCTTCCGGCATCATGCCCTAACGTCTTTGCCAAGTTAATTCTGGATGGAAATTGGAATGTTGTTTAAGCTGTTCATCAAACAATGTAAATGACTACGACCTACAACCAACTTTATGATTCAAGTAATGATTTCGTATAAAACGGAGAGATTCAGTTAACGGCAAATCAATGAAAAGTGAACAACTGACAATGAGGACCAGGAGGAAAATCGATTTCGGGTCATCTCGGTTTTGACTCCAATACAAATCAATTCAAAAACATTTATGGTTTCTTCACCTCAATAACATATTTCACAGATATATAATAATGATGATAATAATGAATGAAACATTTTTGAATGAAGAAAAATATACAGTGTCACACATAAAGTTTGCAATAAATGGCAATTTTTTATTGATTGTTATAATGAAAATTTTACTATATAGTTTGTGCTTGAAAAATTAGTAAAAAACCAAGGAGGAAGAAGGAAGTTGCTTGGTTTCCAAATTAATTTCTTTTCTTTAAATTTTTGCTTCCTACTGTCACTTCGACTTTTTTCAATTTTTTTTCTATTTTTTTGAATTTGAATCTATCCATTGAAAACTGTCAACATATTGTCAATCATTTTAGATCTATTTTACAAATTTTATTGAGTTTTCAATACCTTTTCTATATTTCTGGTTTTTCCTGAATGTACAATTTTCTTTGAAACTAAAGTTTACACCATTTCTTTGTATTAAAGAAAACTTATCTGAATTTGGATGCCAAGATGTCAAAAGTCTCGTCAAACGATTTAGAATGGAATCAAAATTCCTGGGATGAAGAAGCCTACCATCATGTGTTCCAGTGTGACATCTGTGATAGAAGTTTCAACACGAAAAGGGGTATGAATATTCATATTAAAAAGAAACATCAGTAATCCTTTTCCGCCCATGAATCGTTATCCAGTAAATTCAAAGTGATATAGTTGTACCTCCATCTGAACATTCTGCTAAAAGTCTCAACTCCCGGCTTTCTCTCATGAAGCAGAATATTTCGATTGTGAAGAGAATTCCAAAATCTGCAAGGATGGATGCCGCAGAAGCTTTAGAGAGAATTATAAATAAATGCTTTCTTTCAAATTATTTTGAAGCGTGGGAAAGTTTACTAACTTTCGCATATAAGTACTTCTGTTTACCAATATACAGATAAAGTCGTAAGAATTCTTTGGCAACAGTGATTAGAAAAAACCTCAGAAATAGTGAAGACATATTTTCTTCCATCCCAAAAAATATTTCATCATCGACACGTCCACCTAATATAATGAAATTTGTCATTAATAAAGTTTCCGATGGCGATCTTACTGCAGCTGTATGAATTTTGACTTCGACTGTCACTGTTGCAGCTCATGACAAGTCAGTATTATCGGAACTACGAAAGAAACATCCTTCTGACTCGCACCAAACTCATTTTTCGAATACAGAGAGTGAAAGCTCAATTGTCTTCCAAGTTATAGAAAGTGAAGTTTTTAAAGCTGTAAAATCTTTCCGTACAGGTTCAGCGGGTGGTTTAGATTCTCTTCGTCCATCACACTTACAGGACTGAGGGCCGGTTTTTCAATGTACCTTAACTTCGAGCTAAATTTAACTCATGGTTAGAATGTGAGTCGATTCCTTCATTTAGCAAATGTCATATTCATTCTAACCACGAGTCAGATTAAACCGGGAGTCAAAGTACGCTAACATGACATTGATAAACTGGCCCTTACTGTCAAGAACTGCAGGATCAAAGGGTGAAAAACTTTTATCGTCCTTAACTTATCTCTGTAATTTTAT
The DNA here is from genome assembly GCA_958502065.1 of Chrysolina americana. Lineage (NCBI taxonomy): Eukaryota > Metazoa > Arthropoda > Insecta > Coleoptera > Chrysomelidae > Chrysolina > Chrysolina americana. The sequence continues at coordinate 58,339,518 of OY293412.1, forward strand.
GCTGTGCGTAAAAGTAAATTCTAAAATATGCCCGATATTATATGGAGCCTCTTTAACTGCACTTAAAAAAAATGTGGAGGTATTAGACCAATAGCTGTGAGAACAGTTCTTCATCGTCTGGTAGAAAAACTATCATGTATGAAAATAAAGGACAGTTTGGGTGCATTATTTCGCCCATATCAATTTGGATTTGGTACACCCGGAGGAAGTGAAGTTGTTGCCCATGCCGCACGCCTTTTTATCAATCAGCATCCTGATCCGTCTTCAAAGATATTCCTAAAACTGGATTTTAAAAACGCCTTTAATATAGTTTATAGAAGTATTTTATTATATAAAGCCAGAAGTATCATTCCAGATATATTTCCATTCATTAACCAGTGCTATCAAAGACCAACTTATCTGAACTATGGAGATGAAGTTATCATGCCTAAGAGAGGAGTACAGTAAGGGGATCCGTTAGGTCCAGCTCTTTTTTGTTTGAGTATAACAAAATCTATTGACACTGATTTCAATTGCTGGTATCTGGATGATGGATCTATAAGTGGTACCGCAGAGTCTGTTTTAGAAAATTTCAAGAAAATTATATGTTTCTCCGAAGAAATTGGACTCGAGCTAAATTTTACTAAATGTGTAATCCTATTAATATCATTGAAAAATTCACCATTTGTGCTCCTGGTATTGAAATTATGGATAGATCGAAATGGACATTGCTTGGTACACCATTATCTGTAGAATCTTTATCTCGATGTATCATTGAGAAAACGGATTCCTTGAGCTTGATGTCATCCCGCTTCAATAGTATTCCAACACATATTGCTTATTTTCTCCTCAAAAACTGTCTTGCAATTCCAAAACTATTATACACTTTTAGATGCAGTCCGACTTGGCGTTGTGAACATGAACTGACACAGTTCGATTTAGTTTTGCGGATGATCTTGGAAAAAATAACGAATAATAACTTCGACAATATCAAATGGCTTCAGGCGACACTTCCTGTGAACTTTGGTGGTTTGGGAATCCGCCAAGCATCATGCCTTGCTCTTTCAGCTTTTCTCTCTTCTTATAACAGCAGTCGTCACTTCATAGTTTCAGTGTTACCAAATTATTTCACAGACATTTCCGATTCATTCTACATGGAGTATGAAAGTATGTGGAGCTCAAAGACGAAGATATATGTTCCCGAAAATAGAAATATTCAGAAAGCCTGAGATCTTCCTTTGATTCATATGTTATCCAAGCAACTATTTGATTTGGCTGCAAATTCTGATTTTGAAATGGCTCGTTTCAAAGCAGTGACTACCAAAGAGTCTGGTGCATGGCTTAATCCGCTTCCAGTTTCTTCTCTTGTGGATATCAAAACATTCCGAATTTCGGTTGGGCTCCGTTTGGGATGCAGAATATGTGTTTCTCATGAATGTAGATGCGGCTCTATCGTCGATGAAAAAGGTACCCATGGTCTGAGTTGCAAGTTCAGTTCTGGACGATTTTTTAGGCATGCTGCCATTAATGATCTCATAAAACGTGCTTTATCAACAGCTGAAATTCCTTCTGTTCTGGAACCTCTGGGAATTAGCCGTGATGATGGAAAATGTCCAGATGGAATGTCTCTTATTCCTTGGAGTCATGGAAATCCTTTAGTGTGGGATTTTACCTGCGTGGACACTGTTGCTTTATCACACATCATGACGACTTCCAAAGTTTCAGGTGGAGCTGCAGATTATGCGGAAAAGGCAAAGATTAAAAAATATTCCACTTTGAAGGCCTACTATCTATTTTATCCAGTGGCTATCGAAACTTACGGAGATTTTGGTTCTTACGCTTCAGAGTCAAATTGGAAAAAAAATATCAAGAATATCAGATGATTCAAGAGCGACAAAATTTTTGATTCAGAGAATTAGTATTGCGTTACAAAGGGGAAATGCTGCATCTGTTCTAGGTACTATTCCTACCTCCAATCGCCTAGCTGAAATATTCATTTATCCCCAATATTCATATTCAACTTCTTCAAAAATCCTTAATTCTTTTATGTCTTCATCAAAATCTATATGCAGCAGTCCGATTGTGAATTCATTTGCATTCAGTTCCACCGACAAGGAAAATTTCAAACAATTTGAGAACGATTTGGTTCATCTACTGCAAGAAGATTCATTGACTACTCCAAAACTCACATGTCATGAACAAATTATATCCAGCAATTTTAACTCAGATTCGTTATCACGCCACAGTAACAGAGACAACCACTTCATTACAGACTACCCAGAAGATGATAGTGGTGTAAGCAGCGAGAATAAGCCTGTGGTACATAGTAATACTAAAACATTCGGTCAGAATGGGTTGAAAAATATTGGTAACACTTGCTATATGAACAGTGTTATCCAGTGTTTGTCGAATACTAAATGGTTGCTGGATATGTGATGAGGGAGCTTTGATCAAAGCATTTGCAGAAGTGATAAAGGAACTGTGGTCAGAAGATGAGTCGGATCGATTTGTTAATACATTCTTTTTGAAAAGTAAAATCGAAAGATTTGCACCACGTTTCTTCAGTTACGACCAACAAGATGCCCAGGAGTTTTTATAATACCTACTGGAGGGACTACACGAAGACGTGAATGGAGTAACGGATAAGTCCAACCTCATTTTGGCCGATATTGTCACTAAATTTAACTCTAGTGATGAGTCCAGGGATTCATGGTCAAGATACTTGGAAATGGACAACTCCAAGATAGTTGATAACTTTGTTGGACAGCTGAAATCAACTTTGAAATGTACTTATTGCGGTCACTGTTCAGTCACTTTCGATACATTCGGAGACCTTTCTCTTTCTATATCAAAAAGAACAGGCCAACTTAGACTCTCGCAATGTTTAGATTCATTCACTAGGGAAGAAACTATGGATGGTGATGAAAAACTGACATATTTGAATTGCAAAAGAAAATGGAAATGCACAAAGTCCCTATCGATTTAGAAATTCTCTACGAACGACAACCCTCAGAAGTAGAAACGTGTGCGATCCAAGGATTAACGAGGTCTTACCTTTCAACGTGCGATTCCTAGCACTTTCTCAGGCCATCAGAAAAATGAATTGAAATCGCTGGGATTGAACCAATGACCCTCAAAACAGAATGATTGAAAAGCATTTATTCTAACCACTCGGCTACCTGACCTTTTTTAAGATGAATCAATAAATGGATGTTTTGTTGCGAATTTGGTTATAAATATTTTGGTTTATTGTTTTTCATACATTCAATGGTGAAAATGAATAATATGAGATTTATGAAATTAATTCAAAGAAATTGCAAAAAACTATTATTTTTCCGAAACATGTTTCGTTCAAATCGGTAGAGCAAAAATTCGAAAAATCAACAACATTGGAAAAAAGTCGAAGAGAGTAAAAATGAGGAAAAGGTATGAAATTGGAATCTGAGCAACTTTTTTCTTGGCATTTTCCTACTTACAAAAAAAACTGATGTTTTAAGGTTTTAAACAATGTACAAATTGACAGGTTTAGAGTAGCACATGACAAAAGGTAAGATTCTGTTTTCCATTAATTTTTTTAAGAACAAACTAACGGCAAATGAAAATTTTCGTTACATTTATTAATAAAAAAAATCCATATATTGCAAACTTTATGTGTGACACTGATTATAGTATGTTCACTTAAGTTCGCAGTTTATGGAAAACTTTTATTTCAGATATCAATATTTAGAAGAAATGTTAAGAGTTTTGCATGATCCAAAACCCGACACTCAGATACCAAATTTTTACAGTCGTAAACGAGCATTTAAAAAAATATAAATTTTGTGCCAAAGTAAAGCTCATTTTATTTTTGACAATATTGAAAAATACTTTGAGATATTCAATCCTATCTATTTACATTGATATTTTTACATTTTTTTTCTTAGTTTTAGGATAGAAACGCACCTATTGTTCTGCGTGGATACCTAAACTTAATATTCAATTCTGAACAACTTTTTTTCATAACAATTTTCAATATTGTCAAAAATAAATATAATGTACTTTTGCACAAAATTCACAGTTTTCAACAAACCTCGTATACCACTGAAAAAATTTTATAACTGATGATTGAGTTTCACGTTTTACATCATGCATAACTTTTCAAAAAGAGTAAAATTGTTAATAAAATTTGTTTCCATATGCTGCAAACTCACATGGGATGGGACACACTGTATAATAACAAAAAATAAAAGCACTTTTTTTCTTGAGGTAACAGTCCGTTGAGGCGACAAACTTAATCTCGTGTTCATATACCGGGGGATCAACAACGGCCTGCGGGATGGTGTCTTCAACACCCTGGCCTTCCAAAATCGCGTAATGAGTATGAATGTCCGTGACATTAGACAAGGGCATCTCCGGGAACTGATATAGGGGGGGGCAGTGGTTACAGTGGGGGGTAGTAGCAAGGTGACGACGACAAAATAAAACTTTAGAAGATTCTGGAAAATTATTTTCATTAATTAATTTTTACGCTAGTAATAATTTTCTAGGATTTTCTGAAAATTATTCTAAATCATTTTTTTCGACTATCTCACAGTTTTTTTTCAACAAAATCCCGATGCACGTTCATCAAACCTAATCCCGTCAACCTTTCCTCTCCCATCTTGCTCCTACGGCAGGTCTTCACCCATCGAAGATTACTAAAGGACTGTTCTACGGTAGCCGTAGTGGGTGGAATTACAATCAGAATTGAAAGAGCTTGCTTCATGGCGGGGAAAAAAACATCAATATCCTTCAATTTGCCATCAGTTAAACTTTTATATACTTCAACTATTTCAAGAAATATAGCTCTGCGATTCATTTTCTATTCTGTCAATTATGATTTTATTTCTAGTCTCTTTTTTGTTTTTCAGCTTCGCTGGAAACGCCCTTGACATTAGATGCAGAGTGCGATTCCTGATACCGTAATGCATTTGCTGTTGATCATCAGGCTCATGAGTTTCAACCTACACCTATAGGCATAAGGCCACACTACCGAGTGTTTTACTACAACCTGCAACATTCACACGCTATAGCCGAGACACCTGTATTGTCCGTTACGGACAGGGCCTATTTAACCCTTAGGCTAATCAGGCTGCAGCCCAGGGCGCGAGGATCAGGGGAGGAGGGTGCAAAGTCAAAACTACGATACTACTTTTTAGGCCGACCGTAACATACACACCTGGCGGGGGCGCGTCCTTATAATTAGCCTAGGGCGGTCAGAACTCTTGATCAGTCGCTGGTTACGGAGAATGAGAACATGACTTGTATTACTTATATTGAAGATCATCTGGATCACCTAGGTCAAGTCGATTATACTATCTTGATTGATTTTTTCAGGCAAGAAAAAATTACTTATCTCTGATTATTGCTTCTAGAAGTTTACCAGGTGAACATAAAAGATATACATACACCTTGATATTTTTCAATATGAATTTTTCGCCAACTTCTGGACGTTGGAGTTAAAGCGACAATAATTTTTTCAGTAAACCTTCCCTCCCATGGAACGAAGGTTCAATAAGGTCTTATCTTCCTGTGTAAATATTCGAAGGTTCGGTCTTTATCCCAATCCTCTCCATAATTCCAAAAAATTATGTATTGATATATGACAATATTCATAGAATTGAAGGATAGGTACTACCGTTTTTCCAGAAGAACAGAGTTGCCAGTAACTCTTCCTTCGAAAAATTCCAGTTCGTATTAAAACTGAGTATAGGAATGAATACAAACTATATGAATTTGCAATATATGATGCAAAAAATGTTACGTTTCGTTTTCCAAAAATATCACTAGTTCTTTTCCGACTGTTTCATGTATTTTTCAACGTTCCTGGAAATAAGTTTCAAATTAGGTTTGCTACTCTAAATTCTACAAAAAGTGCGTTATACATATGCCTGCTCAGTATGCTCTAATGATTCAATAGATACCATTGTATTTACTTCTTCCGAAAATACATATTTTCCGTGAGCGAATTTTACTTTACTATTAGGAAGATATATGGTGAATATCTATAAGTGTCAGTCACGGCAATATACATTTTTTATTCACTCAGTAATATATCTTGAAACTTTCCATTTTTCCACATACTGTCAAAGATATGAAATTACATTGCTGAGGATGCTGGCAGCTCCGGAAAGGCTCCATGACAAATTCAGTGTGTTATAATCTGGAGTTCACATATTTGTTTCAACTGCCTGAAACCCGGAAAAAACTTCAGAACCACTCCACTTTAAATCGTTGTAAATCTAAGCAACCATATTAGATTTGCTATGAAACAAAGCACGCCATACCTATCAGATGGATAATTAAATTTGTACAATTATTTCATCCATTTTTAATTTTCACACTCTGATGAAATTGTAATTATTCTATAAATACATGAGGATATCATTTTTGGTGGGTGTTTTTTTTGTACTTAATCAATGCGAGCTTGATTGAAAAAATCAATAATCTTGTGGGCTTTATAGTTTTTGGATTGGCGTGAGTAATTTTTGTTTGTTTATTCAAATAAATTATTCCATGAGGTACGATATTCCTATTGGGAGTGTGACACATATCTGATCACTGTGGCCAACTGCTCGAGTTGGATGCTTCTAGCCCTCACTCTTCGAAATGAAAAGACTATTCACTAAGAACAAAAAATCGAAGTTTGAACAAATGCTCCATGTAGTAGATTGGTCCGATTCACATGGCCTCACAAACGCGGATGAAGCTATGGATCACTTCTACGATAAATTACTGTCCGGATTCGAAGAATGTTTTCCAGAAAAACGAACCAAAATAAACGAAAACAATAAATCAAACAAAAATTGGATTACCCAAGGGATAAGAGTATCATGCAAAAATAAAAGGTATAATATACATATCATTGAGTTTATCAATAACTACTGCAGGACTCTGAAAAAAGTTATAAAAAAAGCAAAGGAAATATATATCAATAAAAAATCAATGTATCTGAAAACAAAATTAAACCACCTGAAAGTTTGTGGATGAATGCTTGGGTCGAGTGAAAAAGTACGAACACAGTGATATTCATATTGTAAAGAATAGAACCTCAATCACAAATCAACTTGAGCTTTGTGAAGAATTCTGTTATTTTTTTGCCAGCGAGGCATTTGATCTCACATCTGTATTAACTGGCGATCAAAATCACACAAATCTCTTGAATAATGTTTGTTTCGAAAACATGAACTCATTTTACTTTCATCCTATCCCAGAACACAATATAAGGGACATAATTCAAAGTATGGCCAATAAGAAATCTTGTGGTCACGACAATATTCCGATTATATTGGTGAAGGAATGTCTTGATAACATAGTTCCACCCCTGACATTTATATTCAATCTGTCGCTTAGCACAGGAACCTACCCCAAGCTCTTCAAAATTGCAGTCGTTTAACCTATTTTCAAAAAGAGGGAAAAAGAGATGATTTCAAAATACAGACCGATTACACTCCCACCAGTGTTTTCAAAAACTCTGGAGGAAGTAGTGAAAATGCAATTAGTTAGATATTTAGAAAAATATAAAATTCTAACAAGATTTCAGTTTGGTTTCTACGGACGTAAAAATACATCTAATGCTGTATTATCTCTCGTCAATAAGATAATATCCAATTTGGAACAAACTTCAACATTCTTTTGGACAAACTATTTTTTTATGGCCTGAGAGGATTACCTCATGATTGTTCGAATCTTATTTGACAGGTCGCGAAGTATCAGTTAGGCTGTGTGGAATGGTTGGTGATTTAAAAATAACACAGAATCACAAAGGTAAAAAGTAAGATGTGGCGTTCCGCAAGGGTCTGTCCTTGGCCCAACTTTGTTTTTGATTTATATGATCTTGTTCACAATTTTCCCCAAATATTCTTTTGTATTCAGTTGTTCCTTCACTTCTTTCATTCTTTGGGCTGGAGATTTGTCATCTTGGAATGAAATTCTGTTGTAGATCGGTGATGTTTTCAAAAACTTTTGATTCCTCAGTATAAATTCCACTATCAAAGAGTTATCAAACTATATTTTGATTGTCCTAATTTTATTTTCCGTGGGAGTGCCTAAGCGGTGAATAAGTATGATACTAAAGCGAGGTGTTTCAGATCCAAATTTATCAGCCAATACTCCAATTATATTCGTAATAATTTGTAAGTCTGCCGAACCATCTCCTTGTATTCCAAAAGCGATCAAATTTTTTTCTAACTTCAAAGCATCCCTCAACTCTTTTGTAGTTATATTATTATCGTTTGTTTTGTTTTTCAAGGCGGATACATCATATTTCAAATTATCAACTGTTTTTTTCATATCTTGCTCATAATGATTCAAATTATCAATTTCATTCTGTAATTGAGTGAATTCATCATCGTGAGAATTGATTAATTCAGTGTGAGATTAAGAATTTTTTCTCATTTCGCAATATCCTCGCTCAGTTCCACTTGTGAGTTTTTTATTTCATTCACGGTAGTAATAAGTTCATCCTGGGTTTTTGTCATTTTCTGTTATTCGGCAAATAATATATCAAAATATTTGGTTGTCATGGGTTGTCCTGCAGAAGATTTAAATATTGCTGACTAGATATGGGAGAATTTTCATTTGATCTTGCGCGTTTCAAAATATTGCAGCAATGAAAACAATTCCATTGTTCACTGTTTTCGTTTAAAAATGACACATCATTTGACGAAAGATTTACACAGGAACCATGATACTTCTTGGAGCAGTGGGAACAAGAAACTCCTGGCTTCACCATAGTAATTTTAGACGTACAGCTTTGACAGATGTCAGACATTTTGATGAAAATGAATATTTCTACAATAGTGTCTATATTTGTACCACAATACCTGGACTAATAAATTAAGATAAGCCAGATGGGGTTTTTATCTTGGCAACTTTTTGCAGGTTTTGGTGAAATGCTGATCACAATTCTTGACGAATGTTGAGTTACAATATCTAACTTGATTTTATATATAGATTCATTATTCTGTATTTTGTATACCTTCAGGCCAAGGTTGTCCTAAACTGCTTACTGACAAAAATTCACAATTTTTCATTGTCTTATTACCACTCAAATTTCACTTCAAAAAGGAGCTCTACATTGACACTTCAACTTTAATATTTTCATTATCGGGATCATTATTTACCGCAGAATCCTTCCTTCCACTTCTTCAATGGACAATTTCCTTATTTGAACAGAATCAAGTACATACACTGGATTTTTAATCCAACACCCTATCAGAGTTTTGCAAAAATCACGATACGTGTACCAGTCACAAAGTAACCATTTTCCGGATAAAATAAAATATTTCTGTTCAATACTCGTTAATACACCAAAGGTATGGAACACTGCAGCAAGTTATATACAGGGCCATACAAGAAGGGCGCGGCCTTCTATATCTATTATGGTAACAAATAGAAGGATGATTTCATTAGCAAAATGATACTTTTTTCGGAGCTCTACAAAATGGAAATAATGGCACTCACACAGGGCTATTCACTTTTTCCTGTCGCGCAACCAGTATTTTCATCATTTTTTTGGTTCCTCTGCATAAGTAAAAGTTGTACCACCTGTTAAAAAATATTTTTGGTCAAATATTGCAAGTTGGTGACTCTTTTGAACGATATATCTATAATCGATCTGTGATATATAAGGTGCGAAAAACATCTTTCCAAACATTGTAAATGAAAATGTGCAAAACTTTCATGACTTCTAATGGATCACCCTGTATATTATTGATTCATAAGAAGTGACAACAAAAGCTCTACAAATTTCATCGAATATTTCCTATAAAAATCGATAGTTATTTTTTTTTGTAAAATGAAAATTCTTCGCATTTCTTTACCATAATCCACATGAACGACCTTTTTTACGGAAAAATCCATATTTGGCGATCAAGAGATATTTAATGTTTGCAACATATTTCTCGTAAAAACACCTAAGAACTTCATTTAATGCATAGTTTTTGTCGTACCCCTTCTTTGAAATATCGCTCCATGTCTATAATTACCTGTTTATAAGATTAACAAATTGTAAATTCGACCACCACTTTGTTCTTATTTCCAAATCAAGAAACTTGGAAACCGTAAATCGAAAAAAAGAGTCCCTTTAATTTCTTATCTGGAAACCGAAAAACTGATTAAAAATACATGTTGCCATTTAAAAAACAAAGTTGGGACCCGCCTAGAAAATAAGTGAACTGCCTTTATAAATGCTATTATTTTGATTATGTAAAGCTCAGAAAATAGTATCGTATTGCTAATAAAATCCTCCATTTATTATCATAATGGAGATATGGATGTCCGCGCCCTTGTTGCAGGACCCTGGTGGTTAGATCACTGTCAACCCATTCTCAGAGATCTATCCTCTATGCCTCTTTCTTCTTTGTTTATATATGTATGTGTTAGACATACATAAGAACAAACGGGCAGTTTTCGCCAACTCTGATGTACACAATCATCAGGCTCGTGAAGCAAATCATAAAAAATCTCCTTGGATCTCTTACTATACAACTTCCTACCCCAAGAGTACAGAACTCTGAATCTGAACTGTTTCAAATCGAAAGTCAAATGATATATCTAGAATCATTGTTTTTCTTCTGATATTATTCATTAATTATTTTATCTTTGTGACTGTTATTTTTGAAGTTCAATATCTTACCACTTTTAATCTTTCCTGAATAGTGTTAATATATGAATACCTGATTGACTTGCCAAAAACATATTTGTAACGTGGTCAAATGAATCTATCTGTCCATTTATCTATCTTTGATGTTTCAAATAAAGTTATATTGAAATTCATGGTAGATTCTGAAATTGCAATCAAAATCAGAGTTTGGGTACGGCAGATGCATGCGAGGAAGTTACTTTTTCCGTACTTATTATGAAAATACCCGTATGCACGAAATTTAGTTTGGGAAGTGTCATTTATCCACACTAGTTCGGAAATAGTATATTACATTACTAGTGCAGGAAGTGACATTTTTCACACGAGTGGGAAATATTGTGGTACGAGGCGTAAGACGAGTGCGGCAATCACTTTGGCACGAGTAATGTACACTATTTTTCCTATGAACACATAATAACTTTACCAAATAATTTATTAGCGAAAAGGAACATACATTTTGAAAATTCCTTGCTTTGTTTAGATGATTCTGAATTTTTTGATGTGGATGTTTCGTCGGCTTAATGCAAGAAGTTACTATCTAACAATCGAATGTCCAAGAAAATTTAATGAATAGTCCGACTGAGAACCATTCTGACTTCATTTATTTTTATTAATTACTTTTAAATACAAAATATTTGAAGCAATCTATTTGAAAAGTATAATTTTTTTCAATATCATAATGAAAAAAAGTATCCGCGAGCGAGGATCGAACCCGCGTACTCTTCGTCAGAAGTCAATGAAATAAATAAATAAATAAATAAAAATATATTGTATACAATTTCGAATTAACATTCCAATAAATTCTACATCTCATAACAAAAGACACATCTCCTTCTTTCTTCGCCCGCACGGGCTTCGATGTCGGGGGATGCGGATTCGGACGCACGGAGAGCCGCCTCCCCCTCCACCCCATTGCTGGGGAGGAGGGCGAGCGCTTGTGCCAAGTGGTGCCTAGGGCCCGATCAAGGGACGCTGACTGCCGCCTCCGCTGGTGTTGGCGGTTGGTCGGGATGTAGAGCTTATGTGGGTCGTAGGTGACATAATAAACACGCCTCCTGCCAAGCTTATGCGTGTCGTTCATTGCATTCCATTGGATAGTGCTGTTGTCTAAGTTCACGCGAGGCTGATTATTGCGAGCTTACCCCGGAAAAGGCTATAAGCAAAAAACCGGGTCATGGAAATTGGCGCGTTTCACGTATCTCGGTTCCTTACGGAACCGGTTCCTCCCATCTTTCTTCGAAGATGTCCAGCGCTTGATAAATGAGCCCGCCATGTTTGCGGGGCTCATTATCAAAAATTCTCAGTCTGGTGAGATCTCTAGTTAGAGAACTTTTGGGGAGGTGGTACTTGTAAAACTTGTACGACAAGTTCTTTACATATGTCGGGACCGAGTCGACGCCTGCAAGGGCACGCAGCGCATCCAAGCGAATGTATCGATCACTGTTTGTGATGATACGGAGCACCTTGTTCTGCATCCTGTCCAGCCTCATAAAAGGAGTTTTGGGCAGGCTGCAGAACGCTGGGCAAGCGTACAACATCGCTGGCCGAATCATTTAAGTCAATGACGTCCCGCTGCTTTACGAACTGAGCTAACGGAGCGTAGGGAAAGTTACTTTCTGCGCCTGTTTGGAAAATATTTCGCACGCTTGTGTAAGTATACAGTGCGATACACGTTACTTTACCATATGGTTGTAGGAAAAAAACTTTTCCGCTTTCCAAAAGTTGTTTCAAGTGAGTTTTTCTTAAGGTTTTTGCTTTGCGTCGTTTGGGTAAAGGCAGTCGCATGCGGGAAAGGTACCCTTCGTAATTATAAGGGAAATAACTATTTTGATGTTGACTAATTTTGCACACTTCATTTAGAGAATGATATGAAATTTAGAGAATAAAATAAAGGGCGGGGGGCTGTGAATGTTCTTCATTTCACAAATATCGATATTACGTAGATAGTTAAATTGAAATCGAAAAAGAAACTCTTCTATTGAAAAGTTTGATGGAATCTATAAAATGCTTTCTCGATTCATAATCATTTCCACAAAATTCACTACCTCAAAGAATATTCGCCCTAATTAAAAGTCAATCAAACTCTTTTCAAATTAATTATCATAAGGCTTAGAGATAATGGCCCTGGACTTCAATGCGAAAATATTAACTGACACTAGCAGATACGACTCACCACAGTGCAATTAAAATCCATCTAATTATTTTGCTTTTTACTGGATCAGCGTTTGAATAGCACGCTGAAAATCACTCTACATTTCCCCGACCTACGATGAAAAATTGCATACCTTGAATTCGATTCGTTAATGAAATCACTGCCTAACAGAATAGCTGAAAAACGCTACTAGTGTGTCGCTGATTCGATGGGAATTTTTGCTGGTTATTCAAATTGTTTGATAACGTCAAAAACGGTAGCAGTAGTGGGAATATGATGATAATGATATTGGAAACAATAATAAAAATTGCCGAGTGAATAACTGTACGATTGTTTACACAGGGAGATGCATTTCATATTAGACATCAGTGGGAATATTCTTTCAGTAGATTTCGATTGAGATTAAATCGATAATTTGGCAGTAACTGCAATAATTGGTCTCGTGTTCCACAGAAGTTAAATATTTGATAATGAATTCTTAAAGATCATGCAGGGTGGTTCAAGAAGATCAGTTCAACAAATTTTATAGCTCCTTCTGTCAATAATTATAAATCAGTTGGACCTGTCACTCCCTTTTCTCAAGAATAGAGATATCTGTTCCCATAGAAATAAAAAGTGTATTCTGAAATAATGCCGTTTTTTGGGAAATCCACATTAGGACAATTATCAAAGTGCCTATAATAACCTTGAGTACCTGTTTTGTGGCAAGAGCAATTTATTCCACTCATCATCAATTGATTATGATTTATAAGGCACAGATACAAACCTATGTATGAAGTGTTGTATCTCCCAAATTCACCTTTAGGTTTTTAGGCAATCAATCTTCATTATAACTGAATGGAAAATAAAGAAAATTACGGCTAAAGCAACACGTTTCGTGTCTACATGAGTTTTAGGAAAACTAACCTTTGTGAATAAACATTATTCAAATTTTTCAACAACATGAACAAGTAGAAAGTAAATAAAAGATAAAATAAAAAATATTTTAGTCATTATATATTTTTGCATTGAAACTGATTCTTTTCTAACTTTGGCACTTATCAATGCGTCTTTTTTTTTTTGTTTCAGGGCTTCTACTGCTATGGTCAATGCGTCTTATTCTGTTTCTGTGGTCTTCAGTATTTGCAAGAGATTTAAGGTTCTTTCAGTTAGTGCTAGATCTAGCCATTTCACCCCTGTACTACTACCAATTGAACCGGCATAAAAGTTTCCATAAGGAATTCTCTTTTCAGTTGCCGCCTTGATATAGGCGTCGGTATATTATTCCTCAGTGGTATTGTTTCAGTTACTCATTCCTGCAATCATAGGAATTGACCACCCCATGTGATACACACATGGCACTCTGATTGAGAACTGGCAAATCATTTGACTTCAGATAACAGGTGTCCAGTCCAGCTAGCCGAGCGACTAGAGCCACACAACACAAGATTTTTATGATTGTAGCAGGAATGCTCTGGAAGTGAAAACACTGGTAGTATGTGAATTTCCCATGTGCCGGGCAGTGCATATGAACACTCCTAGTTGTACTCCTTATTTTTATTGCCTTTCCAATTGGGTAATACTACCTTCCGTAAATATTATGATCCAACAGAACATTTGACTTAACTTTCATATGACTTATGAAAAGTCAACAGTATTTGGAAATTTCCTAATGAGAATTGTCCTGAAACTATATTGCAAACCCTCAACTTCAATCCTAAAGAGAACAGACAGGAATTGTGGCTCTGCCTGTGTTAACATCCAGTGGCGACGCGTTCCTACCAGAGCGATGCCGAGCACTGACAAAAAGTGCTTCGAGAACTATGCACTCTCGAAAAGGGTTCCGAAGTATTGAGTACAAAGCACTTTTATTTATACCCAACTGAGCTCATTTCGAAAGTAATTCTAGTTAGCGAGCAGTAAGCAATAAGTACTTTTCAGACTGTTGGATACTGACAAAATGGTATCCAGCGCTAAATAATCGATTAATCAGAGATTCACAATCAGTGTTCAGTGCTAATTTTTTAAAACAGAACCATATCAGTTCTATTCTTCAAATATATCACAATGGTTACTATTTGATTTTGACTATAGAGATCTTTTATATTTGGATCTTAGTCCTACACCTATTGTTAGCAAAAAAGGCATACATGCTCAACAAAGATAGGGGCAACCATTTTTGAGAGATTTACAAATTTCTCAAACAATGCTGTTTATGGGGTTACTAAGGCACCAGATGGAGTTGCTCAGAACTCCACAAAAACAGTAGGTATACCCATCCTTGGTACAAATTTGATAGCCAGTTGCACCCAGCTTTGTACCAAACCGACATCCCATTGATATGCATAGGGCGGGTCGCGGTGACTGTAATGGTAGAGTATTCGCTTCCCAACGAAATCAATTGTGGGGGTGTGTTCAAATCCCAGCGCGGTCACCGGTCCTATGCACGGCATCACTATGATGTCGACAGTGAAGTACCTTAGAACAAGTAGTGTTACCTCAAAGAAATTAGACGAGTTTCAGATTTCTCATAGAAATTTCGATGGTATTATGAGTAGGTACGAATGGTATTCATGTATATAATTTCACGAACCAAGGAAGTCAAGGTGGATTCATTGTCGGGATTTATTCAATGATTACACCCAATGTCCAATTAACAAAAAGTCTGTCAGACTGAAATTCATATCAAACTAGATATATTCTCCATCGAATAATTAATTGTTCAAACTGGTGAAATGAAACGTAATCAATTCACAAGTGATCCCCGATTAAATACTGCTTTATGACCTGAGAAGAAAAAACCTGACCCTTACATTGTTCATTCCTCCTTTCTCATCGTTGGAAACAGAATCTCACTCATCCTGCTTATCACAACACAAATACAATCTTTCATCGTTCATCCCCCTGTTGAACGTAAATAGAGGAGCAATAATTACTTTGGCTTTCCAGTATAAAAGCTGCCCTGAACAACATCGCAGCGGGTTATGACACGACAGTTTTGTTTTATTTACCGCCAGCAAACCACACCGCAGAATCCCTGAGGGTTGGCTGCAATGTCTGTCAGCACCAACTTACCATATAATCTCCGAAATGCAGGTTTCCTAGGTAGCTCGTCCACATGCTTGTTTGTATGAAATAAAGTGCGTGTGATAACTTATGGATGATGATACTTCCTGAAAAAATGCGAATCAAACTGTAAAGAATGGTCGAATAGTGGAATAGTGTTTAATAAAATGCATATTTTGATAGACATTCGATTCTTGTCTTACGTTTTCAAAATAGCATTCGTCTGTGGGGATGCATGTTGTCAAGAATACGAAGAACGTACATTGTAAGGTACATGTATCCAAAATTATTGTTCATTGATATGGGAGTTCGATCAGTGTTCGAGTTGGCGAGTTTGATTACTGCGTTTTTGAAATATTTCGAACAAGTTCGAAATTTATTCGTGCCGGAGAGGTATCAACAAAGTGAAATAAATACAGAGTACCTACCCGTCTCTCCAAGCATTTCCACCAAGTGGAAAAATAAAGGCGAATATCTGTCAGAAAACAACTACTTCCCTGGCTAACACCTCGACGGACATTGCACTACATCTTACAGATATTTGTGCAACGTTATTCTAAGAAGATCCAATTGCATGTCTTGTAATTAAAAAGAAGATCATCCTTTATTTGGCTGCAGACATGCATGTTTCGAGATTTTGCTCTGATCAGTGACAGGGTAGGTTGGACAACATTATAATTGTCCTGTCCGTGCTAAATAATTAATAATCAACCGTTTCCCCTCGCATGAAACTTCAAACCACAACTAAGTTGATCGCAGCGCCATCCAAACGGAAAATCAAGAACAAGCCACTCCTAGGCAGCACAGACTCCGGGAGGAATAATCTGTAATATTACGAATACGGAGTACCCTTCTCTCCAAGCGTTTCCACCAAGTGGATAAAATTGAAATCAATCGTTTCGGTTACATCAAGAATAATATGATGAATTTGTTATATAGCAGAAGAAAACATTATTCTGGAATCACTCAGAACACTAGTTTGACCGCAGAGATTAGTTTGGGCCTTGCTTAAGGTGTTCCTGAAAGGACTTAGTGTGGTGAATTTTTTTTCTAACTGACTACGTTCCAAGCGAAAGGGCTTATAGCTTCCCTAACGGACCTACTCGCGACAAATGGTGGATGCGCCGGCAAGAATGTATGTCGACAACCAGTAAACCCAGGTTCCAGGTTTAAAAACGATGCAATCCCGTTTCCGATTCCGTTTCCGAGATGTGTTACCGAATACAGCATGGTATTATCAGAACCGGATCCAAGACACAGTGCGTGTACCATGAAATAAGATCCAGACGAATATTTTAATGCTATTTCAGTATTTTCTTTATAAATTCTTGATTGAAATAGGGAACGTGTATTGTAAGGAGATCTCGTACATTTTTTTTTTGTATTTCAAAGCTGGGAACCCGCTTTTTCGAAGAGGAGTTATATGTCAAAAATACCAAGAACACCCAATGTAAGGTTAATGAATCCGAAATATTTAGTTATCAATATTGATGTTTACTAATTCGGTCATGATGATAGGTCATTGTCCATGATGAAAAATATTCGTTTCACGGTCACATCAAAAATTATATAATGAGTTTGATGACAGAAAGAATACATTTTTCTGAAATCATTCAGATTGTCAGCTTGGACTCAAACGTTTGCTTGGCCCTTTCAGGCCTTGCTCAAGGTGTCCCTGAAACGACACAATAGGGGTGAGGTTTGTTGATATTTTCATGGTCAGATATTTCTGTATTCTACATAATTATTTGTTCCGATTCTTCATCTCAATGATATGATAATAATAATGTTATTAATAAATACGTTCATTATACACCCACATAAAATGAATTAATTAAAAATAAAATACATGATGTACGAACCAGTAAGGTAGGCATATAAATAAAAGCATAGTTCATAGCGGAAGAAGTTGAGAAAGAGAAATTGAGAGAAAAATAAAGAGAAGAGAATAGGGAGAAACATACCATAAGTAGGAGAATTTTTGAGTTACATTAAAACTGAAAAAGTGGAATTGAGCTGAGCTCATTTATTACTATAGAGCTCATGTAGGAATATTCTTGATCTCTTGATTACTTCTTTATGGTAAGATGGTATGGTGAAAGTATTTTGGAATCTCATATTCAAATTATGAACATCGGTACAATAACTTTATCTTTCGTGTAGATGAGAAGGACACTTGAACTTGAAGAATTTGAAGCAGAAGCACGCAAATTGTGATTTTCGGCGGTTAAACATATTAAGCCAATGACATTCAGTTAATTTGTGAGGAATCCCCTGATTGCGCTGCATGCCATGTATAACTCGTAGACACGAGATTCGTGATCTTTGTGTTCGTTCTATATTCATATTATCAAGACAGGTTTCATAGATAGTGTCGCAGTGATCTAATTGAGATAGTACTAGAGATGCACAAAACTTTTATTTTGAATATTTTGATAATGTGCGACTATAAATCATATTTAGAGTACAGTAGGCTGATTGCAATTTTTTTGATAAATGTTGCTTGAATTGAGTTTACTATCGATATTAAGTTCTAAACTTTTTCAATGTTCTCATTACTAATTTGCAGTTGTAAAGTATGAAGTATAAATTCGCAGTTGGTATATTTGCTGAAAAGCAGTGCATACAACATTCTCAGATTTATTTTCAATGAATGGTGATTACAAGTATTGTGCAAAGAATTTACATTATGAATGAATTTTTGGACCAACTCAATTAAATTATCACCTGTAAATGAATGATTCATCTGAGTGTCATCAGCATAAAAATGATAGTTGAGGAACACCTGATATCACCTTAATTGGAGAAGAAACTTTCTCTTCATTCTCAACTGGTAGTTAAGAATGAGTTCAAAAAGATTTCAGCAGAATTTGTAAACCCAAGAAAATATAATATAACTCAGTAAATGAAGTATTTTAACTCTATTGGTGTTTTTCAGTTGCAATACTTTGTGTTTGATTAGTGCTACTATCTTTAGCTACAAGCCCAAGTCGCATCTTTATTAAGGGTATGTGGTATAAGCGACCTAAATTAAAATAATCAGTAGGTGTACTGAGCAGGACTCAAGTCTCTCTTTTCTCCAACTGACTACGTCCGAAGCGATATGGCTCATAGGCTACCTAACTGTCCTGTTCGCGATAATACATTGAACAACCATTATTCATGAAGGATCCTGCACTATTGTTGAAATCATATTTGTAAAATTGTTCGGAGGAGTTTTGACTCAACAGCTCCAAAATAAAATCACTGAATTGAGTTGAATCATACGGTTCATGCTTTCCATTAAATAATTAAATCATGACACAGACCCCAATTTCATTAAAAAAACTGTTGTTTCAATACAAAGTCCAAAAATAGAATAGGCACGCTACTATAACCTTCTCATGGTGAACTCTGGACATTTATTATTGATACTATTTTCATCATTGTTGGGCGAATCAATCGCGCGAAATACAGGTAGGTAGTTCTGAGTAGAAACGTTCTGCTCGTCTTTCGATGAATTCCTTGAGATATCTCAGATGCTTCTGAGAGATGATATCTCGTGGATCACAGTGTTCGAAGATATCCATCCTTATGCGAGCAACTCATTACAGAACCAGTTTAGTGGGACCCTAGGCAACGCCATGTCTTCTGATGGCGGTCATCAAATGTGGCTGAGCAGCTGCACCAAATGGAAGTAATAATACTTGTGCCCCCAGGTCACCATGCACGGACACAAGTTGATTGGAATCAATCGAAAGATTATGTATTCGAGCATTAGCTCTCCGTCCTGACCAGGTCTGTACTGATGATTGGCAAAACCAAGAAATTAGTATGATGATAGTCACCTGTTTTTGATTGAGATTTGCAAGTTGTTACAGGAAACATTGAAAAGTATGTTCTTGTAGGAAAACTTTGCTGGTTTGTTGGGCAGAGAGGATTCGGCAGTCGTATAGGGCGAAAAGTTCGAAGGGCTAGATCATTCAAACTCTATTTTCATTTCATATGAAACCATGGTCTTTGGTCACGCACTCCAATTCCACATTTAAAATATTTCATTATTTTCCACGATATAATAAAAATATCCATTAATTTTTTCCCTGTGAATCTGGAAACGTGTGTTGATGAAACTATATTTTATATAGTTCTAATGAACCAAGTCACTAGAAATGATCTGTTGGAATTTCGTAATATCACAAACGTCTTTATGGAAACAGTTTCTCAGATGCAAAATTGTTTCCGAAATTATAGTATTGTTTCTGGAGTGACGTAGAAGGATTCTTATGAACGATTTGATACCTTGACGTACATGATTATGAAAACGGAAGAATACAAGAGAAACGGAGAGAGAATGGCTGCTCGGAGCTTGATCGTTGAAATTAAATTATTTCGAAACTAGGACGGATAGCAGAAATATTAATCAAACTGTACTGAATGGAAAAAATGATAATAACTGAATTTTAAAACATTTTCCAAATTTGTTCGAATGTGAGCCCCGTAAGAAAATTTATCAAAATAAGTTTTTAAAGGTTTTTGTATCCCGAAGAATATCAATAAATTGAAATCAAACAATGAGAACACAAATGCATCACAGAGACACAAAAGAAAAATAAGGAAGGTAAAGAGTTTGACAGTACAAGACGAAAATTACTGAAAATCAGTTAAAAAGAATTTGGTGGAAGGACCGGGAGGGAAGGGTAAAAATAAAAGATGCCGATACTGTTGCAGGTGACTACTACATGAAATATAACACACCCCCAAATAGCGATTATACGAACAATTGCACTTTCAAATTTCTAACAACAGTGTTTCTGAGAAATCTACAAATACGAAATCGCCTGAAGCTCTGAACTTGTCTAATTTATCTGAAATTTGTGAGATATCTCAAACTCAGAGTTCTCAAAAACAAGCAGCGTTTCTACGAGATTTCAAGAACGCGTAAAAAATTTATTGATATACCTCCCCAACCGATAATTTAGGTGTGGAATAGTAAGGGCTTGAATTTTATTTCAAAAGTTTTTATTTAAGCCACTTTTTGAATAGAAGAAAATGTTTTTCTCTCAAAATGGCGGCCCGACACTATTTTGAAATAATTTTATGATATGGGTGGTCATTAAATGAGAGTTATTTCCTAAAAATTGCGAAAGAGTGCCATCTTCGAACGGAATTTAAGTGACAAGGCAGTTGAATTCTTATCGAATATCAACCAAGAAAACCATCCAGAATAAGAAAAATGTTTCACAAAAATATCTGAGTAATTGAGAAAGAAAATCAAATGAAATCTAATGTTCAAAATGACTTCCCGGTACATGAAGAAACGATTCTGAAATTCGTTTCTTACATTTCCAAACATTTGTGGTGTAAGATTCCAGCATACGTCTCTAGTGCGTTCTTGTGATGGTACTGTGCACTTGAATCAGGTGAGTGAGCTGGCCATTCAATAGGAGCCCTCCTCGATGTTTCACTCGACCCCTATAACCAGAAAAAAATTACTGGTGAAATTTCCTTTATTGTTAATCAAAAAGAAACTTATTAACTACATTTTTTCAAAAAAAAAATTTAGAAAAATCCAATCTGTTCAAAAGTTAACAGAGTTTGGATTAATTTATGATAGTTCTAACATTATGTAGGGCCATTTTGGTTTGGAATAATATTTTTGTTTGAAATTAGGCTGTTGTTAAGAGAATTGAAAGACGTCTCATATTTCCAAATGGCTTCGGTCCGCTGTTTTGAAATATAAACATTTTTTTTCGTTTTGAATAAGTAGCTTATGATCTGCCATATCACCAAAAAAAATTCAATCCGCTCAAAAGTTATTAGGGGGGAATTACTTTATGGACACACTGTATATGACTGTTCTATCGTAAATAATTATCATTGTAACTGCCCAAATACCTATCTTTTGCAGGTTTGAATGAAAAGTCTGGTTGGAAATTTATATTTATTCTGGCAAGGATGTGTAGTTTTTTAATAGTTCTCAAATAAAAACTATAATCAATATAACTACACCTGACTTTTTATCTTTACTCTTCTTCTTATTGACAATTCTGTTACTAACTCAACACAATTTGTTTTGTTCACTCATCTCCCAATTATTTATATACCGAGTGGTACTGGTGACACATAGCACCACAGATGTTTCATGGATACCAAAAAATAGATATATAGATTTGTGGAAGTGTAAGTAATCTGCTGTCGAACCAGTCTTTTAGGTTTCCAAAATAATTTTCATTGCTCATTTTGAGATTGTACCAGTATTTGTTTTGGTAATATATTACAATATAGTCAGCGAAATTGACGTTATCGTTTGTTTACTGCTGAGATGGGTTGTTCAAGTGAATTACGATTAACACCGACCCCAGTACTGTTCCTTGAGGTACGCAGCATCAAATGTTAATCTTCGTACTTGTTAGGTAACTTTCAAATAGATTGTATGCTGGACCTCACACACCCATCACTTCTAGTTTGTGTGAAAGTTTGGTGTTGATCGACAGTATCGAATGCCTTCTTCAGATCAATAAAAAACACCGAGTACTTGAATTTGAATATTAATAGATGTTTCATGTCATTGGTTGATTCATTTTCTCTAAGATCCTATTGGGATATCAACAGCGGATTATATTTTGATAAATATGCGGTAAGTCTTATTTTTATTATTTTTTCACGAAATTAACCCACTCGTAATGATTGCTTCTTTTGGATATGTGATCAGTTTATTTATGTGATCAGTTTATTTGTTTTACTATTTTGATATCAAAGCTTTCATCGATGTTATATCAAAATAGACAATAGCCCTTTGTCCAGTATTACGCCTTAGGAAATGCGTATTTGGGTCGCATGACCTATTTCTCCTTGGAGTCAGCTAGAATTCTGGCGCCAACCCCAGTACCCTTGGAATCAGCACTTTTCCAGTCAACAAGTGGAAACTTATAAAAGAAGAGGATCCCGGCATCTCAGTGTTCAGATGCACGTTCATGATCGAGTAACTGTTCCAATATTTAGGTGCATATCAATAAGTCTGACTGACATTGTATGTTACCATTTTGATTTGTGTTTGTCAAATAAACAAAATAAACGTTTTAAATCTGTTTTTAAAAAGTCTTTGGTGAATCCAAAGATATAACAGTGGCGCAGTCGTACGGATTTCTTCAACGTAGAAAAACTACGGTGATTTCCAAATCTTCAAAGAACAAAGAACCAACAACAGCAACCCAGTGGACGGACGGTCTCTTCAACATCGAGTAATCCGGTGTAGCAAGTGGAATGAAGTAGGATTTCATCCACCACGCAAGGAAAAGCCACAAGAAACAAGAATAAGAAGAAATAACCCCGTTTTGGAACTCCTGTGGATTAGGAACACCTAGTGAAGCCCCTGGCAGAGAATTTCAAAACAACCCTGCATCAACCCTCATCGTTGGAACCCCTGTGGATAGGAACACCTAGTGAAGCCCCTGGCAGAGTATTTCAACAAATGTAAGTGACTTTGATTTATCATCTTTTGTGTTTTCAAAGTTCTCTTATCCATCCCATTCTCACCCGAACAAACCCAACTACCTAAAGATTTTCATACTGACTGAAAATCGAAACTTGAAAATTTTCATATTGCTGAAAATTTGAGATAAATAAATAAAAATGCAAAATCAACCAGAAGATCAACCAGAAATCGAACCATACAAACTTTCAGAATTGTTCTCACTTATCCCTGAATATGATGGTGATAGCATATTACTAAATACTTTCTTGAATGCATGTGATCAAGCGTTTCAACTTGCAACAGTAGCACAAAAATTCCTTTTAATTACACATTACAAAAACAAATTAAAAGGAAAAGCAGCAATTTTGGTAAATTCTCAAAACCCAATAACTTGTAGCATGTAAATTTTCGCTACTGTAATATTTTTATTTTTATAGAGCTTCAGAGCAACGTATATTTCACTCTGCATAGACTAAGATGAACACTAATACATATAGGTGTGTTATTGCTCGTCTAACCTCCGATATAGAATCCGTGTCTGCATTCCAAAGCTAATTTTGATTCATAAACAACGTTCATTGATCAAAATATGTATGTCGTTTTGTTTATTTGGGAAGTTCATAGCGAGTATTTTCGTATTTTGCCTGTTTTAATTTCTGGGTTTACAGTGACTATAAAACCAAATGGTTTGGTTAAAATTCAACATTTTGTTTATTTACAGTAATCAGCTGTTCGATGATGTTCCTATTGTCAATTGACAACAATTTAATTTTCGAGCTATCAGTGTAGCCAACTTAGCTTTCCGAGTGTCTGGCCAGAGACAACCAAACAGATTATTATTTTATGCAGTTCCATTTAGTTCCACCTCTAGCGTATTTCAGTATTGTCTTCAATATATCTTCAAGTTAAATTATGACAAATCTATTGAAAAAGGCAAAAATGCTGTCAATTTTCTCTTCGTGTTAGAAAAATGGAATGTTAAGTCGGAGCTGGGTTAAAGTTCTTACTTGTTAAATCAATAAGAAGAAGAAGCAGGAGAGGAGGAGAATGACAGGTGAAATATTTTAGTCAGTCGGGTATCGAATTTCAGCGAGTGCTGTAGGGGTCCAGCTTTCAGGAAATTCCTGGCTCTGTTCAGTTGACGAATCCCGATTTTGTTTAGCGATCCTCGGTGAATATTCTCTTTTATCCGTCTCACCATCAACGCAAGCGTCCAGACTTCCTCTAGAGTTTTATATTGGACGTCCACGACAACTTGGCAATAGAATACTTGTACCTCGCCATAACCTTTTTAACCTTCACACACGAGGTGAGTTTTCCAATTTTTCTTTCCATCATTTCATGCTAGTGACTGAAAAGGACAGCTATTTATTTAGAAAACAATTATAGGGTTTTATGGTACCACGCAGCCACCTTTCATGGTAGTATCATCTTTTTGGCTTGTACCTCGCCTTCAACTTTCTTGGTAGTACCACTTTTCTTCGATTGTACCACCTTCCTTGGTTGTACCGCTATACCACCTTCGTATGGTTGTACCAGGCCTTAACCTTTTTTGATGAACTTGGAGGATTTTCATGCAGGGACTGCAAAGCGTTGGTTATGCCCTACACCTGTAGTAAATGGATATTCCTGGTTTTACGGCTCACGTTCCAGAAGGTATACCTCAAAGCTCAGCCTGAGGACTGCGGTTAGAAATCCGTCAAGCGGAAACCTTCGAAGAATCACTCCACTCAACACTTCACTCCTGGTTTGTCTAGGAGAACGTGCAGAAACTTCAAATTGGTGTCCTAGAGGAACAGGTTTCATTTATTTTTTTTAAATAGGATAAAGCCTTAATTATATATTTATTCAATTTTGATACACTTAGGTTATGATATATATATACTTCATCCACTACTTGTAAACCACCACATAGTACCATGCGCTGGGAAAACTGATTTCCTAAAGTATTTTCTACGAAATAACTTAACCTTGAGTTAAACAGGTATCTAAATTTGAATATTTTCTTATTTTATAGAATCACAATAATTCTAATTTACAACTGTTTCTCTGAACCATTGAAGATTCATTTTCATCTATATTAAATGTTTGTGTGTTTATTTATCTTTTATTTATTTATTGATTAACACTCATCAACTTGACATCATCTCATGGTAAAGTCTATTCTAGTTTTGGGTATAACATCTAATTAGTCTTTATTCGGTTGCTCAATTTTCCTGATAAGTAATCTTTGACATAGACATTTTAAAAGTTGTAGTGGCGCCCCCCTCTATTTTTTGACCATCCATTTATTGTTCAATGATACAATTATTCTGTTTTCAAACGAACCCATAGTGCCAACCGACGAAGAGCTGCCGTCTGCATTTGCTCCTTTTTATTTTACTCCATAAAAAGAGGTTGCAAACTTATACTGCAATCAAAAATTTACTAAACACTCATTTTGGTGATTCTCGCGATTTGAACTCATTTATTCAAGATTTGCAAAGAATGAAACAAATGCATGGAGAAACAGGTATTACTTTCCATTCTCGCATACAAACACATAACGCAAAAATGGTCGCCACTATAAACAAATCTTTATTAACAGCTGAACAAAAAGACGCACAAATTACTCAATTCAACAACATGTCTCTCATTACACTTCTGACACGATTAGAACCAAGAATAGGACAAATAATTAGAGCAAGTAACCCTACAATTATGGCAGAAGCAGCTCATAGAATTAAACGTGAAATTCAATTATCATATTTTGAATTCCAAAAAAATCAAAGAGTTACTCCAGCTGAAAATCAAAAACCAAGGCAAAATCAAAATACTATGTTCCAAAGACAATTTTCAAAATTACCAACAAAGACCTTTTCAACCAAATTTTCAACATCAACCAAATTCTCAAAATCGTCCCAATTTCCAAAATCAACCAAGACCAAACTTCCAAATCAGAATCGTCCTCAAATAAATCAAACAAGTTCTTCCCAACAACAAAAGCCTCTAATGAGACCCAATACTCATTTTCAACAACAACGAAATACTGTAATACAACCAAATCCCAATTATAGACCTAATATTCAGAGAACACACTGTATGAACTCTGAAAATAACTCACAATACTATGACTTAACTCATAATCGAGAAGACCTAGACATTGAGATTATACTGATAATCAAGAATATTATGAACCTGAAACCGAATATTACAACGCATACGATTATTGTCAACCACAAGATAACGAGCAAGCATACCATGAAAACAATGAACAATAGTCGGATTTTCAAACGCAGCATCTTTCAATCAAGCCTCCTATCAAAGAGGAAATGATTCACAATACGAATATACTAACACAGCAACTCGACACCCTGAATTTGCAGGAATTCGTTTAAACACCGTCAGCTCAAATAATCTCTTTTACATTCTTGATGCATCGAAAACATTTAAATTATTAATTGATACAGGTGCTGGTATTTCCGTTTTCAAACAGAAAAATTGTGAAAAATTACCGATCCGAAATCCAGAAAATATGTCAATCTCAGGTATAAGTGGTCAAAAAATAATTATTACTGAATCAACTCTAATACCCAATTGAACAATCCCCACAAAGTTTATATTTATGACTTAGACATAGAATTTGATGGAATCTTAGGATGTGACTTTCTTGAACAGTACGAAGGCATTGTAGATATCAAAAATTGAAAATTGATTTTAAATTACAAAACAGTTCCTCTAATAAAAGTCGAACCAAAAACAGGAAATATTGAAAACAAACCCAAATTTTCACCATTAACCATCCAACATGGCAATGGAATGAAAAAAATTCACAAGAAACTCTCAGCTCACAACCAACGTCAAATGAAAAACTAGACTATATTTTTGAATACAATCAAAAGAATTATTTCTTTGAAAGCCCAACTGACTACTATCAATATTTACAAGACGAAATACCTATAGCTAATGAAATTGAAATTCCTGAAACCAATGAAACAGTGAACATCATCGAAATTGAATCACGAGTAGAAAAAGTTTTCAAATTGAATGTAAATTTAAAAAATTCAGAAGCAATACTGCTTGCTTCAGAAAAAGAAAAAGTAAGACTTTCAAATGCTATTGTGAAAACAAATGAAAAAGGAGAATTTTTTGCAACAATAATTAACGTGAATACCATAAAAAAATTATTTTTCAGATTTATTCTTAGAACCAATTCAAATTTTGAAAATATTTTAAATTTTAATCAAAATGACCAATTTAATGAACAACAACAAATTATTGATAGAAGACATGAAATAAAAAATAACTTAAGGCTCGAACATCTCAACGAAGAAGAAAAAGAAACAATTAAAAATTTTGGTTTTGAATTTTCTGATATATTTTAACTAGAAGGAGTTATATTAACTTTTACCAATGCAGTAAAACATAAAATTGACACCAATGACGCTAAACCTATTTTTACAAAATATTATCGTTACCCCCAAATTCACACAGAAGAAGTGAAGTCCCAAGTTTCGAAAATGTTAGAACAAAATATTATAATACCTTCAATATCACCCTGGTCATCTCCAGTATGGGTAGTACCAAAAAAACTAGACGCCTCCGGTAAACAAAAATGGAGAGTAGTTATAGACTACAGAAAACTTAACCAAATAACAGTTGATGATAAGTATCCCTTACCAAATATAACAGACATACTTGACCAATTAGGACAATGTACTTATTTCACAAGTTTGGACTTAGCCTCAGGTTTTCATCAAATTGAAGTAGATGAAAAAGACATTCTCTATTGAGAACGGTCATTATGAATACCTCAGAATGCCATTCGGATTAATAAACAGCCCTAGTACTTTTCAGAGAGTTATGGATAAATACTCTTAGGTATACAGAACGAACGTTGTTTAGTGTATATGGATGACATCATAGTTTACTCAGCAACACTTTATGACTTCTCGACTAACAGAAGTATTTCAAAGACTCAGAAAAGCTAACCTCAAAATTCAACCAGACAAATGTGAATTTTTAAAAAAAGAAGTAGCTTATCTCGGACATATAATTTCAGAAAAAGGTGTTAAACCAAACCCCGACAAAATAAGTTGCATAGTAAATTTCCCAGAACCAAAAAATCAAAAAACATCAAATCTTTCTTAGGATTAGCAGGTTATTATCGCAGATTTATTCCAAATTTTGCAAAAATATCTAAACCAATGACAAGAATCTTACAGGACATTCCTTTTAATTTTGACGAAGAATGTAAAAAAGCTTTCAAACAACTGAAAGAAATTCTTTCTCAATCTCCTGCACTAATATATCCCAACTTTAATGAACCTTTTATTTTAACCACTGATGCATCATCATTTGCAATCGGATCAGTGTTATCACAAGGACGCATAGCTCAAGATCTACCTATAGCATACGCCTCACGCACATTTTGTCCAGCAGAAACTAAATATAGTACAATTGAACGCGAACTTTTATCTATTATATGGTCAGTAAAGCACTTTAGGCCCCATATTTACGGTAGAAAATTCAAATTATATTGTGATCATAGACCTCTAACTTGGATATTCAGCATACCACAGGAAGTAGACTCGCAAGATGGCGATTAAAACTCGAGGAATACGATTACGAAATTATCTACAAACCAGGAAAATATAACAAAAATGCAGACGCTCTAAGTTGAATCAAAATTAATCATTTTAAAGACGCTTCTCAATTTCATACCAAAGTATTGACAAATAATGAAACTGACAATGAATCTAATGTTTCAGAAAAAACCGAAATATCCCCTGAAACTATGGAACAAGATTTCGATAATTTTGTAGACATATGTAGAAAAAAATCAATAACTGATTATTCAAAAATTCAATTTTCAAACTCTCAATTATTAGACAAAACTCATAAAAATATTCTGATAGTTTTCCAACAGCATAAAGACCATCAGTTACGTAAGAAAATTTCAGAAGATATTCTCGAAGACAATCATAAATGTGAAAAAAATAAAGTAAATATTTTTCCTAGCAAAACAGTAATAAATAGGAAATATTTCATAATAATTACATCATTTGAACCTTAAAAAGCACTAGAAGAAATGTTTACATCACTCTTCAAAGACCAACATGAATTTAAATCATCCGCAATATACTATACTGATAACAACCCTGACTTACCCTAACAAGAATTACTTTCATATATACTTTCTGACGTGGAAGATATAAAGATAATACTATGTCAAAATATAACAACGACACCAGATGAAGACTCTATACCTATTATTCTTGATCAATACCATAATGGAAAATCTAACCTTCATAGAGGAATAAATGAAACCCTTAGAAGAAATAAAGAAAAATATGACTGGCATGGAATTACAAAAGACGTAGAAAATTTCATTAATAAATGTGAAATTTGTCAAAAGACAAAAATCTGTAGGAAAAATCTTAAAAACTCTCTCGTAATTACTGAAACATCCAGAACACCATTTGAAAGAATAAACGTTGATATACTACAAGTATCAGACGCATATATCCTCACAATAAGAGATGATCTAACAAAATTTACACAAGCATACCCAATGCCAAATAAATCAGCTAAATCAGTAGTTCACACTTTAATGTTTTTCTTCCAACATTATGGAACACCCCTTATAATCCACTGTGATTCAGGCAAAGAATTTAATAACCATATGATGAAAGACCTCTGTGAACTATATGACATGAAATTAACATTTTCTAGCATTGACCATCCCCAATCGAATGGATCTCTAGAAAGATTCCACGCGACATTGACAGAAATGATCAGGGCATATGTAGCAGAAAGCCCTGACGATGACCCTTGTAATATACTACCTTACGCAGTTATATGTTATAATAACTCAGAAAATAAATCACATGGTTTTACAACATATGAACTTATATTTGGTCATACAGCTGGTAGACCACCCGAACAAATATATAACCAAGAACAATTAATTAGTAAATATAGTAGAGATTTTAATAATAGAATCTCATACTATTATGAAGTAGCTAGAGGAAAAATAATCAAGAGTAAAGAAAAATCTAAAAAACGCTTTGATGAAAGAATAAGACAGGAAACTCCTGAATATAAAATCGGAAATAAGGTTTACGTAAAGGAAAGCCAAATAGGTTCAAAATTAAAAAATAAATTCAATGGACCTATTGAAATAATTGATATTTATTTAAATTCCTCACTTTTGAAGAATCTTGAAACAAAACAACAAAGCAAATTCAATTTTGATAAATTAAAACCATACCATGAGTAAATCCGAAATTTTTATTTCAGATGCTTCTACTCATCCTTTTACTCCTGTGTGCTGTACGCTCACAATCGCAATATATTCTTCAACCCGTGAATAACACGATTGGCATATACTACCATGAAGAAGGATATGCAAAAGTTTCCAATGACAAATGGACATTGTTAGTATACAAAGACCTTACCTCAGTAAGAACAGTTTTAGATCATAATCAAAATATTTTAAACCAAATGATCCTAATGCTCGAAAACTCGAATTCAAGAATGAATTATTTTTATGCTGATGTAAAAACACATATAACTATGCTAAATCAAATTTCGAATTCCCTCGAATCAAAGTACGATCAAATAAAAATTGATACTGAAGATTATTCAAAATGAACAAAACGTGGATTAATTAATGGAGTTGGCAGTATATGGAAAGCTATATCTGGTAATCTCGATTCTTCAGATGGAGAATACTTTACCAACTCGATAAACCAATTATACAAAGATGAACACCAAATAGAGAATTTATTAAAAAATCAAATTTCCGTCACTACTTCAGTAATCAAAAATTTTAATGAAACTATTCAAAAGCTGCAAGTTGATGAAGCTACCTTCAATGAAGATTTAAAAAATATAGAGCAATCAATCTATGATATTTCAGACAATTTACATCTTATTGAAGCGAAATATAAAATTATAGATATTTGTGAATCCCTTATAGAAAACTTTGTATTTCTAGAAGAATATCTTGATGATATTTTGACCTCAATCACTTTTGCTAGATTGAAGATCATTCATACTTCAATAATAAAACCAAAAGATTTAGTGAACTCCCTTCTGGAAGTATCACAATCCTTGGAAAACAATTACTTGCCTTTACAACCAAAGTTTACATCAGTAGCAAAATACCTCGAGTTAATTGAACTCGCAGCATTTCAAACAGACACAAAAGTTGTCTATATTTTAAAAATACCCCTTGTTGAACCCGAAGTCTATACCATTTATCGACCTTACCCTATTCCTATATTGGATAATGGAACTGGATTACATCATATTTTACCTACAACTATAAAATATATTGGAAAAGATGATGACTCACTGTCATATATAATTGTACCAAATTTTGAAAATTGTAAATCATTGATTTATAGAATGAAAATATGTGAAAAAATATTGCCTTACCCAATTGATACTAATGCTATTTGTGAAGCTCAAATATTTAGACATTTAATGGAATTACCTCAAGCTTGTAAAACAAGTATACTTTTCGCAAAAAATTATAATGTTTATGGAATCGATTTAAACACATGGCTTATAATTGTTTCAGACCCTTTGCCTGTAACATTAACATGTAACAATGAAACAAAAACGAAAATTATTGAAACAAATTCAATCATAAAAATGAATGTTTATGTAATGCATTTATTGGCACTACAAGAATTCATGCGAAAAAACAAATATATTTCGAGAAAAATGTAACCTATACTTTTCACGAAATTTTAATACCATATAAATGTTTTGCAGGACTTCCTGAAAAAGAAAAATTTCCAAAACTAAAACCTCCGAAGCTGAATAAATTAAATGTTGATGATTTAAATACAGCTCAATTCAAATTCAATGAATATTCTAATCAATTGGATAAACTTATAAATGAACCTTTTGTTTCTAAACATATTTCATGGTTTACATATTTTACCATTACACTTGTAATTTCTCTTGTAATTTTGTATTGTTTTTGTAAATGCAAACATCGAAAAAGTGTAAAAATTGGTATTATGACATCAAAAAATGATGGACCGCCTGCACCACCAAGAAACCGAAATAAATTTCAAGCAATTGCCAAATTCTTCCCAAGAAGACGACCGAGCTACCAAATAGGCGAACCCGTGGAGGAAGAAAATGAAGAAATTGAACTCAATACAAATTCTTCGAAAACTTTTTCTAAGTTCAATAAAAAGTTGCTGCAACGTATAGCATCAACTTTTTCATAAAATGGGGAGTTGTCATATCAAAATAGAGAATAGCCCTTTGTCCAGTATTACGCCTTAGGAAATGCATATTAGGGTCGCATGACCTATTTCTCCTTGGAGTCAGCTAGAATCCTGGCGCCAACCCCAGTACCCTTGGAATCAGCACTTTTCCAGTCAACAAGTGGAACCATATAAAAGAAGAGGATCCCGGCATCTCAGTGTTCAGATGCACGTTCATGATCGAGTAACTGTTCCAATATTTAGGAGCAATCAATAAGTCTGACTGACATTGTATGTTACCATTTTAATTTCTGTTTGTCAAATAAACAAAATAAAAGTTTAAATTCTGTTTTTAAAAAGTCTTTGGTGAATCCAAAGATATAACATCGATAGTATTCTACAATTTTGTTTACTTTCATTTCTTTCTCATTTTTTCATTCGTTAAATACTGATTTTTCAGGTTTTCATCAATTGCGACCTTTTCGATGAAAAAAAGATATGTTTTTTCTTGTTTGATGTGTTTTATTATTTGTTTTTATTTTTCGTTCAGTATTTTTCATTCTGAAGTATTTATGTGTTTATGATGTCAATGGATTTTTGTTTTTAATTCAAGATCATGCATGCATTGAAAATCATTGATTTTTCCAATTTATGACACTAATGGCTCCTTGTGATAATTTTTTGTCTATTACAATTCGTAATAACGTTATATAGTGATCTCTGATTATTGCTGATATAGTGAGAGGTTATATGTTGTTGGAGTTTTGTTTGGATAAATATGTGATGGAGACATGATTTAGATTATTTGCTTGCACTTGTTTTAGTGTTCACAGTTGAAATGAGAATGAAAACCATACTCACTTATTATGTAAATCAATATTTTTTCATATCTCCCAAAAATAGGCTGTAGTAATGTTCATCATTCTCTATATCTAGTACGTTATTGAGCTTGTCAAGAGAGTCAGTCATCAATGTGACTTGCTGGAGGCCTGCAGAATGCCAGAAGATCGGCTCATCTATAATCAGTACATTTTATAGTAAAATACCTCCATTATTATCCAAATGTTCATAGGTATTGTATGAGTAAACTTTGACAAAGACAAGAACACCATAATTTTTTTAAGCTACTTTCCTTTTATAGGGTTACGTAGTCGATCACGTTGAGGAAGTAGCCATGTGGGGCCTGCCAAGTTTCTATATACATAATAGTAATGATAATAATGTGTCTTTATTCATTAAAGCAAATAGGAAAATGAGAATTATAATGGTATGGCGCCATTCAGCAAAGCTGCTCTTCCACGTTACCTATCAATAAGCACTTCTGAATAATACATTTGAATTACACAGTAATGTTAAATTATAGGTGCAATAAAATATAATGGGGAAATTTCAGTGTTCGGTCATTAACTATTGATCATAAAATAAGTATGGTTCTTTAGATTCGATCACTATCTGTTATAAATAATATGCTTCTTGAGACTGTTTCTAAAAGACTGTGTATTGGATAGTTTTTAAAGAGGGGTGGAGACCATTGAAACATTTGACTGACATATAACTAAAGGATGATTTAAACATTGAGGTACTGTGTCTGGGCAGGGTATACAGATCACGATGTCTGGTGGGACAGTCGTGTACCTGACCACCCGACTTCAATTTATCAATTAAATAAGCTGGGGAATCAATTTTTTTCATTTTGTGAATGATACATAATATGCTAGCATGGTAACGGTCATCGAGTGATAGCCACTTCGATTCATTCATGGCGCTTGTGATGTGATCATAATTCCTTAAGTTGAAAGTGAATCTGAGGCAAGAATTCTGTATATTCTGTAACCTCCTCTTATCCCTGCTCAAGAGGGCCGACCAGTATATAATATTACAATATGATAGTTGGCTCAATACAAGAGAATCAGATGTAATTTCACTGCCTGGCTGAGAATAATACGGTTGAAAAATAATGATTTTAATTTGAAGTATGATTTCTGCAGGAGATTTCCAACATGTGTCCCGAACTTCAAATTTGGGTCGATATACAGACCCAAGTTTTTGGATGAGTTACTGGGTGTGAGAACGTTTTCACCTACTGTAATAGCAAAATGTGGATGTGTAATAAACTTTATCACGCTGAGGCGCAAAATGTGTCCGTATGATATATTTCTGATTCTACAGATATCTGAGTTGATTTTTGCAATAGACTCTTCTAGATCTTCATAATCGAATGAATTGTAAAGTTGGGTATCATCGGCGTACTGATGCATAGTGCAGTGTTACAGATATGGACAAAAATCGGCTGTGTACATGGTAAATAAAAGAGGACCTAGCACGCTGCCTTGAGGTACTCCTCTATTGACCTCAAGAAAATATGAATATTTATAATTTATCACTACTCTCTGATGTTGAAAGAATACCGCTGCCTTGAGGTACTCCTCTATTGACCTCAAGAAAATATGAATATTTATAATTTATGACTACTCTCTGATGTTGAAAGAATACAGGGATACCCTTCTCTCTAAGCGTTTCCACCAAGTGGAAAATAAAAGGCAAACATCTGTCAGAAAACAACTAATTCCCTGGCTAATACCACGATGGACATTGAACTACAACTGACAGATATTTGTGCAACGTTCTTCAAATAAGACCCAATTGCAAGTGCTTGTCTCGTAATTAAACAGAGAATTATCCTTCATTTGTCTGGGAATGACCGCCTGCAGACATGCATGTTTCGAGGTTTATTGCCTCTCTTCAATGACAGGGTTAGTCGGACAACATTATAATTGTCCTGTCCCTGCCAAATGAATAATAATCAACTGTTTAACTTATATTTCCCCACGGATAACACCACGATCTACACCCAAGTTGATCGAAGCGCCATCCGCACGGAACAAGACAAAACACTCCCAAGTAGCACAGTCTCCGGGAAGGGAAATCTGTAAAAATTCGAATGAGTTCGAATATATTGTACCAGAGAGGTATCAACAATGTTGAAAGAATACAGGGGTAACCTTCTCTCTAAGCGTTTCCACCAAGTGAAAAATTAAAGGCAAACATCTGTCAGAAAACAACTAATTCCCTGGCTAATACCACGACGGATATTGAACTACAACTGACAGATATTTGTGCAACGTTCTTCAAAGAAGACACAATTGCAAGTGCTTGTTTCGTGAATAAACAGAAAATTATCCTTCATTTGGCTGGGAATGACCACCTGCAGACATGCATGTTTCGAGATTTATTGCCTCTCTTCAGTGACAGGGTTAGTCGGACAACATTATAATTGTCCTGTCCCTGCCAAATGAATAATAATCAACTGTTTAACTAATATTTCCCCACGGATAACACCACGATCTACAACCAAGTTGATCGAAGCGCCATCCGCACGGAACAAGACAAAACACTCCCAAGTAGCACAGTCTCCGGGAAGAGAAATCTGTAAAGATTCGAATGAGTTCGAATATATTGTGCCAGAGAGGTATCAACAATGTTGAAAGAATACAGGGGTACCCTTCTCTCTAAGCGTTTCCACCAAGTGGAAAATAAAAGGCAAACATCTGTCAGAAAACAACTACTTCCCTGGCTAATACCACGACGGACATTGAACTACAACTGACAGATATTTGTGCAACGTTCTTCAAAGAAGACCCAATTGCAAGTGAAAATGAAAGGCAAACATCTGTTTTTGTCTGTTTTTCTGTTTTTCTGACAGATGTTTGCCTTTTATTTTCCACTTGGTGTAAACGCTTAGAGAGAAGGATACCTCTGTATTCTTTCAACATTGTTAATACCTCTCTGGCACAATATATTCAAACTCATTGGAATTTTTACAGATTTCTCTTCCCGGAGACTGTGCTACGTGGGAGTGTTCTGTCTTGTTCCGTGCGGATGGCGCTTCGATCAACTTGGTTGTAGATCGTGGTGTTATCCGTGGGGAAATATTAGTTAAACAGTTGATTATTATTCATTTGGCAGGGACAGGACAATTATAATGTTGTCCGACATACCCTGTCACTGATGAGAGGAAATAAACCTCGAAACATGCATGTCTGTAGGTGGTCATTCCCAGCCAAATGTAGGATAATTTTCTGTTTAATTACGAGACAAGCACTTGCAATTGGGTCTTCTTTGAAGAACGTTGCAAAAATATTTGTCAGTTATAGTTCAATGTCCGTCGTGGTATTAGCCAGGGAAGTAGTTGTTTTCTGACAGATGTTTGCCTTTTATTTTCCACTTGGTAGGAACGCTTAGAGAGAAGGGTACCCCTGTATTCTTTCAACATTGTTGATACCTCTCTGGCACAATATATTCGAACTAGTTCGAATGTTTACGGATTTCTCTTCCCGGAGACTGTGCTGCTTGGGAGTGTTTTGTCTTGTTCCGTGCGGATGGCGCTTCGATCAACTGGGTTGTAGATCTTGGTGTTATCCGTAGGAAAATATTAGTTAAACAGTTGATTATTATTCATTTGGCAGGAACAGGACAATTACAATGTTGTCCGACTCACCCTGTCACTGACAAGATGCAATAAACCTCGAAACATGCATGTCTGCAGGTGGTCTTTCCCAGCCAAATGAAGGATAATTTTCTGTTTAATTACTAGACAAGCACTTGCAATTGGGCCTTCTTTGAAGAACGTTGCACAAATATCTGTCAGTTGTAGTTCAATGTCCGTCGTGGTGTTAGCCAGGGAAATAGTTGTTTTCTGGCAGATGTTTGTCTTTTATTTTCCACTAGGTGGAAACGCTTAGAGAGAAGGTACGCCAGTACTCTTTCAACATTGTTGATACCTCTCTGGCACAATATATTCGAACTCATTCGAATTTTTACTACCCTCTGACTCCGATTACTTGAATAATTTCGGAAAAAGTTCAATGTTATTTCATCAAAGCCATAATATATCTATTTTGACAGAACTATGGTGTGCTCAATTAATAGTTTTACTCAGTTTCAATATTTCTTCGACTGGCATACCAATCATTGAATCTGATAGGTACAATCATCTTTCACAGAATTGTTGAAAAATCTTTTATGTGGAAAAGTACGTGTTAGGAATTACTCAAGACATCTAATTTATCGAACTATAATTATAAATTTCAGGACATCACTTTTCACTTTTCCTTGTATGTTACCACTAATATGGAACACAATAAATGATGTGATGACATGATACTGAGATTACCAATTTCTGAATGCTCCCTTTTATGTAAAACTGCCAAATCGTATGCATTCATTAGACATTCCGGTGAAAAGAGCGCGTATTCCTAATCAAATCAACCAAAACGCTGTAATGTTCGATTCAGTTACAGCAGGATCCCGTCTTATACCTTCGCAAACGTGATTCAGAAACTCTGAGAACGGCCATAGCTGATTAATGAGGTCTGTGCAGGACAGAGACAACCTCGCGTAGGGGCCTGCCGCAACGCTATGCTCCACCGCTATCGTTTCTAATTAGATTACTACTCGACCATTTCTACCACAACACTTTTGCTCGACACCCATGACATATTATAGGCTGAGTAAAGCAGGTCCGATGCCTCCAGAATTGTAACGATTCAATGAAACGCGAATGAGTTCGTACCTTCAGGGATTCGATTTTCTCTTAAGGGCGAGTGAAATTATTCTGAATGATGATACAATATCGAGAAGATGGCATTACCCTCTCGTTATATGATGTAAGAGTTTAAGTAGTGAGTATTATTTTCATTTGATCCCATCAACAATAATGAAATGCCGAAAACATACTCTTTCAGGCTGAAAGGCTACGAAACCTATAATAAATCGGCGTGACTATCAGAATCGAGGCCTCCTTTTAACCTGACCACAACTGTTTCATCATCAACAGATAGTAGCATTTAGTTGCATAGATATGGTCTATCAACTTGTAACAGGTTGATTTCAAACTGTAAAAATCAACGCTTTGTTTCATAGAATTGATCTCTCCTATAAAGTTTTTCAAATCTAGTCATCCTACATAAAACAAATAGTCAAATTCAATATTTCTCTGAATCTTCCTCTTAGGCAAAAACGTTTTGAAATAATCACTAAAATTTTAGGAAATTCATTAGACGAAAGGGACTTCATGCAATTTCTTTTCGTACTTTGAACATGAATGTTTTTCATCGCCATCCAAAATTTCTTCTTTAGTCAACGGATTCAAATATTGTAAAAGTTCAAAAGCTCCTATTTCTTCCGGAATCGATAGAGATTGTTTCAAACGTAATGAACAATGATCTCAATATGTACATTTCAATATAGATTTCTGATAACCAATAACATTAGTTCATGATCTATATCACTCTCACTCATTCACCAATTTTTTCTCATCGATCACTGTCGAGGTGGGTTGAGGCTTCTCAGTAATCCCATCGACATCTTCATGTAGACTGTCCAACAAGTATCATAAAAACTACTAAGTATCTTGCTGTGCGTTATCGATAAAACGAGGTGCATACTTTCGAATTTGTAATGGGACCGTATTGAACACACGAACTGACAAGTCATCTGACCATATTTCTTTGATCACCTCTGCGAAAACTTTCATCAGAGTCCCTTTTATTTGAGGCACTCGTCTTAATCTCCTTTATGTACGTATCCTCTTTCAAATACTCCTACAAGTAGGTTAGGTTAGGTTTAAAATGAACTGGTCTGCTCGGCCCTCCACTGCAACTCGTAAGAGTCTATTGTGGCTCATGCCAATTCATATTTCACCCAAAAAACCCAGTTCTTGACGAAGCCAATTAGTTCATTTGTCGTATGATCTTTCAGATTCGAAGGGAACTCTGCCAAACATCGAAAACCTTTCCGATCAAGTAACACAATCTAAATGAGTAATACTCAAAAAATACTGAATGGAACATCTCTTCATAATGTTATCCCTCAAGTGATGACATTGTTGCCATGTCGCAATTTTTTGAGGAATCAATAAGCACGTCAGCTAGATTTTGATTTCGGGTATATTCATGGCAACGAAAACCCAAAAATACTCTCTATTATCAGTTTTGCTGGGGTTGGCAGACATCTGTTCCCTCTGGTACCCACTGTGGACGACAATAAGTATCCTGTGTCAGATAAACACTGGATAGAATTGTTCATGAAGTAAGTATTACCAATTTTTTTCAACCCTCTGAGAATGAGTGTTTTGAATGTGCTAGGTTTTACAGACTTGATGTTTTTTTTGCGATCATTGGGAACTATTTTCCTCTGAGTAGACGATACCTCGGGGTTGCGACATTATAACGGACGCAAATTATGTTGGGGATCACCCCAATATTGAAACATTTATCAATTTACATCAAGATATCCGGGTTCCAGACTTGGAAAAGAGGTGACAAGAAGAAACGTCAGAATAATATATTAATTTGTTGAAACGTCACATTGTTATACCAGTTGATTTCGATTAAAATATATGCAGTTATTGAGTTAATTGAGTTGGTGTAATATTCAATAACAACCTAGACTTTTAGTGGCGAAATTTCGAGCAAATACGCAAGAAATCCCACGACACATTACATCATGTAATTCGGATTTTCTTCAAAACTGCTTCGAATTTTATATGCAAAGTACGCGTGAAAATGTAATTTTTTCAATTATACATTGTTTTGATAATTCTCCTTCATCTTGGTATCTGGACTTTTTTCCACAGGCGAACAGTTTTTGATGAAAAATATACATAGATTTGCTCTCCTATGAGATTTTTCGTACTACTTTCAATGAATCAATCCATTTCAATTTCGAATTTAATACCTTTGCCAGACAAGAAAAAGAAATAAGAACTATAAAAATGATGTTTATATGAAGAAAAAAATTTTTTTTGTTTAAAAACTACTATTTAAGCAGTAGCGTACCTATGTTTATATTCAACATTATTCTTACAATCACCTACGGATTATCTCTCTATAGGATCTGCATTCAGTAATGAAACATTCTATAATATATTAACAATGATATCCGTAAAATATCCAGAGGAAAGTTTCATTTGTCTTTAGGGTATACAGAAATATTAGGTATGAAACTTTTTTGTTTAAGTAACCGCTGAAATTATGACGTCAGACAAAATTTTCTGAGATTTTTTTTGTTGCAACCATTTCTTTAAATTCGTTGCAACAATTTCTGTTAAATCATTGCTCATTGACATCAGTATTCACCTTCTACTCTTCATTCCAGTACGGCTATATTCGAAGTTGTGTACTCTACATGAGGTTACTCTCACACACTATCATTGAGCTGAATATGCAATTTAATCAATCTCTACTTCAAACCACCATTAATTGATATACCATCAGATGGAATTCCTTTGGTCATTACTTGGAGAGGTTCAATGTGAATCACGGAAAAATGCTTGGTAGATCAATCTACAGTCATAGTTTCTTCATATTTTCTGATTGATAGCGTCCATTTTTGTGAGACGTGAGCAAACAGTGCCGTGGTGGACAGGATAGTAGATATCTGTAGATAGTAGTAGATAAGGAATTCAGTTCAAATTCCAGCAGCATGGTCAGCGGTTCACTGCATAGCATCACACGTTGAAATTTAAGAGCCCTATCTTCCCTAGCTATTACAAGTCTCTCGAAGACTTCTGAGGGTTGATCGTTAGGATGAAGCCGGATATCGGATTCAACAAAGATACAACCTAGTTAAATGACAAAAACCGTTCGTTCATTATTTGTTTACTTTTTGGATATGTCATCAATGACCTGCGGCTAAAGGAACTTTCCAATGTCGATTTAATCAATCAATCAAATATATTTTGTTGTTTAAAAAATATTCCTTGTTAATGAAGTAAATGTGAACTTCATAAAGCCATTAAAAAATAATTTTAGTGACATTCTATGCTGGACATCGTCTTTTACGATAACATAATCCTTCCGTGGTGGTCGTGATGGTAGAGCGCTTGCCTCGCAATCACAATGGCGTGGGTTCGATTCCCAGCATGGTCACTGGTCTCTTGCTAGAAATCGCACGTTAAAAAGTAAGACCTCGATAATCCTTG
The DNA here is from genome assembly GCA_958502065.1 of Chrysolina americana. Classification (NCBI taxonomy): domain Eukaryota; kingdom Metazoa; phylum Arthropoda; class Insecta; order Coleoptera; family Chrysomelidae; genus Chrysolina; species Chrysolina americana. The sequence goes on from OY293412.1 coordinate 58,381,005, forward strand.
GCTCGCACAAGTTTCAACTTCTGAGGACTGTCGTTCGTAGGGGACGACAGCTGGTTAACGAAAAAAACTATTTGGAACAACAATTTTAAACAATTTTAAATGATATAATTTAATAATACAACAATTGTATCATTGGGAGAGTTCAGATTAGTGTCGCTTGCTGCAGGATCTGTCCATCTGGCCCAAACACATTAAGGAAAAATGTATGAAAGCGGGTCAGTACTGTACTCTGTTCGTTCGTCATTCATACTAGAGAGGGTATAGTTCTTCGTCTCAAAGACTGTTCAGAAAATTGCAGAACATCTTGAGTATATTACCAACAATAATTGAAGTTTGTTCCAGGCACTTTTTTTGTAAATAATGCTTGAAATGCTGTCTGATCTACGTTTTTGGGATGAGACGGTGGGGAAATCTGCTAAATTTCTGACATGTGGATATAGATTTGTTTGAGATACTAATTCACATGTTGCTATATCGGTGCAGTGACTAGTGTTCCATCTTCTTCGAGAAGATGCAATGAGTAGTAGTAATTCAAAGTATATCGGTAAAATGCTAAAATCAACAGAAACTATTGAAGCATTCAAGTAAGAAAGGTGATACCTGTAGAACCAATATTTTGTGAGGGAAAAGTGAGTTTGGGACCAGAAATCATTCATACTCCGGAGATTAGGACGTCATCAAAAAAGAATTAAATTAAATTCTTTATCAGGAACAACTATGCTGGCTTCGCTATCAAACGGGAAGTAATCCTACCACTTCTATCATCAACAACAAATTCAATTCAATACGATTATTTTAATAAATATTCAATCCATTCGTCTATCAAATCAATTTTCAACCGAAATCATATCAACATTATTTCGTGAATTAATTTTTCCGCCACAAAGTGATATTATGTTTCATTTCCTAAAATATAAATTGATCATAAATTTTATCTGCTACTACTACTACAGGATTGTTAGCAAACGTCGAACAGCAGCCCCATACGACTTCCAAATCACCTCTACCCAACGCCTGGCGAATTTTCTCCCCAAAAACATACTTTGCAATACTTCCCGTAATAACATCCGAATCTTTATCGAAAAAAGGCGACCGACTGCAAAACTGGTTTGTCAACTGGCCCTACCAAGATGCATAGAAACCCTGGTGCGATCTCAGATTCGATTTTGTTTCTACCAAAGTTGTTGATACTGTAATTGCATTTATACCGTTGGCTTCATTCGTCGATGGATGGCGCAGAAGTCGAAAATAGCCGAGTTTCCAACATTCCACGGTGCCTTGATTTGTCATTTGATTGTTTTTGAATGTTGACATGACACTTGTCGCTTGTCCAACCGTCAATCGTCAATGACAACATTAATCTGTGATTTTGCCGCCATCTGTGCTAACGAAGTGAAACGGTACCAATGCAATAAAAATAACATGAATCAAGTAGGCCGTACATCAACACTTTTGTATGTCGGTATCACAGGTATAAGAGATCACACCAGCCCCCAGATTCCGATGATTAGAAATGTTTTATAGAATCGAAATGTGACGTCATATTCGAAATATCGGTACTATGCTTCCCATTTCTACCGTTCGAATATGACGTCACAATTTCGACACATTTCGATGCTATGAAACATTTGTAATCATCGGAGTCCCAGTGCAGCAGGGTTTCTATGCATCTTGAGACCTACTAAGGAAGTGAGCAACAGAGCCATCTATAGGAACTACAGAAAGCAGTCCGACTGGTACCCAGATTTCGTTTGAATCCAAAACTCATTTCATCATAAAGTGGAGTCAAAGAAACTCAATTTATCACGATTTCTGGGTACCAGTCGTTGTGCTTCCTGTTATTCCTATAAATGGCTTTATTGCTCAATTTCTGAGTAAGTGCTGGAGTAATAATTGTAGGACCAGTTGACGAAACCAATTGCACTGCAACTGCACTGAAGATCGGATTAACTGTGAAACGAGTATGCAGATAATAACCTGTTTCCGATTAATTAAAAATGGGTGGTTGTTAGCAGAGGAGACTTGGCAGTCGTATAATAAAAATAATAATGTTTATTCTTCATAATATAATTGTAAGATTACATTTACATACATTAATTAAAATTTTACAGTTTAAATAATTCTAAAATCATAGAACAAACATTCGCTGTAACCGGAATTGTGAGCGGTTTTGATTTTGGTTCATTGTGAGCATTTTTATGACGAAACGATTGAAAACAATATAATTCAATCTAACAAGTATAATGAGTGAACTAAAATATGCCTATTAAAACTAATTTGAAAATTAAAAGGAAATTTGAATAAAATATGTTTATGGAAATACAAAGTTTATCAAGGAATAAATAGAGATTCATAATTTAGTTAGTATCAGGTTTTATTACATTTTCTATCACTGATCAATCAGTACTCATAATATATACCTAATTTGAGTTTACTTTTGAATAAATTTGATGAATTGTAGAATAAAATAAAAAATTTTATTTCGGTATTCAAGGAATTTTATACTCTCGAGAACATGTATTGCATGTATAACAACGTTGGCCTAATGTTTTTTTGGTTGTATTTGTTTTCAGGTTTAATTTTATTTTTTGCCTTGTTGAGTAATAGTGATTTATGCAATCCAAATGGGATTTACTTTTATACAGATAAGTGACTATGGAATGGAAGAAGAGTTTTCTTACGTTAACGCATTTTGCTTCTGCATATAGAGCAGTTATTGAATGAGTACAATTTTTTTTGTCTATTATTTTGAGGAAGTATTTTTGTATGTTCAATTTTCTTAGGTGGCTTTCAGCGACTCCTCCTCATCCAAGAATTCCATATCGTAGACGGCTCTCCACTAATGCATGGTAAAGAACCATCATATGATGAATATTTGATATAGTAATAAGAAATGTGAATTTTTGTAACAGTTGTCACAGCGTTGCTGAAATATTATAGATATGAACATTGAACATCCCATCTCATATGCAGATCCAGCGTTATACATTGGTATTTAATATTTTTATAATATATTATGATTCGACTATATTTCTAGGCTATTGAATTGTGGTAAGTTGCTTCGATAAGGGCATACATTTTGTTTTTTCATAATCAACTGTTGAATATTTGTGGATGAATCAGTTCAAGATGTAAAATATTAAAGTGTCATCAGCAAAACTTGTTATTTCACCGTTACTATGAGTTGTTAATAAGTTAAATGTGGCCCAAGCACTGTTCCTTGGGGTACTCCCCAGTTTACAATTTTTGAGGACTATCGCCAGGAAACCAAGATCTTTTGTGTGGCATGAAATCAAAAAACGTATTCAAAAATCAATAAAGTTAATATACAATGAAAATATACGAATTGTAGTTATTCATCAATATTATGTTTCAGTACATTTCATGTACCTACTAGCAGGTGAATAATTTTTTTTCCGTCCGGAATCACCCAGCCAGGCCCTGTCTAGGGAGCCAAGATACATCTGTTATATCACCAACCACAGTTAACATTTACTACTTCCGTGGGTTGATTAAGATAGATATCTACTACAAAATCGACATAAAAATTGTATATATGTCACATATACACTTCATGTATTCGGGATATTTGAAACTATAGGATTAAGATGTCACACTCACTTAGGCCCTAAAATATATAACACCCTATATCTCCGAACAAACCAAAAAAATCAGTTAATTTTTATTTTCCAAACCATAATTATATTTTTATCAGAAAAAAGAGCTTGTCAACATCAAAAATATTTTCAGGTATCAATTAACCCCTCTTTCTCAATGAATCAAATCACGAATGAAATTATTGGATTAATTTGCACTGTACTTCTATCTCCAAACAAACATTTGATACCAAAAAAAACTTCCCCCCCCTTCATTATCGTTCTATTCATTAGTTTCATCCCTGTTCCCAGCATGCATAAAAAACAGTTGAATCTAAAATACCGGGTGGCTACGGAAGTATTGCCCACGGAATATCTCAGTTTTTGTATGAAGTAGGTTTGTGAAATTTGGAGCGTCGATATAATGACATAAGAGCTAGAATTTGAGCATATTGACATGTCGAAGTTAACTTCCGGTCTGACCGGAAGTAACATCAACTTTCTTATTTTAAATGGAAACCCTATTTTTTATTCATTTCGCTTTATTCAGCATTCAATTCCCTTTCTAATGACATATCACAAGTTGGTATCTAACCAGAAACTAGATCAGAAAAAAATTATTATTGAAATTCACCGAGTAGGCCGTGGAAGCAAATTGAAAGCCAAAAATTGAAAAGTTGGCTATGGAAACCATACGTCACTTGATAACAGTTGCTACTACTGTGATATTTTATTCTCATTCGTCGGCGTTATAAAAAGCCGCCAAAAAAAATATTGGAAAAATTGGGAAAAAAACAATACTCTGTAGGTCCATAACTTAAATAGGAACATACAACTTTTTCTTGCCTGTACTATTCAGCATAACCATTCCTTCCTAATGATATAATAGAAAGTAATTTTTTGAAATGAAATACCAAAAAATCCAATTATTATTATTCAAATAACAAAAAAAACAGATTTATCAAAAAAAAAAAATTCAAATTGATAGGATTAAAGATAAAATAAATTCAAAACAAATGTTCGAAATGCATTCCCTCAGCGTCAATACATTTATTGACTCTGGTGATATTTTCATGTAAAACGTTTCTCAACATTTGGGGCGTGATATCTTGGAAAGCTCTACGAATTTTTACTTCTAGCTCATGTAGAGTTGTAGGCTGTGTGGAATACACCCTATTTTTAAGATGCCCCCATAGAAAAAAGTCGCACGGAGTAAGATCAGGTGACCTTGGTGGCCACCTGACTGGACCATGGGTTGTTATAAGTCTCTCTTGAAAGCGATTTTGAAGATAATTTCTCGCTATTCTTGAATTATACGGAGGGGCGCCATCTTGCTGGAAGTACATTCTATCAGTTATTTCCGCTGGTAGGTTGTTAATGAATTCCGAAATTTCATTCGTTAAAAAATTAAAGTATCTCTCTCCGGTTAGTTGGCCTTGAAAAAGAATGGGGCCAACAATATGAGTTTCAACTATTCCTGCCCAAACATTCACACCAAATCTCTCCTGGAAGCCACCTTGTCGAAACCGGTGCTCGTTTTCTATCGCCCAGTACCTGAAACAGAAGACCGTTCACACTTTTAGCACTTTACACTTCGACTATCGACAATAATCCAAATAAAGTACAGTACCTATCTTGTATTATTCCTGTTAAATAATCAATTGTTGGTAAATCTTGACTCGTCCGTAAACAATAATAGTTAAATAGGTGATTGATTCTCAGCATTTTGTCGAAGAAACCAATTACAATATTCCAGGCGCCTTTCACCGTCATTTTCATACAAATGTTGATGCAACTGATACTTGAAGGATTTAAATCGATGTTTTTTCAAAATTTTCCTAGCAGAGTCCTTACTTATAGCTAATTCGGCGCCAATCAGCCTTGAGGAAATTGTGCTATCATATTGTACTAAAGCTAATACATTAATTTCAGTTTCCTCATTAATAACAAATGCTTCTTGGTCTTCGTGAGTTCTTAATTTTTCTTCAAGCCACTGGAAATACCTTCTTGACGGTTGCTGCCTCCCTGGATATCGCTCTAAATACAATCGTTCAGCGGCATAAGAATTTTATAAACATTCACCATAAATGAGAAGCATGTCAATTTGTTCGGTTCGTGAATAACGGGGCATTTTTTGAATATTCCACTAACTGATTTCGATTTCCAAACCCTTTTAAAATGGCAGAATCAAAAACACTACTTCGAACGTCAAAATAATATGGATAGCAGCGTTCGTGAGAGCTCTCGTTTCTTTTTTGTTTCATTCCAAAATACATCTTAATCAGCCTACTTGTTAATATTTTGGTTCGAATCATCAACATCGTCCATAGGTAGATATTAGAATATCTATGGACGATGGCACAGACCAAGTACGTTTATGTTCCTATTTAACCTAGAACCTACAGGATTTAATTTATCATTCCACATTATTTTTAATGTTATTTTTGCGTATGGCGATACTCTGTTTTGTTATTTGAAGAATAATAATTGGATTTTTTGGTATTTCATATCAAAAAATTTCTTTCTATTATATCATTAGAAAGGAATGGTTATGCTGAATAGTACAGGCAAGAAAAAGTTGTATGTTCCTATTTAAGTTATGGACCTACAGAGTATTGTTTTTTTCCCAATTTTTCCAATATTTTTTTTGGCGGCTTTTTATACCGCCGACGAATGAAAATAAAATATCACAGTAGTAGCAACTGTTATCAAGTGACGTATGGTTTCCATAGCCAACTTTTGAATTTTTGGCTTTCATTTTGCTTCCACGGTCTACTCGGTGAATTTCAATAATAATTTTTTTCTGATCTAGTTTCTGGTTAGATACCAACTTGTGATATATCATTAGAAAGGGAATTGAATTCTGACTAAAGCGAAAAGAAAAAAAAATAGGGTTTCCATTTAAAATAAGAAATCGACGCTCCTAATTTCACAAACCTACTTCATACAATAACTGAGATATTCCGTAGGCAATACTTCCGTAGCCACCCGGTATATGCAAGTTTATATCAATATGAGAGTGGGTGGCAATTTATATTACATATGTTATTTTTATGACAATATCTACAATAAGTTAATTTGTTTAATTTCTTTTCCCCCTGTGAATTTTTTTTTTCTACGATCGTTGCATACCCTTGTGAACTGCTTTAACGTTTATTAGGTAACTATATTTGTAATAAATCTTTACTCTTTATTCATTCATTCATTCGTGCAATGTCTGAATCAACACTTGCCAATATAGAAGGGTTCAGCGTCATAAGATACCTACAAACAATTTACCATTACCAAGAGGTCTTCGAATAGTGAATATCTGCTTTTCAGTAAAATAGGATGTATGGAGTCACTAGAGGCTCCGAGAAGTCAAAAATGAAAGTAGTTGACAACATTTTTTTCTGTCACCAGGGGCCTGATTCTCAAATGTCTATTACCCTTTGTCGCATGCGACAAAAAACTCCCATCTTTTTTCAATGCACATTCGAGAAAGGCGATGGACATATTTTGTCGCATGCGGCAAAGGGTAGATAATAGACATTTTAGAATTGGGCCACTGAGTTTAGATTTGACACCAATATGCAATACCCTTATTACAATATCTATTAACTATGAAACATTAAATTATTATAGATATGTGACTAACACATATCACTTTTTTCATAGCTTGAATATAAGGTTTGTCTTCAGGAAAGTAAGTCACCGGTATAAATAATATATAGGAAAAATATTAGATATGTCACCTAATACACTGATCAGTTAAATGACCGATTGTAGTGTAAAAATATTGCATTCAACATAGTTACATAGATAGCAGGTTTGTTTGGTTGGGTTAGATAATTTTCCCCTTCTTTTTTCATCTTTGAGCCATAAGAAATATTTATTTTTTTTCAACTTCCTATTATGACAGACATACCTGCGTATTACAACAATTACACAGCATCATATTATTACCACAATTTTAATTGTTTGAACAATTTGATGGCAGATCTATCATTCTGAAAAAAAAATTATTCATTAGTTAATCAAAACCGCATTAATTTGGTAACCGATAAAATCACACCCATTCTATTTACAACAAACAAAACAAATACCTCAAGCTAAATTTAGGTTACACTCTAGGATCTGGTGAGGGATCGATATGAATAATGTTGGTATCATAAAATTTGTAAATAAGTGAATTGAGTTGTTATTCTACTGACCATGTACACATAATTCTGTTTTTCACAATCCCAGTTGCAGAACGAAACAAATGCCTCACTCAGGTTAGCATCTAGAATTTGAAGGGATTCAACAATATACAATATATATTCTGTAGTTATTTCTATATTCAATACACGCAGAGAAAAGAACGGTAGAAATTACTAGAATCGTCCGAAATCTTACCACGAAAAACGTTAAGAATATGGACAAACTTTGATCGTAGTGAGATGTACTCTATAAATACGTTGAAACAACTTGAGAAAGTGGTGCTAGGTATTATAGTAATATTGATGGCGAAAAACAAAACTCGATCAACGGAACACCGTGGTTACATTTACCACGACTATTATATTTCGATTGACTACCCAGTGATTATTCCATACTACAACGCTATAGCATTTTAAAATAGGAATCCCCACCAATTCAACCGTTAGATTCAAGCAGTGGATAGTTTACCATCGTTCGCAGTACAATATGTTTAAATCAGATTAACCCAACATTGTTATTGGATTCATCGCGACCATTTCCATCTGTAATATTATCTGTAGAGTACTATATACCATGCTTCACTAGTAGATTGAACATCAAACAGTTTACCACACTCTCGCCTTTGATGTATGACCTAGTTCAGTACATATTACCATATCTCAAAGTACCAGATAGAGGCGGTATCATTTACTATATTTCGGATTAGTTTTAATCACGTTGTGGAGTATATTCATATCGGTGAACTCCCCAGTAATTCATTGAAATATATTAATTTTCGATATTCCATAAAAATACCGGAAACATTAAATTCATTCATTTTCAAGAACCTTTTGATGTCAGATGATGTCAATTAACCATATTTGATGAAAGCAGTTCATTATGTGAGTAACACGTGCTATTTTTATTCTTGTACCTATCAAGTGAAAAAATCGAGTTAGTTATAATTTTTCAGTTTTGAACAACGTTTATTATTGGAAATATAAAACAATATATTCTTCCACATATCCTTTGAAGGATTATTGTTATTAGCCAGCCTTTTGACGTTTTGGCAGTAACATCAATTTTATGAAACATCTAAAGAGAAGTACAAAGAGAATAGGAAAGTGCCCATCGGCAAAAATTTTACTGATAGATACTCCAAACTTTTCTGTGTGACTTTTTTTGGTTCGAGGGGCCTTTTTCCGAAAGTTCAGAGGGTTATTCGTTAGGTTGTTTTAAGACAAAAAGTTCCTATGAATACATAAACAAAGTAACGTTTCTGAGGTACAGGGCGTTAAACTTTTATTTTGAACTACGGACATATGTTCATAGGAACTTTTTTCTCAAAATTACCTAAAAAATCACCCTCTGTAGTTTCGAACCGTGTTTAGGAAAGATGAGGGAAACACATAAAATAAAATCGGATTTTTTTCCCTCCGAAACAAAAAAATTCACAGAGTAGAACGGTGGCAGATTAGGTCCAATAAAGCCATACAGAAACTTTGGAGAGTATCAATCAGTAAAATTTTTGACAATGGGCACTCTGACTAGAATAATTTTAGGCGATTTATTTATCACTGAATTTTTCGATTTCATATTTCAATGCTGAAACAAGGTAAAAAAAAGGCTTCACAGAACTTTTTATAAGCTTTTTCCTTGTGATTATATCGGTTATGCCGTCCATCTTTCCGTTATTGAACAACCATTATCAACTTCATCCTTTAAATACGGCGTAGTTTTGAAAAATAAATTTTATAAAGTAGTTTCCTATTGAAATCTGATGAACTACTTATCACTCATGTCGGTTTAAATATGTTTCAAATCTTCAGCTCAACTCAAACTATTAATTTTTTTCAGATCTAGGATATTCTATTTCACAATATTTATCACTAATTCAGGCCCGTACTAGAAAATGATTTCAACAATACTACATGATGAACTACCATGTTTGAAACATCATATAATTTATAATGAAGAATACTTTAAAAATCCGTTTTCATCAATACAAGGTCGTATTTAAAAAAATTAAGATGATGATGGTTGTTCGGTAACAAAACGTCGGACAGTAAAACTAACTTCATCGCAAGAAAGCTCATAAAAAGTAGTTGATGTGAAAAGTATTTTACCTTGTTCAAGCTCTGACGATCACACCTGAAAAAAATAAGACATCAAAAAATTCAGTTTTTTCAAAATTTATTTTAATTTTTTTCCAATTTAACCAAAACAGTATCTATCACCGTTTCAGATATCCCGTGCAGGACAACCTTATCTAAACCCAGCAGAATGATGGCAAACATAATATTTTTTTCCATTGTAATATTTAATCATACCAACAGTTTTCATTACCTTTTTATTCAAAAAACATTAAAATACAGATCAGTAAAATAGTAGAAACTGAAAAACCAAAGTAGGAACTATTTAAATCTCCTTATAACATAGGTAATGTATTCAATATTATATTGTAATGAGTCCACGGATAGCATACAAAGGTAAAAAAAAGAGCCATATTGTATCCGATTCCACAGGATACTTAGCATCGAATACATGATAGCATTTAAAACAAATATCAATAGCCTGCAAAGGTGATTTTACCTCCCATAATATATCGCACACACTCACAAATGCATTTTCAATCTTTAAATAATTTTCTCCAATGAATATTGGTATTGGTTGCATGGTCAATTTCAACGATTCATATTTGTTCCTTTTATACAGCAAATTGGGCTGTATATCTGCAACAGTCTGAAAATAAAAATCATGTATAAATCAAATCGAATATGCCTGGTTGAAAATATGGTCTAACAATAAGGAAAAAAATAGAGGTTATGAGTTTCCTTTAAAAAAATAAGTTATCGCTAATGTTTACCTTGACGAAAATAATGAATCCCTCCTGAATAATTTCTAGTTTTGATGGCCTCCTGTTAGTATTCCTCATTTTCTTCGGAGGAAAATAAACAGGCAGTAAAAGTAGTGGCAATACTTCATTAGTGGCTAACTCGTAAGGTGCAAACTGGGAGATGCTTGATTGTATCTGTTTTATGTTGCTTGACATCAAGATATCTAATAACTTATTCCTCTTCAAGGGCCAGTTCAGGAAGAAATTATTATACTTTTCACCAAACATCTTCTGAAAGTCGTATTCAACCTAAAAAAAATATTTAGACATCGTCCGAATTAAAACAACATACCTACTTACCAAACTATAACCCAGCTGATGTTTATATGCTGGAAAGCTATCAATTATTTCTTGAATTGCTTTATCTTTGAAGGCTTGCTGCCTCCCTATGAATGTGGTTTTCCATTTTGTCAAAACAATGGTCCACGGTTCTATTGAAGTAGCCAACCATGTCATATCTTCCTGTTCACTTGAGGATAGTTCAATAGTATCATTTCCTAGAATTCGATGGAAATGGTGAATAATCAATACATACGAAACGGTTTTGAATGATGATTAGAACAAAGAAATATACTGTTGGTTACCAATAAACAAACCCTTTCTCTCTGTTGATAAACCACCCAGTGGTAAATCTCTAAGGACTATTCTTGTGTGGATTGGTGGAATTCAATGTATTCTTAATATGGCAAAACTTCGAAATACTAATTATTCCATTCAAAATATTTTTTTTTGTGTAAAAACGTGATTTTTAGGAAAGACGCCTACATAAATCAACCTAAAGAGCAAAATCTTATATGACAAAATTTTATGCAAATCTTTTGAGCGCTTCTACTCAAAATGTATAAATGAATATATATATATATATATATATATATATATATATATATATATATATATATATATATATATATATATATATATATATATATCAATCGAAACCTTATCTAAATACAAAATTTGTATTTGCGAATATTTTTATTGTAGACCGCGGTTACCGCGACGCTGTTGAATTTCTGCATAGACTCGATTTAAATTGTGAAATCCCTCCATTTCTTTCCCGTGGTCAACGACAAATAGCTACCGAAGAAGCAAATCATTCTCGAACTAAACAAAAACGCGTTGGATTATAGAATCCAGAAACGGGCATATTAAATTAGTATTTAAAATGTTGTGATATCATCCCCATGCAACATTGTATTCATTTGAAAGACTTCCTTAGAATAGCTTGTACGATGTTCAATAAGTTTTATGAGCCTATCTATAATGATGCAAAATGCAGATGAACAACTAATAGTAGAAATTAGCCGAGTACAAAATATAAACCAATTACAACAATGTGTTGAAGCACAACAACTCATTCGGAGAGGTGGAGGGATTTGGCACGATATTCGTCATCATGAAGATTTACCATTTCCTAGAATCGATTGGACTATTTGAGAACAAAAACATTTGGAACACAGGAAAACATGTATCCAGTGCCATGTCCTTTGCAATCAATGCTCATGATAATTGATTGATAGTATAATATACGCACTTACCCGTAGTATGAATTCCTGTTACAGATATTTTTTTGATGAGTCCTAATCTCAACAGTTTTTTCTTTTATTACAGTAATGATCGTATAATATCCCTCTTGCGGAAAATTTTCTATTGTTTACTTTTTTTGATGGAATGAAATAAATCTCCTTGTTTTCGAACGGGAATGCTTCTACGACTTCATTTGCCATTGTTTCAAATTCGTCTTTGGTTATCCTAAAAATTATATCTTTGAAATCTATTCCTTTAATAGGGACGCAGTCAAGAGAAACTTAATAAAAGTTTGTGCACATCGAAATATTCTTCAAAATTTTTGAGGATAACGAGATAGAGACCATTTGACATGAAATAAAGACTTCCTTTTTATTCAAATCATTTTTCATTTTTTCCTCGATGAGAAATTTTGAAAGATTTCTTCTATTAAACTTTTTCTTTTCCGCAGATACTAATATGACTTTTCCATCCAGAATGTCTAAAAAGTGAGAAGTGAGAGTGAGAAGTTTATTTTTTTAAATAGGACACTCTGTATATCATTGCATAATCGGTTAGGGATGGTCGTAAGGAATCGCACGTTCTGCAGGATTCTGAACAATTTTTCTCACTACGGCGTCCGTTAACTTTTCAAAATCACCAACTCCATTTTCTGAAGTAACAAAAAAATTTGTATCATTCAGGTGTCCAATTGCGCTAGTTGGACCAAGAATTGAAATCCAAATAGGTAGGTACTCGGGTAGGTATGTATACTTGACATTATCATTTGAAATAAATACAGTGACTTGTTGTTTCAAATAGAACATCTTGTAGAACTGAGTAGAAAAAATAAATCGAAATAAGTATCTACTATACTAGGTACTGTTCAAAAATTCTATCATAATAAATAAATGGGTGACTTATAGATCAATCACTGAAAATATGATTCTGAGGGTGTTTCGAGGGAGCAGGCAGCAGCCTTATGAACAAATTGTATACAACTATTTTTGATAACTTCTAATTATCGATATATGACGATATATGAAACCGGTCATAGCAAAGCTATACGGGTCAGTCTGTAGAAGTATACTCGAACCAACACTTATAAAAATTGCCAAATTCATATTTTCACATTCACAACGAAATTTATGAATACAAGGTGAATTATAAAAATATCACTTCCTCGCAATTTTTGTCATCACCAGCATCACCTCTATATCAATTTCGGACATGAATTCTGAATGGTTCGTAGTCCATTGAGTTCAAAATGTAAAATAAAAATATACAAAATGCCACCAAAAATAATGTGACTTTTTGACCCACACGGTAACTATAAAATTTTCAACTTGTCAATAATTGTGACAAAATCAAACCCTATATCTAATGATATTTTTTATCAAATACCACTCCAAAAACATCGCCTTGTGGGTAATCAGTATTAGTCACGCAAACCATTTACATATTAAATATTAATTTCAAAAGATGTAGGTCTCTTTTCAATTTCTACACCATTTATTTCGGAAACTAGTCATAGGATTGAGTTCTGTCCATGGACACTTTTGTTTGGGAGGCCAACCTCTACAGCATAGGTATCTATTCATAAAAATCAATAGGTGACAATTTTCCATAGGGTCGCTGCCTGGTCAATTGCGAATTGTTTAAAAAAAATTAAATTTTTTTAGTCAAATTATTTTTTGTACTACACTCTTCTTATTGTGAATGATGATTATTGATCATTATCTATCACAGTCGTAGACAAAGTAAAGTATACATACTTGCGTGATGATAGCTGATAATTTTTTCTGATTTTCATATTTTCTCACAAAAAAATGTAATCATTCAAATATTTCCATGGGATTAGTTGTTGATGGGTACAGTTTGTTCAAAAAATATATTAGTTACACAAAATCAATGCAAAATAGAAACACAGCAGAAACAGTAAAAACAACGCTATTATCATATACCTACCTACCTACTTTCCAGGAATAAATACCACGACAGAGGCAGTAAAAACATTACCAGGACTCCTGGTAATGTGAATATGTCGGTTCACTGAATTATGCAGTTCAATCATTCAAGAAACATTATTTTCTGCAAAAATGAGATAAATGAATTATAAGTTACCAACGTACCTTCAAATAATGGGAGTAAATGTTCAATTCCATTGAATTCCAACGATCGTCGAAATTCCTTTGAGTTGTTTTCCATAATCAGGTTGAAAATTCTTTAACCTGATGACTCTTTCGCGGCTTCGCGACACCAAGACCACTGATGACTGAACAGAAATACTGAATACTGTGAAGAAAAGTGGAACGATGTTGGTGGTGTTAGGTCAGCTGACCGGTAGACGGTTGCTAATTTGCATATCATTGGCGTACCGCTCAGGGTTTTTAGCACTAGGACCAGTTCTTGAATACCAAGTTAGGAATACCATAACTTATAGAGAACATAGGAGACAGAATAAATAGATCATCAGATATTTTTTCTCGAATTAAATTGTCTCAACGGAAACGTAACCGAACAGGTCAGTTATCGGTGAAAATATAAATAGGTAGATAGGTACTAATAATTATTCTTTGTGGTTATAGGAAAATAAGTTTGATGTTTAAAGATATGAGAAGTTTTTAAAGGGGTTAATTATTTCTTGTTATATAAAATGAGAAATGTGAATCGTCCGCTCCCGAAATGTATATGATAATTTCGCAGCACAAAGTAATATTAAATGGGATACCTTAAGGCTACATAAAAATTACCGTTGTATTGTTTTGTTAAGAAACAGGGGAATGGATCTAAGAGCTCATCATATTTCAAAATAATGTATTCTTTCGTGTCCACTTCCACCAAGAATGACACGAAATGTTCATCGTAGCATAAAGTGGAAATCTTTTCACATGCAAAATGTACCACGCTGTCCAATAAAATTACCTTATCAACAATACAAAAGGTTTGAGTATCTTGAAAGTCCCACATCAAAATAGTCCCTTTTTTATATAGTATCCCTTTATATTCCAACCAGGAAACTGCAAAACATGTTGCGTATATGAAAATATCAAGATGAAATTCATCGAGAATAATATCAGAATTAGGAACTCCATAATCATATTTATCGATGTAACTATCCCCTTCAAAAAATTTAGAGCTAAGTTCCAGCTGGTGTTTCAGTGAAATAGTGAATGGCAAATTTTTTCTTGAATTACATATGTTTGAAGTTTGTTTAAAGTTTTATGCTTGGCTTCAAATCTCATACAT
This sequence comes from Chrysolina americana, assembly GCA_958502065.1. NCBI lineage: Eukaryota > Metazoa > Arthropoda > Insecta > Coleoptera > Chrysomelidae > Chrysolina > Chrysolina americana. Next base: position 58,396,413 of record OY293412.1, read on the forward strand.
GATTAAGTAATAGGTCCAGATTTCTCTATTACTTTACCGTAATGTATCATGTTGTGGTGTTTAGGCTTCAGTTCTTGTCCATTTGGTTTGAATAGGTCCAAGTATAACGTACGATGTTCCCTAACTAACTCATCTATCAGAATGCGACATTCCGGTTGAATATTTCTCAATGAAACTATATTTATAATTCTGTTTAAGCTGATATAAAGCGCCCAGTGAGGGTTATCTTCAGGAATCCAATCACCCACAAGAAGTCCTAAATATCTACAGAAAATCATCATCTCTGATGCAGACATTCGAATATTGAAATTGATTAAATCTTCCTTTTGTATAGGTGGAGGACGATTTCTGTTATCTAAATAACCGAAATCAAAACACTCAAGTCTGTTATTCAAGGATTCTAAACTGAAAATCTTGATGATGTATATAAAAAAATCATATTTGCAGTCTCCTTCAAAAATATCATGCATTATATCGACGTAATAATTTGTTGTTACATGAAAATCAGGCAAATCATTCCAAACACTTATTTTTTAATACCTGTTTTTGTAGAGTCATTCTTTTCTAGATCATTTTCATAGTTTTCTTCGTTTCTCTGTTCATTGATATCGGCCACATATTTCGTTTTATTTGCATTCTTCGAACTTTTACAGAATCTTCAATAATATGAGGCCGAAAAACTCTCCTCAAATCCAAGTATTGTATTAAGACCTAAATTATCACCCATTATCAGACCCAGTGAGAAGAATATAGTTTTTTCACCCTCAGATGTTTTGATTCTGATACCTTGAGATTCTAGTTCATGAAGTTGCTGAATGAGGGGTTTGAAAATTTGTTTCTTCGTCAAGATTTTATTTATTCTTGAATGATAAAGTGCAAATAAAAATATGTTACTTAAATCTGATAAATATTCTGGAGGCATACAAGGTAAGGACACATATATTGCAGATAATTTTTGTGTACCAGGATGAGAACCCAGAGCGTTTCCTGGTTGGAAATCATCAGAATACAGAAATAAAGGAAATAATGTTTTATTGGGATTCATTTCGAGTTTTTTTTGCCCAAAGTTCTCCTTGGGTGAAATTACTTATAACTTGTTTTTCTGCCATCAACATTTCATTATATAATAAAACTTTACTCAGAAAATTTGGTATTTCGAACATTTTTTTCAATATACCCTTCAAATCTATAGTTTGAATTGAAATATTTTCATACGATATAGTAGTATTTTCTTTTCCTTTATTTTTAATGCAAAGATGACTCCCTACTTTCACTTCAGATGGCTTGATTAAATTTCCAGTGGTGTTCAACTGTTTCAATCCCATATATTCACCCTGAGAACCTTCGAAAGGGTTTTGAATTATATCGAAAGACGCATTAATTCGAGAGTTAGTTTTCTGAATACCAATCAAACTTTCATTCTTCATGGTAAGTAAAATGATGTTTTTTAAATTGCTCACGAAGGAGTGATTCAAAAGATTTGTGATTTTTTCAATAATATTCTGAATGTATGATCTTGGCAGATTTAGAGCATATAAATCAGAAATAAAATGTTTTCTTCTCGGATTCAAAATCGTCTTCCAGTAGCTCGAACCCAACATCATCATTTGTTTGTGAATAATTCCCAATCCCATCATTTTCATTCGTGATGAAATTATTATAAACACCAGGCATATTTGATTTTGATGATTCATTCGTAGGCATATTTTGAGAATCAAGACTTTTATCAGTATTTTTTCTCATTTCATTCTCATTTCGCCGCTTATTCTGGGAGTGCTTCATTTTAATATGCTTCCAGTACGAATTGTAACAACCGAATTTTCTATAAATTCGTAAGTTGAATTCTCGATCAGCTTGTGTATAAGTCTATAATGTTCAGTTATGGATTTCAGTCCATTGAACGTAGAATGGCAGCAAAAACAGATCATATTTGAATAAGTTATCTGAAATGTTCAAGACGGAATATAACCCATATTCATCAATTTTTATCTACTTACCTAATAGTCATGATAGTAATATTGTCAGGCCCCGATTCAGAAACTAGCTCGTAGAAAAATAGAACTCCATAAAACCTCTATATAGGTGTAAGAATCTTGTCAGACACCACCACTGCTTTGCAACTCAACTGTACGTTGAGCGCTAGTTTTACCTTATTTTGTATTATGTTTACCATTAATTTCTGTATGTAATGCTTTAAAGCGCAATGAATCCAAGTGAATATCCACTTTGAATGAAAAGTAATTTCGAAATTCGGTTCATATTCAGATTTACTGTGAATGTGATTATAAATACTGGCACCCTGTATGACCACAACATCGTTAGTGATTCATTTTTTCTATGGCAGTATCTACTATTTTCAACTTTGGTAGATAATACTAGTAACTGAGTAGCAAACACGGGTGCATTTCTGTCAGGAGAATATGTTGAACGATGTCGCATCGTGGAGCGATACGTATAGAAAAGAGTCAGTATTAATTACCAGAATCTCGGAGAACACTGAAATATTTCAATTAGCCAAGTTATCGCGGTACAAATTAACGTTTATTGCAGTAAAATGTATCCACTAATTTATGAAATATTGAACCACATTTGAATGTTCACCTTCGCTCTTGTAAGAGTACCGTTTACTCGTCGACGCAGCAATCTGTACTATTATCACAATGTGACGAACCACGATTTTCAGACTGCCAAATTGTGGTAAATTAGTCCGCCGGATTTTTCTGCGTGTACTTTCGTATTGTTTTTGATGGTCTTTATTTCGTAATCATACTTTATATAAGATGAGATTCAGTTCGCTATCATATCCTTCAATATCATAGATACTCATCAAGTCAAGAATTTCACTTGTTTCACAGAAAACTATATAATGGATTGCAGAATCCAAGTTTTGCAACATGATCAGAAACTCATTAAGATTTTTACCTATGCTACGAATATTCATCTGTAAGATATTAAACGTATGGTTTGCAGTCATACTGAGAACCTGTGAAAATTCCTCATTTGAATCTATGCCATACGTTGATATATTTATTTATTTCAACATCGCGAATATATTGATTATATAAAATAAATTATATCGGTGATAGAAAAGTACATTCAAACTACAAAACTGTGATTGTAGAATTGATAAAAATAATCATATTTGTCAAATATTATAAAGAAATTAATACAAATGTACTGAGTTGGAATATCATGTTAATAATATTGACTTAAAACAAAAAAATGTTTCCTTAAAGAGGTAATTGGTTGATTTTCTGAATTATTTCAGACCATTATTTTACTCGGTGAATGGTTGTATATTTGTTTACTTCTTTAACAGGTTAAGTGCCGCAATGTTTAAAAACTTTAGGTCTCCAATGGCCGATCACTTTTTTCATTGCCTTTCTATATTTTTAACTCCAAATTAATGTTATACATCCTCATGTCCGATTTTTGAACAAATAAATGTGTTTTTTTATTCGAGACCAGGTTGGAGTTTCAAGGCCACCAGCAAAACTTTCATCACGGGATTGCCATTGTGAGTCCAATGTGGCGTCTTGACTGATTTGATAATTATTCATGTTCGCGGCGCGAGTTGAGTTGACAGCGACGGATTCATTCCTAATGCATCATATTAGCGAGGTACAATGCAGTCGTACGAGAAAGAACAATCAATAATATGAGCGAGAATATGAGTCATGTGAGTCTGGCTTGGACTCTCAGAAGCACAGGCCAAGTACGTTTTCTAGCCATTGTGAAGCTAGACCATATTTTATGACGGACCAACATGTGGGTCCAGGTCTGCTCCACGCGGCCCATATACCATCTTTTTGTGTGATTCCGCGTTGGCCTTACGTGGCACTATCAGTGATTGTCTCGTCAGAGATAAAACAGGAAAGGGCAGGTTGTTTTTCATTGCGAGTTTACCACCAACTCAGAAATATTTCTTTATTTCTTTTTAAGTTAGTTACTGAAAGTATGTAACTTTCAAAACTCTTCGAAAACTCATATCTCACCTGACAAAACGAAGCATAAATACTTAAAATAACTTTTTTCGACTCTGCAAACTTTTTCAACTAATACAGATGCCCAATATTCAACGATTCATCGAATCTATTGTTGGGTCTACAATTTTTCCATACATTAGCATATTAGGTAGCTGCTAGCTCTCAAAATATCGCACACACTATACGTATAGTGTATTTTCAGATAACACTGTATTCCCTGAACGATGCTTCATCTGAGATCAGTTCCTTCGATTATCCACTATCAGAATATCCACTTCAATACGATAAAGGTCGGTGAACATACATATGAATCTATCAAAAACTCCCTAACCGGTGTCAAAGTCTATGATTTATGAGAGATCTGATTTTTGTTACCCAATTTCATTTGAATTTTATTCGAGTTTGATAAAACCGTAGACCGTTGTAATTACCAAAGCCAATCTTTCAGAGGAAAGAGGAGGATGAGAAGAGGATGAGGAGCCCCATTGTCCGGGGAATCAGAGTTTGAGTCGAGATTTCCTAAGTTATGAGCCCATAAACTTCGAACGAAGTGAAAACAGAGAGACGAATATCCGACCCCCTAAATATTGATGAGTTCGACAAAGTTTTGGTTACACATTATACGACCGTGCCACAGTAGTTCTTTTATTGATTTTCGGCTGTCCCTCATCGTATAGGGCGGAAGTGGACGAGGCAGTTTTAATGAAAAATATAGTTCTCATTCGATTGGACGTTTTCTTCTTAGTAGTTCCGAAAATGGATGTATGAAATAGTGATTCAGACATAAAATTTTGTTTACGATGATGTAATATTGACATTTGGTATAAAAAGGGGCTGACATTTTGAAAATTAACTCCTGCTAACGCCGCTTAGACTCTCGAAAGGCTAAGAGGGATACTGTTGTGGTTGACACGAGAAAAACTACACCTGTCTCGTATCTAGTGTATACAGAGAAAAAAACTTTTGAATCAAACATACTTTATTTCTGTCAAACAAATTAGTTCTTTCAATATAGCGAAATAAACCTATTGTTTCAAAGGAAACGGGAGTTTATTTGAATTTCAAAAGAAATATTTATTTGATAGAAAAAAATGTTGAACAAAGCCGATTGTTATATTTTCTTCAACCAATTCTTTTGATTTGTTTGATGCAAGACTCACATTGTTGTTGTATTCTATTTATTTCGTTCGAGAACATATTGTATTGAGTGGAGTATATTGTTTTTTGAAACCAAACTAATAATGGTGTTAACTATTCAATTGTAGAATTTCAGTCATCCAAATGAAAAAAGTTTCATTTGAGTTAAGAAAACATATTGTTTAATTCAAAACATTTCCGATGAAATGTCAAAATATTGTATGGTATTCTTTGGATATTTATTTCGTTCCATATTGTATGGTATTACTCGCTGATATCAAATACATAATTACGTGAATTCAGTATTGACAAAACTACAGTGCTCAAAAATAGAAACCGGACACCTAGAAATTTCGTTCGAACTTGAGCAGTTGGTACTTTGGATTGCCTGAACCGATTTGAATGTTCTTTGCAGATAATGAGAGTGCGTTTCATTGGCTTTTGACTGCTTGGACCAAATTCTGACTATTGTCACCCTCGAAAAAGTTACAGGGTGATATATTGGTTTGTGCAAATTCGACTAAAATTCATTCAACCCCCGTTTACGCCAAACATTTTTTTTTTTCATTCCCATCTATTCGAACATGAAATCTCATGCATTTTCATAATATTCTGAGAAAAAAAATAATAGGTGCACTTGAATTAGAAATATCGATGTTTTAAGAAAACATAGCATTTTACACCTTACCAATTACAAACAATTTCAACTCTTTCATTTCTGAACCGATTTGAACATACTTCATATATCCTGGAGACTTTTCTGATTGCTGTTTATTTTATGAATATTCTGAAAAAACCTACAGGGTTTTATAACAACTGTAAATTCCAGAAAAAATCATACAGTCTCTTTGACTCTCAAGAAATACAGATATTCTCCCTTATTTTATGAATTTTTTTTCGGATGATTGATTTTCATTTGCAGATAATTATTATTATCATTCAATTGGTTTCCAAAGGAAGGATTAGATTTCACCATTCATTGAAATTGTAGCAAACTTTATTAGTGCAACATGAACGCAAACATAAAATAAAATATGCATTCAACATTAATCAATATTTTGTGGGCCGTCCACGAACCCTCATCACTTTTGCAAGTTTTCTGGGCATGCTCATTATTAGATCATTAATAAAATCCTGGGGAATAGCGTCCCATTCATTCATAACAGCATTCACCAATTCGTCAACATTCAAAAACTCACCTTCTCTTTCTTTCAGGCTGAGTTTCAATTGGTCCAAAACATGTTCGATGGGATTCATGTCTGGAGACACCACAGGCCAATAAATTCTATCAATATTGTGCTCCCTCAAATGAGGTCGAGCGTTGTCATCAACTTATAGAAAATTGGGACCGACATTTTGAGCATGAGGAACCACAATATATCTCACACACCTATCTCTGTACTGTTCAGCATTCATACTTTTACCTTTCAATATGACGAAATCAGTTTTTCTATTGAACCTGATCCCACCCCAGACAGTCACAATTCCACCCCCAAATGCTACCCTCGCTTCCATATTCTCTTCAATAAACCTTTCATTCCTACCTCTCCACACCAATATTCTTCCATCTGACCTGTACAAATTAAACTTGCTTTCATCCGTGAACATACATCTACCCCACTCTGCTATTCCCCAGTTATAATGAATTTCTGTCTATCATCGTCTTACAAAATTGGTAGAATTTATTGGCCCGCGGTGTCTCCAGACATGAATCCCATCAAACATGTTTGGAGCAGAATGAAACTGAGGCTGAAAAAAAGAGAAGCTGAGTTTTTGAATGTTGAGGAACTACGAGGTTTATTTCAATTTCAATGAATGGTGATATCTAATCCTTCTCTTTGGATACCAATGAAATAATATTAATAATAATCTGCAAATGAGAATCAATAAACCGATAAAATATTCACAAAATAAGTGAGAATATGTGTATTTCTTGAGAGTCAATGAGATTAGATGATTTTTGTGGAATTCACAGTTGTCAAAGAAATGCCAAATTATCAGTGAATATTTAACCGTTAGAAAAATGACAACAGAAAGCCTGAGAGAACAACTTGATAGACAACCTCCACTGAAAGTGAATGCGGAACTTTCAATGACCACATTATTGGCAGGTTAGTAACTTGAAAAATATAGATATCTAGTTGATACGAATTGAGAATTTTCGATAAAAATCATACAGCTATGAGGTTTCTTTCAGGATCAAAATAGTCCCAATTCATCGAGTGAAGGCGTTTGATGTCTGGGAAATCATTAAGAAATGATAATAATTTCTTGTTATTGAAAACGTTACTCGTAATTAATTTTCTGACCGTACCTATATAGCTCAGTTTCAAGACATACGTTCCTTGTTTAAATCGTGATTAGAGTACCTATGGACTTGACTATTATCATTTGTCACTTTCTCGAACATGAGAAGTTGATGAATTAAATATTGGCTGAAGTTGAATCTTCTACATAGACAATTATCAGTACCAGTATATTCAATGATGCCGTATTGAGCTGGGTTGGGACTACAAATAATCATTTGAAGCCAGAAGGTTAACATTTCCTTAATTAACAGCAAGAGAATATCAAAAAAAAAAACTTTAACCTACGTAGTTAAATATTCCGAGTGGAATTGGCTGAAAATTTGGTTTAATGTAGTTATTGATGTACTGATGGACAGTTATTTAGATACAGGGTATTAAACATGCGTAGACAGAGTTGTTACTTATAAAATCAATAATTGGGCGGTGATTTTGTTAAAAAAAGTTAAGGATACCTGTTATGTGATTTGTGATTCACTTATTCATGTTTTTAGTGTTAAGGAAAATTTGATCTTAGCTGATACTTAGCTGAATTTCTAAAATCAACAAATAGAATCTGTACATAATCGTAATAACAATGTCTTAACAGGCATGGTATGAACTAGTAAAATGCACTTATTTGGAGCTGAAATGCTGCAGACAGACAGCTACCCATTTGATTGCTCATCATGCCGTTGACCAGAATCTGTACCAAATATTACAAATAGACAAGAGCTATGAAATATCTTGGTTGGGTGTTGTAGGTTTTTTCAGAATATCGATAAAATAAACACCAATCAGGAAAGTCTCCAGGATATATGAAGTATGTTCAAATCGGTTCAGAAATGAAAGAGCTGAAATTGTTTGTAATTAGTAAGGTGTAAAATGTTGTTTTCTTAAAACATCGTTATTTCTAATTCCAGTGCAGCTATTATTTTTTTTTTTCTCAGAATATAATGAAAATGCATGAGATTTCATGTTCGAATAGTTGGGAATGGAATAAAAAATGTTTGGCTTAAACAGGGGTTGAATGATTTTAGTCGAATTTGCACAAACCAATATATCACCCTGTAACATTTTCGAGGATGACAATAGGCAAGGTTTGACCCAAACAGTCAAAAGCTAATGGAACGGTCTCTCATAATCTGCAAAACACATTCAAATCGGTTTATGCAATCAAGAGTATCAACTCCTAAAGTTCGAACAAAATTTCTAGGTGTCCCGTTTCTATTTTTGAGCACTGTAGTTCAAGAATAATTTAAAAGACTGAAAGAAAGAAATATTTTCTCGAACTGTGTTAATATATTGTTTGATCCAAATATGCGATTATTGAAATTTGTGTTTGAAATTCATTGTGTATATGGTTTCCCATAAGTACTGAGCTTTCAGGAACATGGATTATTAATATAATAAATATGCTAGGAGTTTCTTTTCTTTTTTTTTTCTTTTAGATGATATTTTTCCCTGAAAAGTGAGCTATGGAAACAATTCTTGATGATAAATTTCATCAATTTCTATGGAATAATTAAAGATTTATCACGAAAAATTGTTTATAAGACTCACTCTCCAGCGGCAAACAATTCCAAAAGGAAAAAATTAAAAGTGGTTCCCATGTTAGTTCTACTCATTCTACATGTTTTTGAACTATAACTCAATATTTATGGGGTTATTCTTTCAACTCTAATGTTTTGTTAGTACTTACTGGAATATTGTTAAATATTCAATTACTTTAATCCTTAGAATGGTTTTAGAATCAGGAAGCATGATAAAATAAACATTTATTATATATTCATCAATTCAAAACATAAAGCTGAGTGATGATCAGAAAGAGGTAGTAGGTATAAATACTTCCTTTTATTTTATTGTACCAACTTATAATATGCATGGTTGTTTTAAAAAAAAATGTCACCGTTAAAATTTTTTGTTTCCCTTTTGCATCCTCGGAAGCTCCTGCTGATTTGACGTGGATGAAGATCCCTACTTTCTGGAGATCGTTTTCAATAGATATTTGTTAGTTTTTCACACCCAGTTCTTCCTTCACATGAAATAATGCACGTTACTAAATATGAATAAATATCATATTTGAAATCCGAAAACAAAATAATAGTTATTTGTTTTACTAGGCATAAAAGCACAAGATTTAATGCCGCGGCTGGTGTTTCATAGCCGAGCGTAGCAGCCGAGTAGCCAAGGCATTAAATCTGCTTTTCTGCCGTGTGAAACATATAATTTTTTCTTCAAATTTGTTCCAATTCCACGCAAAATCGACTTTTTCATATTTAAATTGCGTTTCATCATCAATATCCACATAACTAAATTATTTCATCAAAGGTAACTGGGCCCTGCGTTACTATGTTTACTGCTGATGACGTTTGTTGAATTTGTTTGTTTACTGTTTACTTTGTCATTGTCAATTTTAATAACCAGTTTGATTTAAATTATTACTTGGAAGGTTGCCTAGCAACGAACTTTTTCTGCCCAGGCAGTAAAAGTGGACTTTTTCTGCCTAGGCATTAAAAGTACAACTTCTAAGCCTGCCAAGTATCATTAAAAGGCCGCTTTTATTGTCATTTGGAGAAGAAAAATATATTGGACTGTGAGCAAAACTTCTTGAACCTTATTAAAAACAATGTATCTATCATAGAAATTTTTGTGACATGGGAAAATGTTATAATTCATTAAAAAAAATTCTATACAGAAATATAACGAATAGAAAATAAAAAAGCTGATTTTTCAATTCACGATATTCAGTGAAATAGAAATGGCTAAAATAAATGTTTTGTTGATGATGCTATTAACGGCAACTATTTTCATTCTGAACAATAGAAATACGTAGAAGATGAGCCGTGAATCCAATAAATAGGCGTAGAAAAGAATAAGGCATTCTGTGTAGCTCTCCTTTTCTCTCGTCAGACAGATAGATAATTATCCATTGAGACCGTAGCATTCCCTAATTTGTTTGTGATTTTTTGTATGTGTATACAGGCCGTTTCTTTTATCATGTGGTAACATTGCTATATTCTAAATCGTAATAGATACAAAGACGATTAAATGGGAAAAAATGTAACTATTGTGGTGAGCAGTACATTGGTCAGAGAAAATCTACGGGGACTCTCGCCCTTCCCGACTTATACAGGGAAAACTAAAGATGCTGTTTTCGGTTTTTTACGAATAGAATGGTTATTTCAGAAAATATAAAAGACTGAAAGAGGAAAGTTTTATTGTATTCAAAATGTACTAGAACTACGTAATGATAAATTTTTTATTAAACGTTTCGTGTCATCACGGCCACCATCAACTATTTTTATCAAATATGGACCTGTCTATTTCATCACACATAATGATGAAGCGATGAAATCACAATTCTGTGGTATATCACACTTGACAATTTTATAGCGTTACATATAAAATAACTGGCATCATCAGTGACAACAATTTTTAATTACGGTCCTGTCGTTAGTTCTTTTGTAAATTGTTTTGATTTTTTCGAAACTCATTCAACTATTAGGATACTTCAGTCATTACCCAATACTTTCGATAGGAAGATACCCCAACACAACGAACATTCGTATTTTTCCTTTTTGAGGATTTTTGTATTACAGTAATCCTTGATACAAGGCTGATTTCTCCTGTATCCATTTTTACACGGATTATTTCCATAATTCTCAATCCTGGAAGTAATGAAAATATCAGTTTTTGATCAAAAATTAATTTGGTACAACTAAATAGCATCTCACTTCTTTTACCTAATTTAAACACGTAGGCTTTGCTTGATTTCTATAGCAGGAAAAATAAATGAGTTGTTGATATTTGTTAAGAACTGTCAGACATTTAAGCACTCGGTTACATATTAAAGATGTATTCGAATGAAGAAAGAACTGATATGCTATTTACTTATGCAAAATCAAATAGAAATCCTCTTCTGGCAAGAAATATGTATGGTGAGCTATACCCGAATCGTCGCATTCCAAACATTCGAATGTTTAGACGATTAGAAAGAAATTTGAGAGAGTGTGGTGCATTTGAAAATGTGTTGTAACTGGAAGTATAAGGAACCAAATAAATGTTTTGGGTAAGCAAATATTACCTTATGAAGACTAAAAAGTGAAAAATAACGTATTTTTTTTAAATCTAGGTTTGGTCAGTTACAAAAATATTTCTAATCAAGATTGTTCTTTACGAGAAATTACCCACGAACTTGGGATATCTGTAAAATCTACGAGAAATATTTAGAAAAAGAACAAATACAAATGCTACAGGATACGCAAAGTTCATCACCTCAATGAAAGGGATTACGGAAGGAGAGTACGATTTGCGAAGTGGTTAAGACGTAGAAATAGGGAAGTCCGAAATATTTGTAAAATAATAATATGGACAATCGAATCAAAATTCACCAACAATGGTTGGTTAAACAGAAACATCCATTATATGTGGAATAATACGAATGAACACTTACATGAACATTCACATTTACCAATTTCCAGTAGAGGTTCGGAATAAATGTTTGGTTGGGAATTTTGGGAACAAACATACTAGGTCCTTTCTTTTACGATGAGCATTTGAATGGTGAAATGTATTTAAATTTTTTATCCAATAAGTTTGATGGCTACTTAGATGAATTGCCATCAAGCACCCGCCGTTAAATACAATACTTTCAACAAGACGGTGCCCCTCCCCATAATGCAGCAATAGCAAGGGAACATTTAGATGCAATGTTCCCAACAAAGTGGATTGGAAACAATGGACCAATTGCCTGGCCAGCTCGATCTTCAGACCTTACTCTTTTGGATTTTTTGACTGGGGATACATAAAGGATAAATTTTTTTCGACACCTAGTACCGATATCGACCATCTCAAACAGAAAATAAGAGATGCATGTAATAGCTAGAAAATTGTATGGACAGACAACTTATGTGCATTCAACAAAGAGGTCGTCAATTCGAGCATTTAATGTAGAATTCTTTTTCTGTATTGGTTTTATTTTCTTCCACAAATTCATTATGAAATAAATTGTTTTTCTGTTCGTTTGATTTCTTCTCCTCTTAAGTAAGTTTATTTCTGGGATAAATTGCTATTGTTCGTCTCTGAAACTGCAGAAATCTTCATGAATTTTTATAGTAAAAATACAATTTTCATAGATGAATTCATTCAAAATGTCACTGATAATTTTTATATCGAAGCGTTAGATTCTGTGGAATTCATAAACAAACTAACGACAGGACCGTAATTAAAAATTGTTGTCACTGATAATGCTAGTTATATGAAACGTTATAAAAATGTCGAGTGTGATATACCACTGAATTGTGATTTCATCGCTCTATCAATATTTGTGATGAAATAGACAGGTCAGTGTTTGAAAAAAATAGTTGATGATGGCGGTGTTGACACAAAACGTTTGAATAAAAATTTATCCTTACGTAGATCTAGTACATTTTGAACACAATAAAATTTTCCTTTTTCATTTTTTTATATTTTCTGAAATAAAAATTCTATTCGTAAAAAACCGAAAACAGCATTTTCAGTTTTCCTTATATAAGTTGGGAAGTTACCTTTTTTCCCATTTAATCGTCTTTGTATCTATCTATTACGGTTTAGAATATAGCAATGTTACCACATGATAAAAGAAACGTCCTATTCTGTTTTACGTCTGTGCCATGAAAATTAGATTTTGATTATCTTTCACCGTGGTTACCTCCTCCGTCTTAATGGGTTGAAGGATGTTTGACTTTTTTCACATAATTTCAGTTGCTTGTATCCGTAATTATTTTCAGGTGAATACTGACAAGTTTAAACATCTTTCAAAGGACGATTTACATAGGTTGTGATCAAGTTACTACATCATCTACAACCGTTAAATAAATCATGAAAGAGGGGCGACACCACTTGACGGAAGACCATAAAACTAATAATGAAATATGGTGGATTACGTTATCCAATCTTCCGCAATAAAACCTATACAATAGGTAAAGTCGTCGGCAAGTATTCAACAAAAAACAACTACTGCCCCCTACGACCATTGAATTATATTTGTTCAATACTTGGCAAAGTTTTCTACAAGAACCACTTTGCAATGCATTTCAAATATCAAAGCTGAAATTATTTTTCGATTTAATTGAGGGAACACCTCCGTACTGGTTTCATGGTCATTGCCAATCATCAGCGAAGGCTAGTTCGACCCAATTGAATCGAAAAATCCTTTCATCCTAATTGGAAATCCCTCAGCCAAACACTGAGGTATGAATTCAGCGCCATCTCTGGGTTCAAGTTTAAAATGCACTCCGACTACGTGTCGACTTCAACATGAAGCCAGAAACATCATGAAAGAGGGGCGACACCACTTGACGTAAGACCATAAAACTAATAATGAAATATGGTGGATTACGTAATCCAATCTTCCGCAATAAAACCTATACAATAGGTAAAGTCGTCGGCAAGTATTCAACAAAAAACAACTACTGCCCCCTACGACCATTGAATTATATTTGTTTAATACTTGGCAAAGTTTTCTACAAGAACCACTTTGCAATGCATTTCAAATATCAAAGCTGAAATTATTTTTCGATTTAATTGGGGTAACACCTCCGTACTGGTTTCATGGTCATTGCCAATCATCAGCGAAGGCTAGTTAGGAAGATTGGATTACGTAATCCACCATATTTCATTATTAGTTTTATGGTCTTCCGTCAAGTGGTGTCGCCCCTCTTTCATGATGTTTCTGGCTTCATGTTGAAGTCGACACGTAGTCGGAGTGCATTTTAAACTTGAACCCAGAGATGGCGCTGAATTCATACCTCAGTGTTTGTCTCAGGGATTTCCAATTAGGATGAAAGGATTTTTCGATTCAATTGGGTCGAACTAGCCTTCGCTGATGATTGGCAATGACCATGAAACCAGTACGGAGGTGTTCCCCCAATTAAATCGAAAAATAATTTCAGCTTTGATATTTGAAATGCATTGCAAAGTGGTTTTTGTAGAAAACTTTGCCAAGTATTAAACAAATATAATTCAATGGTCGTAGGGGGCAGTAGTTGTTTTTTGTTGAATACTTGCCGACGACTTTACCTATTGTATAGGTTTTATTGTGGAAGATTGGATTACGTAATCCACCATATTTCATTATTAGTTTTATGGTCTTCCGTCAAGTGGTGTCGCCCCTCTTTCATGATGTTTCTGGCTTCATGTTGAAGTCGACACGTAGTCAGAGTGCATTTTAAACTTGAACCCAGAGATGGCGCTGAATTCATACCTCAGTGATGGTCTCAGGGATTTCCAATTAGGATGAAAGGATTTTTCAATTCAATTGGGTCGAACTAGCCTTCGCTGATGATTGGCAATGACCATGAAACCAGTACGGAGGTGTTCCCCCAATCAAATCGAAAAATAATTTCAGCTTTAATATTTGAAATGCATTGCAAAGTGGTTCTTGTAGAAAACTTTGCCAAGTATTAAACAAATATAATTCAATGGTCGTAGGGGGGCAGTAGTTGTTTTTTGTTGAATACTTGCCGACGACTTTACCTATTGTATAGGTTTCATTGCGGAAGATTGGATTACGTAATCCACCATATTTCATTATTAGTTTTATGGTCTTCCGTCAAGTGGTGTCGCCCCTCTTTCATGATGTTTCTGGCTTCATGTTGAAGTCGACACGTAGTCGGAGTGCATTTTGAACTTGAACCCAGAGATGGCGCTGAATTCATACCTCAGTGTTTGTCTCAGGGATTTCCAATTAGAATGAGTTGGTTTTTGTTGAATACTTGCCGACGACTTTACCTATTGTATAGGTTTTATTGCGGAAGATTGGATTACGTAATCCACCATATTTCATTATTAGTTTTATGGTCTTCCGTCAAGTGTTGTCGCCCCTCTTTCATGATGTTTCTGGCTTCATGTTGAAGTCGACACGTAGTCGGAGTGCATTTTAAACTTGAACCCAGAGATGGCGCTGAATTCATACCTCAGTGTTTGTCTCAGGGATTTCCAATTAGGATGAAAGGATTTTTCGATTCAATTGGGTCGAACTAGCCTTCGCTGATGATTGGCAATGACCATGAAACCAGTACGGAGGTGTTCCCCCAATTAAATCGAAAAATAATTTCAGCTTTGATATTTGAAATGCATTGCAAAGTGGTTCTTGTAGAAAACTTTGCCAAGTATTAAACAAATATAATTCAATGGTCGTAGGGGGCAGTAGTTGTTTTTTGTTGAATACTTGCCGACGACTTTACCTATTGTCTAGGTTTTATTGCGGAAGATTGGATTACGTAATCCACCATATTTCATTATTAGCTTTATATAAATCTTTTACCTCTCCATCCAACCATGTTTTGGTTCTTGAATCTTGATTGATGATATTTAGTGAATGGTGATAGTTGCTTGAAATAACTATTTTCTAATGTTCTTGAGAAGTGATGAATTGTGAAGGTGTTTTCTATGAGAAAGATAATTACTAGAATCTATTAACCTTTTATCAATTACTAGATAGTATAGAATATACAGTGTCCTTCATTTTGAAGTTCGACTTGGGCGTTAGGTTGTGCTTTAAAAAATATGGGAAATTACCTACTCGGATGTGGTCACGTGACTTTCGCCCCTTGTCAAAAGTTACATTTTTTCAAAGATATCGCTGAGAATAGACTTATTTATTCGAATAAAAAAAAATACAAAGGTTTCTTTTCAGATTCTACATATCGAATTTGGACGTTCTATTGCAATTTTTACCTTTAGGCAATTTTTGATTATTACGAAAGATCTGGGATATAAAAAAATTCATAACTTCAACAAAACTGTAGCTCTGAAACTAGGAAACTTTTATCAATTTTGTGAAGTATATGGAAACGAATACAATGGGTAACCTATCTTTACAAAAATGTACAAAAACAACCCACTAAATTAAGAATTCTGGAGTGTAGAGTCAAACAAAAAAATCACAAATTGCGAGTAAGAATTTTCCGAGCCACACTAAACGTTACTGTTCTGTATATTTTTCACCTCTTTCGATACATAGCATGGAATTCTACAAAAAATTAAAGATAAAGCTTCTTCTAAAATTTTTGTAGAATTGAAATCGAAAGGATGACTTAATTTTACATCATTTCTTCAACATTACACTTGGGGTGAGCAGAAGAATATTCACATTTGAGATGGTTTTCTGACATACGCACATTTCACTTTTCAATTTATTTTATCTATACACAATGATATTCACATTTTTTAACAATTCAATCATGTATATTCTTTGATTATAGCTGTGAATTGTTGTTTGTATTTACGTATATTTTTACATTAAATTAACAACTTCAGGAACATGTTTAACTAGTCGCCACTTACTCGTGACCATTGAACAGCTTATTATTATCTTTGGACGTGAAAACGATAAACATACCCTTCATTACCATTTTGCTCATAACTGTTTATCTCTAAAATTATTCTCTTTTGTGCTGTAAACTATCACAATAAGTATTTTCTCTTGAACCATGCTTATCAATAAAGACGGTTCCAAATAAGGAAAATTCGATAAAATGATTGAAAACGTATTTTAAGATGTTAACCAAGTGGATAAACAGGTATCGAAGCCAATAGAGCAAAAAAACGCTTTTAATTAAATGAAAAATAAATTGCAATGAAGAGGCAACAAGTAACTGAAAGTAAAATTCCAGCAATAATTGAAGAAAATTGAAAACGACATTTTTTCATATTTTCTAAATCTATTACAAATATATATTAATTTTTTTCTGAATAAGACGACTGTATTAATATACATTGTAATTTGATGATACTGATGGACGGATTTTTTACACACCAGAGAGTACTAACTAAAAATGGGGTTTTGCCATGGATCTCGCTGTTACATTGGTTCGTATCTAAAAACATCGTATTTTCCTAATTATACGATTATTGTCAAATGCGGAAGAGCGGTACCTTACTATAAAAGTATTATCTCCCGTTCTGTGAATCAATTCAATTAACTCTCATATATGATCAATTCACTAAAAAATAGTGGCTTGAAGATTTTTATCAGACATCAAAAAAATTCGTATTGATAATTTTCTTAGTGCTTTTGCAATATCTGTTCTTTCACCAATTTTCATATAGCATTTAAAAATATTCCTATATTCCTATAGAAAGATTGACTCAGACTTTCGTAATATTCCTAGTGGGAATCTAACATATTTATAGTCTAGTTCGTAAATTGTAGATAGTGACTCATCGTACATTTTCTGGTTTTTAAGGGATTTGAAAGTGCGGAGGGAATGTACAAAAGTGGCAAAGTAAAACTCAAGTTGAAGCCAAAGTACCTAGCTTATTTCTGTTCTATTTTTCGACCAGCTTTATATGAATTATGAACCGTACAACCGATGAGTCACTATCTACAATTCAGGAACTAGACCATAAGTCGTTGCAAGTTAACACTCAAATTTTCCACAGTCAGCCGTCACTGAGCGGAAATTATTCGAAGATCTACACCCAAAATGATTAACAGTAACAAATCACTTTTGGAATCTAACTGCACCAGTGATATTTGACGAGGGTGTTCGCCTCAACAATGCTTTTTTGCCGTGTTCAAATATACATTTGCCTTTTCGTATTTTATACTGTGATAATTTTCATACACCCTTCTTGCAGAAAGGGTGCAAACATTTGGAAATGACCAAGTTTGTGATAGCAATAGAAACAGAATGTTTGCTGCCGTCTCAATTCCGGATAAGGTTTTTGTAGCTGACAGATGATATGAATAAAGAGGGGCGTTTGGAACGTTTCCGTGATATCAAATTACGGGTTTGCCAACAAATTAATCTGCCTGGCGTGATATAAGCGTTTGGAATGATATGAAATATGTTTGTGATATAAACGTATCAAAACTTTTGATGTTCGGGTGTATAAATATCCATCCATTCGCATAATTTCAATATTAAAATTATATTATGGTATGCGATATAACTGATAACCACGAAAACTAGTTACTAGAAATCAATATTTCCATTCACCAAACACATCTATAAGAAAAAATATTCTACTGGTGTAGAATTTGTTTCGTGTCTGAAATAATAATTTACCCTTTTTTAGTATCTAAATCAATAAAATGCAATACAATCTCGATTGAAATCGCACTTTCAGGAGGTTTATTGCTGAAGAAATATATGTCACTAATAGAGTAATGATATAAGTCTACCAATTTTGTAAAATATATAAAAAAAAGTCAAGTATTGAGTTGTCATAGAAGCCAGTCATTTTACTGGGTGGTATTCACAAAAGCTAGCAAATGCTTATACTATAGATTTGTCTGTGTCATAACTCAACAAAATGAATACGTCTGTTAAAAAAACCAGTAGAAGCATTTGCTCAAGATTTATGCATTGTATAGGCTTCCTGCCTATGTTGGAAAGTGTTACTTTTTCTGTCGCCTACCATGTAAATAGCCCTTACAGGCACCTACTATATGTATGTAAATGACCATATAATTCGTTTACTGATTTTTTCTACGACATAGAAATATGCCCATTTTATGCGCTTCATCGATCAAGGAAATAGGCCACTCTATCATTTCTACATCGCGAGCTGTACTGTAATGATCATTTCAGTACAGCCCATGGTATAGGTATTGCAGAAATATAAAGCCCAAATAGGCCAGCCCGGTAAGGTTCTGCCCAGGATAGTTTAAAATAGAATAAGGAATTCAATAGAAAATAGGGAAAATTTACCTTCATCTTCTAAGGATTGGAAAAGTCAGGAAAATTCAACTGTGAAAATTGAAACTAATGAAAGTCCAACACATTTAATATTGTAAATAATAGATAAACTAATGTTGAATAGTAACATATGATTTGAAAAATATAATCGAAGTTCATATTTTATGATAACTTCGTCATATAGTGTGAGGCTTGTGAGAAGTGCAATGTCGCTATAGTCGTAGAAGAAGTATAGTGTACGTATAGTGTATAGTGTAACGGCATGAAATGTCCATTTCAAATGAGTGTTGTTCCGTGCTCGTTGCACAATATACAATATCTTGACAACTTATCTTGTGATAAGAGATTTTGAAGAGTATTGTTTTATTTACAGTATGTTTATTTGGTAACCCAGTTATGCGCGATAACTTACGCGTGCAACTTGAGACGAAAAAATTAGAATGAATAATAATGGCGGTTAAGAAAATAAATGAATTTAGTTAAATTGGACCACGCACTTTTTATAGGTAAAATGGTTCTCGGTTGTCTGAATTTTTAGTACATTGTAGTATTCGATGTACTGATTGAACGTGCAGAATTGCACAGTTCGTTGATGGATAGACTTTGTTAAAAATTGGTAATATTTATTTAATTATTTTCTTGGGATTTGAAAGTGCCAACTGCATTTTTTTCGCTCTCATTATCAATGTACCTTCATATTACTAAATATCATTCAGATGGTGCAGATTATATTATTATGAACAGAGTGGAAAATAAAAATATTTTAGTAATGTCTGAAAATTCGATGAAATAATGAAATATTGATAAAATTATTTTGGCATGCAATATACTATTCTGATTCCATTATTAATCAGAATTCATACATTTTGCACAGGGTGATTTGAAAAATTGGTGAAATATATTGCCGGTTCTCTCGTATATCAAGTGAATTATCATCCTCCAAAGATAGCTGATACCATATAAATATGATTTCGTTGGGATATATAGGGTAATCATGAAAATTTTCTATGACAAAAATGACAAAATATCAACGTTTTATTTAATATATTCATCGTTCTCTCCTCAATACTTTCCCAGAAGTTTGGTTTTTTACTATAACTAGTTTCATAGATATTAATTGAGAAACTTATTACCATTTGCATGACGAGTTGAAGGAACTTGTTCACGCGTACATTCTACTAGTGGCAAAGATTTATCACAAATAATGAAACGTTTAAATGTGGAGATCTAAATAAATGTAAAAGAGGGTGAAGATTAGAGATAACAATCACATCAGATATATGAATTTAATAATATAAGATACAGATAGGTGAATTTTGTTGGGTTAAGCTTTGTCGGAATAAAAAACGAACTACCTGGGAAAAGTGAAAATGATTGATAGACATATCCACATCATCATTTATGCCGATAGTTTTCCGTAACAATAATTATTAAGTCTATTGATATAACGTTGTAGGATTATGAAAACTTTTAATTTTTCAACAAAATATGCCATCATCAAAACTCTATCGGGGAACGATGATGTCTTCATACAACTAACTCATTCAGTTCATGAAAACATTGTAGGCGATTTCGTACTTTTTTTTTCGATTTTTTTGCAATAATCTTAAAGAAGCCAGCTTGGCATTCTCCAAAATCTCTATAGGAATCGAATTCAATTCGCTATCACTTGGACCTTCCATACTTTTAGATAAACTTCGAATCATTTCGGCATATTATTACATAATATTCTAATAACTCGTTCATATACTATATTTTCTTTGTACTGAATTACATTTGATTCAAGTTATAAGTGTTAAACAATTGTTTTATAATTATCCTGTGCGAAACCTCACCGGATACTTCAGCAAGACCTGTATTACAGTATAGCTCTCGATGTAAGAGTGAAGTTAATAACAATCGGCCTACTTCCTTGATCGATAAAGCGATCAAAATGGGCATATTTCTAAATGTTATTGTAGAAATGAACATATTGACGTATCGGTAGTAGTCACTATTGAATTTAGAGAAACTGGCGGGTTCTGTGTCGTTTTATTTTCATCAGCTCCAAACGCTACCTACCACGAGAACAGCAATGTTAATTTGTTTACCATGGTGAATCAGTCGTGTGGGACTAACCCTAGTCGACCTACGAAATTCAGTAGTGAATTCTGATGGATAAATTAAACAGAAAATAATTTTGCTGTGACTGCAGATCGAACCTGTGACTTCTAGCCCCAGGGTACAAATTCAAATACAATTTAGAAATAATAACAATATATAATAATAATAATTGTGAAAGGCAACAGATTCTAAATTTTGTATAAGATTCTCGATAAGGTAAAATATAAATATGTAAGTATAATTAATAAAAAGTACAAACCCTAAATATTCAAATTGATGATAATAAATATAATCAAGAATAATAATAATAGTATTCTTTTTTTTGAAAGAAAAATATATAGTTATGCAAATAGGCTATGTTTATAAAACTAAAATTCCAATACAAATGAGCTCAACCCGAAACGTTGTCATTGAGTCGATACAAATTAAAATAGTGTGAATTTCTGACCTGGGAAATACTCACTACGTGCATCTTTCTCAATGTAAGTACCAACAAGCAATTATCAATTAGAATATGTGTGGGTTTCAGTGTAAAGTCCTGGTATGTAATAAAATAAATATATATCCGTTTATTACAGAATCACAGCAGGTGTTCAAATCATCTGCCCACTCCGATGTAGGCTCAATATCCCCCCATGAATGCCCATTTCAGCGCCCGTGAATATATTATTATTTTCTCAATAATTTCTCGAGGGGCTTCTTTGATGCGAAAATGCTACTGTTGTGAAAAATTTATGAGACTACCGTAGGTCTTCTTTTCCAAGCAGCTCCGGTGAAAAAAAGGCGAGAGGGTATAAGTCCAGTGACCGCGGAGTACACGAAATTTGACCAGAGCGGCCAATCGATCTATACGTGTATGTTTGGCTCCAGTACTTCTGAAGCACAGTGTGCCGTGCAATCGTCGTTCTTCTGGCCCAGAGTTCGTCGTAGTTGCAGCTATATATGTCTTCTAACTGATAGGGTAATTAGTTCTGTTGGAATTACAAATAATTTTGATCGTTCGTATGGTCGGATCATTCCTTTATTGAAAATCCCCTTTCATTTATTCACTTCCAATTGGAATTTTGATCAGTCTTCACGGTCCAGCTAGGTGAATTATTGAGGTTTAAATAACCATCTCTGTAACATGATGCCAAACAAACAAGATTCAGGTCAATAGACACAAAATCTAAAATGAGAGGGGGACGTCGATTCATTGCATTAAATAAACACAGTCGAGATTGCTCAGCCATCTGGTTGAAAATATATCGATGTCTCTCATTCTTCTTCACACGTTCCATCGCTTTTTTAATGTCACAAGCACAGGTAGAAGTTCAGAGTTCAGACGATCATACAATTTTCATTCATATCCAAGTACTTTCAACAAAATTTTAAATTCATCTGAATTTGAATGAAAACGCAGGTCGATGAACATAGCACCTTTTTTATTTGCATAGGAATATAATTTTTATATTCTGCAGAAAGAAGTTACATCCGATATACCGTTTTGAATATCAAGTCAATAGGAAATGTTTATTGAAACTGGCAAGATTCAAAATGAAATATTTTTTCTCATGGAATCATATTGAGAAACTTCAAGATTATGCCAAAAATCTAAAATAAATAACGCAAATGTCATCGGACTTTCTCTAAGCCTGAAATAAAGTTACTGAACGGTCTTAATGTCCCTAATACACAGTTTAAAGGGTACATTATTTTCGGGACACCCTGCAGTACAAAAATCATTGAATTTAGTCCATGCATCGTAAATTTTAACACGAAGACAATTTTTTCAATGTAAAGAACCACTGTTGTTGATAAAAAAATAAAATGAGAAGGAACAAAACAATGTAATCGGAAATACCACAGATATTTGAATGCTTTTGTGTTTTTGAGACATTCAAAGCTCATTGGAAACTCATCATCGAATACCTTATTCTCCTTGACTAAATGTTCTCTCTACCAGACATAATTTTCAGAAGGCATGGATCTGTTGTGAGTTAGTGAATTAGATTGTTTGGGTAGTTTGATTTATTGTTTCACTTAGTTTGATTCGTGTGCACGGTTTCGGAACAGTCCGTTTTGCGAGATTATGCTATTTAATACAGGATTAATACTGAAATTATGGTTAATGTGTGTGTTGGCGACTATAAAATCGACAATACAGAAGCTTTGTCATAAGGAGATTTCATTCAATACAGTCGTTTCATAAGTGGAAAGATTAATTCAATAGTAATACTGTTTTTTCCTCATAGTTAGTTAACTGATCATGTATAAATTGAAATTCGACAATGTAAACGAAATCTTTAATCCTGAATCGAAAATATGAATGAATATTCGCCGTTTCAAGAGCTCATCGAAATATGAAAAGGAGTCAACATCTAAGAAGTTTCTGAGATAGCATACTTCCTACTTCATCAATAGCTATAGATGTAGATAATATCTGAATTTTTTATTGCAAGGAAGAATGAATATAACTACTCCTTATTTAGTCCTCCTCAATGTAGCTGATTTAATTACATTTAAATGAATGGGATCAGAAAATGATGAAGCCCAAGAATGTAGTGGAAGGAATAAAGTAAAATTTCTTTGAGAGTATATCATTTTGCAAAATATGCATCAGAAGTGAACAAGCATCTAATAAGTTTTCTTAGACATCGAATCCAAGAACTAAAAACATTAGACATTTGTGGACCTATGAAAACGAAATTACTAGGAAATGCACTTTATTTCGCAATTTTCATTAATAGCAAATTTTGATGGATCCAAAGGACCTTGCACGGTTTTTATGAAAAAAATGTGACAAATGTCAAAGTCTCCATGGGCACAACTTGATGATATAATGTACAGTTTTTGAGAAAGTGGGTGATAAACTTGGGAAGGCAGAGTTGTCACCGTCGAAATAAATAAAGTTGCGATTATTTTGTTCCAGCTTCAAATTGGTGCATTTTATTAGTTAATACTGTGTCTGTTGAGACATTGTCATTACGATTATGTACGGATTCTATTTGTTGATGGCATGCATAACTCAAAAAACATACGACATTAGCGTTATGTGGAAGGTACAGAGACTTCGAGCACCATATTCACATATGATGTTATAAATAGAGCTCTTTTTCTTCATTAGGCATTCAATACGCGAGCCCTCTTACAAAATCTGAAGTGATAACCAGCAAGTTGTAACTTTGTATACTGTTTAATTATCCCAAATCTGACAAGATGTCGCAGAGAGGAAACCGTGAAAGTGGTAAGTTTTCCTTCATCGACAAATCGTCATCTATGGAGCGTCGGACTGCTGAAGATCGTTATTAATTTTATCGGACGATGGTGCCATTGAAAATCCCATTTAGTTTTTGTATTTTCGTAGAAAAATGAGATTTTGGTGCAAATTGGATATCTTTTTCACTCTGTATGTATGTTCATAATAACTCTACGGGTGATATGGAAGGAAATTATTGAATCAATTAATTAATTAATGGTAAACGATTAAATGATACAAATATTCAAGTTTACGATCACTTTATTCATAGAACATGTGATTTGTTTAATTTTTTCCGCTTCATAATAACAATAATAATAATAATACTCCCTCATAAACACTCGTTGAGTGTACCCAAAGGCATAGCCTGTGCGGGTAGAGGACGGCTATTATTATTATTTGCCGTGGCGCTCCGGGGCGACTTACTGATGTTTTAGGTGATGTATTCACTTTTCAGCTGTAGGAAAACCCGGAAAACCTACAGCACCACCTCGGGTGGTCGGTGTGCACTCCAAGCTAGCACTAGACGAGATTGGCATCACAATACACTTGCTTTTCAACAAGGCATGCGGCCGCCTATCGAATCCGATATAAAGTAGATGAGAAAAATTCTCGTACCTACATCGGATTCGAACCGACTATCGCTATGCTGGAGTTTCGAACGGCCTGTGCATTAGACCGCTGATCCACCGACCACCTCTAGGCTTAGGTGGCTATGATTCTGAATTTGAGTGTTGGTTCTGATTCTAAACAACTTCTTCAGATAAACTTTTTCGATAATGTCAAAAGTAAGGGTAGTTTATATTTGATCAAATTTCCTATTTTTTGTTCTACCCTGTATACCGTTTAGAAATTTAAAATTCTGATCTCTTTCGTGCAAGCTATTGCAATGCACCAAATTTTATGAAGAATAAAATTTTATGAAAAATAGATAATAAATAAGTTTTCTCCAGGTGCAACTTTTTGAATCTCACTGTATACCAATTCCAGTCGTATAGAACTAGTTTTTTTGTGCGGCATAGAGTTTTTCTTGATTATTGCTATACTTACTAGTAAAATATATATACGCCGTAAAAAAAAACAAATTACCGTAAAATCACCCTTTTCAGAGGGAAATAAATTTTCCCGGTCAGTCATATGTTCCATGAAAAATGTACGGCATAACAAAAAATGACATCGTTCCATAGAATAGTATCCAGATAATTGAGTTTGATGTTGTATCAAATGGCCCAAACTATACTAGTTACGGGTGGGGGGTTAAGTGCGGGGCTCCCCACCTCTGTACCGGCAAATATGTACGGCGTCGCTAAAAAATTTATCTATGTAGTTATACAAATTCAATTGTACAAAGGCCGTACAGTAATAAATCACCTGGATTCATAAGAAAAATTTGCGAAAGATAAAAAATAATCCAGAATTTCAGTACCGTTCTCTTTGTACGGCATTAGGTCCTATTTGATTATTTTTCAGTTATCTATCATCTTGAGAAATGCCGTCCAAGAATCTTTTGTCAAAAAATCCCTCCTCTACATGGAAAGTTTTTTTGAACTGCGTACTCATCCGCACCGCTCACAACTGACGGCACAGTGCGAAAAGGAGTTGTTTCGTATTGCACTATAATTCTAAATATAATTCATGCTGGGTCAAATGACCCCCTCCAAAATTGGCCTGGGCTTGTAGTCTAGAAAGGAAACCAGATGTTTCACATATGAGTTTATGGTTGCATTGCATATAATCATGTAAAAGGACAAAGACAAAATTTGGACAATTCGGGGAAGTAAATGATAGGTTATAGTATTTCAAGATACAGATTTTTTGATACAGAAACCAATAGAATAAGTAAGTGCAAAAAATGTGTTATTTGATGAAGGATTGAATGACCAAATTGAATATTTTTCGAGTGGTGAAAAAACTTTTTTCGACGACCTCAACAAAAAATTACATTTTACGGACTAATTTCCGGACGAAAAATCGACTATTTTTGAAGGCAAGTACCTTTTGTCCGCAAACACTTTTCGTCCGCAAACTCTTTTTGTCCGCTGTGGTTGCTATGATACGGCACGGTACGAGAGCGGTGATCGAGTCATTTTCGTAAATTCACGTTTCAATTATTACATAGGTGCCTGTGACAATAACTGTCATTTGATGTTGTCAAATTAATTTTGTTTATATTTATTAAGCTATCAATTTGCAGGCTCGACTGTAATAGACAGTTTTTCGTCCTTGGTACATAAATAACTATTATACCAGAAGAATATATTGAAAAAATAAGATAAAACAGAAAGCAATGATAACGACAAATTAAGCAAATAGAAAATGAAGTACATTTTGAAAATTTAAGAGCTCCTTATATAAGATTCTGAAGGGAGAGTTGAGAGGAAAATGTGAAAACCTAAATGGCAAGATCGTGAAATAGATACAAACGAATCTGCACCCAACGATGAATCCACAGAGCACTGGACTGAAGTAAAATATAAAAATAAAGGTCAAAAAACAAAATCAGATTCTCGAGCTCATGATGGAGTGTCTGCACATCCACCAACACGTACCAAAAAAAGCAGAGTAACATCTGGTAGTCATATTGTTGGTTCAAATACTAATGAAGATTTGGACCAAGATTTCACTGGTGATGATCCAATGGTTTGGCTTTATGTTGGTTGCTGCATTCCACAAGCAACAGCCGAAAAAGTTGAAACCTACCTTGTGAAGAGATCTCCGGGATACGAATTTGATGTAACCAAACTGAATACGCTTGGACGATATTCAGCGTTTCGAGTCGGCGCTAATATGAAACTCAATGATGTCGTTTATGAACCTTCATATTGGCCGAAGAACGTTTTAGTAAAGAGATTTCAGTTTCGGAACTCATCATTTCGAAACCAACGAAAATCATTCAACAATGATGAATTCCCAGTTCAATCCAACAATTTTGACTAATTTTGACGAAATACACTGTTTGAATATTTTGCATGTTAATATCAGATCATTATCTAATAAACTCGACGAATTGGAGTTAATTGCTGAAACGAGGAAAATATATATTTTATGTCTATCAGAGACGTGGTGTTCTGATACCAGTATTGACTCTATGGTATTGGGAAACTATAATATTGCCAGTTTCTTCAATAGAAAAAAACATATTCATGGCGGTGTTCTGATTTATGTACACAAAAGCATTATATACAAAGAATTGAAAATAGTCAGATGCAAAAATGATGAAATGAATATAGAACATTGCGCTATATCTTTTTCTGTTAGAGACGAAAATTATTGTTTGATTAACGTATATAGACCTCCTATAGGATTAATAGATACTTTCATAAAAAGACTGTCACAAACTTTCACAATATTATTATTTGTGGCGATATTAATATAGACAACTCAAATACAAAAAATTGTCCCAAGAGGGAAAAGGATAAAAACTGATTTATCGATTTACTGGAGAGCTACCAATTAGTACTCGAAAATAACAAACCCACAAGAGTGTTTACTGATGAAAATGGAAATACTTCAAAATCACAGATTGATTATTTTGCCACAAATATTAGTAACTCATCATTTAGTGAAAATCTCGAAGAACTTGATTTAAGTGATCATTATGGTTTAATATTTAGCTTAAAAATTGTTGACTTACACAAAACTAATGCTGACAAAAAAATCATAACCAAGCGTGATACAAGCCTAGATAAGTTATTGAATTTGAAACACTTCTTGAGAGCTGAAAAATATCAGTCTGTTTATGAAAGTAGCTGAAATGTTAACGAAGCGTACACGAGCTTTTTTAGTTTATTAACTTACGCTTTAGACATAACTTGCCCCTTTCTAAAACTCAGGACCGATGTACAAATTACAAGAAATGAATGGATAACCAAAGAGCTCAAGGCTGAGGGTAAACAAGTGAAGGACTTTCATTGGTTAATTCAAAATAGTGATGATCCTAACTCGCTACATATGTATCATACAATGAAAAAACGGCATAGGCAAAATATCAAAGAGTGTAAGCGTACATATTATCAAAACAAAATTAACAAATCAGAAAATATACAGAGTAAGCAAAATCAAGTATGGAGAACAGTCAATAAACTAAGGGGTAAAAAAACTAATAATGAGATTCCACAGGAAATGTATATTGAAAATAATTTAATTGATAATAAATCAATTATAGCAAATACTTTTGCTAACCATTATGCAACCTTGGTATCAAACAATTTAAAACAACATTTCCTTAATGACCCGTCTCCAGGTACCACGAATTTGACTTCAACCGTGAATAGCTTCATTTTTCATCCTGTTTCCTCTTCAGAAGTCTTCAATGTTATTGCTGACTTCAAAAATAAAAATTCTACTGGAATATTGTCTCTCCACGAAAATTATCAAATCTGTATCCGAGTATATCGTTCGAACCTTTAGCATTCATTATAAACAGATCTGTTGAAGAGGAATCGTTTCCAGACTTGTTGAAAATAGGAAAAGTTATTCCGCTACTTAAAAAAGGTGATCCTCTTGATACTGATAATTATCGACCTGTGACCATTCCTAGTGTTTTGAGTAAGGTAGAAGTAGAGGTGTGTTTACAATAAATTATTACCCTTTTTGGTAAAAAACAATATAATCAGCAAGTACCAAAATGGATTTTGCCCAGGAAGATCGACGGAAAGTGTGGCGGTAGCTTTCTTAGAAACTATTTATAGTGGTGTCGACAGCGGAAAATTTATTGCTGCACTTTTCTTCGACCTATCCAAAGCTTTCGATTCCATAGACTTTGATTTACTCGCTGATAAGTTGTACACTATAGGTATTCGTGGAAAATTTCTAGCTTGGGTACTTTCCTATATGAAATATAGGAGAATATATGTAAGATGGGACAATACTGACACTGATATGTGAGGTTAACATTGGAGTTCCACAACGCTCAGTTTCAGGGCCATTAATATTTTTACTTTACATAAATGATCTCCCACAACATTTGGGTATAAGTTCGGTAGCACTGTTTGCAGATGATACTTCGATTTCATAAGAGGCCGATAGTCCTGTAGAACTTCAATGTAAACTCAATATTATTAGTGAACGATTCACAGATTGGTGTCGCAGAAATAAGCTTATACTTAATCCAGAAAAAATAGTTTTGATTCAATTCTTTGGCAGGAAATATACACATGAACTTCTCATTATAGAAATTACCACCTTAACAATATATCCATCAGAAACAACCAAATTTTACGGATTACACGTAGATTCTGGACTAAGTTGGAAATTCCATATAAACTATGTGTGTAAGCGATTAAACTTATAATATAATTGCATGGTGGGATGGAACAAACATAGAAAGAGCTTTTGTAGCTCAAAAACGTATTATTCGCGTATTATATGGTCTTCGTTATACAGAATTCTGCAGACCCATTTTTGTAGCAAAAAATATTTTAACATTACCCTCTATTTATATTTATAGTTGTCTACTTTATGTAAAAAAAATGAATACAGGATGGAAACTAACGCAAAGTGTCACATTTATCCAACTAGAAATGGAAATCTTTTAAAATTCAACAACACCGTACTGCGTTGTTTCGAAAGTCACCTTCTGTAGCTGTTTACCATCAATCATAAGAAATATTTCAGAAATTCCTTTATTCAAACAGGAAGTTAAAAAATATTTGTGGGAAAGAAGTTTCTATTCTATTAACGAATATCTGGAAAACTCTTGAAATAGTAATGTGTACGTCTCGTAATAATTGTGATGAGATTCAAAGCTGCTTTGTCTGATAAGTTTATTTTAAAATTTTTCATTTTTATATTTTTCACCGACGATTTCTATGTTTGATTCATGTTTTGTATTGACTATTTTTTTATCATCAGATTTATTCAAGGAAGGAATATTTTAATATTATTTATATTATAAATCTCAGGGCCTCTTTACCGTCCCTTTTAATGTGAATAATTATATTTAAATGTGTTTATGTAAATATGTATGTGTATATATAACTTATATCTATTTTTTTTGACATGTCCAATATCATGTAATACGATGGATTGAATATATTTTTATTATTATTGTTAGTGAGGAGAGTGACGAAGTTCTATTTCACTATACACTTTTCACTAACCAAGGGTATGTATAACTGAATTTTCAAGAAAAAAGAAAGAGAAACCAAAAAGGATTGGAAAGTTGTCCCAAAAAGAGCAGGAGAAAATTTTTAGATTGCAAATGGGTGTTCACATTGAAAATTATATGAAAGACAGAGATGTGTAGTACGTGGATTTCAGCAGAAAGAACATTTGGGAAATACCCTTGTTCTGAAATTAGAAAATTGAAGAAATCTTTTATCTGTTGCTTCTCATAGAGGACGTGAAGGGAGCATTCGTATACGGGAAAATGAATGAAAATGTGTATCTAATATCGCCAGAAGGTACAATTACCAGGAAGGCAAGTTTTAAAACTGAATAAATTATTAAATGGGTTAAAAAAACAAGTTTTGGTATGAAAAACTCTTACTTAATATAGCTTTTAAAAAGCAGGAGATTACTACGTACTTATCATAATATATTGATGACCTCTTAATACTAGGGAATGATTTAAAAGAAAAAAATTATCAAAATACTCTTGTCAACATTTTTTAAAAAGGATATATGAGTTGTGAATATTTTAACCCTCAATTATTCAACAGCTAGGCAAATCCTCATTGAGCAAATAAAATACGTGCAAAGTATTCTGAAAGAATACCTATAATATGGAAAATTTTAACGGTAGCTGCAACGGATATGAATCTTGAATTAGATGAAAACTCAGTCATGGATATGAAATATGAATTGCAAGGTAGATCACTAATAGGGTCTCAATGTATGCCACAGTATGTTCAATGACAGATTTTGCCACTTCTTATATTATTTAAGCAGAAACCTATCAAACCCAACTGACAATTTGTGGAAAACGTTAAAGAAAGTACTCAGAATTGAGAAACAAACTATCAATTAAACTTTGATCTATTCTTAAACATATTATATATAATGTATTAACAACATTTTCAGGATAATATGATGATGCCGGCAAGAGATAGTATTGGATATGTATTTAAATTGTATAATAATACTACATTTTGGAGATCTGAGAAACAAACAATTGTAGCACTTAGTACAACTCAACCTGAATTGATCTCTTGGTTTAAATCTGTTCTAGAATCATGCCAATTAATTAAATTACGGCTAGATTTAAAGCTGAATGCACAAAATGTAACTAATTATGAAAATAACCAGAGTACTATGAAAACTGTACAGGAATCGGATCAGAAGAGACTAAAATATAAGTATATTGAATTTAATTTTGTTAATCGAAAGGTTGCAGAACGTTTAAATAATGTAGAGTTTATCAATCAATACTCAATCTCAGTTAGCTGACATGTTAACAAATCAGTTTTTACCATATATAAGAGTATTAGATTGAGAAAGATGGATGGACTACAATGCACAGGTATCCTGTTCTATAACTTTCTTTGTGTATGGTCGTTTGAGTAATAATGGCAACATGGTGTTCCTTCCAGAAGTTGTTGGAGCTGTAGTAAGAAGAAGGTTATGTAGTAATAAATGTTATGAAAAAGTTGCTACGAAATAAAAGCAACAAAAAATAGCAGTTTTATCAGTAGAAGAGAAATATAACAAACGATCCAGAAATACTCAACAGTCGAAAGTGTATAACATTCGAATATTATTATCATTATTAAATAGTACGTTTTTGTTGATATTCTTCATGTGGCAATATCGAAGGAATGTTTCGGCAACGATCGTTGATGATTCATGTCAACAAGCATATTTTTGAATTTCTTTTGTAATTAATCATTAGGCGGGGGCTCGGTAATAGTTAATTGACTATATGTATTTTCTCCTATATTCCTAGCGAGGTGAGAACTACTGTATGTCGCTGAATTCGTCATTGCAAACATTGGGAAATTACTGGTGTATAGAAAGTATAATAATAACAATAAATGGTCTTCATTCATCTTGCAAAAAAATATAAATTCATACATAATTATGTTGTGTAACATAGATGAATGGGCGAGTGTCAGCTGAAGCTGTTTTACAACTTAACCCATTATTAATACCCACCAAATATATAATAAGAAGTCTGACTGGATGTAAGGAAATGTCTGCTCTGGATAGTTTGGAAATTAATCACCCTATTCAAACTTGTTGGATGCTTTTTGTATATCAAGCCTAGCATCGATGAGACCTGCTGCAGGTGGATAGACTGCATGCTAAGAGAAATAATGATCTACTCCACTTTAGTGGTAGCAATACTAGTAGCCAAAGTCACCAGGTGCTGTCCACAAGGAGGAGTCTTGTCACCTGGTGGTGGAAGATCTGCTAATCATACTCGAAGGAAGCGAACACAAAATACTTGGGTAGGTACGCAGGTGATATAATCATCATGGTCCAAGGAAAATTCAATACCACGGTTAGGGAGAGAATGTAAATGGCTCTTACTCTGGTCAGCACGTGGATAGATAAAAAGGCTTCAGCTACCAGTCCCTCCAAATCAACCATCGTAACTCTCACCCCAAGAAGGAAAGTGGAGAACTAAGGACCTCTGACCTTTTAAGGTACGCCCATACAGCTGTCAAGGAAAGTCGGGGTGATTATAGACTCGAAACTCACCTGGAACCATCAGCTGACAAAAGTAAAGAAGAAAGCCGAGGCGACACTGATGATAGTCAGCGAGCACACGGAAAAATATGGGGGCTAAGTCCCAAAATGGAGTATTTGACATACAAAATTGTGGTGAAACCCATGATCACATACGCATCTTTGGTATGGTGGACCAAGATAACCCAAAAAATAGCAGCGGCTGAGTTGAGCAAGGTACAAAGACTTGCCTGCCATAGCTATGAAAACAACACCAACATCAGCCATGGAGGCACTGTTACCCGCCGATTGACATAACAATCATGGGGAAGGCAAAAATTGGACTTCTGAGGCAACATAACACGGGTGATAGATCAGACTAAAACAAGATGAAGGAAATAGTCGAAGGTAACATTCTCGAAATGAAACCAACAGACCACCTAACTCCCAGATATTTCTTCAACATCAACATTGAGTTGATCATACAAGATCGAAGCGACTGGACGAACGACAACATAAAGGGCAAACCTGGAGAAAGAATCTGGTATACAGACGAATCCAAAACCGAGGAAGGAACTGGTGCTGGATTATACAGTTAGGTGAGAAACTTCCAAATAAGTGTCTTATTAGAAACAAACACCTCCATATTCCGGATGGAGATGTACGCTATCTTGCAATGCGTGAGAGAGAACACTATGTGGGAAATGCGCAATGCATGGATCAAAATATGCACAGACAGTCAGCCGTCACTAAATGCTCTCATAAACCCAAAAGTGACATCAAGTCTGGTATGGAAATGCCGCGAAGAACTTCGTGTTCTTGCAGAACACAACAAAATCACCTCGATGTGGGTTTCAGGACACTGTGGCATCGATGGCAACGATGAAAACGACTGGGTCAAACGAAAACAAAAAAAGAGGTGGAATGGAGTCTCTCTCATGCACCAAGGGAAAACATGCATTAAAGAGCCTTCAAAGCACAAAACTGAAGAACTGCTTAAGTTAAGCAGGAATCAAGTTAGGACTATAATGGGCCTTCTCACTGGTCACAGTCCAGTATCTACTGTACAATGAAGAACTCTCCTGCAGACAATATGGCAAAAGGATAGAAACGGCCAAACACGTAATGTCAGAATGTGAGGCATTAGATCACAAAAGACAGGCAACTGATGAAGAACCTGAACAGGCTGGTACAGGGGACTAGTGTCATGGAGCGGGTGCTGTGAACTAATCCGGAAATCACAAAAAGCCCAATAGGCTGAGGTGTAACTGGCGACAAATCCAGCATCCGAGCAAAAAAAACATTAGTGCCCATCAGCTAAGTAAGAGTCTAGAAGTCTGACTGAGTGTAAGGAAATGTCTGATCTGGATACTTTGGAAATTAATCCCTCTATTGAAACTTGTCGAATGCTTTTTGCATATCAATAATCCTCATCACTGTTTTCTTATTTTGATCGAAGGCCTGCTGTATCCCATTATGAACAATTCGGACAACTTGGGAGTTTGTCATGAATCCGAACTGCTTTTTCCAACTTCAAGGAGTTAGTGTATGAATATGATTTTATCGGCTATCATCGCCACTGCAGCGAGACAGGCCGATAGCTTCCAGGCTCAAATCCATCTTCTTCCGGTTTGTGGGTGGGTACTAGGTATAACGACTTTTTTGAGTTATTCCGGGTAGTACCTTACTGCCACTCAAGTATAACATATATGAAGGATTTAATTGATCTATAAATTTCCTCGGCAAATTTTTGGTCAGATTTGTAACAATCCTATCCACTACCGTAGCTTTGTTTTTGGATAGTCTCTTTATTAGCCAGCATGCAAAATACTTAATTTTTAATCAAAAGCTGTGGAGATCAACACAAAATGCTGTCATTAAATGACATCGGAAAAAGTTTACTTTGCGAAGAGTTCTGAAAGCATCTTAGGTATGCTACTTTGGTAAAAGTTTGTAAAAAAAATATCGTGTTGGTTATACCTATACATTTTAAACACCAAGTTACTTGAACTTGTGAGACCTCGCTGATGATTTCAACAAAAACGAATGCACTTCTGTTTCTTTTGGAGGAGTAAGTAACTAATATTTATAATGTAATGATGGAGGTCATGATAAAAACCTTATTAAATTTGATTATTTCGTTTTGCAGTAAGTTAACGTCATTATCATAAAAAGAAA
The DNA here is from genome assembly GCA_958502065.1 of Chrysolina americana. Lineage (NCBI taxonomy): Eukaryota > Metazoa > Arthropoda > Insecta > Coleoptera > Chrysomelidae > Chrysolina > Chrysolina americana. Next base: position 58,431,640 of record OY293412.1, read on the forward strand.
CAACATACGATAACGACCGTAAACTATATTCGATAGGCAATTAAAAACAGATATAAAAAACCGGCAACATCGCCAGTGAGAAAGACCCGGGAAAGAATCACTCAGGAAGACAGTTGGCGGCAAGGAAGTCGACAGGTGCACAGTCAGTTGGTTGAAACAGGTCTTTTATGCCTTCTGTTCGCGTCTATTCACCTTGTAATTCGATCGTTTGCTACCTTGCTCACCTCATCCAGTCTCGTCTCATTTAATACTTTTAGTATGTCCGCATAACACTTCACTTAATCAGGTACAAGATACCTACTTAACAGTTACCAGTTGAATTTTTTCCAATTGCTTTCGAACGATGCATTTTTATAAATATATCTGAAACATTTTTCAAAATGTACGTCTACTTTTCATTCTTCGAATAATTTTCTCTATTTTATTTTCTGTGTAGCCTTTTACCCAAACTGTTTGCGATACAAATAAGATAAAGAGTATATGATGATGACAACTTGCCAAAAACATTTTCAATAAATATTTTATCAACAGTATAGAATATCTTAAAAATTTATTTCATACTAGCACATTCATATTCAATACAGAAAGCTCTCCATTCAAATCCTTTCTATTTAAATGAAAAAGAACAATTCACGTTGAGGAAGGAACATAGAACTGTCAATATTACGTGAAATCAAATCTAACAAAAAAAAATATCATTCTGAAGATGAAATCAATTTCAAACTGTTTCAGAATATTTTTGCTAATATGGGTTATCGCCTACTGAATAATATCAATACATCATTTACAAAATAGCAATTTCCAGATGTTTCGAAAACACCTTCAATAACACCTATGCCACAATTTGGGAAAAATAAACAATTTGAAGAGCATACGCCCGCCCATTAACACATTACCTTGTCATGAAAAATTATTGGAGGTATTATCAGTAAATCAGTCTGGTGCCAGAGGACATTCATATGAAACAGCTCTTAAAAAAAATATAAATGACTTGAAATATTCCATGGATAAGATTTTCTCAGCGTTCTAGTGTTTGAAGTGGTCGTTAGAAACATTTTTTTGTTGAAATTGAAACATTACTATGGCTTTTATGAATCAACTCACCAGTAGTTTCAATCGTATTTGAAAAAAAGGAAGCAAAAGAAAAATAATTTTGGAGAATATTTATTCAAAATTAAGGTGAGCAGTGTGGTACCTCAAGGTAGTGTATTAGGGCCTCTGCTCTGCATAATAAATGACATTTTTATGATTGAGTAACTGCAACATGCACCTATTTGCCGACGGCAGAATTTTATATGTTTCTGATGGTACATTTGTTGATGTTGCCATTAAAAATAAAAAACAACGTATTATTTAATATTTGAAATTGGATGAACGAGAAAAAGCTGCTTGTAAATCCAAATAAATCAGCATATTTGATTACAGGAAAAAACAAATGTCTGCTAGAGCAACATAATTCCACGTTGGAATTCGAAGGTGTAGCACTAAAAATTTTGTAATTTACTCCGTACTTGAGAATTATCCTCGATCAAAAATTGTCATTTTCACCACACATTGCCAATGTTTGTAAAAGGATTGGTTTTGCGTATCGTATGAGCAGGGACATAACCTCATATGCTGGACATGTTATGCACAACATAAATTCGCATTCGGATAATAATTGTGCCACAATTAGGTACATGTGCTAATAGTAAAAACTTCAGATACTACAAAATCACCGTATGAGATTTATTCTGAAAAGTTCTGAATTCACAAACATTTTACTGATGCATAAGACATTCAGTTATTCTCAAACAATATTTTTTTAAATATAAAAGCTTTTAAATAATTTGTATTCAACGTATTTCAGTGACTATTTCATTCATCTTGAAATTCTCACATAATCTGACCAATCGCAAACCATAGACAACTCGTGTTATCGCGATAACACCAGCTGTCTTTCAATTTTGAATGGAGGATCAGCTTCGGTATTTTCAACGACTCGCGACGTAACCATGGCAACACAAAGTTTGGCAGTTCTATCAATATTAATTGTACCTGATTGTGTCAAAATGAGTCGCTTCGGTGCAAATTCAAATGAAATTATGAAACGAAACATTATAATATTGACGATTTTAATAATTTGTTTATGACTGTTATACATTGTTCGCATTTATATTAATGAAGAAAATGTATTCGTGAAATAGTCTATTAAAATTCAACTCGTGATTGAATTTATCTCATAAGTCTGTCTTTTATTTCTGAACTCAATTGAATTGTTTTGAGAAAACACGAGTCCGCAAAGCAATTCTGTTTCGTTCAAAAATAAATCGACAGACTTATCGCTAAAATTCAATCACTCGTGGTATTACTCCTGACAATTTCCCTCATATTATGTAAACCAATCAAATGCCATAATTTTCTCATTTCGAACCAATGAGAACAGGACTCTTTGAAAATACCTCCTCCAGCCCGTGGTATTTTCAAAACGGTGTTTCGCTTCTAACTTGTGAATACATTTCTATAGTTACGACAATCACGGTGAATATCAGGTCAGTTTGACGGTTCAAATCATCAACTGACATTAATGACACATGATGAACCGTTCCTGCAATACGCATTTAGTCCATAATAATTTAAAGTATTCGTGAAATTGTCTGATCGAATATCCCTTCAAAATGCAGAATTTTCAAAATACTTTCACCTTGCCAGTCGCTCAAACTGTGTTGTTGTACAAAACACCACTCGACCAAGCTCTCGTGGTGTTTCTAAGCAACACAGTTTTCGTGACAGCAAGGGGAAAGTATTTGTTGAACATTCAGCATTTTGTCGGGATATTACTACTGAAAATATTCGATTCAGGAAAAGTACCTTTTCACAATTATAATACCAGGTAAAATATAACATATAAATATTGCCTACTTACTTCATTGATGAAAACCAAACGGAATATATGAGATAAAGTTATGTCTGGATATAATTAACTTACCAGAAATGATTACAGCACCAAAAAACATTCTGGTTATAAATAGATAGATTGAAAGAGTATTTGTTGATATTTTCGAATATTTGACATTATCCATCATGTATTTCCTAGTGATCGTTGTGTTTTCAAACGTGTGATCCTTAAAAATATCTGGTTTGTTCTCTGTATTATTTTTTCTGTTTCTTGTATTTCCTGTTTTTTGACTTAGCTAAATGAATGATATCTTTCTCATGTCATGAAGTCGCTTGATCGCCAAAGTATCATCAGTTTCAAGATGTATATATTATGTAAATAGGAATGGAAATTATAACATTTCCAGTTTTGATAAAACTTAGTGACTGTTTCAATTTTCTGATATTTGAAATACAATAACAAGAAGCAATTATGTCGACAACTAGTGAAAATGCCATCAAAAGTAGTTTGTCATTGCAAATATCATTAATTTTCAGTGACAAATACATACCTACTGATGAATGTGAATTTTTTGCGTTTCTACCTCGTTTTTCGATGAAAGTTGTAGATTGTAAGTTGTAGTAAATCATCTGAAATAAAAAACGATATTTAAGTACTAATAGAAACTTTTTTTTAGGTTATTGCAGTGAAAAATGTTTTTTGTTTAATATCAGAAAAAGAAAATCACAAGGAAATGCATCAATTCATATTGAGTCTTATTAGATGAAAATTTCTCAGTATGATTATAGTATTATTTACTTGACGAAATTAGCATATTGAAACAGTCAATTTTTTCTTCTTGATAATCGTTCCCATGACAATAATCTCACCCGATTTCAACTCTTGTTGATCAATATCGGTCATTTCCTCCAGGATTTCCAATTAATCATACGTGACGTACATTTCATTTCATACTGTTTACAAGTAACAAGTTTATGTGCTTTTGGAATTTGATTTGTATGTATGTCCGTCTATAATATATTTGTGACATATCTTGCATAGATAGGCGAGCAATTTTTCATATTTATCATTTTGATATTGAAAATGAATCAAGCAGAATCATTAATTCCTGATGATATGATGCGGAAATTGAAAGAAGATGCAGGACACCAAAAAAGTGGAGATGGGATAGCAAGGTTGATATAGTGAATGAAGAAGTATTTCGAAGACTTCTGAGAGTTGTGCTCGTAAGAGTGCAGCTGGTTGATGGAAATAACAATTTAATAATTCATCATTCAATTTTTTTTAGTCAGATACATTCAAGATTTCGTCTCTCTGGTCCAAATATTTTATGGCTGAGGAATGACGGTAGTTCACAAATATCTGGTAAAAATAATTTATAGGAGCAGTCTGGTGAAAAATTATTTACCGGACTAAAATCAAGTATGAAAAAGTGTTTTACGATACATTATGACTTGAATATCAGAACTGATGACATGCTACTTACTTACGTAAGTAGTCAATAAATATTTCATTCCAATTTTATTATTCTTTGGACAGTATCGGAAAGCTTCAGCGTATTTGGAATAGTCATTTTATGTTCACTTTATTTTCATCACTTGATAGCTTTGAATTTATATATTGTAATCAATGAAGTTTATTCATTATTATCATATATCTGATATACATCAAGTTTATACCTAATGAAAACAACTCTGATAAAGAGGGTGACAATTTGAAAATTTCCACCCTTATTATCTTTATTCGTGAACAATATGAGGAGTCTAAAAAGTACGTCAATCAAGGAGGACACTTTCAAGGAATATTTGTAGCTCTCGTGGTTCAACCCCCTAGGAGAGGTAGATGTTACCATTAGAATTTCAAATGGGAAGTGGGGTCAAGTGGTACATCATTTTGATCAGCCTTCAATTCTTTTTCCAATTGATAGGCATTTTCTGAAAAAATGGCGACCTAAATTAACAGACGTAATTATTAGAACTTGCCTATACTGAGATGCATGGTTTGACCAAAACTGGTTATAATATTAGGTGATACCATTCGATCCCTTCATTAGGGGTAACCTTAGCAATAAGCCTCAAAAAATTTACATCAAAAACTAGTTTAATAGTAAAACGTAGATGGTGGTAAAGTTGTGTTTATTGAATGATGAATTTTCAATTCTCATCGCAGAAATTTTACCTTCTTCTTTTGCCACTTCTGCTGTGAAAAGTTTCTCTTTCTCTTTCTCTTTTCAGTCAAAAACTTGTTTAGCAAATTTGAACGATGTGGTAGTATTATGAATACAGTTTTACCTGTTGGGCTGTTTAGTGATTACTTTAATAAGTGTATAAAAGAGTAAAAATGGTTTACATTCTTCGAGAAATAATTGAAATGATTGTAATTTATGGAGAAGTTGGGAGTGCGCACGAAAAGCGGCTGTCTTTTTAACGAAAGACATTCAAATTGTAATGTAAGTCACCAGTATGTGCTTGATTTGGAGAATAAGTTTTACGAAACCGGTTCAGTTACAACTAAAAAAAGAAATATCCCCAAAGTACTAAATGAAGAAGCTCGAGTTGAAGTTTTGGGAACATTTGCTACAGAACCCACGAGCTACTGTCGATCAGTTTCAGAACAGACGGAAATGTCACGCGAGACTGTAACAAAACCATTAAAAATGCACAAATTTCATCCATATAAAATGCAGATTCTTCAAGAGCTCTACGAGGATGATTATGATGGAAGAATAGAGTTTTGTGAAACCATGTTTCATCGAGTCAATACAATCCATAATCTTCTGTTTAACATCTGTTTCAGCGATGGGTGTTCATTTTCTCTGAATGACAATGTTAATAGACAAAATTGTCGCTACTGGAGTGACGAAAACCCACATATTTTTGGGAAAGGGCATACACAACACCCACAAATAGTCAATCAGCCCTATGCAATAGCAAAATAACGGAAATGACGAATAACGGAGAGGTTATTTTCAACGGAAGTGATACAGCATAGGGCTGATTGTTTGGACCGGTATTTTTGGAAATGCCATTATTGGTCCATTATTTCTGGCAATCTCTACCTTGAAATGCTTGAAGAAACTATCGATCCTTCTATAACTCACGAGCTAGAAACTCAAATTGATGCAGAAGATAATGAGGGGGATCTGTTACATTTCCAGCAGGACGGTGCTCCACCTCATTAAACGAGAGATTTCCGGATAGATGGATTGGCAGAAGGGGAGCACTTGAATGGCCTCCGAGATCACCGGATTCAACTCTATTAGATTTCTTACTTTGGGAGCATCTTAAATTCGTTGTTCATAAAATACAACCTTCTGATATTGAAGAACTTGAAAGAGGAATTACAGCAGTATGCCAGTCAATTCCTGAAGTTTTGCATAATATTAGAAGGGAGTTCGAAAACCGATTTTATTTCTGTTTAGAGCAAAATGAAGGACATTTCGAACAGTTCATAAGATAAGCGTAAGTAGATTTTATGTTTGCAATGCAATGTTTTACTAAAAAAAGTCAATACAATAATGCATCTCAGAACAGGCAAGTTCTAATTACATGTGTAAGTTTGGAACGCTATTTTTTGAAAACCGCTCATAAAAAAATCAAAAGTCAGGGTATCATTGAAAAAGGAATTGAACGCCAACCAAAATGATGTGCCACTTCACCCCTCTTCCCATTTAAGATTCTTAACACCTACCCCTCCTAGGGGGTTGAACCACGAGGGCTACAAATATTCCTATAGAGTACCCCCCTTGAAACTAAAGTTGACCTGTTTTTTGATTCCTCATATTATTTACTTGAAGGAAGATATTAAGGGTGGGAAGTTTTCAAATTGACACCCTGTACTATTTTTTGATGGAAATGATGATTAAATCTCTGATAAATACTCGCACTGGAATACTCAGAGGAATAGCTTATGCGTGCATGTATGGAGGACGTCCATTATTATTATTTGCTGTGCTGGTGATTTACTGATCAAAATCTCCACTTCAGGAAGGCTCTGTACATTCCAAGCAAGCAATGTAGAATTTGGCGAAATTGTACTCATACTAGATGATATTTCAGTAACTGATCTAGGTAGACCAGTAGGTAAAATGGCCAATCAGTTGACAGAATTTTTTCTTTGTGAAATTTGAAACCTCAGTTCAAATAATTCTTTAATATTTTTTTTATCAATCTATTACGATTTTATGTCTGCCTCAATCGTCACGTGTATTCTACTCTTTCGTAGAAACGCAGAACTTTCCTCTAATTTTTCTCGGTTTCCTACATGTCTCGTATTTTATGGCAGTGAAATAAAAAAGTTTACTCATTAGTCGTTTCCTGGAGAAAGAGTATACTACAGAGCACAATAAGTCGACATGCCAGTTACATACAAAAAAATGTGTAGTTCGCCCCTAGTTTTCCAAAGAAATGAAAACATTTTTACGAACTCTTAACATGGAGCGGTGCGAAAGGATTTTGTTTTGTGAAGAGGGAGAGCTTGTCACTTCATCATCATCTTGATCTCTGAATTAGGAGGCTGGTTTCATGATAAAATTAATTTGCCAAGAATATGTGAAATTTATGTGTGCTTTTCTACTCTCTGAAAATATAATTGATTATTTCCTCACGGAAAGGGTTTCCCCAACCTGTTCATTTTATTCAATAGAGTACTAAAGAACTGTGAGAAATTCTTGAATAAACCATGTTTAGAGTTTGGTGGACATGTAAATCGATGGTGTTTGTATTAAATAATGGATCCAACTGAAAGTTATGAATTCTCTGGTTTGCTGATAATGTTAAAATGGTTATATCCGTCAACCGGTTGCAAGAGACCGGTGACCGCTCTGCATGAGATTCGAACCAATGCACCTGCGGATTATTGGATGAAGCAACGAACGTCTGAACCCGAACGACACCATGGCCTATGTAATCCAATGAAAATGTATGCGGGAGATATGCTAAAATTGCGATCAATATAAAGTCTTACGTATATACGTTTCGAATTCAATTGAATTCATTCTCATGGCTCTGCAACAATGGATCCTAATATAATAATAAAGAGTTTGTATTTGTCGCGAGGTATTTTAATAATTTCAAGCAAACATAAATTGAATGGTACTGACGAAAAGTTTAAACACATTATTACGTTGCTTATAAAAAGGAACTATGGAAGTGAGATTTGGAATGTCTAGTTTCTTGCTGTCTCTTTCATGTACTCATATCATGTTCATTGAATACCATAATAATCTATAGTGCGAGTCTCTAACTTGGAATGAATTCAGTAATTAGAAGTTGTTAGAAACATGGTTGTACATGCCGATTAGTATTTTAAATTGCGCTCTTTTTGATATAAGATTTTTTTTTATAATGTGTCCCAAATTTGAGATATGACGTCATGAACAATTTTTTCAATTGACAATTTTAACTTTGTCCTGACTATTCTCAAAGGGTATATCAAGTTACACATGTGAACCAAATATGAAATTTTTGTTCCTCGTCATTTGAAAGGTATTTAACAAATATCAACTAATCTAATTCAACTCAATTACATAATTCCGGCAGTATCAAAATGAAATGTGAAGAGGTATTCTGGTTCATTTTTTGTCAAACTAGGTTGATGTTGACAATGTCAAATGAAAAAGTTAAATAAAAACAAGTGAGGGCAATAGCTTTATCGTACCGAACGAGGATTACAACAAGGAATGAGAATTTGATATTGGGTACGCATGTGTAAATTGATATACCTTCAAAAAATAGTCATTTATAAATTAAAAGTAAACAATCTTTTATTTAAATGCGCTAAAAAGAATGACATGAACTTTTTCATTGAAACTTTTACTATCAACAAGGTTCTTTGCCGTTTAATTTCGAACAGTCTAGCTCTTCAATGAAACGACCTTCTAATGATTCCACCATACTTGAGACGACGTATGCTTGACCAGCAGCGAAGAGCCTCGAGCCTAAGTATACAACGGCGTGGTCGATAGTACTACCCTGCATTTTGTATGCTGGTGCAAGCCCAATATAATAAAATTGGCAACATTTTTCAGTGTGTAGTGCAGTGACTATATTTTGCAGAAAATTGAAATCTTGGGTTGAATGAGATGAACACCGTCTTTACCGAAGTCATACGGTTTCTGTATTATGTCCAAAGGAATCATTCACCAGACCGTTGGACACATCTACATTGTAACGCAACACCACCTTAGCCCTAACGAATATTTCTAACTACATAGTTAGTTACATCAGAAACACCAGTGCATTAAAATTTCAGACGGATTGGAGCAACGGAATCTATGATCACCATCCAAATTTTTTTAATTCGCATTCCTATTGCAGCAAGTCCTTTTATTTGATACCCATATTGTCGAAAAGCAATAAACAGTGAACATTTGTACGAATATTTTCACAGTAAAAAGTCTGTCTCACTTCTAGAATTCAGGCGAGTTACATGGAAGTTGATATTTTTAACAGAGAGGCACAAGACATATTATTCTGTAGTAAATACGAAGGAAAGATACTGTCACAAAGAGATTATGAGTGCTCAAAGAAACTACAGGTTCGAAAGGATTGAATAATCGATCCCTCTTTAGGAAATACGTTTCTGTTTCTTTCAATTACAGGTATTTCAAGGACTTCTTTCTTCTACAGATTTCATATCACAATCAAGTTAGGGATACCATATCAATGCCCCATACTCAAGTTTGGATCTCACATACGCATAGAACAATGTTTCGAATCTCTCTGGCACTTCTTATAATGAAGCCCATCATTCTATTGGCTGACGATACAACTTCATCAATAAGCAAAGAAAACGTTAATTCACAATCAATCTTAATCCCATAATCTTCGTGACCCTTTTGATTACATAATCATTTATTTGGTAAAGGAACTCTATCGTCTCTTTTTTCAAGATAATGTAGAATGAAATATTTCAAAATATTCAAACGTAAATGATTATGGGAACACCAATATAATAGTAAGCCTTTATATCCTTTTATAAATTCCTGCAGTCTGTAAGTTCTTCGACTACTCTGAATAACTTCAGGTCATCGGCATATAGAAGTTTTGAACAGTTAATTTGTTTCGCTAAATCGTCAATAAACAATAGGAACTGGAAGTTTTCACATTCTACATTTTGTGTCTAACCAAATGAATATGTTGAAAATAAGTTTATAGAATTTATATAAAAACACCTCGAAAAACACAATGACGTTAATCGATATAGAAGAATGTGAAACTCAATTTGGTCGAAGGCTTTTTGAAAATCAGGGTGAATAACAATACACAGCATCCTTCGCTCAACGTATTTGTTCATCAGGTATTTGATCTCAGGACATTGAAATAGCTATATAGTTTTTATCAGATCGACTGAAATTCGAAGAAATCGAAAAGTAAGTATCTCTATTTGATTTATATCAGAGAACGGTGTTTACTCCGTATAGTACTGGTTATGTTGATAGTTCAAAAAAGGCTTCATTTCATGTCAAATGGTTGTATACGTTTGGTTGACCACACTTTTTCCATTTTGTCAAATTTAATGTCAATATATGGTGAACTTCATACATATGCCGGTGGTCCGCGAAAAGGAGCTCGCCTTTAAAACTTTTTTGTTTTTGCAGATAGTGGAATGAAACTACATGCGACCTCAAACTGAACTTTTGCCATGTGACTCAGCTTCATGCAACTTCTGATCTAACCGGTAGTAATATGAGCTTAAGAGTTTTCAAGGAGACACCAGGTATATTTCACTTCCCTTGTCCTTATATGACATTCTGAATACAACCATGTGTCACTTGTCAGTTTATATATTTCATTTTCTGATTTGTTTTTCAATCTATGGGCTATGGATAATCGAATCACTGTTCAGTCCAAAAATTATTGGAGATTACTGTTTTGAGTCGAAAAGTTTCTGCTAATGAATCATTTATTAGGGTTCGAATTTCCAACAAATGGTAGAAGTTTGGAGTCCATTCCTTTGAAGGCAGTCTGTAGGAATTCAAAAACACCAATTTCTATTTTACATTCGACCACCCTATGGAAGTAGATACTCTTGGAAGTTTCGCATTTTCTTGCTTTTTGATATTGATAATTATTATAAAGTGTTTCTCCTCGTACTAAGTTTTTAAATAACTCATGCTATATAACATCTCCGAAAAGCGTTTCTACTTGACTTGACGATCAGTACTCAAACTGAATTGCCCATATAAAAATATAGATGAAACCATTACACAAGTTAAGAGCAAAACTTTATAGCCCAAAATATAGATGGTCGTCTTTTTGATAGGCATAAAGCATCCTGTCTCTCCATAAGCGTACTCGTTTTGCATTTATTGTTGAAAAGTTCTTAATTTATTTCTTAGTTATGCAGCACGTGCAAGTTGTTCTGACCAGCCGGCGCTAATCCACCTGCCATTAATCCATATTGGCCCATCCCTTTAGTTCTCAAACATCTGCAGGATTTCATTTTTATCCGTTTTGATAATATGTTAACAGGTATTCTTGTGAAATAATCTTCCTCCCAAAAACATTTTTTAAATCAATTCTGAATAGATTATTTGTCAGAAATACAATTACTTTAAAATGAAAGGTCCGTATTGATTTACGATTCATGCTTATACAGGGTGTCCAGAAATGAAACCGACAAAACTTATGGGGTTGAAGGGACTGCCCATACGATTGCAAAATGTCATATACAAATGTCCAAAACCGCTTCGTTACCGACATACAGAGTGATTTGTGAAGTTAGACAGGAAATTCAATCCGAAATATTCAATACAGGGATTGTCCGATTGGGTTCAAATTTAGTACATGAATCACACTGAAAGGCCTCAACAAGAAGACCTTCGAAAGAAACCAATATCAGGACCGAAATATATATTTTTTCATGTTAAGTAAGAATAACGCACCCTGTATAATGATTATCTCAAATCTGATCTCAGATTCGGAATCTACAGAAAAATTTCTGTAGGAAATAGTGGAAAAAGTTTCTGGCACCATTTCTGATAAATTATTATTTTCAATTTTTCTCTCAAGAAAGTTATTGTTGGACAAAAATATTGCTATTCTCTTCAAGAAGTTCGTCATGAAATTTCAAAAAATACTCTCATAATCCAAAAAAATTGAGAAATAAATTCGTATCAGGGCCGGACTGAGTCTTTTTTATGTTAATTTCTTTCGAGAATAACTGTCCTAGTAATGAGTATCAATAATCTGAGCGCAGATGCGAAATCTATACCAACTATACAATTGTATGTAAACTTGATTTAAACAGACTGGACTGAAGTTTTTGTAAATTATATTTGCCTACTAATGAATTTGAATTTATGAAAATTCAGCACAACGCACAATAAGTTCATGTAGTGAGCATGACAAAGAAAATTCGTAAAAAACGTTCACTAATATCTCAATAAAATACTGACTCTCAAAACTAAACAATAAATTCGTATCAGAAGCTTACAACGTTTATCGTATTGATACATTAGTCTTGTATCAAGACATGTCAAATCGCGAATGTCGTCATGAAAAACTAATAATATTTATACTTTCAAAGTGCTATACATTTCCATGAATAGATAACTAAAATTGAGAATATAAGTACAAATGAAACATAAAATATATAAACAAAATAAATATGATCACAAAGGTGTGATTTAGTGCCATCCTGTTCATAGAAGAGGACATAGGCCTCACTGCTCACAACGGATTTAGATGAAATCGGTGTTACACTTGAATCATTAAAATTTTCTTAGAGAGTGTTTATAATGCCGTTGCATTTCACCAATGAGGAATACGCAGATATTTTATTTGTGTATGGGCTGTGCGACGGAAATGGCCAGTCGGCAAGAAGGGAATACAGACGTCGCTATCCTAATCGTCGCGTACCACATTATTCAACATTTGTTAAGGTACTGTAAAGTATTAGGGAAAAAGAAAAAGTTTCCTCAAATATAGGACGAGAAGATGCTCGAAGAAATAATGTTCATCACGAAGAGTAAATACTGGACGCTATAAATGATAATCCTTCTAGTAGCGTAAGAAGAATAAGTACGCAATTGGCGCTACCTCGTATGCTTGTATGGAAAACATTAAAAGAACATGCTTTGCATCCATACCACATACAGATTTGCATCCATACCACATACAGAAAGTGCAAAAGCTTGAAGAGGGTGATCATGTATCACGCATATTGTTCTCTAGATGGTGCCTAGCACATTGACGGACCATTAACAGAATTGTATTTACCGACGAGAGCCAATTCACCAGGGATGGAATAAATAACACAAGAAATGTGCATATTTGGGCAGCCGAAAACCCACATGCCATTGATCAGAAAAACTGCTAATACAGATTTCATTTCAATGTATGGTGTGGAATCCTTGATAATCGTTTGATTGGACCTCACGTTTTTGACGGACAGTTAACTGATGATGTTTATCTGCATTTTTTGGAGAACATTTTACCGGATCTATTGCAAGGTCTCAATACCCGTGATATGTGGTTTCAGCAGGATGGTGCTGGACCCTACTCTTCAATTTCAGTTCGAAACCATCTCAATGCAACTTACCCCAACAGATGGATTAGCCGTGGTCCAGTAAATTGGCCGCCGCGATCCCCTGATTAACACCCCTAGACTACTTTTTATGGGGTCGTTTAAAATCAGAAGTTTATAATGAAGAAATAAGAAATAGAGAACATTTATTTGAAAAAATTACTGCTGCATGTAATGGTGTTAAAAATAGCCCTCAAATGATTCGAAAGTTAGTGAATCATCTAGTGGCAAGCTCTCAAAAATGAATTGACGCTGGAGGGCTTCACTTTAAAAATTTATTAAGACATTAGTAAAAAATATTTACGATTTCTTCGTTTGGTAAGCGCATTACGGAATATTATTGTGCGTTGTGTTGTAGTAGTTCCAAGTCATTAGTGAGCAAATATAATTTACAATAAATTCAGTTCAGTCTTATTTCATCAAGTTCCTAAACGATTGTTTTAGTAGATTTAGATTCCGTAAATTTAGATTATTACTAGGACAGTTATGCTCGAAAGAAATTAACATAAAAAAGACTAAGTCCGGCCCTGATACGAATTTATTTCTCATTTTTTTTTGGTTATGAGAGTATTTTATGAAATTTCATGACGAACTTCTTGTAGAGAATAGCAATATTTTTGACTTGGTTTCGTAATTATTCATCATATTAACCAATTTTTGATGGTACTTCATCCAACAATCACTTTCTTGAGAGAATAATTGAAAATGATTATTCATCAGAAATGGTACCAGAAACTTTTTCCACTATTTACTACAGGATTTTTTCCGTAGATTTCGAATCTGAGATCAGATTTGTGATAATCATTAAACAGGGTGCGTTATTATTACAAGACTTTAACATGAAAAAAATATATATTCCGGTCCTGATATTGGTTTCGTTCGAAGGGCTTCTTGTTGAGGCCTTTCAGTGTGATTCATATACCAAATTTGAACCTAATCAGCCAATCCTTGTATTAAATATGACGATTTGAATTTCCTGTCCAACTTCACAAATCACTCTGTATGTCGGTAACGAAGCGGTTTTGGACATTTGTATATGACATTTTGCAATCCTTTCCCAGTCCTTTCATCCCCATAAGTTTTGTCGGTTTCATCTCTGGACACCCTGTATAGGCCAGGAAATGTAGGTAGGTACACGTGACAAATTTTCAAATTTCATAATTTCATTCTCATAGTCTCTGATCACATTGAGGATGGACTGAAAATAGTAGCATTCTTATATCTCCTGTGGTTGACATGAGCTCTGATGAAACAGCCATGATATTTCTCTTGGCTGTCGACTTCTTGTGTCCGTACCCGTTTAACAGACTCTAGCCTGACTCAAATTGATCATGTTTTCTCCAATTTTTCAATGACTTCGCCTTTGTACATGACAACACCATATCAGATCACAGAACAACCCTACTTGATTTTGATTCACCCATGAAAATATCTAGTCATTCATCTTATATGGGTAGAACCTTTTCAGATTTGGCACTAGCTAGTTTTGCTAAGGCTCTTTGTGATGAGAACTGGAACGATCTATACATAATCCGAGACGTTGATGAGGCATTCACGTATTTCTGTAATATTTTCATTTTTTATTTTGATAAGTTCTATCCATTACGAACCAAATTCAGAAAACATTCCGATGGCTCCAAGAATAAAACGTGGGTAACGCTCGATGTTAAAAAATCAGTCTCCAGTCTCAAAGACCTGCATACCCAGAGTTTGAACATATTTATTCAGATGCTAAAAGAAAACATAATAAATTACTATCCGACTCTAAAAAACTCCATTATCAAAATGAAATAATGAATTTTGACAACACGAATAAAGCATGCTGCTTGTAGTATCGGAATTGTCCAACAAGAATACGAATCATAGAAATATTTCTATGAAGAGTTCTTTTGGTACTATCACAAATGGTAGGTAATACTTTCAATCATCATTTCCAACAGGCACCAGGTACGAATATTTGAGAACATATCTTGTAATTATAATAACCCTATCTCTTATTATTTATGAAATTATCTTTGCTGTTATTCATTTTCTACTGAAACTAGATTTTTGACATGACGTTATGTGAATTCTTCATAAAAAAGTAATTAACATGTGTATATTATTGAAGTTTCCCTCGAATTACCAGATTAGTCCAGAAGAGTCCTTATAATAAATCCGTTTCAAGGCGTATTAGTTCTGCTTGCGTATACCATAATTGATTGCAGGGCATGGACATATTTCAGGGTAATGTTGGGTAACTCCAGTGACAAGATAAACTTTCAGTAAAGCTTAAATTAACGCATAAATCGGGATGGGCTCCCAAGAGGCCGTCTAGGTTCTTGCAATTTTTCAAGATCGTTGTGCTTGAGTGCTGTAACTCTTTTAACCCACTGAATTATGAGGCCATTTGAATGTTGAACCATGTCTGTCGGGGTAACCTGCAAACCGAGATTGAGATACACCTGCTACTATAATTTGAATGACCAACGGTGTAGTTAGGGCTCCCAACCAGTTTAACGATTCACTTCGGCCCTCTTTTAATTGGGAGGATTGCGTACCGGTTGTATCGAAATTTCATGAATCAAAATTAAATCAAATTTGGTGGCTTGTTTGCAGTAACTGCATATGCAATTCAGAATAAGGGTGGAAAAATGGTTCGAATACAAAATGGAATAGAATATTGTGAACGATTTCAAAATTGTTTGGTACTCAACTGTTTGAAACAGATTCTTGATGAACATTTCTTAAGCATGTTTTCGAAAGCTTAAGATTCCTTGTTTCCAAATTAATAATTTGAATAAGAAACTGTATTAAAATATCACGTTAACAAACGCAATAAAATAATAAAATAATAATTTCTTCTCGCCCCACACAGATTTATAACCCCAAGCAAATTAAAAAATCATTGATTTATTGATAGTTCAAAAAAGTCACCAACAGATTTATTTTACTGCAAATGATACGAAATGGCAAGTGAATTTTCTCAACGCTTAGAAAATTCACTTGGCATTTCTCTAAACCCATTATTTGTTGCATGATGCATCTACAGTTGCCATTAGCATATTTTTGATTGAATACGACATCATTATTCCATGAACAACATTCACTGATCAATAGGTTTCTTCTATTCACAAGTTCTGGAATAGCAATCTTTAACAGAAGAGCATTGATCAATATAATTTCTTTAGTTTGTTATAAGTTTGACCATATTGTAGAAGTAATGCGTTATCTAGAGAGTGCTCAAGCCGAAATACGACGAGAACAAATTTTTTTACAAAGTCCGTTGAAATAAAATGAACATCGGCCCTATCGTACGAAGGAAAGATTCGAAAAAAAAACAAAAAATGGTTGGATGATAATGACATTTTTTCTTGTTACCCTGATCCCATGAAAACACTAAGATCGCCGCCATGTTGGATAAACTATCTTTATTTCTCTAAGTACATAAAAACGTTGGTCAGATTCGGATCAATAATCATTGCATGTAATATGTAATATGAGTGGCATTATCACCCGAATGATTAAAAACCTGTCAGATTCCTAAGTAAAATTCAAAACAAGTTATTGTTAGGACCCTGAAGCCAGAACCGACCGCATTTGTTTGGGTATTTTTGCTCAGCCTGCCAGGATGATCTCATCACTGTCTCTACTTCGTCTATTTGCGAACTCTCGAACGAACTATAAGTATATCCGCAATTTCTGCCATCTGATGTTAAGCATCTTATATACCGGCAAGTAGATTCCTTTTACCATTTTCGAAATGCCGAAAGTATACGGTGACTTGTTCAGATGGCTCCCGCACATTCTCATTGTGGATAGAACGATGATTCATGGGTGTACCGTTAACGAGCAGAGATGAGATCAGCCGGACAGGCTGAGCGGGAATTTCCAAACAGATTCGGTCAGGTTCTGTTTAAGGGTCGTTACATTGCCCCCTTCTTGAAGACGTTTCATGTCGAAATATCGTCCTTGGAGTGTGTCGATATCTGCAAGATAATCCAAAGCTGCACCTTCATGTTCGATGGAAGTAATACTCCACAATTGGGTCGAGGAAATAGTTACAGCACACCAAAATCTTGACTCCGCTGGATCTGAACATAGTTTCCAATCCAACATGCTTATTATAACTCTTCAGTCCAGCCCATCAATCCCACAAGACAATTTTGGGTTGCCAGTTCCACAAGATTCTGATCTGTCTCTTAATGTGGTTAGGTTATTCAAGATAATACGTAAATGGTTCGAATACAAAATGGAATAGAATATTGTGAACGATTTCGACGATTGATGAAAATTGTTTGGAACTCAACTGTTTGAAACAGATCTTGATGTACGTCAATTGTAACCATGAATTTGTACCCAGCGAGGCTGAAAATTTGCTAAAACAAATTTTGAAAAATATAGCTGACTTTTGGCCTTGTGCCAACAGTTTCCTGCCGAAGCCGAAGATTTGTGTTTGCTGAGCATTATTAGGAAGAAATATGATTCCATTCGAAGTTGATGGAAGCCGTTATATTCAATTTGTTGCTTTTTTCTGATATAAAGTATACACAATAATATAAGAGTAACGTGGATTTGGTCTACTTGTTTAATTTCCAGACTGACTTCAACTAACTTTTGTTATTAATTACCCGGTCTGCTATGACGCAGAAAAAAACAAAATTTCAACAAGTGTTTGAATCATTTTGGAATGTCATTCCATTGTATTCATGAATATTCTGAAAATCAAACAAAATATCAGGAAAAATCATCGCTTTCCGTTCGAAATTCAATCCCTTTGTTGAAACTGTTGGAAATCTGAATTGCCAAATACAAAGATACAATTGAATTCACCAGAGCGTTGCTACATGTTTATGCTCAGTTCAAAAACTTTTACATGTTAACGATCCTCCAGGCCAATTTAATTTCTTTGTTGCTACCCTGTTAGCTCGCCACAAATTGTATGTGAGTATACTTCACTTGCCTATTACTGCACCGATGGCCAGCAGTCCATTCACTTGGAAAATGAAATATCGAATGATGATAACCCGTACTGTATTCACGATTGAATAGCTTTCCAGCATTTGTAATAAAATTAATGAATTGGGAAACACTGTTCATTTTGTAATACTTTAGGAAAGATCAGATAATTTGCGTGGAATAGCCAAAAATGTGGCATATGACACATGGGCATGTAGATTACCGGCTTAGTTGGTGAACACATTTTGAGAATAGCTATCTCCATCATATTGAAATATGTAGGATTATTTCGACATGACAATACAGTAGACCAAAGTACGAAGGATCAGGAGTAAAGGAGTGAATAGTCTTCTGCTGAAAACTGAATGAACTGTCTTCTAAGGTGAATATGATTTATATGAAATTTATATGTCAGGTTTCATCGATGTTATCGAAATTATAAAGTGATCATGTTACTAAAATTTGTTTTGATTTTGGAGTATTGAGTCGAAATTGATATAATTTTTGCAAATTAATAAAATAGAGTTATTCAACAATGACATTCGAAAAACCTGTTGAAATTTACATATTTTCAATTTTGAAATTCAAATACGATAGGTATGGTTGATAATAATATTAAAAACAAAATACTCATTGGAATAAATGAAATTGCACACAGCGATACAATGTGTGTTGCACATCATGATACTATAATAAATGTGAAAGATGTCAATCAAGGGTTACAGTATGCGAGCCCTCGTACAAAATCGAAAGTGATACCCAACAAGTTGTAAATTCAACCATCAATTTTATCAGCAGCAGATATCATCAAAGGGATTCTTCGATTCGGAAAAGGATATAGTCGCTCGACTTATAAAATTTATATTTGTTTGCAAAGTTAGTTAAAAAGTTGAAAAAGTGCTTTACTCAGATGTGCACTGTTCGAAGTCAGGAGAATAATAATAAATAATATGCTCTCGCGGAAAGATTCGCATATTTAGAGTCTTCGTCCGGTGGGCGGAGCCTATAAAAGTGCAAGTATAAATATGAGTTGAGAAAAATCTCCCACAGTGGTCATAAGGGACTTTGATGTTTAAAGTAGTGAAAATGACTATTTTCACAGAAAAATGATTTAGAAAATAGTTGGTTGACTTTTTATTCGCGATTTTCAATTTAATTGGGGATTGCTGACACGCGATACTTGCGTGAACCACCACCGTCGGTTTTCTTGTTAGGGTAGATTTTTATGAAAAGAAGTTTCATAAAATAAATGAAACAACATAATCATTCAAATTTACGAAATCACTGTCCGCAAGCAGTCTCATTCAGTTAATTTTCGACTTTATATTATTTTTGTTTTGTTGAAATGCAATTTACTGGAATAAATAATAATGACACATTTCTCATAAGAGTGTTAAAGTTCAGCTGCATGAAAATTCACCATTAAAACCTGCCAATCTTGAGTCTATCTGACATCTGCCCAAGCATGCGAATGTATCTGCGCAACTTCGTATGTACACTTTTGTCACACCACCATTTAAACCGTTGGCCAATAGTCGGATTAACTTCCTTGGGACTGGCAATTGTTTATTTATGGTCATTTTATATATTATATCCACAACTATTAATCAATATATCTGTTAAATATACGATTTTCATCAAATGATGCCATTTATTACCATATTGTAGAATTGAAATAGTGAATAGTGACAGTTCGATGGAATAATATTACTCAATGCTGGTCGTGTGGTAGCGCGCTCGCCTTATACGCATAAGGTCGTGGGTTCAAAGCCCAGCACGGCCATCAGTCCCGGATATTTTCCTTGCTCGTACAAGCTCCTAGGAGCCTCTGAGGAGTTTCCTCTTTCTGGAAACCTGGAAAATTCGATAAAAAAAATCGTTGTGTCAAATTTGACATATATTTCTGCCTTTTCTAACGAATGCAGACTTTTGAAAAGATCTCAAAATTTCTTGTTTGATCTAGAAAGTTCCAAAATTTGTGAAACATTGATCTGAAATGTTCTAGAAAGTTCTGGAAATATCTGGAGCGATGTTGAAAATTCTTGAATGAGTGCTAACTATTATATTCGATATAGAATGTTTGAGAAATTTCTACAAATCTTTGGCTTCATCTAGAAAGTTCCACAAAGTCCAAAACTGTTATTATCTATCAAGTTAGAATGTTCGAGAACGTTCTAGAAATTTCCCGAATGATCTAGAAAGTTCCAAAATCAGTGCAATTTTTAATGATCGATTGAGAATGTTCGAGAAAGTTCTAGAAATTCTCCGATTGATCTGGAAAGTTCCAAAATGAGTGCAATTGATTATGATCGATTTAGAATGTTCGAGAAAGTTCTAAAAAATTCTAAAATGAGTGCAATTTATTATAAGCGATTTTGAATGTTCGAGACAGTTCTACAAATTTCTAGAATGATCTAGAAATTTCTAAAATGAGGGCAATTTATTATAAACTATTTAAAATGTTCGAGAAAGTTCTAAATATTTCTAGAATGATGTAGAAAATTCTAAAATGAGTTCAATTTATTATAAGCGATTTAAAATGTTCGATTTGAAATGTGTACGAGTGTTATTATTTGATCTAAAAGAACCAAATCGAAGTGATGTATATCTAAATATTCTAGAGTGATCTGGTACTGGAAATTTCGGCGTCTGATGGTATATAAACCAAAATTCAGTGACTTTTTGTCAGTTCAATCGTGATTGTAGTCGAGTAAAGATCAATTGGAATCACCAGTAAACAGTTACAAAAAAAATCCAGTGATTTTCTCAAGTGAAAACGAACAAACTATTTGAACGTTCCAGACTGTTCTAATACTAAAAACTTCGGTGAAAAAGAACAAACACACCGCATGTTCAATGGCCGAATAAGTCTCTCAATATCGAAAATAGAAATCTGTAATATCTATGTTGAAAAATGTATCCTTATATATTTTTTATACCAATAAACATGCGATGTATCTTAACCCGAGCAACAGTATTTTTAAAATAGCCTGATCAAATAAAATCGAATCCTACTAATTTTATTTCAAGGATAATATATGGAAATGGAATAATGGAATACCGTGCGAACCTAAACTATCTGCTTTAAATTCGTTAGAAGGTTGAACAATCTCTCATATCTAGAATAAATTTGATGAGTCTTATTCACTATTTTGAAAAGTGGATACTGTGACAAATGATCTGTTGGTATGAGGATATATTTGGAGTATACTGACTTATTAGCTTAGGCATTTTCTAGACTTCTGTCCCGACTCCTACGCCATTCATATTTCACCTGATGCTCTGAGGAGTAGGTACTACTACCGTTTCAATCTTTCGCAGCCGATAGTTGTACCTTCATAGTTATTTCGTTTCCAGAACACTTTGTCAAGATGTTCTGTAAAGAACCTTACGTAATGTATTGTCCAAAGGTTTAAATCATAGTGATATTTACAAAAAATCGAAAATCGTTTCCTCTTAGTAGTTTAGTATAAGCTTTGGTATCGGCAAAATACCAATGCAACTTTATTACAGTGTGTAATGGTCTGTGATCAGTAAGTGTTCAAATATGTCTGGCTGCTTTTGATATTTCCTAAACTTTTTGAACGATGCCTTTGTGAAGATGTTCTGTAAAGAAACTTGCAAGGTGTCTCTTCATGAAGCCATAGCAATCAAGAAGGTATTGTCCAAAAGTTCAGATCAAAGTGATCTTTATATAAAAATCTAAAATCGTTTCCTTACAGTAGTTTATTATAAGTTGTAGTATCAGCAAACAACAATGCATATTCCTTACAGTTTGTAATGGTGTGTAATCAGTACGTGTTCAAATATGTCCGGCTGCTTTTGATATTTCCTAAACTTTTTGAACGCTGCCTTATGAAACATTCATGTTGATACAGAACATTTCAGAAAGCACATACATGCGAAACGAAAGCAGCGTCGTTGTCGGTGAATAGTGTCTACTTTGTAACAAGACATGCACCACATCAAAATCGAGTTATTTATATTCACGGTTTGGCGCTGACGAAATATTTTATCTTGCTTTGTGCACCCTTTCATACAACCGTAATTCTCTACATAATATTTTTTGAAGGTAAAATTGCTGTATTTAAATACGGGTTTTTATATCCCGGTTACAAAGAAAGGCTCATTATATGTGCCAACACGAAAGGACATTATGCTGCTTTTGTATGCTTTATACTTTTTCGAGTCTAATTTAAAAGGCAGCAAGTGAAAAAAATCACCATTAATTTCGAGGAAATATTTTGTGTTTCAAATGCAAATACATGAGTATGATGTTGAATCTGGTAATTGAAATGAAAATGTTTATTTTTGTTTTCTATATCAAAAGCAGAGTTTGCCGAGCTTTAATGATCAATGTTAATTAAACTTGGGTGTTTGAAATTATTTCATTAATGATGTATGTTGGAGATGACATTAATTCTGGAGTTTATATATTCTGAGTTTAGTCAGTTGAAAGTATACTAATAAATGAACACGGAAATAGCTCACCTTTTCGGGGTGGTGCAGGGGTTTTCTAGAGAATTGTGCATAGGATATGCCTTTGGGTATATTCCTGTGAACTTTTATGAAATGAAGTAATTATTATTATATCATTATTGATAATATGTGAATGTAATGTGTTGTTACATTCAGAGTCGAATTTTTTGTAAACCCCCCAAAACAGCTCAGCGGTTGTGCGAGCAAGGGAGATCCGGCACCTACAGTTCAAATAAAATTGGATTCCGAACCACTTTAGCTCAGTGGCATTTCTCGTGATGAGACACCTTCGCTCCGTGCCTATAATTACCCTTTAAGAAAATAAACAAGCAAATATCTTGATTCTTTGAAAATTAATTGGTTTGACAGGTCAAAATATTTGCCTGCCAGCATGAAAT
The DNA here is from genome assembly GCA_958502065.1 of Chrysolina americana. Classification (NCBI taxonomy): domain Eukaryota; kingdom Metazoa; phylum Arthropoda; class Insecta; order Coleoptera; family Chrysomelidae; genus Chrysolina; species Chrysolina americana. Next base: position 58,454,863 of record OY293412.1, read on the forward strand.
CTTAAGTGAAAAATTGGAATATTTGATCAATGTTGCTGTATTGAGAAGTTTCGATATACATAATTTAAAAAATGTTGACTTCAAAAACTAATTTGATTGATATGATTTTCATATATTAGGTGAATCAGACGCATTAACTGTTTATTGTCAAGTAGAATATATTCATAACGTAGGAAGTTATGTTTCACGTACGTATTATGTTAAGACTTAGGTATAGTTTTTGATACTGAAAGTTATCTTCAATACCTTTGTGGTACATTGTTAATTTTCTATCACTATTAGATGTGTTCGCTCTGATGGGATAATAATTAATCCAACACTAGAAATTTGAATAGAGCTGAATAGTTCTTCTATTATTCAAGTCAGTTGATTTATGTATTAATGAAAATAATACGTTGACTGCAACAGGAATTTTCATCGTTCAACATAATATGGTTTTGAAATTGCACAGAGAAATAAGAAGGAAATCATTTCATGACATTACTCGTACGTACAACTTCGAAATATTCAATATTCAAACATCCAATATACAGTGAGTTTCACCATAGACACACCCTCGTATCTTCCGTTATTTTCGAAGTAGAATCATTAAATTTGCAGGATTGATGGAAACGCTAAAAATGAACTCACTGCACAGAAAGGGTCATCCTACGTGTTATAAACTGCAGCCAGCGAAAAGTTATTTTAGGGGGAGCAAAATTGGCCCAAAATTCCTTCAGATCCGTGTTCAGGATCTTCTTATTACCAATAGTACTCCTGAAAAATTTTCAGTCCTGAAAAATTCTAACTTGTTTAACTTCGCATGAAAACGACCCCTTATCTTCCGTAATTTTTACGTATATCCACGAACTTTTCAGAATCGATAGATACATCAAAAATTAACTCTCTGCACAAAAGGGGTCATCCTACGTGATATACACTGCACGCCAGCAGCGATGGAACCACCCATTTTTCTGGAAAGTTGAATTAGGGGAAAAAATTATCCCGAAATAAACGTCAATAGATATGATTACCAACATCTAAAACTTTTTTTAGCTGGATCAGAGCATAAAAACTACTAATAATTCTTCATCATTAATGGTTGATATGATGTTGCCATTTCAAACTATTGTCTAAGTGTACACATAATAATTTTGTTGTTTCCGATGGGTGTATTATCAACTAAAACGGCGATAGATGACTCTGTAGCTTTTCTACCAGAGAACTGAATTAGCACAGTGTTCTCCACATTAACCATGAGCCTATTTTCTCGATGCCATGCAGTAAATCTTTTACCTATTATATTCAATTTGGATTGAAGCTCTTCAAGACTGTCGGCTCTTGCAGAAACTGAAGTATCATCAGCAAAAAGTGTAATCAACCTTCGTTCCATATCCTGTTGAAGATCATATACAGAAAAAATATTAATGGTCCCAAGACCGATCCTTGTGGTAAACCAATATCTAGGTCGAATAATTCTGAATTAGTATCATTCCAATTAACAAATATTTTCCTGTATTTCATGTACTTAGGATATAATCCATACAAGGAATTGTCCAAGATTACCTAGCTATACAGTTTATCAGGGAGTATATTGTTGTTGTTATTGTTAAATTGTTATTTCCGTCAACCAGCTGCACACCCTGAAGAGTACAACCCTCAAAAGCCTTTGAAAGACTTTTAGGAGCTAGGGAAGACGCAGCCCTTACCTTTTAACGTGTGATGCCATGCACGAGACCGATGATCATGCTGGGAATCGAACCCATGACCCTTAGGTTGAGAGACAAGCGCTCTACCATCATGACCATCACGGCCCATATAAAGTCACAGAATCAAAAGCTTTGGATAACTTGAAAAAAAAATGCAGCAACACTTTTTCTCTTATCAGTACCTACATAGACGTTTTCTACGAACGATGCAGCTGCAGTTTCAGTCGATTTACCAGGACAAAAATCGTTTTGACATCTGCTGACACAATTGTACCGTAGTAAGAATGGATAAAGTTTATTGTAGATACATGTTTCCACTATTTTGCTTATAGCACTTGTAATTGTAATCGGTCTGTAGTTATCAATGATAAGCGGATAATTTTTTTTATATAGCAGAAAGACTTTTCCTACTTTCAGCATATCTAGAGAAAATTATGTTTCCACAGATTCATTTATTATAAATGCAAGTGAATCATAAATTCAATTTGAAACAGATTTTATAAGTTTTATGGTAAGGCAGTCCTACCGGTAGAATTTTTATTTTGGTGCTCATTGATAACGTTGGAAATTTCAATTTGAGTAATAGGGTACAAATAAAAACTATTCACCATCATATTCATATTCATTGTGCCTTTTGAAACGTTATCATGAAAATGTTGATGAGAGACAGCTTGAAACTATAGCTGAATAATGATCCGTTTTTGGCTCTAATTGAATTATCGTTCACTAATTTATTATCAACATAAAACTCTTGAGGTTGTTTTTATTGGATTTGCTTCCCTGTCAATGTGTGGATAGTTTTCCAGTTCATTTTGTACACTATCGATTTAAGTAATCTTGTTCTGATGGATACATTCGTTTTGTTTAATTTATGTTATGCCTATGCTGAATTCTCATATTATGATAGAAGTCTAGGGATTCCTCATGGTGAATATTTTTAGTCAACCAATACATTCAATTCCCTACTTTCAGCTTTGATTTCATTTGTTATCTACTCATTTTAGTTAGTCTCGAAGTTACGCCTCCTATTAGACCGCAGTGGTCATGATGGTAGAGCGCTAGTCTATCATTAGAGGGACGTGGGTTCGATTCCCAGCATGTCCACTGGTCTCGTGCTTGGAATCGAACGTTAAGAGGTAAGACCTCGTTAATCCTTGGTCATGACTCCATCGAAAAATTTTGTTTAATAAACTCATTAAACATCATAAGTTTGCACAAATACTTCAGTCGAAATGTCTTCATTCTCAATTGAAGAAAAACGAGATATGTTGAAACTTTATTATAAATTTGATAGGAATAGTACGAAAACAACACAAATTTATTTTAAAATATATCCGGAAAGACAACAGCCGGATAGAACATTATTCGGAATTTTGGACAAACACTTGGCTGAGTACGGTGCGTTTCAAAAACCAAGAATGAAATATAGAAGCAGAATGGAACAAAATATTAGACGTAACTTATTAACCGAGGTAAAATAATTGTTCATTCCATATTCGAAGAAGTATAATTATTTTTGGTACCTACTTTTTGAGATAAATGCAGATCCTTCCAAATGGATGTGCCACAGACGAGCGTTTGGTGGGAATTAAAAAAAGTGGTTTGAAATGTTATAAGATACATATTTCACAAAAATTACATCCAGGTGATCCTGAGAGAAGGATGGAATTTTGTAGCTGGCTCTCGAATAGGAAAGACCCTACAAACTTCTTGAAAAACATTATTTGGACCGAAGAAAGTACTTTTTCGAACAGTGGTGTTTTTAATAGAAATAATGAGCACATTTGGAGTGAAAATAATCCACGACACTTCAGAGAAGTCAGACCACAAGTTCGGTTTCGTTTGAATGTTTGGGCTGGAATTTATGACGACCGAATACTTGGACCTCATTTCTTCTCTAATACTTTGAACGGGGAAACCTATCTTCGGTTCTTAAGAAACGAATTCGAATACGTTTCCCCTTTTTAATTATAACAGCTGCTGATTTCAGCATGACGGGGCTCCTCCACACAATAAAAGAGCAGTTTGCGAATATTTACACCAAAGATTTCCTAATAGGTGGTTAGGAAATTCTGGACCAGTTAGGTGGCCGGCAAGGTCACCTGACCTTACAGTTTTGGAAACTTTCTTGTGGGGCACTTTAAAGAACAGAATTTATGGAGTGCAACAATATGACACAGTAGATGAACTTTGAGACAATATCATCACGCAATTCAGGTCTATCAGAAGAAGGGATATTGTTAGGGCTGTTCTTAATTTGAGACGACGAGCTCGGTTATGTATTCAAGAGGAAGGCCATCATTTCGAACACTTGTAATACTTTTTGTGCATTTTTTACAAGCTCATGATTTCATTCTTGTTTTTTGAAACGCATCGTACTCAGGCAAGTGTTTGCCCAAAATTCCGAATAATGTTCTATCCGGCTGTTGTCTTTCCGGATATAATTCAAAATAAATTTGTGTTTTTTTCGTACTATTCCTATCAAATTTCGACTGAAGTATTTGTGCAAACTTATGATGTTTAATGAGTTCTGACAACTAGTGTTTATTAAACAAAATTTTTCGATGGAGTCATGACCATCTCAGATGAAGTTTTTTTTTAATATCTGTGGTTTCAGAAGTGCCAATCATAACAAATTATACATCAATGAAATCATAATGAGAATCACTATTTTTCTGTATAAAAAAACAATTTGGCGCCCATAACAGAAAAAAAAGTTGATGATGAATGCCAGAAGATGAAACGTCGGATAGTAAATCTGAACATGAAAACATGTAGATGAAAAAAGTATCAATGAAAATGTACTTTTGGTTTTGAGCTATGTTGTCAAATAACGATAGAAAAAAATTAAAACGAAAATTCCGATTTTTAGTTTTTTCCCGATATTTCCGGAAATACTAGGAATTTTCCAAGTTTCAAAACAGTATATTGTTAAGCACCAGAATACGCAACTTTGCCCCAATTTATGCTTCGACGTATCTCCTGTAGTTTAGGAGATCCCAATGGTGGTGGTCGAATTTGAATTGCCCTGTATAAGGACACTTGGATTTTTGTATTCGATATCAATTTCATAAAATAAAAACTAACGCGAACTTCTTGGCACTATATCAAATCACAGTGTTCTATTGACCATTAGGTGCAACGATATAACAAAAATCACGTGGACTGTCGGCATTTATAATCTCGGTTTTATTACACAATGAAAAATTAAAGAATTTGCCGAGTGAGTCTTAAGTTCTCACCCAAGCTTCACCTCAGTACTTCAGTTACTTACCTACCCAAGAGTTCATTTTTCCGTGTGTTATTCATAGTTCGAAAAATACATGAGGGGAAAGGGTCTTTAGACACACACTGCATTCATTATAGAACAAATTGAATAATGACTCACCTAGTGAAACGTAATCTTCAGTTGAAAATACCAGTTCACCTATAAATACTCTATTTCAATATAGAGCTTCTCAATATAATTCAAGTAATTGCCGATTTGCTTTCTGTTGGTTCACTACAGAGAAGCATATATTAATGGACTTGGGGTTGAATTCATATCTGAAAGACAAATACCTCAGCCCTATCCAATAAATACGTTGTACAGCTGGGAATCGAATACCCAATAACTGGTAATACATATTCATCATTATACCCAAGACTAGCAGAACTATTATATACTCAATGTAATGAGAATTACGTCAGTAAGACGATTCGCTTAATCGGTTACCAAATAGGAATGACGAAAATCGATATTAATTATTCGCTTCGGATTATGGATTCGTAGAATGATTCGAAAATATTGAGAATGTATCATGCTTTAGATGAGAGTTCGTGTTAAAAATTATTCGTGGTGCCCCAAAGTATATGTTGGCAAAACAGGAAGAACATTTAAAAATTGAATGCATGCACGCCAAACGAAAAAATAAAAAAACAATTCCTCATATCAAATAAACTAAATATTTGTATTAGACGCCAAAGAAAAATTTGTTGGTTGTACGATTTCATTTGAAAGGGCCAATTTGCAACAAACCATGATAAAAAACGTACGTTTAAAATAGAATCGTTTATACCTATGGTTTCAGAAAATATTTCATCCCATCAAGTGAATCCGAATAAATTCGAAACATATGCATGATATCAGAACACATTACATTGATATTACGGCACATTTGTGGTGTAGATAAATAGCCAGTCGTCAGTCAACCAGTTTTCAAAAAAGCAAATGCTTTGGCGGCTGCAATTTTGATGAATAAAAATAAATGGCCCAACTGTTTTATGAAAATCTGTGTAATCATGGCCAGCCATCAAAATTCATGGCGGAACATTTGACGCATCGCTCCTCAAAGAGCGTTTTTTTATTCAACTTGACTGATTAGTATTATATTTTTATTTTAACATAATTCACGAAACCACGACATGACACAAATTCATCATCAACAACTTGAGCAACTAATCGCGATCGTAAGCACAACGATGCCAAGTCTTAATATTCTTTAATGTCAAAGTAAATTGCAATTGCCTTGTTATTATTCTGTTGACTTTAATTGGTTCTCAAATAACCCCTATAGATTCTCTCTTTCACGTGAATGAGAAAAAGGAAGATCAACATTAGGTTACCATGAAGTGAAAGACAAATAGTTCACTGACTAGTAGGTAGGTATGCATAGCAGGATATCTTTAGCAACGCGACCAACATCTTCTATTCTGAAACAAATCACGTTGTACGTACTTCTCATGCCAATGTGATCTTCGCCATTAGGTATTTCAACCCAATCTGTTCCGGAAATATCACCCAGTAGTATCGTTTATCAGTCGATCGGTGCATATTGTTCAAAGCTGTTTGACTCACAGGCCACGTCCTTCCCTTTCTCCTGTATCTGGCCAGTACTAGTCATTACGTTTCAAGAGAGTTTTACTTTTTGATCGCCTGCTTTTAGGGAAACCTGGGTGGGCGGGGAGATATTTCCGGACGGGGCCATCTCGTATAATCGAAGATTGAACCGCCTTAAGGTAAGTCGTTTGACCTCTAATTATACTTCGATGGCCACGTCCTACATATCACCCAGTAGATGTTCAAAGCCCCGCGATTAAAAAGTTCACCCTACATTCCCCCCTAGGGTTTGGGATATCCAAAATCAGGTTTATTTTTTGTCATTTATGTATTTCTCCCTTTTTTTTCCTTACCAAAATTACAATACAATAGTGCAATATCCAAACATATCGTAAACTCCAAAATATCGTTTATGAACATAAATGTATAAAATAGAAATATTTTGCTACAAATAATGCTATATCATTATCGTTTCAGTTATTGAATTTGAACACTCAAAATTTTAACCTTTTTTTTGCCAAAAAAAATATTTTAACAAAAATTAAACGAATGTTGAGTTATCTCAGGCAAATTATAAAATTTGTTGAAAGTGTTAGAATTTTCCGTCCATCCCACTGCATTCTTAATGGTGTCAATGTTCAAGCCCTGCCTGGCAGCTGCGGATGTAACCGCATGTCTTGTGCTATGCCTCTTGAATTTGTCTGTCAATCCCGCTTAATTTCAACCCAGCTTTTATCCATCTTGATATAGTTTGTGTTGACGCAAGTTTATGCGGTTTTTTAATTGTTAATAATAACCCACCCTCAGAACCCAGAACTGATGCATCACAAAGGTTTGTTTTTTCTCGAAAATATATTAGAGTAATGAATGGTTGGCATTTTTTAGGTGTCGAAGTTTTCAACATATCTCTTATATTGATCTCAATTTTTCCATTCAATATAGATTGATATATTGGAAAGTTTTATTTTTGAAAGAGTTGCACTCTTTGAGCGGATGTCAAAGCTAACAATAATACCAATTTGTAAGTTAGTTTTTCCAAGGATAGTGTTACTGGTTGCAGATTTTCACCATAGTTATGAAATATTCATTTTTATTGATATTGTTTTCGAGAAGTCCATGTATAAAGAAAAATGAAAGAAGAATAAATAAAGTTGTTCAGACATAAGTCAAAAAATCTCTTGAATTTTCTTTCTGAAATTCGGTCATTCAGCCGGGATTATAAAATAATCATTATATTCAAGGTAAGATTTCGACTCCCAACACATGGTCATTCAGCCGGGATAATAAAATAATTATTATATTCAAGGTAAGATTTCGACTCCCAACACATGGTTTTTCGATCAAAAAGAACTAATCTATGGTAAATCATGTCCGAAAATACGTACTTACGACGTAGTTATCGTGTCAAAGAATGAACTGCCAAATCATCAGCTATTGAAGAGAAGGCTTCCCAAGTTGAATCATGTCTAGTACTACGGAATTCTCATAGTACTAAAACGGAAGGAAGAAAATCTTCAGACGTCGACAAGCGGAATTAGAGTATTCAATGAAGAAAAAGGAATTGGAACAAGAAGAGCTAAAGAAAAAACAGGAAATGCTAGATTTAGAGTTCGCCCTGAAATTATCAAGGATTGAAGAAGAGGAATTAGAAAAAGAGAACAGTGAGATGAATGATGGGTCAGTAGAGTGTGTTTCGGTAAGTAATTGAAATATGGATTAGGGGTTGTCATCCATGGAAAGATGTGAACGAAAGAGAAAGAGGACATTCTGAAGTAGAAAACAAAGAAAAGGTAAGAAATATTCCTAGCGTCACAATGAATTTAAATGCTTCAGAAAATTATCAATTACTAAATTCTCACTTTGTCAAACTACTTGCACGTCAGTCCATGCCAAAGGATTTGCCGTACTTCAATGGAAATCCTATGGAATGGCCAAATTTTATATATCAATTTCGTAATTCGAGAAAAATTTGTGGATACTGCAGACTTCAGAAATGTTTGAAGGGAAACGCTCTTAAAATTGTTCAGCCTATTGATTATGCCCCAAAATGTAGATAAAATAATAAGCATTTTGGAAAATAAATTTGGATAACCTCAGCAAATAATATTCATGCTTCTTGAATAAGTAAAAAATATTCCTACCGTGAAAGAAGACAAATTGGACTTGCTGATAGATTTCTCAGATGAGGTTAAAAATCTTGTAGGAATTATCGAATCTCTCGATGCACAGGATCATTTGCAAAATTCAATTCTTTTACAGGAATTATTCAATAAACTCCCTAATTCTTATAAAATGATGTGGGCCGAGTTTCTTTCCAATAAGAAAACACAACTTCAAATTGATTGAATTTAATTTGTGGCTAGATCAGAAGTCAATGACAGCTTGTCAGATTCAAATGCCAAAATTGCAATAATAATCAAATAATGACAGGAATTTCAATTCAGAGCGTTATGTTGGTAAGAATAATACGACGTTAACAACTATTGATTAAAAAACGTGTATCTGCTGCAAAAAAGAGTAACATCATTTGAGTACGTGTCCTACTTTCAAATCTCGTTCGGTTGATAAGAGGTGGGATTTTATCACTTCAAATAAAATGTGTTTATCATGTCTCATTCCGTTTCACACTATTTCCAACTGTAGGAAGAAAAATCATGCTGAACAAATAATTGTAGGAAACCACATCATCGACTCGAATCCGAATCAGAACTAACAAATCATGTCGACGAAGAAGTGATACATGATGAATCCAATAAAGTTGAACTAATACGAATATTCTACTGAAAATTTTACCTGTAGTGATCAGATACAACACATTCAACATTAAAACAAATGCACTTCTAGATGATGGATCAACTGAACATTGATTGATCAAGATTTAGCTGATTCTTTGGATCTTCAAGGATCGCTTCATCCATCATGCATCCAGTGGATAAATAACCTGGTCAAAGAACAGGAAGATTCAAGATTGGTTAGTTTCACAATAAAATCAGAAGGAAATCAGGAATTTCAAGTGAGACATGCACGAACAATGAAAGGGTTATCACTTCCTAGCCAGACAGTGGATTCTGTGATAATTACCATATCCTTATCTAAATAATAAATTTGTGTCAATGAATAACCCTTATCCAAAAATTCTCATTGGACAAGACAATTGGCCACTATCAGTTAATAGAAGAAATGTTACTGGTCCATGGAATGGTCCAGCACTAAGTAAGACCTTACTTGGTTGGGTATTACATGGCAATATAGATTCTAAATTTAAAAATGATAATTCATCAAATCTTAGGTTCATTTGTCATGTAAGTCACCGTGAAAAAGATGATCTAGATTTACTTCATGAAGTAGTAAAAGATCAATGGAAAATTGATATATCGGGGACGGAGAATTCCAAAATATCCATGTCAAAAGAACACAGAAGATCACAAGCTATTTTAGACAAAACAATGAGACGTATTGGCGATAGATGGGAAACTGGTCTTCTCTGGAGAAATGAAGAGTCGATTTTTCCAGAAAGCAGGAATATGGCATTGACAAGGCTATACAGTACAGAACGAAAAATGGACAAGAATCCTGTTTATAGTAAAGAATATTGCAACAAAATAAATGATCTCCTGGCAAAAGGATGTATACGAAAACTTTCAGATGAAGAAGTAAATGAGTATTCTCCGAAAATGTGGTATCTACCCAACTTCGGAATTATGAACCCCAACAAGCCAAAACTTAGAATAGTATTTGAAGCTTCAGCAAGATCTTAAAATTATAGTTTAAAAGACTTTTTGATGACTGGTCCTGAATTATACAATTCACTGCATAAAATTGTGCTCAATATCAGAATTAAAAGATTTGCTTTCACAGGTGATATAAAAGAAATGTTTCTGCAAGTGAAAGTGCGAAAAGAAGATTGTGCCGCCCAAAGATTTTTATGGAGAGAGATGTGCAGAAGCATGGACCCAACTGTGTATCAAATCGAAGTTTTATTTTTGGATCTTCAAGTGGTCCATGCTTAGCACAGAAGGCAAAAAATCGAAACGCACGAGAATTTCAAAGAGACTATCCAGAAGCAGCCAGAGCAATCATAGAACACCATTACATGGATGACTATTTAGGTAATGCTGATTCAGTTGAAAAAGGTAAACAGCTTATAAATGAAGTAATTTATGTTCACTCGAAGGGAGGATTTACTATTTGCAACTGACATCGATCCTTCTTTATTGGCTCATGAACAAAAAACTTTAAACATGAATTCAGATAACAATACAGAAGGAATTTTAGGAGTATATTGGAACTCTTCCGATGATACTTTCACATTTCAGACAAAATTCAACAAAATCGACAATACTAGTTTTGATAACATACGGTCAACAAAAAGAGAAATTCTCAAAGTAGTAATATCGATTTTGACCCATTAGGATTTTCATCTCATTTCATCATACAAGGAAAAATACTTCTTCAAGATATTTGGAGATATAAACTTGGATAGGATGATGAAATAACAGATAACTAGAATGAAAAATGGCAATTATGGTTATCTGATCTCAGAACAATTTTTATTCTCAAAATTCCTAGAATGTACTTTACTTTAGACAGAAAAGGATCAGATATTCAATTGCATTTATTTTGTGATGCATCAGAAAAGGCTTATGCTACAGTAGCTTATTTAAGATGCCAAGACGATAAGGAAATTCAAGTTAGTTTTTTAAACGCAAAATCCAGAGTGACTCTTTTTGAGCCTGTATCAATTCCAAGACTGGAATTGCATGCAGCATTGATGGGTGCACGTTTGGGACAATTTCTAAAATCAAATCTTGAATGGAACATCAGGAATATATTTTATTGGACAGACTCTAAGACTCTTCACTGTATTCGTTCTGAAACACAAAGAAATGCAGTTTTTGTAGCTCAACGAATAGGAGAAATACAAACCATATCAAATGTCAATGATTGGAATCATATCAGCTCACATGAAAATGTAGCTGATGAAGCCACGAAAAGATATCGACATTTAGATTTTTCTAAAAATAGTCGTTGGTTATTTGGACCAGAATATCTATACCACCAGAAAAATGGACAAAAAAAATCCTTTGATATAGCTCCTGAAGAGCAACTTCTGGAGGAAAAAAGAGATTATACTATCAACCAATTATTTTTCCAAATGGAAAAAATTGTAACGTTCCATAGGGTGGATGTTGAGATTCATAGAGAAATGCAAAACAAAAAACCTGTCTCAGAAATTTGATTTTTCGAATGATACATCAAAAAAGACCGATTAACTTCACTTTTTTCAACGATAAATTAACAAGCAGAGACACTTTTATATAAAGCAGTTCAGTCTCATTCCTTTTCTGAAGAATTGTATCACTTAAGAAAAAACTGTACTGTTCCAAGAAGTAGTAGATTGTTCAATTTATCCTGTTTTCTTGACGAAAATGGCATTATTCGATTAAATGGTAGACTAGATAATTTAATAGAAAATTCTGATAATTTGAAGAATCCAATAATTCTAGACCCTAATCATCATATTGTCAAACTTTTGATATAATTCTATCATGACGAAGCTCAGCATCATGGTCATGAAACAATTATCGGTAATCTTCGACAGAAATACTGGATTTTACGAATACGACAAGCAGTGAAAGGTATCTGGGCAAATTGCCAAATATGCCAAAATGAGAAATCGTCTCCACATGTACCAATCATGGGACAACTACCATCTTGCCGACTTGAAAGAACTATCCCACCTTTCATCAAAACCGGTGTTGATTATTTTGGACCACTTCTAGTGACTGTGAAAAGAAGTCATGAAAAACGGTATGGCGTGATATTCACCTGTATGGTCACAAGGGCAGTACATTTGGAAATAGCCCATGATCTATCAACGGATGGATTCATACACGTTTTGAGACAGTTTGGATGTAGAAGGGGATTTTCAGAGGAACTCTACAGTGACAATGGAACCAACTTCAAATCAGCAAACAGAGAGCTACGAGAATGTTTGGAAGAAATTAATCAGACGGAAATTAAAACGTTTTGTACTCTGAAATATAATATCACATAGAAATTCAATCCTCCATTGAGTCCAAATATGAGGGGAGAATGGGAGCGTCTTATTCAAATAGTAAAAATAATTCTACATGAAATTTTAAAAGAAAGACCCCCATGAATTTGTCTTGAGAACAATGTTTTGTGAAATCGAAAATATTATTAACTCAAGACCACTGACACACATCTCTATTGACCCTGATGATCCTGAACCACTCACTCCAAATCATTTCCTCATCGGACCTTCTTATGCTGCAATACCTTGCACATCTTCTCTTCAAGAAACTTGCCGACATGTTTTGGACCAGGTGGATTCATGAATATTTACCCTTTCTGACCAATCGAACGAAATGGCAACGAAACTCGCCAAGTATACAACATGGTGACATCATTATCATCGTAAATATTCATTTTTATTGTAATTGTTTTCCAAAAGTCCTGTAACGAAATGTGAAACATTGCGTTACCATTTTTTCGGTTTGTTGAATTTTATGTTGGTAACACCATCTCATTGAGCTGTTCCAATTTATTCAATTGTGCTATGCGATTCGTAACACTGACGATAGACAGAGTGAGAGAGATTGACTTCTATCTGATTCGTTAATCGAATCGATATTCTTTTGGCACGTTTTATTTGAAATTTAAAATTCATTTTTGCTACTTTCTAACATGAATGCAAAATGGCCGTATGTGCGTCATTCATGATTATCTTTGAAATCTCCAAATCTTTAAATAATTAACTTAAACACAATTAACTTTTATCTATTTGACTGATCGAATCGATATACAAATCGATACTCTTTTGGTACGTTTAATTTGAACTTTGAAAATTCAATTTTAATACATTGTAAAATGGCCGCATGTGCGTCACTCTGTCACTCATGAATTTCATGATTAATTTGAAGATCTTCAAAGTTTGAGTATTATGCGTAATCATAATCGAATGTCATTTTGTACTCGTACCCTTCTTTTGACGAGTCGGTCCTGAATCGGCTGAATCCTGCAATGTCACAACTCACAGCTGAAATATATCCTAACCTGTGAAAGTCGAGACAATTTTCATTAATTCTGTCAATCTTGAAGTTAAAAGATTATGAATTAGATCTGTTTCTGTTTGTGCTTTATGGTTTTCAGTGATACAAGTGTTTCCACAAGTTTTTCCTGAATGTTCAGAAGTTATCAATCTGGTTAAAAGGCAAGAACAGTAAACTAGGATCTAAATTCCTGAACCTGGATGGTGATCGGTGAGAAAGTCTGATCTGGCATCTTGGAGAACAGGATTCATGGGTGAGTAAATGCTTTGAATTCCTCATTTCTATATCTTAATAAGAAGAAGCTACACTCACTCATGAAGCTTTGAGCTCTTGGTAAGATCTTTCGCTCTCTTCTACATAACTACCCATGTTTAGATACCTAGCCAAAAGAAGTTTGATATATTTTGATAACCTTTTATTTTCAGTAGTTCTGGACACAAATAAAGCCATCTGCTTTCTTTGTGACTTTATAAGAAAGCATTATCTTAACCCTCTTGCTTTCTCTCTCTCTGTTTCTCCTCAGTCAGGAGATACAAATTTCCTTTTCATCCTTGATGAGATAGATCAAGTTTTTTATCATTATTTTGCTTGTCAGTTTCACTGAACGTTGGAAATTGACTATTGAATTGAAAAATAATAGAAAACAATATCTTTATGAAAATCTTTTTCTTATGCTCGCTTGAGATTGAACTCTTCTCTAACATTGTTGAGAAATTACTAAATTTGAGCTTCACTGTAAAGTTGAATTCTTTCCATATCTATTGAATATTTCAATCATTGTTTAACTCAGCGAATCTTACAATTATTGTAAATTTAAATTCTTTATCTCATTTATATATTCCCTGAATAATCTATATATTGTAAATTTAAACTCTTTCATTTCTTTGTAGAGGGTGATCTTGACGAGAAAATCTCCCATGCAACTTCCACCCCCATTCCTTCCACATCAACTGCAAATGTGACACAATTTCCATTTACTAAACCAAACCCTGCCTATAAATGGAACATTTACTTCACTGGTGCAGGTCATAAAGAGTCTGTCATTTCCTTTCTTGAAAAAGTTGAATCTTTGAGAATTGCGAGGGGGGTTTCTAAGGATGAATTATTTATCTATGCAGGGGATCTTTTCAAATGTCAGGCCTGGACCTGGTACAATAATAATCGTTCAATTTTTAAGACTTGGAATGAACTAGTTTCAAAATTGAAAGATGACTTTCTTCCCTATCACTATGATGATGATTTGTTGGATGAGATTCCTAGTAGAACGCAAGGTTCTAACGAAAGAGTAACTATGTATATTTCTGCAATGCAAGGCTTATATAATAGGTTGACATCAAAACCAGATGAGAAGACTATTGTTAATCAAATTCGTAGAAATTTGCTACCTGCCTACGTTTCTCAACTAGCTTTATCTGATACCGATTCCTTATCTGAATTATCTAAATTATGTAAGCGTATAGGAGAGTCCAGTGTATGGTCTAGTCGTTATAAGCCTCCACCTTCTCGTAAAGCTTCTTTGCTGGAGCCTGACTTAAGTTGTCCAAGTTTTTTTGACGCAGGTCCTTCAGCTCAACTAGGAATTCCACACATCTTTCCAAGGAAATTTGTGCTTCTTCCTCAAGTCCAGCTCTAACATGTTGGAACTGTAATTTGGTTGGACACATTTATGGTGATTGTATGAAACCCAGGACTATCTTTTGTTTTGGTTGCGGGACCAGTTGAAAACGCTGTTCAAAAAACTTGCCGAAGGGTGTCATGAAACTGGACACAATCACCAGTCCTTCGTCAAGTCCAGATCAAACCACACAACCCAAAAGAAGAAAGAAAGGAAGGTCTCTTCCCCAAAGCAGCTCACAGAAGGAAAACTTCTTTCTGGGGAGTGGGATGAGTGGTTGTGTGTTGTAAAAAAATTTTGTTCTACCAAAAATAAGCAAGTCTTTGCTACCAATACTTCTGAATGGAACTCCTGGTTATCTGTAGTAAAAAATTTCTGCAGAAAAGTTATAGTTTCTCCCTTATTTTTGAAAAAAGGCAATGACAACCGACCTTATGTTAGTGTCAATATCTTCGGTGAATCTGTAATTTCTCTTGCTGATACTGGATCAAATGCCTCAATTCTTGGATCGTCTGGATTCTCTCTTTTGAAACGACACCAGGTTCCCATTCTCTATGATGAATTTCTGCAAGTATCGACTGCTGATGGAAAACCTCAGGAGTTCTTAGGTTATGTTAATATTCCTTTTCTTTAAATGGTGTTAGTAAGGAACCTAAGCTGCTGGTTATTCCTTCCATCACAAAAACCTTAATTTTGGGAGTAGATTTCTTAAAACTATTCCATATTGAGGCCATGAATTTAGACAGTTTTTCCTATAAAGTAAAAGGTCCTTCAGTTTGTGCAGTAAATACTATACAGAGTGTTTCCAACTTGAGTGGTCGAGAAAAAGTTGAACTTGAGAAAGTTGTTGAACTTTTTAAACAAATTGGACCAGCTGAGAGGATTGGCAGGACCCATTTGATTTCACACTTCATAGAAACAGGAAATGCAAGGCCATTTAAACAATATCCTTTGTCTCAGGTAATGCAGTCTCACCTGGAAAAAGAAGTGGATGAAATGCTAAAACTTGGCATCATTCAGTCCTCCAAATCACCTTGGTGTAGTCCTCTGTGGTTGGTGAAAAAGTCAAATGGCACTTTTCGAGTTTGCTTCGATGGGTTTGATTGATTGTATCATCACCAAGCTCCGTGATGCTCGCGTTATTAGTTCAATTGATCTGAAACAGACATTTTTCAAATTCCATTAGGAGAATCATCCCGTGCAAAAACTGCTTTCGCTGTACATGGAAAAGGTCTGTACGAATTTGTCGTTATGCCTTTTGGGTTGGTTTCAGCAAGTCAAAGTATATGTCGTCTTATGGATTTGGTTATTGGACCCGCCTTAGAACCGTATTGTTTTTATTACCTGGATGATATCATCATTGTGACTCCAGATTTTGAGAAACATTTAGAAATTTGGAGGAAAGTATTGAAGAGGCTAAAAGAAGCAAATTTAAACTATTAACTTTGAGAAATGTCATTTCTGCCGTCCCTCTCTTAAGTTCCTAGGTTTTTTGGTTGATGAACATGGCCTAAGAACGGACCCAGAAAAGGTATCTGCTGTGGTGAATTACCCTGTACCTAAAAACACTACACAGATCAGACGTCTCATTGGTCTCGTGAGTTATTATCGTAGGTTCCTCAAGAATTTCTCTAGTCTCTGTAGTCCTATAACGGATTTACTCCATGATAGAAAGAAAGGTCAACCAATTGTCTGGACTCCTGAAGCTGATAAAGCATTTCAGGGAATAAAGGATTCTCTTACTAGTGCTCCTGTATTGGCAAACCCTGATTTTTCAAAGCCGTTTACTTTGCTGTGTGATGCTTCGGACACAGGTGTTGGTTCGGTATTGTTTCAGGAAGAGGATGGAATGGAACACCCAATTGCTTATGCAAGCAAAACTTTGAACTCATGCCAAAGAAAGTATAGCACCACTGAAAAAAAATTACTTGCAATTATATATGGTATTGAGAAGTTCAAATACTATCTGGATGGTCGTCCCTTCGTGGTCATCACCGATCATAGTTCACTCCAATGGCTTCGAAACATGAAGGATCCTTCACCAAGGTTGGCATGTTGGTTAGTGAAACTAGGTCAATATGATTTTAGTATCGTTCATCGGAAAGGTTCTCTCAATGCTGTTGCAGATGCCTTATCACGTTCGTTTGAAATTGTCTCACTAGACTTATCTACCCTGAAACGTGATAACTGGTATCTTGAAATGGTTGAGAAAGTTCAAAAGTACCCCGAATCTTACCCATCTTTCAAAGTGGAAAATGATATCTTGTACAAACATATATTTTGTAAATATAACATTGAAAGTAATCTGACCAATTGGAAAATTGTGGTTCTAACTGGAAATAGACAGGAAATTTTGGAAAAATTTCATGATCATGAGACTGCCTCTCATTTTGGTCTTTCTAAAACTTTATCTCGCATTTCTGAATTGTACTATTGGCCAAATCTTAGAAATACAGTCTATCGTTATATCAGAAAGTGTAAAGTTTGTGCAGCCAGCAAATCATCTAATTTACCTCAAGCAGGCTTGATGGGGGCCTATCGAAATATTAATCATCCGTTTGAACTCATTTCTGCGGATCTTCTTGGTCCTTACCCAAGATCAAAGATGGGCAATCAATACCTTCTGGTTGTGGTAGATTGGTTTACAAAGTTTGTTTTTGTGCATCCAATGGTTAAAGCCACTTCAAGGGCAATAGTTAAATTCATAGAAAACCATGTATTTCTAATTTTTGGTGTTCCACAATTTATTAGCGAAGAATTCAAAAATCTCAAGAAGGAATATTCTGTCCAAAAGATTTGGTATAATGCAAGATATCATGCCCAAATAAATCATACTGAGCGAGTTAATAAAACTATCACAACTGCTATTCGATGTTATGTTCATGAGAATCATAAGACCTGGGATCAGTCTATCTTTAAGGTTGCACAGGCTATTCGTCTTGCAAGACATGATGTTACATCTTACTCTCCCGCTTTTCTAGTTTTTGCCAGAAACATTCCAGTATCAGGAGACTTCTATGGGAAAATTGCAGAGAATGCAAATAATGTTGTGTCTATTGGTGACAAAATTCATAGTATTGAGGATTCTCAAGCCTTGCCTCCACTGTACGAGGATGTTCGAAAGAAGTTATACAGGTCGTATGTTCAAAATTCTAAACGGTATAATTTGAGAAAACGTTCTCTGAAATTTCACGTTGGTGATTATGTTTGGAAAAAGAACTATGTCCTTTCTAAGGCTTCTGATAACTTTTCAGCCAAGCTTGCTCCCAAATTCATACCGTGTGTTGTTGATAAAATGATCTCTCCTTTGGTTTAAAATTTGAGAGATAGAGATGGAAAAGATTTGGGCGATTGGCATATTAAAGACATAAAACCTGATATTACTGATGATTATCGTAGTGATAGTGATAGTGGTAGTAATACAAAGTCAGATTCAGATCAGGATAGTGAAGATGAATATTTCTCTACCTAATTACATTTTTCTTAGGGCATACGTGTTGGATGTCCTTGGGTTTTCCTAAAGCTCTAGTAGAAGTATCCTACCCAACCAGTAAGGGAAAATTTTGATAATTTTCGAGTGAGGAGTTGATTTTCTTGTTGAATTCCAAGAGATCCTTCATACTGGAAATTTGTCTTGATTTCTCCCTACGATAGTAACTATCTGCTGTTTATTATTCATAGTGGCTAGTTTTAACTACACCACTCCAGATACTACCTTATGTTCTTTGGCACATTATTGACTCCTAATGTATGTCTTGTATATATTACCCTTATTGATCATTGATATTTTCGTTGTAACCTTTGCATTTTACCCTAATGGTTTGAGATTGAGTACATTTCATTATTCTTTCCATGGAGTTGGAAATTTCTGACTCACGCAGATCTTGTAATTGGGAATAATTCCTCTGAGAATACTACTACCCTTCGAGTGGTTTTCGAATGCATTGCGAAATTGAATTCTGAGCGTTCGTCACCAAATAGGTTCTCAGCAGCATAATCTGATGCCCTAATTACTGATCTAATCCTTATTCTTGCCCTGATATTTTGATTAGATGAATTTTTTTTTTATCTCACCTTGGTTTTGAGATTGAGTGAATTTCATTATTGTTTCCCTGAAGTGGGAAAATTACTGACTCGCCCAGATCTCGTAATAGGGGGACAAATTTCTCTGGGAGTATCTTCTGTTAGGTTTCTGAATGCATTGTATAATAGTTAGAATCTGAGCGCTCATTACCTATCAGGATTTGCCCAGTATAATTAGATGTCCCAGATTACTGATCTTTTTCTTGATTTTTTCAGAGTGTTGGCACTCTGAGCACGTTAGGTCCGTTGACCTTTAGCTTGGTTTCCTTGACAAGGAAATTATTGTCGTGTTCTAGTCCGCAACTGCCTTATGGCCTTTGCAGTTTAAGATCACCAAGTCCGTGGCAAAATTGCAATAATTGTGTTTGCATTTTGCAGTATAAATCCCAGAAATGTACTCTCATATTTTTCAATGACCAACCCTTGAGTCAGTATTGTTGCCAAATAACATAAATTTTTCTTGGATATTTTATCCTCTTTCTCTATATGCTTAGATTCATGCTTGGAGTATTTCTTGGAAACTAAGAAATTCCACAATTCACGGTAAATTGAAAACTTCTTACGTTCTTAACAGTATTGTGGCTTATGTGAAGCTGGTTGCCTGCTTATTTTAATGTCTGTTTAACATCTCAACCAACAATTTGTCCAGTTTATCGCTATTCATGTTATTTGTTGCAAGACACAAACACTTTCTGATAGTTTTTCAGTTTTGCAGTACTTTGGCTAAATGTTTGTGATTAAATCCCTTCTCCTAAATGTTACGTCATATCCCGCAATAGACACTCTAATGAAGGAGTTATTCTGGAAGATTTTACCCTTTTCTTGGATGGTTAACATTAAACTTTTTTTTGTTTTAGGGACTCAACTTGGTGAGTGTGAGCTCAGCTCTGATGTGACAGCTAGCTTACTAGCGGGGTCCTTGGAAGGGTGAACTTTGGGGGGTAGCGTTCGGCTAGCGTGGAGGCCTAGGCCGGTCAGCGCGTGAAGCTCGCCTAAGGGCGGTCGGGCGTTACTACTGGGGGATCCTGAGCTCCCTGGACCTGTCGCATCTGAGGACTAGTTCACAGTACCAAGGATGAGAGTATCCCGAACTTTTGTAATTGTTATTAGTAAAACAATGTTTTACTACTTCAGTTGGTGGCGCTATAGTTCACCCCAGTTGAGGTGACAACTGTACCTTTTTTTTTATGAGTATAATTCAATTTTTTTGTTTCACCAAGGGTGCAGTTGGTGGTGGTTTCTTAGGGTTGAACTCTGGTTGGTGGTGGTTGTCTCGGGTAATGTGGAGGCGAATGGTTGAAGATGTTCACTCACCGTTTTGCCTTGGGAGATGGTCAGTAGCTGGACCCCTTTTTGTATCTTCACTCCAGAACTGTGAAATACAGGGAGTTGGTAGCTTCAGCTTTGTAAATGCTATAATTTACAGATTTTAATTTCTGGATATTGGTAATTAGCAATATACCTCATTAATCATTATAGCAAATTTCAGCTATGTAAATGCTACAATTTACAGATATACTTTCTTGACTTTCTCTTGGTAAATTAAAAAAAAATATAAAATTATTCAACATAATTTTTTTTACCGGAGTTTGGGGAGGGTGTAACGAAATGTAAAACATTGCGTTACCATTTTTTCGGTTTGTTGAATTTTATGTTGGTAACACCATCTCATTGAGCTGTTCCAATTTATTCAATTGTGCTATGCGAATGGTAACACTGATGATAGACAGAGTGAGAGAGATTGACTTCCTCCCTTGGAGAATTTCTGTCGCCCCTTTCTGAAGTGAGCATTCGAAGCGGTGGTTTGATTTCTCAGTTTTCCCATCGGGAATTTTAAAATATTTCTAGAGCGAGGAAATGAAAGGTCGTATATATTATTATCTTTAAAATGATTAACTTCTATCTGATTCGTTAATCGAATCGATATTCTTTTGGCACGTTTTATTTGAAATTTAAAATTCATTTTTGCTACTTTCTAACATGAATGCAAAATGGCCGTAAGTGCGTCATTCATGATTATCTTTGAAATCTCCAAATCTTTAAATAATTAACTTAAACACAATTAACTTTTATCTATTTGACTGATCGAATCGATATACAAATCGATACTCTTTTGGTACGTTTAATTTGAACTTTGAAATTTCAATTTTGATACATTGTAAAATGGCCGCATGTGCGTCACTCTGTCACTCATGAATTTCATGATTAATTTGAAAATCTTCAAAGTTTGAGTATTATGCGTGATCATAATCGAATGTCATTTTGTACTCGTACCCTCTTTTGACGAGTCGGTCCTGAATCGGCTGAATCCTGAAATGTCACAGCTCACAGCTGAAATATATTCCAACCTGTGAAAGTCGAGACAATTTTCATTAATTCTATCAATCTTGAAGTTAAAAGATTATGAATTAGATCTGTTTCTGTTTGTGCTTTATGGTTTTCAGTGATACAAGTGTTTCCACAAGTTTTTCCTAAATGTTCAAAAGTTATCAATGTGCTTAAAAAGGCAAGAACAGTAAACTAGGATCTAAATTCCTGAACCTGGATGGTGATCGGTGAGAAAGTCTGATCTGGCAGCTTGGAGAACAGGATTCATGGGTGAGTGAATGCTTTGAATTTCTCATTTCTATATCTTAATCAGAAGAAGCTACACTCACTCATGAAGCTTTGAGCTCTTGGTAAGATCTTTCGCTCTCTTCTACATCACTACCCATGTTTAGATGCCTAGCCAAAAGAAGTTTGATATATTTTGATAACCTTTCATTTTCAGTAGTTCTGGACACAAATAAAGCCATCTGCTTTCTTTGTGACTTTATAAGAAAGCATTATCTCAACCCTCTTGCTTTCTCTCTCTCTCTGTTTCTCCTCAGTCAGGAGAAACAAATTTCCTTTTCATCCTTGATGAGATAGATCAAGTTTCTTATCATTATTTTGCTTGTCAGTTTCACTGAACGTTGGAAATTGACTATTGAATTGAAAAATAATAGAAAACAATATCTTTATGAAAATCTTTTTCTTGTGCTCGCTTGAGATTGAACTCTTCTCTAACATTGTTGAGAAATTACTAAATTTGAGCTTCACTGTAAAGTTGAATTCTTTTCATATCTATTGAATATTTCAATCATTGTTCAACTCAGCAAATCTTACAGTTATTCATTTATATATTCCCTGAATAATCTATATATTGTAAATTTAAACTCTTTCATTTCATCATCATTCATTTTGATAATCTACAAGTAAATCTAGATTAGATTTGTACAATCATGGTCATATCTCGAGTCGTGTGACTCAACCTGCCACAAGATACTGGTGTGTGTTTATTTTTCACAGCGTTACCTCATCGTTCGAACATCTTATGAGATCCAGGAAAGACCCCAGACCGACTACAGATTGTATCCAGATTGTATCCTGCTAGTAGAGCAGCCATTGTCTCGAGAGACCATACAAGGCTCCTACATCCTTCGATGAAGTAGAGCTCTGGAGTAAGTCTTTCTCATCGCAAGAACTGATCATAAAATGTGAATAAACCAACCAGTCATTTCAAGGCAAATATTGAGAGACCAGAATCCTTTGTAACTTTAAAATAGCAAATTTGATTGAAACTTTGTCACTTCATTAGAATCTTGTTACACAAGTTTTGTCACATGGGACTTTTGTGAATATAGTGTTTTCTGAACTTTGTTTTTTTTATTGTTGAGAGGCACAAAGATCATCCTTTGACAAATTAGTATTTTTGGTATTTTCATTTAATAAAAAATAGAACCTGGTGCCCATGCATACCTAATATATTTTATCTTTATACCTTACATTTGTCAAAGGATATATCTGTCGTACTAGCAGATAACGATACCCACGACCTCCCGTAACAATCTGAGCAGCTCATAGGCATTGCTGTAAAAAAAGAGCAAGCAAATAAGGATGAGTGTTTATCTTTAGTTGCAGTCCATGTATAAAGAAAAATGAAAGAAGAAAGATATAAATAAAGTTGTTCAGACATAAGTAAAAAAATCTCTTGAATTTTCTTTCTGTAATAATAAATGAATTAATTATTATATTCAAGGTAAGATTTCGACTCCTAACAGATAGTAACGGTTTTTCTAAATAATCCAGAACAGGACCTGGATTCCAAGTTTCGTTATATCTCGGAAATGTTGGTCTTTTTTTGAAAGTTCCTCTAAGGAATCTGTTGATGAGAGTTTCGTCCTGAATTTGTTATACAATTTTCAGAGCAGACCGATGAGTATTCAGTGTATTGTACTTGGCGCCCAGGTCATATTCTTGCTTCAAAAACTCTATTACCTTGTTGGGGTCCGATTCAAATACCTTTGTGCCCCCACAAAATATCCACGATTATTTATGTGTTGAGGAATATTGCTTCATTGTGGAAGGGCTCAAAGAAACCATTATAACTTCTACAGCTGACTCTAGTATCCCCTTTCGTATATACGCCTCCCGGACAAAACAGCTGCACCCAGGGAAAGTTTTTTCCACAGTGGGTGTGGTGTCCTGAAAGGGGACAAAATTAAATCCTTATTCGGCTCGAAAATTACCGTTTCTGATATAATAAGACTATTTAGTCTTGGGAACCATAGCTGTGTTTTCCATATGGGAAACACAACAATACCTGCAGCTTTATCAGATATTATTTTATTGATAACGTTAGACAGAAGTGAGGCATAACTTGCGATTCAGGATCGGGGTGCCATGATACAAATATGTCGCATTTTCTATTTTCATAAGAAGCAAATGAATCTATTTCTGGAGTTCCCAGTTGTTTTGTGATTTTCCTTAAGGCTTTAGAGTTGATACTGTACTCTGTTTCTATATTGATAGATCGTGATTCTTTGTCTGCTATCACATTTTCTTTAGTGCTGAAGTACGACGCCAAAATCATAATATTTTGGCCCTCGCACCATTCCCATATCTGCCTTGTGATAGAATTCAGTTTTGGATATTGAATTTCCCCCATACGATTCAAATAAGTAATTTCTGTAGTATTATCGACTCGTAGCAAAATATCACAGCTTTCGAATTGTTTAGCGAAGCATTTAAGGCCATTTAAAACAGCCATGAGCTCTAATGAGTTTATGTGATTAGAACTCTCTTCGGAATTCCTGAAACCTCTGGCTGTTTTGTCTCCACAATATGCCCCCCACCCCGAATAAGAGGCATCGGTAAAAATGGTTGGAGCATAGTTCAACCACCAAATATAGTCATTTTCCAAATATGATTGAAGTATAATTTTTCTGTCGTAATTACCATAAAATTTCTTGAGAGCTAAAAATATCTACCGCTCAAAAAGTTTTATGTGAACCCAACCATAGGGTACGGCTGGGCACACAGCCACTAAAGTGCCAATCATTTTTGCATAAAGTCTTATGGTTACGACGGATTTTTTCTTGAAAACTTTCAAAAATTGAGAAATGGACCGAGAGTTTTCGATTGGAACAGAGTCATAGATTTGCTGTCAAAAATAAAATCTAAAAATTCGATCTTTTGTACTGGTTCCAAAAAACTTTTTTCCTTGTTGACAATAAACCCCGAAGAAGTCAACAAGTGCACGGAATCAGTGATGTTTGATAAAGGTTTTTCTCGATCTTCACCAGTTAGAAACCAATCGTCAAGGTAAATATCCGATTTATGTCCAAGTGATCTTAATCGAGTAATGATTGGCTTGAAAAGCTTTGTGAAAACGTATGGTGATAAAGCCAAACCCATGGGTGAACTAAAAATAAAAAATAAAAGGCATCTTTCAGGTCTATTTTCGCCATAAAACAGTTTTCAGTTAGCAGATTTTTTGCCGATCTGTAGTCCTCAAGTTCAAAGTGAGGGCAAACCAAATATTCATTCAGTTCTTTCAAATTCAATATAAATCTGTTTTTATAATTTTTTTTCTTTCGTAAAAAATAGGGAGACAAGATCTCACCTTCACAATGAAGACTGCGTTCAATAGCTCCTATTTTCAGTAAGTTATGTATGCAGTAAGACAATTCCGGAAAAGGTTTTTGTTGTCGAAATTTCGTTCGCCTGGGTTGATCAATAAAAGGTATTTGATAACCTTGTACCAAACTAAGAATTGTTTTGTCTGTTGTTATATTTTGCCACATTCTAAAAAACATATTTATTCTGCCGCCATATCCTACCTCTAACGTTTTTGCCTGCTCAAACGACTGTTGACTTTCTGTTTGTCTGGGCTCGGTGTTCGTCTGTCCCGGCGAAACTCTTCCCCCCTCCTTTCTTCCGTTTTCATTCTTTTCTTAAAAGACGGGCGCTGGAAGTTTTCTGAAATTTTCATGGGTGCCTTGAGCAACTCTTTGGCCGTGCTTTCCATAGATTTGGTTGATTTGCACTTCTCTGCAAAATCTGCCCCAAAGAGATACTCGTCAATTTTTTGATTGCCAGCTACTCTTTGTACCGACAGATTGAAATGGGAATTCAAATTAAATTTGCGATGGGAGGAAATATGATGATGCATGTCTGTCCCGATTTTTCCTGCATCGACCATCGCAGAGAGTATAGATTGATCGAAACCCTCTTGAGACATCGCTTTCGTTATAGCGATGCCCAAAGCATATAGTCCTTTTTCCATGATGTGTTGCAGGTTTTGCAAGAAGGTTTCTTTTTTGAGTTCAGCTTGGGGAAGTAGAGTGATTACCTCAGGATTTAGTTTTGGGGCACGGAGAGCCGTACCGTTTCTTAGGATATTCCATTTTTGGATTAGGGTCTGTCGACCTTCGTTGTCCAACCCTGATGTGACGTAATTTTGCCATCTCTCTGCCAAACTACGCATTTTCCGGAGTTGGGGTTTTGTCCAATATGTTTATGATAGCATCCTGGGGGTTATCTGCCAAGTTGGAAATAATAACATGTGGTTCTACAAGCTGTGGTATCACACTGTTGATAGATCCCCCTGAATCTAGGTCCAACTCCGTGTCACTCGAGCTGGACGAGTCGTCGTCACCTGCTGACAAATAAAGTCGTTTGTAAACTCCCAAGACTATGAATACCGTGGAAATTTTTGTTGACAATCCTATTTCTGAGGTATGACCCTTAGAAATATGTTATAGGATCAAAATAAAGATATGATTCATTATTCAGTTCTTCAGGAACTGCTATCAACCATGACAGGTTCTCACAAGTCATGAGACTGTGAGTGACTATAAAAAAAAAGTTAGAAATAGTGGCAAAAATCTGATAGAAAAATTAGCTGAAAAGAAATTCACATATTAGTACTTACTTGAAATATCTAAGCATTTATCTAGCTTCCGCAATTCACGTTTTAAGGTGTCCAACCTTTTTTTTTGCCTTTCTTTCGTCACGTCTCGGCATTGTCCAATGTAAATAGCCACACATACTTCACGAGCGTAGAAACGTTAATGACTAGTACTGGCCAGATACAGGAGAAAGGGAAGGACGTGGCCAGTGAGTCAAACAGGTTTGAACAATACGCACCGATCGGCTGATTAACGATACTACTGGGTGATATGTAGGACGTGGCCATCGAAGTATAATTGAAATTTCAAGTCACAGTTAGCATCCTCAGTTGGTACCAGTAACTTAAAAATGTACCTCTGTTTCGAGATCATTCATAATCAAGAAAGCGACGCCGCTCAGACCCTGTCCCAAGCGTAGATACCACTCCTTTCATTGGAAGGCACGAGCGACGCATTCACAAGATGGAAGCTGAGATTAAATCGGCGAGATAACACGCATCTCGTATCCAGTGTGTGACGGACTACGTGTCAGCTAATGGGCCCTTTACGCTCGCAATGCGGTGAGTTGCGGCAAATTTAAGACGAGCTCATCACACCTCAAATCAAGGCGTGCTGTTTACCCTCAAACAGCATTGTCTTGATAGGATACGAATGACGGTGGCTGCAAAAAAGTCACTAGTGAGGCGGGCGAGAAGCATCGCGTAAAACATGAAGTTCAGCGATAAACCTCCTCGCCTATTCCTCCTAGTCTCCTCGTGTTTTGGGTAACCCTCTGGCGGCTGATCGGGTAAAAACCTTCTGGAAGAACATATATGAGTTTCCGCAGCACTCAACGTGAATACTCCAGCCCTAGCGCAGTTCGAAGATTTCTGCAGGATGCTTCGTCGGCCTGAGCAATCCAATAACTCCGGAAGAAGTTCGACGGGCCCTCAGAGACTCGAAGAACTTTGCTGCTCCAGGCCCTGATGAGCTAAATAACTATTGTTGGAAAAATGTACATGTACCCACAACTATCTAGCAAGAGTTTTTAAAAGATGGCTAGATGGAGACAGCAGATTCCGGATTGGTTTTGAGAGGGGCGTACCGTGCTAATCCTCAAAAAACAGAGATTGTTCTCTTCCCAAGAACCACAGACCGATAACATGCTCAACGCGTGTTATGAGATGTTCACCCGTATTTCATACATGCGAATACTTTCCGCAGTTGAGCTGGTGTATGAACGGATATATGAACAAAGAGGGCCAAAGAAGGTGGCCGCTGGCTGGTGCAATAGTATATACACGCATGATATCGAAATGGAGTTTGGGACTGTCAAATGTGCCACGGTTCATCTCGAAAAAAGACGTTCAGGTCGTAGACGGAAGCATCCTACACCATCAGAATGACGGAGAAATATATACTTACCTAGGGGTGGAACAACGCCTAGGTAACCACTGGTCATCAGAACTTTCCGGAAAGAACAGAGTTACTGCCAATACAGGCCGTTTCTTTTATCATATGGTAACATTGCTGTATTCTAAACCGTAATAGATGCAAAGACGATTAAATGGGAAAAAAGGTAACTATTGTGGTGAGCAGTAAATTGGTCATAGAAAACTTACGGGGATTCTCGCCCTTCCCAACTTATACAGGGAAAACTGAAAATGCCGTTTTCGGATTTTTACGAACAGAATTGATATATCAGAAAATATAAAAAAGGAAAGTTTTATTGTATTCAAAATGTACTAGAACTACGTAACGATAAATTTTTAATCAAAAGTTTCGTGTCAACACCACCATCATTAACTATTTTTTTTAAATACGGACGCGATAAAAACACAATTCAGTGGTATATCACACTCGACATTTTCATAACGTTTCATATAAAATAACTAGCATCATCAGTGACAACAATTTTTAATCACGGTCCTGTCGTTAGTTTGTTTATGAATTTCACAGAATCTAACGCTTCGATATCAAAATTATCAGTGATGTTTTGAATAAATGTATCTATGAAAACTGTATTCAGACTATAAAAATTCATAAAAGATTTCTGCGGTTTTAGAGA
This sequence comes from Chrysolina americana, assembly GCA_958502065.1. NCBI lineage: Eukaryota > Metazoa > Arthropoda > Insecta > Coleoptera > Chrysomelidae > Chrysolina > Chrysolina americana. The sequence continues at coordinate 58,483,405 of OY293412.1, forward strand.
CGAACGATAGCAATTTACCCCAGAAATAAACTGACTTAAGAGGAGAAGAAATCAAACAAACAAACAATTTATTTCATAATGAATTTGTGGAAAAAAATAAAACCAATGCAGAAAAAGAATTCTACATTAAATGCTCGAATTGACGACCTCTTTGTTGAATGCACATAAGTTGTCTGTTCATACAATTTCTGTGGCAATTTTCTAGCATGATGGTTGTAATGCTATTACATGCATCTCTTATTTCCTGTTTGAGATGGTCGATATCGGTACTAGGTGTCGAAAAAACTTTATCCTATATGTATCCCCAGACAAAAAAATCCAAAGGAGTAAGGTCTGGGGATCGAGCTGGCCAGGCAATTGGTCCATTGTTTCCAATCCACTTTGTTGGGAATATTGCATCCAAATGTTCCCTTACTATTGGTGAATAATGGGGAGGGGCACAGTCTTGTTGAAAATATTGTATTTCACGGCGGGTGCTTAATGGCATTTCATCTATGTAGCCATCAAAATCATTGGATAAAAAATTTAAATACATTTCACCATTCAAATGCTCATCGTAAAAGAAAGGACCTAGTATGTTTGTTTCCAAAATTCCCAACCAAACATTTATTCCGAACCTCTCATGGAAATTGGATTCTCTATGTACATGTTCATTCGTATTATTCCACCTATAATGGATGTTTCTGTTAAACCAACTATTAATTATGAATTTTGATTCTTCCGTTCATATTATTTTTTTTACAAATATTTCATACGTACGTCTTAACCATTTCGCAAATCGTACTCTACTTCCGTAATCCCTTTCATTAAGGTGATGAACTTTGCGTATCCTGTAGCATTTGTATTTGTTCTTTTTCAAAATATTTCAGGTAGAATTTACAGATATCCCAAGTTCGTGGGCAATTTCTCGTAAAGAACAATCTTGATTAGAAATATTTTCGTAACTGACCAATCCTAGATTTAAAATCATACGGTATTGTTCACTTTTTAGTATTTATAAGGTAATATTTGCTTACCCAAAACATTTATTTGGTTCCTTATACTTCCAGTATCAACACATTTTCTAGTTTTATTTCTGTCAAATGCACCACAGTCTCTCAAATTTCTTTCTAATCGTCTAAACATTTGAATGTTTGGAATGTGACGATTCGGGTATAGCTCACCATACATATTTCTTGTCAAAAGAGGATTTCTATTTGATTTTGCATAATTAAATAGCATATCAGTCCTTTCGTCATTCGAATACTTCTTTAATATGTAACCGAGTGCTTAAATGTCTGACAGTTCTAAACAGATATCAACAACTCATTTATTTTTCCTGCCATAGAAATCAAGCAAAGCCTACGTGTTTAACTATAGTAAAAGAAGTGAGATGCTATTTAATTGTACCAAATTAGACAACACTTGTATTTTGTTCAAAAACTGATATTTTCATCACTTCCAGGATTGATAATTATGAAAATAATCCGTGTAAAAATATAAGGAAATAAGGATAAATCAGCCTTGAATCAAGGATTACTGTAATACAAAAATCCCCAAAAAGGAAAAATACGAATGTTCGTTGTATTGGGTAATGACTGGAGTATCCTAATAGTTGAATGAGTTTTGAAGAAATCAAAACAATTTACAAAAGAAGTAACGACAGGACCGTATTTAAAAATTGTTGTCACTGATGATGCCATTAATTTTATATGAAACGCTATAAAAATTTCAAGTGTGATATACCACTGAATTGTGATTTTATCGCTCTATCAATATTTGTGATGAAATAGACAGGTCCGTATTTGATAAAAATAGTGATGGTGGCCGTGTTGACACGAAACGTTTAATTAAAAATTTATCATTACGTAGTTCTAGTAAATTTTGAATACAATAAAACTTTCCTCTTTAATTTTTTATATTTTCTGAAATATCCATTCTATTCGTAAAAAACCGAAAACAGCATTTTTAGTTTTCCCTGTCGTGAACGGCGGGAGTCCCCGTAGATTTTCTCTGACCAATGTACTGCTCACCACAATAGTTACATTTTTTCCCATTTAATCGTCTTTGTATCTATTACGGTTTAGAATATAGCAATGTTACCACATGATAAAAGAAACGGCCTGTATACTCGCCATTCCGATTCTAGTTCACTTCTTTGGAATGTTGAAATAAACTCAGGAAAACCTGTGACAAATCGACGTAAAACCTCGAAAAATGATGCATCTTCATAGGTCCTTACATCCTAAATCATCTGTTCCACGGTTATACAATGGAGATGCCGTAAACTTTTCAGCTTGGAGTGTTGTAGTAGTGCTTGCCGTGATGAGACAGAAATCTTAGCCGGACGATTTCAGATGGCCGTGACCCTTGGTGCACTTCGTCTATTCAGGACTCATGATTCTCGGGTCCAGTAATCACTCACCCCAAAGCAAATATCAACGGGTCCGTTGACAGTCACCTTTTTGATAATGGAAAAAAATGATGTAGTTTCATCAGGTGTTATATTCAGCTGTGGTAAACCAAAATGCCACACAGTGAAGTTATGAAGAAATAATAAAGTGTGGAATTTTCTGTTGTCCACGTTCGTACCATACAAATTATCTGTCCAAGATTTGAATTTGTCCAGATATATATATTTTCGATTATTTTTTGACAATTCTTGCAACCAATCGAAACCATCAATTCATTAGTGGATATTTTCTACCTAGATAATTGCCGCGGTAATTTTTTGTGGTATTTTGATCTTATTGTGTGACAACTGATACTTTTGATTTGACGTCTGTCATCAGTTCGCATGAAAATTGAAAAATAATTTGAAAACGGTTTAGTACAACATCATTCGATGAAATTTGAAGAAAATCAACGATAATGAATGTCAGAATACTATTTTGAGTAACGTGTCAATTTGGAAACTATTTCAATTGATAACCTAAGGGACAGAGAGAAAGCAATTACTTTCAATCCAACAGAACAAAACAATATTACGAAATCCTATAGCCAAGGACAAAACATCCATAATAATTGTATATTTCATGCTGTGATCTATCGAATACCACACGAGAGTTCGATAAGGTAGAAAATAATTCTCTAGATTTTTTCTCAAACTTGTTGCCATTTGGCAATAGCCACTCGAGCCCTTCTGGCTCTCGTGCCTATTGTCTGGCATCAAGTTTTCGAAAAATGTGTCAAATTATTTTCACTTTATTCTCACTCTTTGGTGATATTACAACTGAAATTACTTCTGTAACTTTAATTTAAAAATTTTACAAATTGTTGCTACAAGATGGAAAGTAAAACGAGAAACATGAAATTGGCATTTTTGCAAATCAAAAGCTTCTGCACTGAATTCTTAGATATTGTATGTGTCTCAATATAATAAGCATGTCATTGTATATTCAAAGAAAATCGACTCAAACTCATTCAACATCCAATATTACAGAAATTCCAGTGTATAGACTGGTGGTCTAGGTTCATTGCGAATTACCATATCGGGGCGAATCATAGCATTTGTCGACAAGGTTAAAAAAATTCCAGTTCATGTCAAAATATTCAAGAAGTCTGAGGAAGTGTTCGGAATCTCCATTTTCGGCCTTCGTCCATTATATAGTCGATGTCTACTGGTGTCTGTTGAAAGGATTTTGAACAAGGTGTTTATTCAATCGGAACGCCAGCACCATCCGTAATACTTCCTTCCCGATTAGTTCTGGATCGGTTAGCAATGAATTATTACTAGCGTTCCAGATTAACAACTGCTAGCTTGCACATTTTCCCAAGTGAGCTGTTGCTTATTGTTTTCACCATCGAATGCAGTATAAACCCAACCTCTAACGCTAAATATATAGGAGGATGAGATAAATAGCTACTGAAATATTTAAATGTTAACCTACTGATATATAATGCATGTGAGCTTTCAGTATCGATACTGTTGGTGGCAACTGGCTTTTATAGTGCACAATCACGTTCTGGTAAAGGTCTCGTTGCTAGTATTGTTTTCCTCGTTACGGGAATGAACTGAAAATAATAAATTCAAACATTTCGTACCTTTCCACGCTCGCTATAGTACGGATTGTTATAAAATATAATTCTTCTGCGATAAATTTTTTTAGAAATACCCATACTGTCAATAAATTGTGGAAAGAATATAATGTTTGAAGTAATTGAGTATTGAAGTTCTTGTATACTGATAGTATCAGTTTTTGTCTTCATGAATCAAGTTTATTTTTCTGTTGTTATTTTCTGCCTGGTCACTACTTTTGACTTCAGAATATTTAACAAGGTCCCGGAGAAGTTTGTTGTTTTTCTAATATATTTGGAGTCGAAAAATTGTTAATCTGCGCCGTATGAATATAAAGATATGCATATTTTCATGTGCTGGTATTTGCACCACAAAATTTTTATTTTTGAATTCGCTTTCAAACATGAAGGGCCCCGCACATGAAATGGCTTACGGCTAATTTTGCTAAAATTTTTATGTTGTAGATTTTTGATATATTTTTGTGAGTCATATTTTTTTTTGATTGGGAAACGAAAAGGAATTCGCACGTTTACTATTTAAATTTGCTTTCTGATAATTTTCCTCAAATTTTGATATTTTGTAGATACTGGCATCCTCATTACGTAGTCCAATTTACAGAATGATCCTATGACCTGTTTTCGAGCTACAGAACGTCAAAAATTCGATTTTTGCTATTTTGGGTATTATTCCTAGATTTGATTTTCTATTTGCGGTACTACTCGTAACCAACACTATTCTCCTTCATGAAGATCTGGATTTGGTCTATTAACATGTTTAAAAAGTTCTCGCTATAATGTGTATCTCACAACAAAATGCTTTTAGTTTCCCCTTGATGTCACTAGTCTTTGATAGGTGTAGACTCCTCCATGTCCTTCAAAACAATAAAGCATACTTCAGGAACCGACCGTAATAGCGTGTCCGAAAGAAACCGCGACCTCCGGTATATGATTCCGGAATAATATTGTTCTATCCTTAGAATCCTGGGCATCTCGCGATGCTACGGATAGGATTTGGAATAATTCCTTTATATCAGGCTGAAGTCCTTAGCTATAACGACAAAACTTGGCCTTTCACATAAGTTCTCTGTGGTTCTAAGTCGAATATAGCTGCTGGACACTACTTCTTTATCGTGCTGTATTTTCTTCCGCTATATGTGAAAGATCAGCCTAAATATCGCCACAACTTCTTCCTACCCGAATATAACTACAATAACATGATGACTACGTTGAAATCCGACGCATTTGAATGAACAAGGAATAGAAGATTTCAGTCCAGGCACAGGAATCTTCTTCTTCTGTCATTTGCCAAAATATACTGTAACTTTCGTTCTTTCAGATGAACTGGAGGTTTTTTCGAGTGAGATCTTATCAAAGTTTTCAACACAGGTACCAAAAGATATAATAAGTGCAAAATGGTATATTGATAGCACTCCGAGGATTCGGTCGAGTAGCTGCCCCGACACGTTAAGGCAGCTCATATCCGTTACAACTTTCGAATTATTTTCATAGATACAGATTAAGATGGGTAAATATCCTTATAAATGAACACATATTGCTCTGAATCTTCACCTATCCAAGAAACAATGGCTTCTTCATTATGCTATACCATCGGAATTCGGTGGAATTGAATCAATCTGTGGTTTGAAGTGACGAAGGCTGTAAGTGGATTTGGAGACCCTTTCTTAAGAATCTGCCTTCATGCCTATGTTTTTATGAGAATAAGCTTTCCTCAATTTGTGTGGGATTTCTCATCATGATAAGTCGGACGACTCCCACTAAGACCCCATCATCATTCGACCATGCACGTCATTGGCATGCTTCTGCAACTTTTGTGAAATTTGTTCTAATCATCATACGGCTGCACTACTACAAGCAACCTCCTGAAGTCTTCAGGAGTCTTGTGCGAGCTAGGAATGACGATTGTCTAATCTTTTTCTATCCCGCAATTTCCCAATAGTATAGTGTCTCTGACGGGAAGTTCACTTCCGAACGGACCATTTCGGTCTTGATGAGGCGATTCATTGGACAAATCGATTCAACACATCCTAAGTCGTCTTTGCCGTGAGAATGCCAATCATTCGAATATAGGTCTGAAACCATTCTGAGATAAGAGTGCAGAGTGTGTATGGAACTATCGAAACATCGATTATTTTGACCCAACCACGATCTAAGTAATTAGTAGGTAATTATATTGACTATTTCACAAGACATTGGCTTGACCTTACGCCTCAACTTTGGAGCATGTAATATCTTAGCAATTGTGTTCCAAATACCGCCAGAGCTCATTCTTTCATGTGTTTTCGCGAAATCTAGCTCGCACAAGTCTCCTGGAAACGTTGTTGTAAGCGTTGTTGGTAAGCTAGATAACGGAAAAACACAAAAAAGAGCGGAGAGACGACAAGAACAGAGGTGTCGTTGTAGTTTGGCAAGTTATGTGAAAGAGGGGTTTTGGTAATTGCCTACGGTCATTTAGCGGTAATGATTGATGGCATCTGTTATCTATCATTCTGACCAGTGCGTCAATGGCTTCGAGGAGAGAAGCAACATTGGGAAGTAAAAGAATATCTTTTTCCATCATTGAACGTCGCCTTTGAGTTTTTGACGCAATTCTTTACAACCCTTACATAAGAACATTACTTTATTTCTTGCTCATGGAATGATTAGTACGGAATACTCTCGAATGTATTACGTCCATTATTACCACCAAAACATATGTCTTTTGGTCCAGTCTAACTTGCACTGAAACAGGTGGTAACAAACTTTTTTATACCCCAATTCTTTCCTTTCCCCCAGCATACTTTTCGTATCATTAACTATAGATACCTACTCTTGAAAATCTTCCCACAAGTAAGTCGTGATTTACCTTATCTTTCAAAAGTTTGTCTTCTACATCTCCGCAGTAAATAGTATACTGCACAATCCGCTATTGTCACAGAATCAATTACCATTATGTTGATTTTTTATTTAATTTTGGTGAGTTCCCTAAGTTTGGAGTTCAAGAATATTGAGAGCTTGCATGTGAAGGTGTTGATATATGAAACCATCGGTCTGGACACGTTATGTTCTTTATGCAGTTTATACAGACCATACATCCCCGGTGGTCCATGATTATCTTCATGACCCTTGTCTTGTTTTTATCTCTGTGTTTCTTCAATTGCCACCGAAAGTATTTTGTGAATCTTAAGTTTAATAGAGAATATGCCAAAGTCCACATCATACCTAAATATTAAATACCAACTCAGCATCAAAAACGAAGTCACCTCCGGGATACAAAGTTAAATCGGGAACAAGGATAATTATAGAGTAAAACACAACAAAATTAAACATCAAACTAGATATACTACATAATCTGAAAAAAAAATGCTGGACCGGAAGACAAACTAATTCGAAAATAAAACAGGACACCCAGTTTTCAGAACATGAGTTTCAAATAAGATTCATCAATTTATCATCTTCAAGTTCACTCATCCCTCATCCGATTCACAATAACTTCAAAAAAATTAAGAATTCTCAGAAGTACGAACGGAATTCCTAATATCGAATAACCGCAACACTTCAGATAATACTACACATGAACAAGCTAGCCGCTACTAAAGAAATTAATAAAGACCCTCCATCCATAATAAGGTTGCAAAAACAGTAAAAACATATCGTGGAAGAATTGCACAACCTCTTTGGATTCTTTTCATCTAATTTCACAGATAAATGGTACAAAGAGCTTTTGCAATTTCCCTGTGTGATCAGACTCTGCAATGTGAGAATGAAATCATTAAATGAATAGCAACAAATAACAAAATACACATTTCTCAAGTCTTCAAACTGAATCGAAATGTGAAGAAAAAATCATCAGAAAACAAGGACTGTATGCAATATACGCACAAAACCAGACCAGCATGTCACTATTAATTATGCAGGGAAAATCTCGGAGGATATTAAACATCGTTCACCCGAATTGAATCTAACAACATCCTACTTCACAAGCAACAGTAATTCAGGCAACAGATTGCTTAACGCCAACTTAAATTGAACAAAATGAAAAATAGGAATACAGGGTAATTTATAATTGAATGTTGATCCTGGAAGGCGATAATGTTCTGGTTATTTCAAGAAGAATTTTTCAAATGCACTCAGATCATCAATGGCTTTTTCTCTGGGGTACAGTGTTGAAATAAAAAAAAATGAGGTATTAATTTTTTAAATTGAAAACTATCCGTCGGACAAAAAAAATTCAAGTGTTGACCATAATGTTGTGAAAGGGTTTAGATGACATAAAAATTATATTCATTTAATAAAAAACACGTGGGAATTAATATGTTTATCAAAAATATTTCGGGGCATGTTAACAGGGACGCTACTGATGGACATTGAGACAAGAGACATCAATTTTGAAAATAAAAAATTTTTTGCTAACTTTGCATGTTCCAAAGTTGAAGGAAAAATTCAACGCAATATTCGAGATATTGGGAAAAACTGATTTTTTTAATAAAGCGGTTGGGATCAGCAATCAATCATGAAATAACCTATATGTGAACTAAAAAGCTGTGAGAGGTCTTACAGATAGAAATTTGGACATAAGGTACAAAGAACATATAAGCTCAGACAATAATTCAGTAATGTATGAACACCTCCATAATTCAAAACTCTAACTAGATACAGATAAGTTTAGAATATCCCACACTCGCAATAGAGGTAAGAGTAATAATCTGTTGAGAGTCTTTGGAAAAAACAAGTCAAGGAAATTCCTCAATTCTATTGTCCTCAATGAACAACCGGATTTAAACAGGGTGTTTCTTGAGTACGTGTAAAAAATCTGACGTTGACGTCAAAATATGAAGAAAAGTTCTCATAAACACATGTCCGCAAGTTATTCGTTTCTGAAATCTTAGTGAAATTTTATTTTTGTTATTTGTGAATAAATTTCAAAATCATCGTGATATTCGAGCAAAGTTTGGTATCTAGGGATATTTTAATGGAAATATCAAATTTGATGTTAGTTTGTCTCTTCCGTGGGAGTGCCGCCACCTACATGTCTTTTTGATCATTTGAAATGTTATAATTTCTTTATACGTACCTGTTTCACGTTTTTTAGTTTTTATCCACATAAGGGATAGTCTACTAGATGACAAACTGACTTGGTCAGCCTATATTGATCAACTATGTAATAGATTGTCAAGTTCGCTTTATTTGCTACGCAACATAAAAAACCACCTTTGTTTCAACACAGTTCGAACCTGTTATTTTTAATTTTTTCATGCTCATATAAATTATAGTATTATCTTATGGGGAAATTCTTGTCACGCTGTTAGGGTTTTCAAGATGCAGAAGAAAGCAGTTAGAGTTATCGCCAATGCTGGTTACAGGGATCACTGTCAAAATATCTTCAGAGATTTATCTATTATGCCAGTTCCCTTATTATTTATTTTCACAACAGTGTTAGAGGTACACAAAAATAAAAGTTCATTTTCAGCCAATACTGATTTTCACAATTATCAAACTCGCGGAGCCACAGATTTGAGGCCTCCCCGCTTCAGACTCAATAAAAGCAAGGTGAATTCACTGGATGTCAGACTTGATAACTTTTTGTCTAAGACTTAGCCACTATTTTTATTCAATTGACGAGTATTTGAGTACCCCCTTCTGTCTCAACAGCATAGCCTCTTGACCCCCCTAAAAACAAAAAAAATCATGCCACTTTTCATTATTTTTTAGTTTTAGTATATTTTTAGTATGTTTTAGTATGTTTATACACTTTTATTATTGTTCATTATTTATGTGTCGTTTTAACTCTTTTGATGTCGTTTTAAACCTTTTTTAATCTGTACTATACTGACTTGCCAAAAACATATTTGTAACTTGGTCAAATAAATCTATTCTATTCTATTCTATTCCATTCTATTCTTGAAGTTTCTATGACAAAGTGCCAAAAAATTTGATAATAATTTTCAACTAGAAAAGATGTAGGCAAAGGAAGTATTTCGCATTTTTTTTCCTGTATAACTCCAGAACTAAATAAGCTGAATCAGATTATTTTGTATTGCGCATTTGACCTTTGAAATACGCAACTTTACCCCTTGTACACAGTCTTTCAGAAGATGTTGACAATTACATTGCAACTGCTTATAGGCTGATAGTAGGGGCATATATCTATTAACTACGAATATGGGTAACACGCCATAGACGTCATGTAATCGAATGAAAGCCAAAAAAATATTTCTTTCCTTTTCTCGCATGGGCACTGAGCAACTATATTGGATGCCGTATTGAAGTCAATATTGAGTTGATTCAAGTTTTTCTTCTTCATTTTCGCAATTCTTGATTTGATGGATTTTTCGGATGCTAAGGGGTGTGTTGATGGCCTACGTTCTGAAAGCTCCTGTATGTCATTGGCAAACTCTCCTGCAGTGCTGAGAGGTTCAAATGATACACATGCATTATCAAGAAAGCTAGTGAGCTGATTAAACTCCAAGACTGTTGGATGAAATTTTTAGTTTTTGGCATCGAGGATTCATGGGGAAAGTTTGATAAAATTAGTTCTGGAATATGTTACTGGTGAGTTTCCAACAGTGGGGCAGGTTAATGCTGAGCTGGTCCGTTTCTGGGAACTTGATTATGTGGGCTCTCCATATTCTTGTTCCGTTGTTTCTTGATATACGTGGAATTTTTATGATCACCGGTGCCGTGCATTTCATTTTGAATGGTAAGGGCTACGGCTTCACTAGCTCCCACAAGCCTCTCAGATACTTCTGAGGGTTGTGCTCGTAAGGTTGCAGCCAGTTGACGATTATAACAACAATTCTTTCTCTTCTGGGCACAAGAAAGCTATATGTCCAGGCTCTTTCCATTTGAAGCAATCAAATATACAATAAGACGTTTCTTCAGAGTACATAAGGACTGATGCTGAACTTTTATTCCTCCGGGGTTCGTGAAAACAATTTCTTCCTTTATTTATATTATATATATTATCTCATTGAAAATGCGAGAGCAAAACGTAATGTTTCGCTTGCATAATCGATCCAAGTGTTAGAATATAGTTATTGTACCTCCATATCATCTATTGCGGGGAAAATTATTGCCTGGTCTTTGGTTGGGAATTATAAGTATTGTTCGTTTTTGGGTCACTACGTTTCAGTTGTGGTTGATTCTGTATTAATAAAAATTATCGATTTTATTGAAATAAAAAAACATATACAAAAAAGAAAACAATTTAGATTATAGTTAAGAAATACATCCTATCAAATAGCAGGATTGAATATCTGACTGTGCTACAAAAACACAGCCACATCTTGCTCTTCCATCCAACCTGACTCCTGCAGTCAGAAGTCCCTCAGGTACTATATGTTTTAATTTTTTTATAGAGGATAAGTTGTAGGTAATAATTATCATCTATGTATTGAATGACCTATCCGCTATCAACAAAGGAGCTGATGGATGGCTTTCAGCTGTTCATCCAGTTCGAATAACATAATTTGTTATCGTTCCAACTATAATATCGTTGATATCGAACTACCATCCACTTACAGCGACTTCCAGGTGACACTATGGATATTCACAATCATTATGAAAACATTTCAAATAATTAACAGAAAATTATTATCACCAAGAAGTTGGGATTTGTTTTTGGTATATCGAAACTTCGTCCGGTACTACTCGTGCCAGGGTTGGTTTCTTACTCTATTCTTGGTGAACATGAATTTCCAAAAAATTTTTGATTTTTCAGTCAAGTTGAATATTGTAAAGTGATGATGCAGTTCGTCTTGGATTGACCTAGTGAAATTTGATAGAATTCGCGCAAAATTGGTGTATATTTTTGCATTCTGATCAAACAGAAACACTATACATTCAGTGAATTATTAGTTTATTCATATTATCAACACTTTCATATCTCACGTAGGTTAGAATAATAGTTGATACTTGACAACGTATTCACAGTTCCCCCTCAAAAAATAACAAGATACAATATATTCAACCGAAATTGCATAAAATGGTCATTTCTTGGCCGGAGGAATGAAAACATGTTAACTTGCTATTTCTATTTATAGTATACACGATGCTATACCATTCATCCCCTCGCAAACAGTATTAAACTCACCAACCTCTGAGAAATTATACAACTTAGGCCCAACACCATTACCTGTTAATGTCTTGTGCTCTGGTAATAACCGCAACTGAAAATGAATGGAGATATAATGAAATAATGTTTGAATTGGGTCTAATCATACCGTCTGTGTCGCCTCGTCTATTTCGTCAGTAAATTCGACTGTTTATACGAATTGTGCAAAACTAGAATTGAGTTTGAAAAAATTCCTTTCTAATCTCGAAAGTGGGATGGAAGATTTGGAGTATTTATTCAATCAACTAGTGTATTAATGAAGGCGATTAATGCTCAAGATATTTTGTTGTTGTTTGGAATGTTCAATCAGCATTCAAAATTATATAACATACTTGCAGACTAGCTCTTGAATGCCCTAGTGAGTTTGCCCTGAAAGTCACAGAAAAACAATATATGATTTTAGGTGATACTGAAAATCAAGGTGCATTCGATAACGCAGATAAATTAATACGAAAGCATCCATGTGAAAAACAGGTCGTTAGCCATTTGAACTATTTTTCCGTCGATCTCGAATCAACATGTATCTTTAATGTTCTCCAATGTAGACGAAATCAATCCTTAATGACCCTTAATAATGACCGATTTGTTTTTAATACATGAATTTTCGAAATCGACTATCAATGATATGTATTAATGTTCGATTTCTTAGTGCAGCCGGTGAAATGCGATTGTACAGAAGGACTTTTTCTGTGCTATCTTAAAAAAAATTTAATTCTACCATTACAAATGTTAACATAATGTATTCATATTAATGAAATATGATCAGTAATGTTCAAACGAGTTTGTATCTACTGTTCATTTTGTTAATTGAATACTTTATTTTAAGTCAGGTCGGCGGAAAAATATTGTAATAAACTCTTATATTAAAATGCTGATTAATGATCTCGAACATTAACGCGTGAGCGAAGCGAGCGCGTTAAAATATCTCGATCATCAATCGCCCTTATTGATATACTAGTTGATTAAACATCTATTGATTATGATAGATAAAGTAATATGAATTAACTATCTAAGAAAAAAATTCACGTCGAATTGTCAAAATAGTCAGCTCAAAATGTGACACTTGAAATAAGTGTGTGAAGTTCAAAGAAAAAAAAGCAAAAATGTTTGTAACATGTCATGTAGTATAAGAATTTTATGTCCTCAACTATGATACCTAGAAATTGGTTGTTTTGTTTTTGCCTACATTTCTCGGAAATTAATGTTTGAATATTATAACCCTTACCTTGTTCGATATATGCTGAAATACTCTTTGTGCGTTTCCATTTATTTGCTGGTTGGGCTTGTACTACGATAACAGTATGCTGGACGCTTGAGAGTTATAGAGATAATCGATCAAGTGAATCGTGAGTTCCATGTGAAGCAACAAGTATTCCTTTCCACCTTTGGACACAAGAAAATAGGCAGACTAGTTTTCAAGATACAAGGTGTCAAAGATGAACAGTTGAGTTTTCTGCTCATAATGTTTACCAATTCCGAGAATTGACAAATCTCCCATTTAATCTAGGAATACCATGCCCCAATGTTGTTACATCACCACCTTGATCTCGTATCCATTCCACTTTTTAGATTTATGTTCTACAATAGGGTGAACAAAGGACAATCCAATTAAATAATTTTCAATCAACTAGTGTGATCAAATAAATAAATATTTGGAACCTTCGGTGTGAATTAAATTCTAGAAAACCAAAAAATACCAATTTCACTTAACGCGCGTTTTATCAACAAAGTTGGCATCCTCACGAGCTGTATATCGAAAACTAGTTCGTGCCCATGGACACTTTTTCCGAAGAACAATAAACCAAAAATTCAGGGAATTTAACCGAAAGCCATTTTCCATAGAGATGGAGGGGGATCGTTTCTAAGAAAATTCAATACCAACAATCTTTAACCTATGAAATGTGTACCTTCTGTAGTTCCACCATGGCAACCCTGGTATTTTTTTGTTTTGTTGTCATCTTCATGGATACCCTGGAATATTCCTGGGCAAACTGGCATTATTTTTAAAGCATATTTCTTCATTTATTATTTATTTAAATAAACACTTTCCAGATCACTGAATTGAGGGGAATGGCCCTCACGATAACTGTATCTCATTTCTTTTGACTTTTTCCTGTAGGTTCGCTTGAGAAGTAGAATTTACTCTACAACACCTGCTTCACTGGATGAGTAACGTCAACGAATTGAAAACGAATGTCGTCGATTCATCTCAGAAATGCTTCAGAATTTGTGAACACTTTCTCAACAGTGTCTGAAGCTATCACAGTTCATGAAAAAAAGACAGATAACAGAAAGGTACCGACTCATCTAACTGCTCAGATCCCTGACGATAAAAAAGATACTTAAACTTATTTGTCAGTGATACAATTTGGCTTCCTAATAGTGCAGCCCATGTCCTCACTATTGACCATAATTGACCTGCGGGATCTATCGGACTGCGAAGTGATCTAGGTGTTAGAGCGTTTGCTTTCCACCTAGGCGACCCGGGTTCGATTTCTACCAAATGCCACTGAGCCAAAGTGGTTCGAAATCCACTTGTACGTGAGCTCTCCGAAGACTTGGGTAATTTGTTGAAACAAATTTTATATACAAATACGAAAACAAATACACAAAATCTTCATTATGGTTTCTGTATGAAATATTGTCACCAAGACGTTAATAGCAGGAATTCCAAAACAATGCAAGTGCTTATTGTAAAATATTGGATACTATCCTCCATCTCATTGTGAATGACTATCTGACGTGCTTCGAGGTTGTCTGCTCTCATTACTGTTAGGATAAGTCAGACAACATTAGAGTCATCCTGACCCACCCAACAAACGAACACACAAAGCTTCATAGGAAGAAGCACAGACTTCAGGAATAGTAGATGTTAACTTTCAAATGAATGAAAGGAATACCTAATTTTGACAGAGTCGAATCACCACTTCTCTCCAGAGTCGAAAATAGAGATTAGAAAACAAATACTTCTCCGTACAAACATTAGACTACATCTGACATCTATTTTTGCAATGTTCCTTCACAACTGTGGTGACACGCGAGTTAAGCGATCGCTTCTTAATGGGTTCGAACCTCAGCGCGGTCAACGGTCTCGTGCATGGCATAACCCTTTTAAAAAGGTAAGGGCCTCGTCTTCCCTAGCTCACACAAGTCTCTCGAAGACTTCTGTGGGGTTTCTCTTCAGTGTGCAGCCGGTTGACGAAAATAACAATTTTATCAAAAACAATTTTAACAACCAGGTGGGGATAGAATGCAATGCTTGATTGATTACAATAAGCACACAGCTGTGATGGTTGACTTTGTTGAAGTTATTCGATTCATTTATATGCAACTCTCTGACACATTTTATGATTATTCCTATCCTTCACTGTATAAAGGTTAGTTTTTTTCATGAATTGGTTCGAGTTTACTATCAGTAATGCATAAATTATGAATTTTTTATTATTTATGATTTTTTTTTATTTTCATATTTCTGATGAATAATTTTTAGTTTTGTGATTGTTCCTCATTAATATAACAGTTTTATAATATACATTACAAACATATTATCAAGAAGAATCTTCAAAATTGTAGAAAATCATAGACATAATGACAAATAAAAAAGTATTGAAGGTGAAATGAGAAAGATCCTTTCCATCGATAATGGTTGTATGACTAATGATAATGAAATAGTATATTTGGAATATTATAGCGATATTGGTAGAATGATGTACATAACAGGTAACAGAGTAATAGGCAAAAGAAATGAACCTGAAGAAACTGATGAACATGAAATCGAGTCAGAATTCTGACTTAAAATCTTGGAATTAGCTGATTCTGAGATACTAACTAAGTCGGAATTCTGACTTAATATCTCAGAATCAGCAAAAATTATTTTTTATTAATAGGTGGTCCTTCTACGCCTTCGTATGTTTGTCTGGTCCAGTTCTAGAGTCATACAATTAATCATTTTCGCCTGGCCTTTCGCATATTCTGTTGAAAACTTTCTATCATCTGCATTTCTTTCAATATTATAAAAATTTTGCAGTAACAGACAAGCGGCTTCTCCTGAAGTTTTGTTTTCTCAGGTGAAAATGATTCCTTATCATCTGAATGATATTGAACTGATCGATTCTGTTCTTTTTGGTGACTGTTCAAATTGATAGCCAACCAAGCTCTCCCCCTTGCTATGTTTTCGATATGCGGGATGATCTTTTTGATATAGGGTTTGCCGTAAAGTCTTTTGTAAGACGACCCTGTTTCCATTTTGAACTCCAACAGCATTGTGTCATTATTTTTGATACATTTCAATATTCTGATCCGATACCACAATTTTAGTGGCCACTCAATTCACAGGATTGTCTGTTTCTCAAATAGATATCCCTGAGAAGCAGGTATGCAAATATTGTTGACATTAGCCCACTAATATTGTATTAGTATTCTTGTAATAGAATATTTTAACTTGAATTTTACAGCTCCTAATTTATTGATCCTAATTTATTGATCCTAATTTCATTTATGCTGTATAACTTGCCTCCATGGTTATAGAGATATATTCTGGTGTCTTCCAGTTTGTGTATGAACGTCTGCAATCCGATGTGTTTGGTGATGCTTCAAGCGCTCGAGACGTTGACGATTCGTTACTTCGTTGCGCATCGGCTATAATAGTATTAATGTGTTCCTTTCGTCTTCTTGAAGACAGAAGACTATGATATAAGTAATTATTTCTTTCTATAACCAATTATTTGTGTTTGACTCTACTTTGAGTTAACGTAAGTGAATTCTGCCAATGAAGTTTACCTTTTTTTGGATTGAATTGGTCGTTACTTGATGGAAATCCATAGTATAAAGCACTAAGGTAAACGATTAAATTTCCACAAAATTTTATTAAATTCGCGACATGTTTCAGTAAACCATTATCGCTTGATAAAACTACAGTGTAGTGAAACATGTCGCGAATTTAATAAAGTTTTGTGGAAATTTAATCGTTTACCTTAGTGCTTTAATGAAGTTTACCCATAAATATTTTAGTTTTCGAAGTTATCGAATTTATAAACTTTGAAGTCTTCAATGGTGTAGACATCAGACTGAATGAAAGGATGATGTCCTCTGGAGGTACCTTTCATATAAAACACTCATTTGTTCAAGTCTCTCCTTGTATAATTTCACTCCTTCGTTCAATTTCTGTTTCACTTCTTCGTTCAATTTTTGTTTCACTTCTTTGTTCAATTTCTGTTTCACTTCGCGTTTAACTTGTTCATCCATATCTACAAGATATTTCCATTTACTTCTAGGACTATGTCAGTGATCTCACGTTGAAAGTGCTGTTGATTTTTGCTGATGAAATGTAGAATATCACGTTTTGAATTTTATTTCTGTTTCTCAATACTCAAAAGATAGGGAAGCAACTAATTGTGATTTCGCTTCCAGCTCATTTCTTGTCACTTTTGGTTTTATTTTCTGTAAGTGGATCTCCTTGTTTTCGTTTTGCTTTCTTAATTTTTTGTTTTATTTTTTATTTTGGTGTGTTATGAAGATTATTATCGTTTCTTTGACAATTTTTTCAATTTTCCAAAATGAAGGTACTTTACTCTTGACACAAAAACAAGTTCTTTAATGCGCTGTGCATATTACGTGTGTTTTGCTATATTTTTTTGGTACATGTATGACACTGTATATGGCGATTTGAAAGTTATAGGTTTGATCAACCATAAAAAAAATTGAGGCTACAAAATTATCCATCTGAATATGATCCCCATCATTATCAGATTCTAACTGGCAAATCCACGTTACCAAATCCTTTGGTATTTAATGAAGTCTATCGGCCATGCCATAATGCGGTATCTATCGACCCGCATATCAGATACCACATGCTTTGTGAATATTAACCGGACTATTCACTTAATAGCTGAATCTGACAATGCATATGCGATGTCGATAGACCTATTTGTCAAACCAACCCTCCGGAACCGGATCTAAGATATCTTTGGAAGCGCGTTCTATGTAATCTCACCTCTTTTGTCTTACCCAAATTCATCACTGGCTTTTCTCTCTCCTGCCTTATAACGCACATAAATTCTCTCAGTGAAAATGCCGATATACCATTCAACATAGATTAAGGTTTATGTAGTCCCATATATCCGGGAAAAGTGTCTGGAAATTTCAATAAAGATTATTCGATTGGCAGAATCAGGAAATGAGAATGGAATTTATGCAGGATCCGTTGTGATCGAAGGTCGGAAAGACTGGAAGAGGGGCATTATATTCATTATTTTTCAATAATGTAATAAGAAGTGAAAATTCGTTTCATAATCAATCAACAAGTTGTAGTAAAGGATTTACGTAACAAGAGAAAAATAATGCAAGAGAATGATTTGGTTGTTTTGCAGCAAAATTCGAATGGTGTTGCTTCTAGACGTTTGTGGGGGAAGAAAAAATAATCGTTGTGAAAATTTGATATCTAGCTTAAGTGAATTTGTTATTTATTTTGACAACACCATGCTGCATCTGAATGTACTCATGGAATATCGTATATTATAGCAGTAATTGATAATCATCTTCCAGATCAGTAACTCACATGAGCAGAGCAAAGAGCTGAACCTGAGTATGGGCGAAAAAATGCACTATATTTAATTTTTCAAATTTCATCAATAGCCGTGTCATTTGCATTGATAATTATTTTCAAACATATGGTTAGCATAAAAATATTAATAGTGTAATCATCCCAATCAACTGTTTAGAAATTTTGGAACAAGTTTCTTTGAAGAAATATTTTCTTTACACTTTTTCAGATCTAATTAAATGATGTTGTTATCAACTTGCTTTCCTGTACAAACGTTGGTACGATCGGATATAATATTTCAATCGATTTAACCTAACTTCCCGATGAGCTAGAAACCTGAAATTTTGAACGTAGCTCAGAAGTTAACGACAGTGCAATATCATTGCATGACTTGTTGAAATAATATTAAAGTAATATTAATAATGTTCGTCTGTTTGGTAAAAGTTTCGCAATCGAATTCGAACCAACTTTAAACTTATCTAAGAACTGGATGAAGATTCAGGAATATTGCATAAGTGCCGAAGATAATAATACCTAGTGGTGGGAAAAGGCTGCTTTCGTTAAGTTGCCAGAGTTGAAAACTCTCTCTGCGCCAAGGAATGGCATAAACTCCGGCAGATCTGGTCATCAGACAAATTTGCTGGAACCGATATGCTATAAGTTCTGATTCTAACCTTCTCCTGTGGGCTGATGAAATGAATGGTGAATCCCAAAATGGTTCATCTACTATAAAATATACAAATGATAAAATTTATATGGTTGAAAAGCTAGTGTAGAAATACTTCAGTACTATAGAATTCTTTTTTAATAGATACCCAATGGTTTTTTCTGGTTTTGAATATGTTACTTGGTGAAGATCTAATCGTTTGTGGCAATGACATCTCTTCACTCGGTAATAGGTATTCATATAATTTCTATGTCTAGTATTATGGTTGATACCATCCACTGTTTCAATTGCTTTGCGTTGGTGTCAAAATATCCTATCACAGTCTGTTGTATGTTCCTAGGCGACAATACCCTAAAGAAATAATGGATTACCACAGTGAAAAATATACTGCTCGAAGAGTTACTTTTGACACTTGTTTAGTGCATATACATTTCTATTGAGTTTTTTATATTTAATTTTTGTGCATATTCCATTTCAATCTGCTACTGGTTATGTTGATATTTAAAAAAATGCTTGATTTTATTTTTATTTCATATCAAAAGAATATATAGCAGGGTTAAATTTTCATTCGTATCAATTTAATGAAAATTTATAGTAATTTTTATGTGTATCTATATACCGGGTGTTCGAGGGAAGGGGCTCGACCCCATAATTTTT
This sequence comes from Chrysolina americana, assembly GCA_958502065.1. NCBI lineage: Eukaryota > Metazoa > Arthropoda > Insecta > Coleoptera > Chrysomelidae > Chrysolina > Chrysolina americana. The sequence goes on from OY293412.1 coordinate 58,503,376, forward strand.
TTGTTGTAGCGTGTTTAAAAGACATTACAATATTATTTAACGTTCTCCATACCTAATAAAGGAAGGTAGTTTCCACATCTCCGGAATTTTACACTTGGTATTCTCGACCATAATTCATGTAGGTAATGTTTATTTCTAGATGGGCGAGATGTGGCAGTATTGTGAGCTTTGTGAAAAGACATAACTGAACATTCTCAAACGACTAAATTGACTATCAGAGACTCCCAACAATCGTTCTTATACCTTGCAAAAGCGCCACTGGACATAGAAGAATGGATACACTTCTTGAATTTATAGAAGTCATCAATTTAAACCCTTCGTTATATGCAATTGGCGAAAACATAGAAATTGAAGAAGGGTATAGGTACTTTCATGGAATGAATATAATTTTTTCTGTTCTTAGAGCAGTTGATATTTTGTTGAATATAATTAATTTTTTCAATTTAAGTTTTCCTTCAGGTAGTGTAACGATTTGGTTATTTATTGAAAAACATTTTTTCAACGTCATCTTCGGAATGCATATAGTTAAATGCTTATCTTATGGACCTTTAATTTTTATTTGTAGAAATTTTTGGTATACCCAATACTCGTTTCGGCAGTACACAATGCAATCAACAGTATGCTAAATTAGAAAATTTAGTATGCTTTTAGATTGATGTATGTTGTTATCATATCAATCAATGTTTTCGAACGAATGCAGTGGGTTGATTGTACGATATTAACTAATTGAATCAATGTTCTGTATTCATGAATATAATTACTGCAATTCATTGGTCGATCTACAGAAAACATTGATATTGTGATTGATATTTCTTTACTCTTGGGATTGTTATGATAGAAATGATGACTGACTCATACAAAATTGTCATTAATAGAATGTATTTCGTTCTCAAATACAGGTGATAAAATTATTACCTCTCAAGGATTGATATATTACTAGAACATCAGGCATCCAAGCATTGGTTGAAAACTTATGTCGAAATACATTCCCGCGATGATTTCTATAATTATATTCAGGTACTTACCTTTTTCGTTTTGTGAACATTGCACAAATAGATGTCGGATGTAATTCTGTAAGAGGTGTATATGTTTTCTGTCAGATATTTCCCTTGGATCATCCACTTTGTGGGATAGTGTGGAATGTAGGTTATCAACTATGTCGTATATATTTTTATAGTACAATTAATAGTAATCAGCTCATTAATACCTTTTCTTCTAGTTCAATTTTTAAAACAGCCTATTTCGTATCAAACATGTCCGTCGTGTCCGAAACAATTTGTCAAAATACAAGCCGAACTCGGATTCAAGAAGTGGAAATACCTTGGATGTTGGACGTCTGAGATTAAAAGAAACACGGAACACACTTGACGACCTCTTTCGGTGTAGAATCTGAAGTTGGTGAGGATTAACACTGTGATGGAACTTCTCTGAAGTTCCTCGGAATTAGTGTGCGGAAAGGAGCGTCGGGACGTCCATTAGTTATGAAGTGATCCATAGGCGTAACTGAAAATTATGTGAGCTACAAGAGAATAATAGAACTCTACCAGAAAAAAGGTTTTTTTTTTCTAGAAGTAAGACCCCACAATTTTTTTACAAAAAATTTCAATATATTTGCAGATCTGAAACCAGTAATGGCCAGCTATAAAAAGTTTTTTAATATCCAGAATTGTTATTTATTTGAGACAAGGTGAACCAACATTTATTTAACACCACCTTTTTACAATTATTCAGCATTTCTTCAACTTTTATACATATCCAGAAGAATTCTTATTATTTATGTTTGTATTCGAACTGAAAATATTGCCCTAGAGAAATTACATTTACTTTAAGTGCAATTGATTAAGGGCTTGTCGTCCAAAACTTTTTTCATTTATAGTTATCAATTATTTGGTGTAAAATATATTCAAATATATTTCAAAATTGATTTATTTAAATGTCCATAAAACAAAATTTCGGAATTATAATACTTTCACCAATAATTTGTTGATTGTTTTTCACAGAAATCAAAAAAAATATTTTGAGTCAAAATTAAATTGACTTTCATCCACTATGTAGATAAGTTACTGCATTTTGGAATAGGTACCACACTAATCTACTCCGAATATTCTTCTACAAGAAGAATTGCTATTTCGGCTTTCGATAGGGTTTATGGAGTATCAATAAAATCCGTATAGTCAAAAGTATATATTCAACGAACGAGTCCAGAGACCTATGCTGATATTGATGACAATATCCCGGACTCGAACAGCATATTTTATCTAGAATTCATAAAAATGAACCGCTTATTTTTCGATATACAGAATATTCATTGAAAAACCGCATTTTTCAATAAAACTTCAATGTTCCTTTTCAATCACCCTGTATACATGCAATGACTACGCGACGTTCTCAACATTGAAGAATATTTGATTTTATATGACATATGCTCTACTCTATACGAACGAAGAACGAGTGGTTGGGGATTGACGTACAACTATTTTTATACTATCCTGTATAAACCAATAGAGATTGAGGAATTTCACCTTAAATTGATTCTTTAATTCTTATCAGACAACTCAAACTGGTTCAGTCTGAAAATTTTCGAACTGAATTTTTCTTTGTTCACCCTGCTGTAGAGCACAAAACTGAAAAGAAAGTAATGGATACGAGATTGGGGTGATATTGTATTATTATTCATGGCATGGTATTTCCAGAATTAATAGGTGTTTCGTCAGTAATTCCTGAAATTGTTAAAAATTTTGTATAAATGATTCACTTCTCATCTTTGATGCCCTGTATCACGGAAACTAGAGCCCATTTTCCAAATAGTGGTGCGGGGTCCTTTGCCAAAGACAAGTCATGACGCACCTTGCCAAGAGACGGAGTAATTTATAATATGATTAAGAGAATATTTCTGTAGAAAATAACCTGTTGAAGATGTTTCAAATAAATTCAAAGTACATGAAATTGATCTTTCATATATAGGAAGCTGCTCAATTGAGTTCTTATATTTAACTTTCAAAATAGTGATAACAATCGAAGAAAAACATAATTACTGAGTTATTGATGTTATGTAATCAATATACCACTTCAAAATTTTATCAATGGAATGTTTTATACCTATATGACCCTTCCTATGGAATACTGCAATATTCTGCAACTACCAGTAGAAATTTGCCAAAAACCTGTAATATGCCTACTCTAAGTTAACAACACCATTTAAACAGTATCTAGACAAGGCTCTTCGGATCATATGAAAGTATATAATAATCAGGATAATCAGACAGAATTGATTGTTTAACCATTGGGTAGTATATAAACGACTATCTGTTCTGATTACAATTCAGTTGTATATGCAAATAGTTTTTTGCTTGCTTCAACTTATTGAATCAACTAACTTATGATATTGAGGAAAATTGTTGATGCAAGATCTTGATCTGTTCATAATTCAGGTGTGAATATATTTTCTTACTTGCTTCAACAGATTGAATTGACTAATTTGATTGATGAATAATTCATTTTGTGGACATATTCTGTGAAACTACAATGCAGCTCTATTTTCCACAGATAAACTTATAAGTTGCAACTAGTTTCGGTTATTATATAATTTGCAACTAGTTTCTGCTGTCAAATTGTCTTCACAACTTTTTAACATGATACAATTGAAGAAGTAGTATGGTTTCCGGGCTTTGGGACCGTGGACGGATCACCTCCGTGGTTTTTGTCCTGGCAAAACGAAATTCTAAAAGAAGAAACTTTCAAAAATACCAAATCCATGTTAGCACCCTTAGAAGCACAAGGCATTTGTTTTCTTTTTTTTGTGAGTTGGAAGAAATCTTTTATAAAGAAATATTGAGTCTCCGATCTCAATAAATACTGTGAGACTCTCTTCATCAGGCATACTCACTAAAACCTCTGTGTAGGTCCGGTCAGGCTATTGCATCCGGTAAAACTCAGGCCTATTAGTCCATTGTATATTACCTATGTTGTGATGTCACAGTACCCAATCCAATACTTTGGTGCCCTGTACAAGTTTGTACAAATTTCGTATTGGGTGGGAGCTGTATAATTCGGGGTCGCCAGATGGCTGCCCGAAAATTGCATGTCTTTTGCGGTCTAAAGCTTCGCAATAGCACAGTATGCGTTTCACGGTTTTTGGATCCTTACCGCATAGTCTGTAGGTCAGGTCTCAATATTTCCATTTTTTTGAGATGTTCCTTCACTGGTGCATGTCCAGTCAGGAGTCCCGTAACGGTTCTTAACTGGCAAACCTGTTCATCATTAACAGGTTTGCCTTTATTTTATTACATGGTCCTTTGATATATCCTTTCCTGTGTTTGTTTCCTGGGATATTGTTCGAGTAGTTTCTGTACTTGTCCCTAATCCAGTCTTTCACAGATGCTTTTATTGTACGCTTCGGTACCCCTAGCATCTGCCCTTGATTTGGGAGCATTTCCGATCCTCTTCTCATTGCCTGTGATTTGACTTGATTCCGGTCTGACAGAGTTATCAGTTCTTCTTTGCAGTCCCATAAAAGCTTGGACGTTACTTCCTTGTTACAAGGCCTTTAGTGCCGCTTGACTGTCTAATAGGATATTGATATGCGCTCACTCAACATTTCTCCTATTATTTTCCTTCGCGCATTGAAGGATAGCGTACACTTCTGCTTGAAAGTGAAGTGAAGTAGCTAATGCCAATACTCGGATTACTGGATAATACTCCTGAGTCCGCTCCATTCTCAGTCTTGGATCCATCTGCGTACCAGATTTCCCCCTGTAGAATGTCCTTGAGATGAGAGCCGTTCCATTCAGTTCTGTTTGGCACCAGCACTCTTAATCGGTTGTTGAAGGAGTACCGTTTCGAAATGTGGTCCGTTCTCATTCCTAGCGCGTCTCCGATCAAAATTCTAAGGATCCTCATGTGTCCCATTTCAACGTTCAAGAGTTAACAAGCGTTTCGCCAACAAAGTTTGCATTCTCAGGAGATGAAAGCTTCGTCGAGTGGAATTGATGAAGTTTTGGTGTTTTGGGTGGTGTCTATTATTGATTCTTTCGACTTTGTGATGACTTACTGACATAAATATAATTTGACGCCGTGCGATATTGAGAAAGTTCGTGAGAAAAATATTTAAAAAATCCTTCAATCAGAATTTTATATCGGTAACTCATGGAATCGGCAGTTTCGAATTAGTTAGTTTTGGTTTTCATTGTATTCTCCTTCCTTTGTTATGGCCTCTCCTTAATATTCGCCAGACCATTGTTCTTCAACTAATATTTCACCTTTCAGGCATTCTTGCGAAGACTATATCAGACAGATAGGAAATTACTTTCTTTCGCCTTCCAGTACGATGGAGCTTTTGTGAAGAAGGAAAAATGATGATTAGAACAACATTTTCTTAAACGTCAATATTTTCAATAACTGAAAAGTAAACCCGTCACTGTGTCTTATTCATAATGATTCATGAATTCCTAACCAAAACAAAATAATTTCATCACTGAAAGTCGTTAGTGATAATTTCTTTGTTACTTGTGCTATTAATTATGGCCATTATTTGATATTTTCAACTGAACAAATTTTGAACAGTGTCTCGTTCAAACTCTTTTGAGAGGAGGCTTCAGTAAGCAATCTGCTGTGAAATAGTTGAATGTAAATCATGGCAAAATGATTTCAACTCAAGTACAGTAAATAACTTATTTGAATCCCTTTGTAGTGCGAATCTCCATAATTTCGGTATAGTTTCAGCGGTGAAATTCTGGAGATCAAACTTTCACTAACGTGAATATTTTTGCCTCATCTTACTTAACTTCCTACTTCTTGCATCTATTTTGAGCCTACTTTTCTTTTGAGTGATTAATGAAAACGGATTTTTTCAAAATTTCCTAGCAATCTATCGAATTGATGTTCATTCAACTATAACTTGTTTGGATGTTGTCTTCAATTCTGCTTCTCCCAGTTATCTTCAGGAATAAAACAGCGTAACATACAGTTTCAGCACGAATATTTTTGTCTGGACTCTTAACATGATTCGATGGTTGTTTTCATTTGTGCTGCGGTTTTCATCTCCCTGTATGCTTCTTAATTTTTTTGAGATGTATTTGAAACTGATAATTGATTTTCAATTCCGTGGTACTTATTCTTTATTATTGACGAGCTCTTTGTTATTGTCACTTCTGACAGCTCTGACTTTATCACCGCTTTGATTTTCATTGAAAGTTAGGAAAATTCATTGGATTCTGTGAATTCGGTAGCATTTTTTTTAACATCATTTTCACGGAATTGAAAGTGTAGTCGTTCTGATGTGGTTTCATGGTCCATGGTATAGTCTCCATTGAGAATACCGGTTACATTTCGAAGCAGGAACATACAGAACATTCATTATTAAAGATGCTGTCCACTTTCGCCAGTAAGAGCTTTTATTGTGGTTTTTTCTCAATATTGTGTCATAATGCAAGATCATTCGCCAATGTTTATAAACTTTGAACAATTAAACTCAACGAATTTTTTTTATTATCACTTTCACCTGTGTTCAAGTACTATTCATATTCCATGCAACCAGAACTATTTATGAAAGTAGTTTTGATAAATACATTTTTAATTTTTTAATCAGGCAATCTTTCAGTAAATCACCACACTTGTTTATCACAGTATACTTCCACCCTCAAAAATGTTCAATAGACGTGGGCTAGCTACCTATGACGAGGCCCTTACATCTTAAAGTATGATGCCATGTTTGGGACCGGTGACTGTACTGGGACTTGACCCCACGCCGTTATATTACGCAACTCCAAAATCCATTTTTTTCACACCATTTTTCCCTAATAACTTCTGGATATGGCCACGGGTTTCAAAATTGAAAATTCTTCGATATTTTTACATTTCTTGTTTCTTTTTTATACCAACCTCTGGTAATGTTTGTTGATTTCAAATGATCGTAACTGAAAGAAAAATACTTTTGCTGTACCCAATAAACATTTCCATCTCAAATTCAACAAAATTATAAACTTCATTTGAGACGCGAGTACGTTTTCAGTAAACCAACCACTACTTCGCAACTTTCTCCTCGAGCCAACTCACATCAACAACAGATAACACAAGCTGATGTCTATCTCTAGGTAGATCATCACAGTGAGAAATAGCACCGACATATTTACATCGTTCTATGGTGTAGATAACATGTAACACTGTACTTGGTGTTGATTGAATTCGCAATAATCAAATGTTACACATGAAAAAATCTCAATAATGTGATAAGCTCGTACAAAATAAACAGTTTTGTAGTGAAATTTTCCATGTATATTATCATACTTATTTTATGGTTTGTCATACTACCAACAAAATAATATTTTCTATAAAGTGATGTTTTCTCATGTTGAAGCCTCTTTGCAAGGAAGTATCGTAAACTGTCAGAGCAGATATCTCAACTTCGAGTAATTTTTACCGATAACAGAATCGTTAGATTTATAAGGAAATCCAGATTATTACTTTTCGTTTATTTATTTTCTTAACGAGCGCTCCAAAGAGTACTAAAAAGTATAACTTTACCACGGATACTACATTCTCCCTGGGAAGCAATTAACAACCAGAAACTTTGTTTTTCCTTTATTCTTCCCTTATTAAACTCAGAATACAAAACGTTATATTTAACGTACTGAATACCACAGAAAACTTTGAACTTGGTTGTTGAAACAATCAAAAACATAGGAAAACGCGTTCAGTAATGAGTTGTCACAGCAAATCCTCAGAAGTTTCAGGGAAAAGCTTTCTCTGGCGTTTACGTGTTTATCAACTCGGAAAAATAAGTGGTATTATCTATGGCTATGTTTTTCAGTACTTTAGTGGTTTATCTGAGCCTTCGAAAGACTTTAATGACAATGTAAACCGGCTTTATGTGTTTTTATATGAAACGCTCGTTTATTTACCTTGCTTCGTTAATTTGAAATTGGTATGATTATGGTCAACTCGACAAGTTCTATGAACTTTTTTTTCTATCGTTCATCAAGATCAAAGAACGTAATGAAATGACCTATTTTTTTAGAGGATAAACGTTTTATAAAATCAAAGAGAAATTTTTCTAATGAATCCAGGTGATTTAATACTGTACGGCATTTGTACAATTGAATTTGTATGACTACATAGATTCATTTTTTAGCAACGCCGTACATACTTGCCGGTACAGGGGTGGGGAGCCCCGCACGTAAATTCATACTTAGACCTGTATGTTTCAAGATCTTTGGAAAATGTACGGCATCGGTTCCATATCATTATTCAACATATCAAAATTTTGGTGGAATTTTGCCATAAATAAATGCCGTACGGCAACCGGTTTTTAGGCTAAATATTTTTGTTTTATGTAATAGCAGGTTAAAATTGATGGAACTAAATAAAAATATTGACAAAAAAAATCGCACTGTGATTTATTAGAGAAGTCCTTTTTTGAATATCATTGCTCTTTTAATTTTTCAAGCATCCTTAAACAAAAATAAATTGATGCTGTACATTTTCAATTTAAGGATTTCTCACAGCTGATAAGATTTTGCATTATGTTTTTACGAAATATTTAAATATTGTATGGCATTCAGAAAACTTTATTGGCAATATAAAAATAATTGAGAATAACAATGCCGTTCATATCAGATGGAACATACAATACCTACTCTGAAACCGTATAACTTAAAAATTCGAGCTTTTTTTCTCAGTTCAATGTAAATTATTTTACTGTACCTTACAACTTTTCTACTCAAGTATTTTACTGTGTCGCTTTTTTGAAACACCATATTTTTGATTCTCAATCTGGATAAGAATGTCCTCACAGATTATATTCATTTATTAACGGGTACTCAATTTAAAAATGTGTTTTGACAAAGGTATGATAAATGAATGCGAAGGGGTCCAGGTACGTGGAATTGTGATTGGTCTATAATTTTGTATATTTGCCTAATCTCCTGACTTGAAGATTGGGCTGATGAAACTAGATTTCCACAATAGTGGAAATTTCCCTAAATTCAATGGTTTAGTAAGAAGTAAGAACAAAGGTTTTGCTAAGGTAAATCAAAATTTCTTTAAAAATAGTGGAGCCATTCCATCTGGTCCTGGACCTTTGTTGGAGTCTAACTGACATAATTTATTCAATATGGTTTTCAAGCTGAAATTACAGGAACTCATATCTATAGTTCTCTTGCAGTTGAATCCTAATAAATTAGCATTAAATGATACATAGATTTAAGGTTTGAGAGAATATTGTGAGTTTACCCAAAATAACTTCATAGGGATCCATGGTGGAATGATGGATACACTGCTCTTGAACCTAAAAATCATACCAGCATACAGAAATCTTAGCCGGACGAATACAGAAGGCCGTCATCCTTGGTTCACTAGGGCTACTCAGGACATATGATTTTCGGACGCAGTAATCACTCACCCCACGGACGCGGACGTGGGGAGTGGTTATATAGCTTAATGATCCAACGCGCCCTCCGGAAGTACCGGGGCTCTGGAGGCAGAGCCTGACTAAAAGATCCTTAAGGAAATAATAATAATAATAATACTCAGGGCACATGATTCTCAGACCCAGTAATCACTCCCCACTTACATTTCCATGCAAAAATTGGTCTTATTTATCATTTGTACTAGAATATCGATAGATGTTGAATTTTTACTAGTTTTTTGGTGCAAATTGGATACCTATTTCACTCTGTATGTATGTCTATAATACCTATCAGTGTGATATGGAAGTAAATTAATGAATCAATTAATTAATTATTGGTAAACGATTAAATGATACAAGTATTCAAGTTTACGATCACTCATAAAACATGTGATTTTTTTTTATTTTCCGCTTAGATGGCTATAATACTGAATTTGAGTTTTGTTCTGATTATAAACAACTTTTCTAAATAAACTTTTTTGATAATGTCAAAAATTAGGGTAGTTTATACTCTATCAAATTTCCTATATTTTGTTCTAGCCTGTATACAGTTTAGAAATTTAAAATTCTGATAACTTTCGTGCAAGTTTTTTGCAATGCACCAAATTTCATAAAGAATAAAATTTTCTGAAAAATGGATAATAAGTAAGTTTTCTCCAGGTGCAAACTTTTTGAATCTCACTGTATACCAATTCCAGTCGTATAGAACTAGTTTTTTTCTACGGCATAGAGTTTTTCTTGATTATTGCTACACTTACTAGTAAAATATATATATATATATATATAGGCCGTAAAAAAACAAATTACCGTAAAATTACCCTTTTCAGAGGGAAATATATTTTCCCGGTCAGCCATATGTTCCATGAAAAATGTACGGCATAACAAAAAATGACATCGTTTCATAGAATAGTATTCAGATAATTGAGTTTGATGGTGTATCAAATGACCCAAACTATACTAGTTAGGGGTGGGGGGTTAAGTACGGGGCTCCCCACCCCTATACCGGCAAATATGTACGGCGTTGCTATTAAATTAATATATGTAGTTATACAAATTCAATTGTTTCAATGCCGTACAGTAATAAATCACCTGGATTCATAAGAAAAATTTGCGAAAAATAAAAAAAAAATCCTGAATTTCAGTACCATTCTTTTTGTACGGCATTAGGTCCTAATTGATTATTTTTCAGTTATCTATCTATTAAATGCCGTCCAAGAATCTTTTGTCGAAAAATCCCTCCTCTGGATGGAAAGTTTTTTTGACCTCCGTACTCATCCGCACCGCTCACAACTGACGGCACAGTACGTAAAGGAAATGTTTCGTATTGCACTTTAATTCTGAATATAATTCATGCCAAATTTGGCCTGGGCTTGTGGTCTATTGTTCTTATACCTAATATCTGAAGCACTTATGATATTATATTTTCCTCTCATTCAGACAATATCAACCGATTCCTTATACAGGAACAGCAGTTATAAATTTAAGTGGTTGAAAAACTAATGAAGATTGGTGGTAGTGGATGATGAAGAACATTAAACAAAGACAAAAGGGTGAAATTTGGTAAAACTTTCTGTGACTACACTACGCGACACGAGATCAGTAATTGTAATACAAAAATCAAAATTGAAATATTCCCAAGTATGTATTTTCATTCCCAAGTCTTTAAAACGTCTATCCGCTACGACCGTTGATATATGAGTTAAATTAGTACCAAAGTTTTCTACGTGAATTAAGTTGCCCCACTAAATGTTATAGCCAACGGTTACTTTCCTGGTTATTAACACGATAGAAGTAGGTTTTTCTGTCTCATATATTTTTGTGGAGAAGTGCCTCTCACTTTTGTTCACGAGTGGCGGTGTCCTAGCATATTTTGGCTCGCATCTTCATTTTTAAGAAATTACCATTGATCGAGAAGTTATATTTCATTGGACTTGGACAGGACGACTCTAATTAATATTGTACGACCTTAATATCTCTTCAGGAGATCATCCTCAGCCTAATGAAAGAGGGAGGATACTTTTTGTTGTCTGTAGTACAATAGCATATGTGGCCATAGATGATTTTTCCTCTTGTGACTCATAAATTTGCATTTTGAAAAAACTTGGCTGATAAAACCCTTAATATATTTATGTTTGGGGTATGAGCTTAACATTTCCATTTTGTTCTATTCAAAGAAGTTCCTAGTCAACTACCTTGAGCATATTAAATGAGTCACAACTTTTGTGGAATTCGATGAACGAAGCATTGCTGCACCCATGCAGATTTCCAGAAACACGTCAAATCATTTTCAGATACAGCTAATTCAATTGTATCTGCAAACTGGGAACCAACACCTGAAAATATATGTTTTCAAAATATCAGTATGTATTCAAAAAGTTCTCGAAGTTTATAGCATTTATATCGATATAGTGATTGGCTATCAGTCAACTGTTCTGACTATACATTTTGGCGGCAAGAGAGGCAAAAATGAATTGTTATTCGATTCAGATTAATTCAGGTAAAACTCCAATGAACCCTATTTGCAATTTTTTACAAGAATAATGTTGAATCAAGTGCTCTTCATAATTATGTACATAAATATAAAAATGTAGCTGCAGCCAAAACGGTGGAAATAACATTTTAAAACAATCATGATCTTTGAATACTTTCGATTATTTTCGAGAATATAATACTCGGCAACTCCAAAAAGTGATCAATTAATTTTAAAAATTGCAATACCCAAATGCATATCACCACATTTAAACGTGGCTCCCTAAATGAGAGAAAGTTTTGGCAACCCAAGAGGCTTAACCAACGTTTTGGGATCAAATAATAAAATTAATCTAAATCGCCTCAAACCATCACCCATGCGTGGCATTTCACAGGACATCACTTCCCTTCAACCATATACAATTAGACCATATCAAAACCTAAATCGAAAAAATTTCATTGCTGGAGAATTCTACAACTTTGATAACCACCATATTGACTGGACTTTTATCCCGATACCAAATCACTAGTTTTACACCTCGACACGTGTCCAATCTTCCGGAGAAATGATGAAATTTCAGTATATTTATTACTATATGATAGGTTCCAAATAGTTCAGTGCAACCCCCATTATCAGGAAGAATCAATACCAAGTCCAACCTGAATATGTCGATAATCCATATCCATCGATACCCAAATCGATCAAATATTCTTTCAAATTACTAACTCAATACATGATACATGAAAATACCTGAAAAACAATCAAAAACCCCTGTACTACAACCTCGAACATATTCCCAAAAATAGTAACCTAACACTTCACAAAAAACTTACTAGAAACAATCTTTCAAACTGGATAGGAAGATAACAGACAGATAACAAAATCTAATTGTTACTTGTTTTCTTGACAACCACACGTTTGGCAAGCAGCCCAAAATTATACAGAATGTGTAAAGTATCAATATACTACAATATCCCCCCCTTTAAATAAAAAAAATTCTCAACTATAAGTCAGTCGATCAATTGGTTTGATATTTCGTTTCGGTTGAATCCTTGTTGGTAATGATTCACTGACTACTTCAGAATTAACATTTTCATTATGACTTTGAAGGAGAGTAGTATTTGAATCAATTTCAACTGTTTCCATGTTGCAAGGAAGTGAAGCTTATCTGAAATTATGTTTTTTATTCGATTCAGATGCCGTTTCCATACAACATCAAGTTCAGGAATTTTTACATTATAAATAGATTTTCCTAATCTCTCTAGTATTCCCTTAATCCAAGTAGGGTTTCTTACATTCTCATTAACAAATTTTGTTTTGACATGATTTTTCAAATTTTGATTTTCTATTGATTTTTCCGGTAAAAGAACATAGTACGTAGTTTACGACCAAACATTAAATCGGCTGGACTACAGCCAGTAGTAGAATGTTTGGTATTTCTGTAGTCGAATAGAAAACAATTTAATGTTCAATTCAAATCAGCAACTTAATTTTTTCCAAAACCATTTTTTTTACAGTTTTAACCGACTCGGCCGCTCCATTGGAAGATGGTTGAAAGGGGGTGAGGTAACATGTTCGATATTTTTTTATTCAAAAACATTTGAAATTCTCTCGAAGTGAAAGTAGAAGCATTATCCGTGACTATTTTCCTTGGAAGTCCATATCGTCCAAAAGTTGTTCTTAGAATTTCGGGAGTTAATTTAGAGATGATTGAGCTCATTGGAAAAACCTCAATCCATTTTGTGTAAGCATCAACCAAAATTGAAAACTGTTTGTTTAAAAATGGACCCATGAAATCAAGATGAATACGAGACCACGGTTCACCAGGCCCAGGCCACTTGGTAAGTATGGCCTTGTTCGGTGTTTTTTTATTCATCAAACAATTTTCACAACTCTTACAAATTTCTAGCCAAACTTTTCATCTTGACCACCCCCATATGTGATAAATGAAGTTCTCGTAGAACTGATTCCCTCAATTTGGATGGAACAGTCAGCCTATTGTTCCATAACAAGCAATTTTCATATATGCTCAATTCATTTTCCATCCTATGGTAAGGATGGAAATCTTGAATTAATACTTTAGGCCACTCAGACTGTATATATTCCATGACTTTTGATAATATCTCGTCATTCTATTGTATAATTATAATTGGATAAAATAACTGCCCAACGGCGTAGACGATTAGCTGAGAATTGGGGTATACCTTTTTCATGATGAAAAATTGGTCCCCATAACCAGAAATTCTGCGCCGGATGACATCCTCCATATTGTTTCCTGCAAGTGCAGCAAATGCTGTAGCAGCGGAGCATGCGGCTGCAAGAAAGCAGGTCTCCGATGCTCAATAATGTGCAAGCACTGCACAGGCCACTCTTGCGAAATCGCCCCCGCAACTGATTTAATCAAGGAAGACTCACCAGAAATATTGGACGAAAACGACGACAGCGACATCATTGGCAGCTTTATCGCTCAGGAGGACGACGAGCTGTTACGAGCAGAACCAGCGGCTGAGAAATCTCTGTAGGAAATGTAATGAGTACAAATGAGTACCTACCCACTATGATTAGCTATAATATCTTTATTCCTCAATATAATATATGCCTTGAGAATAACTTAATATTGTTAATTACATAAATTTTTTTCACGAAAGGACTACGTCTTTTTTTCTTCCTGTCCTGGTATAATTATGTAGGGGAACGGGGGGATATCGATCCGAAAAGTAACTGATATCAATACCAAAATGATGTGAATAGGTATGGTTGGCTTTCATCAGAAAGTTGGCTTTGAGAATTGGGGTTGGATGGGGGAAGTAGGAGTGGGGTGTCAAAAGTTGGTGACTTCAACTAAGAACCATAATTACTACAACATTTCATCATAATTCGGGTATAACAGAAATAAGCTGTAATATTGCATTTTTTGTCATTTCTTAGCAAATTTTGAAACATGACCTTTTTTTGACGTGCCATATCTCGGTAGGGAATTCACATACAAACATGTATTTCAAGACAAAATTGTATAAAATTTTACGCTCTACAAAAAAGTGTCAATATGTTTTTTCCATATGACGTAAGAGAAAAAAGTAATCGAGGAAAAACCAGAGAGAGATCAAAAATTTTGCAGTTTCCCCCCCTACTTTTTTTGCACAGGGTCCTCGAGGTCCAAAACCTAAGAAAATGTTGAATAACCATCCCTGAAGAACCTCCTGAAGTTTCATTAACTTCCGACCTTTTTCCACCTATCCCCACTTTTTTCAACCTGTCTACTGAACTTTTCAATTAGTTTGGCAAGTCAAAATAGTTGCCTGCCAGTATTGTAATCCTTAGTGAATGCCAGTATAAGAATTGAAATTTTCAGTGAATGTTTTATTTTTAAGGCTGATTTGATTGATTTAATTTTTTTATCAGCAGAATCATACAGAAATTGTTAATGGAAAGAAGAATTTATTCTCAAAAGTATCTGCATGTATCTGCATGGCATAACACATATTAAAAGGTAAGTGCTACGTCTTCCCCTAGCTCGCACAAGTCTCTGACTTCTGAGGGTTGCACGTAGGGGTACAACCGGTTGATGGATAAAACAAAAAAAAAAGCACCCAAGTGGAAGATCGCGGTGAAAAATTCATTCATTGAGATCATGTGATTTCCCTGAATGATCTGGATGGAGAAAGGGATGGGGTATTGTATAATTGAGTGGTTGTCAAGAAAACAAGTAACAATTAGATTTTGTTATAAGTAACGTTTTGAAGTTTTCTTTCCTAGATATATTTGCTAGTAGGGAAAAGTTGAATACAGTTTCCAAAGTAAAAACATTACAAGTGGCGACGAGATTGTGCGGAAAGTGCAAATTGCAGTTTTTGTAAGTGATATCATGCACAAGAGTTTGTATATTCAAATTAAAAAATATGACAGATCATATCGGTCATTTACGAGAATTTGATCCGTCAGTGTCAGATTGGTCAATATTCAAGAGATGAATTGATAATTATTTTGTGGCAAACGACATCAAAGACGATTCACGTAAAGCTGCAATATTACAATGTGCTTAATGAAGAGGCATATAAACTTGCACACATTTTGTGCATGCTTGATGAATCAGAGACAAAAAATACCCCGAACTGATAACTTTATTGACAGAACATTTCAAACCGAGTTTGAGTGTTTTCGCTGCACGTTATAAATTTTACATGTCGCGAAAAATGGTTAATGAATCAGCAAGAGAATGGTCTGCACGTTTGAAAAATTTAGCAAACCTCTGCGAATTCGAAAATGAACAGCTGAAAATGGTACTACGTGATCATTTCATCATGGGTTATGATAAAGGAATAGTGCAAGATCGTCTTTTCGAAGAAAAGAAGACGGTAACTTTCTAAAGTATTGTGGAAATTGCTACAGCTAAATCTGCAACCGATCTTTCCCAAGTTTCTACAAATTCGGGAACAATTATTGAGGTGGAACAAGATATATATTATGTCAAAACCAAAAATGACAAAAGGCAACAGAAATCGTCTGGGGGACAACAGTTATTGTCGTCGGGAAGACAGCAGTCATTATCGGCGGACAGAAAGCAGTCCTCCTCGGAGAGAGGACATCAGTCATCGCAGTCAACTTCAAGAGGACAACAGAATTCATCAAATGGGCAGACAAAATGTACAGTTTGTGGAAGGAAAAACCACCCAGCAGATAAGTGTTCTTTCCGCGATTGTTTCTGCCATATTTGTGACAAAATGGGTCATTCAGCTCCCATGTGTTCACAGAAACTAAATGAAATTAAGAGGAATTTCAATAATACTCATAATCGGAACTATTTAGAGTCAGAATTTTCTCTTTATAATTTACAATCAAGAGTTGATCCAATTTGGATAAACTTAAAAATTGATGAAGTTCATTTTACTTTCAACCTTGATACTGGGTCTAGTTTTACAGTTATATCTAGACAATTTTATGAGGAGTTTTTCAAAGATAAAGATTTATATGAAACTGATATAATTTTCCATTTATACAATAGAGATAAAATTTTTCCAGAAGGTTATATTATTTGTGACGTGAATTTTCAAGGAAAAACTGTTCCTATAAATATTTATCTTATACAGTGTGCATCTGGTCCACCTTTGCTGGGACGTCATTTTTTCAATAGTTTTCAGCTGAACATTGCAAATAATTTTCATATTGGTCTATCTGATGATATACATTTTTTACTGAAGAAATTCATTTCAGTATTTGAGCCTGGCCTTGGTACTTTCAATAAAGGGGTTGTATCCATAAATTTGAAGAATTAATCAGTCACTCCAAAATTTTTTCGATCTCGACCTCTTCCATTTGCCATGAGGGAGAAGGTTGAAAGGGAGTTAGAGCGATTGAAAGGTTTGGGTGTTATTGAACCTGTAGATTACTGTCTTTGGGGAACACCGATTGTTCCGGTTTTGAAAAAACAACGGATCTGTAACCCTCAACCCTTTCATAGAAGTAGATCAATACCCCCTTACTCGTATTAAAGAATTATTTGTTAAATTACAGGGTGGCATTAATTTCAGTAAATTAGATTTGGCAAATGCGTATACTCAAGTGTGCCTTGATGAAAAAAATCTAAGATTTCGGTAACTTTATCTACTCATAAGGGATTATTTCGTTATAATAGGGCACCTTTCGGAATCTCTAGCATACCAGTCAAATTTCAAAAATTGATGGAATCACTTTTAGAAGGATTGCCGGGGGTAGTGGTTTCTTTGGACGATATTTTGATAAGCGGTTGTGATCGCGAAGAACATTTGTCCCGATTGAATGAAGTTCTGACCAAATTGAAAGAATCTGGTTTAGAAATATCTCTGTATAAATGTGAATTTCACAAAGAGAAAGTTGAATACTTGGGTTTTGTGATTGATCGAGAGGGATTGCATTCTGCTAAAGACAAAATATCGGCCATCAATAATGATTCCACTCCGGAATCTGTCTCTCAACTTAAATCTTGGTTGGGACTTGTTAATCATTGTGGTAAGTTTCTACCCAATTTGTCAACAATTCTTCATCCTTTATATAATTTATTGAAGTCATGGATTGGTTCTGGTCATCAGATTGTGACCAAGCTTTCACAATGATAAAGGAGATGTTGACATCCTCTAAAGTTTTGGTTCATTATAACCCAGAATTACCACTTAAGTTGACAACTGATGCATCTAGCTATGGAGTAGGGGTTATATTAACTCATGTTATGCCAGACGGCACACAAAAACCAATTTCTTATGCATCGCGTACTCTAAAAGAAACAGAAAAAA
Organism: Chrysolina americana; assembly: GCA_958502065.1. Taxonomy (NCBI): domain Eukaryota; kingdom Metazoa; phylum Arthropoda; class Insecta; order Coleoptera; family Chrysomelidae; genus Chrysolina; species Chrysolina americana. Next base: position 58,521,515 of record OY293412.1, read on the forward strand.
ATTACTCTCAGATAGAAAAAGAGGGATAAGCTATTATTTTTAGTTTGTGCGGCAATTTTCAAGGTAGAAAATTCCCACTATAATAATGCTTTGATTAGCCTGAACGTACATGATTGCTTTGAATTGATGGTTTCGATTGGTTGCAAGAATTGTCAAAAAATAATCTGAAGAATCGCATTTGTCCCTATTATCGACCACTCTTTGAAAAAACTGTCCGAGTCATTGGCATACTTACGCCCCAACTATCGTCTGCTATTTTCCAGACATCAAGAATGGAAGCCGTCTTGTAGTAAATTTTTTAATAATTCAGCACAATCTCTAAAAATGTGTTGGTATACAACATTATTTGTAGCGAATGTTTCATTTATCGAAATTTCAAACACCCCTTTTTTATTCAGTAGTTTTGGTTTGGAAATTTTGGTAATTACTTAATTCCTTCCTTATTCCTTATTTGACCATCTTCAGTTTGGCTACTTTTTGTCATTATTTTCCCAACAAATTTCTCTTTATTTTCATGTACGTGTCGATTATGTTATTTTTTGAATAGTGTTGGAATATTTTCTTGGTCAGAATCATTATGTGACGCAATAATTGATGTTGGAATGGTTTTGGAAGAGTTTTCTACAATTTTATCATCATTTGGAAAATTATCTATATCAATTAGGATATTTTTATAAACTATCATAAAGGGTCGATTGACCCCTTTGATACAAACGTTTTCTAAATCATCTAGAGTATTGGGACTTCCGATATTTGTGCTATCATTGACATGGCCATTTGCTTCTTGTTCATCGGTGGCTGCGTTCAATATTGGATGGGTTTAAGTTGGCGATGCCTGATCGGGTACCTCTTCAGCATTAGTACTGACGTCACTTTGAAGATGTTTCTTGAGTGAATGTCAAAAATAAAACATAGACTTGTATCTTCAATATTATCTTTCCATATATTCCCAGACGATTTGACCCAGCACCTTCCCACATTCTTAGTGGATTTTTTTCACCGAAACACCTATTGATATGAAAACAATGGGTGAAATCAAATATTCCTCAAACATCGGCATAAGTTTACCCATTTTATCGGCCGTTCATTTGATATCAGTTTATAATACTTACTAATTGAAAATTGGCATGTCGATAATTGATCTCACAGAGAATGACAAATAAACGAACGTTTTCGCTCAAGTTTTATAACTTAATTGTTTATAATAATGAAGTTTACAGATGATATTCATTACTTTTACCTTGTACCAATCACGGCCCGGTATGACGATAAGCAGGACAGATTACAAATTCATGTCCATAATATCGGCCATGCACCCAATAATTCATAAATCACTCTCAGTGTCTTTTTCGTTTGAATAATGATAATTTTGAATAACATAAATTGTATAACAAAATTATTACTGCACACCAAGACGTTTACAATGTGACCGATTTTGTTCATGCAAACCATTTGAAGTCATTCGAAGATATACATGCGCAGTGTGATCGATAGCGGAATGTCGAATTCAATGACAAAATATATTTGTTTGGGTGAAAATTCAACTGAAATTTTTATTTTATGGAAATATTAAGCAGAATGGTCGATAATTGGGACATGGCCGATAATAGGGACATTCACCTTGAGTGCCTTTCATTTCTCATGTAAAAGCCGGAAAACTAATACAAAATACAGGTTACCATTAAAAAAAACAAAGTTGGAAACCACCCAGAAGAAACTGAACAACCTGTAAGACATTTTCATATTGTAGAGGTAAGAAAAAGTTCTAATTTTGCTGATGAAATCATCCATCTGTCTATTATGATAATCATAATAACTATTGATTTGCGTATTATTGTGTCAGACTTGCATATTTCTTTATATTGTCAGTTAAATTTATCAATACAAGTACACTCCATATCAATTGTTGTTTATTATGATATAAACAACTTTTTGCTATTTACATACTAACTGTTATGGTTGGTTCAAAATTGATCCGCGACTACACAGTTTGAACGACAAACGGAAATTGGACGTTTAGTGTACCGATCAGAAACGTTAGATTTTGGAGCCATTAAGATACGTAAATCTACTAAGACGTATTTTTGTCCCTTTTTATCTTTATCCTTCTCATTTCTTGCTCATCTTTTTTTCTATATTAAACTCTTCAGAATCACACTCATCTTTCTTCTCTTTTTCTTTTAAGGTTTTGGAAAAACGATGTTATTGAAGGGGCTCTTGATTATTTGATTTACACCAGTCTCTGACATAGAATTCGAAAAGACTGCAGAGACTGCCATTCTGTCAAAAGATAGGTTCTTCATAACAGGTTAAGAGTATAAAAATTAGGGTTTACATTCACGGCTAAATATGAAAGGCTGATTTTCCCTTCATGAATTTTGTGGTCGTACACGTATTCCGAAAGAACGTTTCCAATGGTAAACCGTCCACCGTTCAATCCCAACATTATTGAGAAACATGGGCCTGCATACTCTTTAATTTTCTTTGATAAAAGTCACTATTCTACATACTGCAAGGTCATTGTCAATCTTTAACGTATACAAATGGTATCACATGCTGTTTTTTTTTTTTCGATGAAACGAGAAACAAGCCTCACATAATCAAATATCTCTGGGCTCATTTGGGTCAATTTGAAAAATTGGTTTCTTTCATTAGTTTCAGCAAACATATCGATGTTATTTTGATTTTAGTTCATTGGCATTGTTTAGAATCGACACGTCTAGCTAGATTTCTTTAATATACCAGCTTTGACGAAGGTGGTCACAAATAAGAGAAGACTGCCCACCGAGGTCAGAATATCTTTACGATCCATTAAATATTGTAATGATATTTACAGATATCACTGTTTGGCTCAAAATTGTAAAACTACCAAAATAGAATAAACCAATATGAATATTCAATAACATCCATTTAGTACTTATGAAAATTGAGGACCATGCCTGACAATTATCTGTCTCTTTGTTATTCAATACCTTTGACTTTTTTTGCTTTCTTTTCAGGTTCCTTCTTCATAATTCCTATTTTTGCATTCTATTTCTCTTTCTTCCTTTATTTATTTTCGGTATATAAATATTCAATGTCGTTTCTAAAAAGACTGTTTTCATCATCATGTTATCATTATTGCTCCTTTAAACAAATTCATAGGTATATTAAAGGTTCAATGTTAAATTCTGACGTCTAAGTCGGAATCCCGAGATCTAAGCCTGAAATTTTTTTGAACAATAAAAAATGATATGGCTCCACTACGCTTTTGTATGAAATGAAATAAACCCTTGCAGTTGCCATTCCTCATATTTTGTTTCATGCTGTCGTTGTAGATTTCTTGCTGTTATTGGGGAAATTTTTGAAAACGTTATTAATGCCGATTGAGATCTCGTCAAACAATAAACAAACACAACAATGTGAAATTGATGTGTCGCACTAACCAAGTCGGAATTTATGTGGTTACTAGATGAACACCACCAACATTTAACGTACTTTTCGTCCATTATCACATCATTTGGAGCTCGAACAAGAACAACTGGAACTCATATTTCATCTAATTACTCCCATAAAGATTTTCAGTATCCATTTGATTTATCTCGTACAGTATAATCCTCGTATTTATCTTCACAAATCAGACAGGGTACGGATGATGCAGACGATGTATTCAGGCAGCTTAATGATTCTACTAAAAATGAGGATATTTAAACGGGATGAAGACATGAAAATTTTATAGATACTACCTCTACTCAAATTTAGTAATGTCATTAAACAAGCAGAAATTTTGGGTAATTCTGAAATTAAACTTACTGGTATTTGTAACAAAATTAATGCTATCTGATTCTTTGGGGATTTCCTGAACTTGAGTTATGGTTTAGGTACGGCAGATAATAATTTTTTTTATCAATCTTGATAACTACAGCAGTGGGGGGAATGCTGTTGAATGATTTGAGTATTATTTAGTGGCAATATATCAATATCTTAGCCTAGTAGCGTTTATTCAGATATGTTAATATGTTGGGATGCATGGTATTAGATCCTTCAATGTATCCTTCAATGTATCATGATGAAATGAAAATATGAAGACATGGTTACTATATGGAAAAAAACAATAACTCTTGAACAATGCATTCATGCCTGTTCTTCGAAAAGTTCTATTTGGGTCTATAAATACTTCAATTGATGGTTTTCAATAATCCAAACAGTCTTTAATCTTGAGTGTAAGTTTCTTATTGGTTCACGCAAAGAAAAATACTGTAAAAAGTACTAGTATCAAAGTTAGTTTCACTTGTATATACAGTGGATATATGGACAGACATTCTTTCCAGTGAACTTCACTGCTCAGTCCAATTAAAATGATTCAATGTTTTGGTCACCTAATGTCCTAGTCAACTTTATCACAAACAGGGTGTAATAACTGTCGTTCGAACTTTTTCTTGTGTACTATGAGGAATAGTAAATTGAACTTGGGTAGAAACTTTTTCCTTGTATCTGATACTGTACTTGATTAGTGAGCATGGGTAGTTTTTGCTATTTTCTGCAGTAAAAGGAACTTTATACAATGTAGTATAATATACCATGAGAAAAAGTGACATTGAGAATCCACATCTTTATTACCGCGAGTTGAATACTTTCAACTAATCTTGTGTTAATATTGGGTACTATACTTATTGGTATAAATTATTAGCATGGGGATAATAACCAACTTTGTTTATTTCAGTAATTTCTGCGGAGCAACATATTATCGGAAACTAGTATTTTACATGAAATATTACAACTTGTCCAAGTATACTTGGACAAGTTGTATAATAATTGTTCTGTATGACAATGAGTTCTGAATACATAATATTCATCTGTATTTTGGAATATCTTATTCGATGAAATTATAATTCATATTCATCATAAAATTCTAATTGTATATTTCAGAGGAACACAATATTTTCAAATATGGTGTCATCTATTAAATTTTTCAAGATATCTGATTCGTAAAAGTTCATAATTTTTTAATTCACATAATCATATACCTATACAAATGGCACTGGAAAAAATAATAAAATACTGTACTATTCTGAAAACATACTATTTATTTACGAAACATAAATAAATATTCTCAACATACGAACATAGTGAAATGAACACATAACATATAATTTGAAACAAATTATAATATAAATGAAACTCGTATTTGGTTTTACTAGAGAGAATAAACTTTTTATTATTCATTCAATTCCTGTTGGAGACACTTGACAGACGTAAAGTCACCATCATAAATGGTACGAATATTTCAAAACGTTTGTTGGATAAATTTATGTCAATACCATTTCACTTTCTGCGGGGTACTTGGCTTGAGTACATGATAGCTTTTGAAACAAGCCGATCGCCTTCGAATGCAACTCCATTTCCCGTATGATGTCATTGACAGTGACGAATGACCTCTATAGTGAAAATGTTTTGGCTGCATTGTCATCATGAGTTGAGTATACTTGTTTTTTTTTGTATACTAAACTCAGTTGAATATCCGCAATACTCTGAAAATGAGAACATTATAATTAGTCCTAAACCATATTTATATAGATAGTTGAGTTGGAGAGAAAATGTTGAATCCTGATTTTTGACTATCACTCTTTTCCTCAAAACTGCCAATGAAACAATTATTATCAATAATATTTGAGCAAAAAAATACATTTGGAGTAGAAAATCAGTGAGTACATAATAATAATAAGCTTCTTAGACATGGATCATATATAGTGTGTCCCATTCTGGGAGAAAATTATTATCAAAACTTTTAACGTGTTTCCATATTTGGTTAGGGATCGTCATTACGAATCCAGTGATACCAGGTTTGATGGGATCAGGTTAAACGGCTGCGATATGCACAAAAATATACTGTGTGTCCCATTTAAAAATACCGCAAAAGTCATTTTTACTTAAATGCGAATAACCCTATATATTTTGGGTTAAGAAAATCTACCTGTCCGAGGATTTTTCCGAAGTATTTTTGTATCCAGAAATGATGAATTTATACCATAATTTAGCGTCGCACTGTATATTCAAATCACTATATAGTAGAGCACAACTCCAATGGATTGATATCTAATGAAATACACATATTCCTAGAGACCTTCGAAAACATTAAACTTTAATAATCTTTATAATATTTAAAGCCAAGACCAACAAAAGACACGATATAAAAAAAGAAAAAAAATTTAAAAACACGCTTCAATTTAAATAATTCCTTAAATGCTTGAGTGTAGTGACATTTCAGGCATCAAGGTTTTATGACAATATAAAAATGTTTAGAAGTTCTTTGCTACACTGATATTATTTTGAATTTTTCAATTGTTTATGAATAAAAGATTGTCTATGAAAATATTTTTTAGGTTTCTGTTATTTTTTACTTTTTATCATTAGAATTTATTTAATTATTTGTCTTGATAGGTGCGCCAACTACCCAGAGGTTGGTTGATACAGGTCCCAGCAGATTTTTTTTCGCTGTAATTTTTGACTTATGAAACCATTACATAATTTTGCCAATTCCCACGCGTTCTCTATCAAGCCTTCAGCGGGGGCAGGTGTGTAAATTTTCACAGTGCTAGTCGAAAGTCTTCTGAACGGATTGAAATTTTTCTTTAAAATTTGTTTTGGTAAAAAAATCGTTCATAAGCTACTTTTTGACACAAAAAAAATTATCTACCTTTCAAAATTGCATCAGGCCGCCATTTTGAAAGATTCTTTCAAATGAATGGGTTGAGTGATACCTCATTCAAAACGTCTTTCAATTTTCTCTTATGAGACCAAAATTTAAAACGAAAATATTCATCCAAAACAAAATGGCGGTGCATAATATTAGAACTTTTATTAAGTAAATAAATTTTAATCCGTTCAAAAGATACGAGTGGAGGAGGGGACTTTTGACTAACACTCTAGTCCTATTATTTTTGTATTGTCATTGGTTTTTTATGTAATTGCAAAATTTCTGCTCAACCAGAAAGACAAACGGACAGAACGACAGACATACGAACAGAGATACATGAAAGCTTGTAATTAAGATGGCTGCACGAATGCACTCAGAATAATAGTGAATTTTACTCCTCAGTAGCAGTTTTATGTATTGGTACGCACTTGTACTGTACACCGAAGAATAGTAAATTGTACCTTCCGATTACAAATTTCACAATAATTATAGTTGCTTTATAATATAGGAGTGCCTAAACCACTAAGAGAATGAATCTGAATACCTTTGTGAAATTATACTCATTTATGGATTCGAAACGACATTAATTCCAATTACTGTATATGATATAAGCTTACCTGCAAAGACTGGAAACAGGTGTTCTATTCCATTGAGTTCTAGTGATCTTTTGAAATTAATTTTCTCGTTTTCAGATATGATTCCATTTTTAGTAGGTATAGGTTATCTGGTTAACGTTGAAACAAACACACTGTCTATGGCGTCTATAGGTATGTGTGAACCGAACTTACAGTAATCACAGGATTGAAGTTACGGTTGAAGGGTTTGTGGGGTGAGACGTTAGGCGTGTCGGCAATGGGCGACAGGAATTTACAGGTTAACATACTGACCATCATGCATTTCCAATTAATATTGTTAGGAAAATAGATGCATATAGTATCAAATAATTGGGATACTAAACAACGAAAACATCTCATCTTCACCTTCACCTGGCACTGACAACAATTTACTTTATTATTGTGCCTTTGTGTGAACCTGATTAGATATGAACACTGCTACTGGTGTGATACTCATCGGACAGAACCAACGGATAAACTGAAGTGCATGGAAAAAATAATATTTGAATGTTTGTCATTTGATGTGGTATTTGTCAATGAAATGAATAATACCAATAATTACCGAATAGTTCCCATATTTGCTTTGAAAGAGTGAAATGGTAATTTATGTTCCGAGTTAAAATTACTTTACAAATCCTATATTCAAAATTTGTAGAAAATGTGAACTGTTGATATAGTTATTAGGTTTTATGTGGAATAGTCCATTCCATCATTTTCTAAAATTAATTTCACCGAGGTGATAGTAAATATTTCTGAATACAATGCAAGAACTGTTGACAGAAATTTCCATTATTTTGCTGATTGTATTATACCAGATGCGAAAAGTTGCAATCACAATAAAATATAGTGAAGAGAACAGCTGTGAGTTCTTGTTAGTAAATTAATAAAGATTACCCCTAGACATAGTTCTACTATGAATTGAATGTCATTTTCTGATTGGTATAAATTACTAATGGAATATTGGAGATAATTGTTTTTTTAGTCGAGATGACTAGAATTGCAATTACGAATTATCAGAAATATTTAACTACACGGAACTGTAATTCATCTGATGGATATTTTTTAGCGTGTTCTTATACAGTGCGGCTTTTAATAGCACCCTCCTGTTAACTTCTAAACAGTTTAACGTACAAACTCAAAAAAACATTTGTATGGTATAACCGACACTACCTTATGAAAATATAACACATTGAAATTGCTTCATAGATGGCGCGGGGCAAATCAACTTTAAAACTTGAAAAATCCTGGGGGTCAAGTGTCTCGGAATTCAAAAAAAAATTTTGATGATTGAAAAGAGAATTGAATTATGTTTTCAACGATGTGACATATGACCCCCCCCAGGCCATATAAAATCTCTCAATTGATATGCCTCCCGGCGTCATCTATCGCGCAATCACAATAAGTTTTATTTCAAAAAGTAGTATCGGTGATACCCTCCAAACGGTTTTTTATGTTTGTACGTCAAACCGTTCGAAAGTCAACAGGGGGGGGGGCATTAATAGCCGCTTCTATGGAGCCGAATTGTAATTCTTGCAATTGCAACTCTTTTTCAGAAAACATAGTCGGTGTATTTCCAATCATCATCTCCAATGATTTGGAAATAATATCGGTACCACAATTTTCTTAACAATCATTATCTCCTTTTTGGAAATGATGAAAGAAGCTATAAAAACAGTGTTGAATGTATCAAATAAATTGAAATCCTCAAACTCCGTTTTGTTATAGGACCCTCGAAAAAGCGTTTCTACTTTCACTTGATATTGATATACGGGGTCCTGCAATAAGAACGCGGTCTTCCATATGAAATAATAGAAGTAATAGATATATGAATGATTTCATTAGCAAAATTATACCATTTTCTGAGCTCTAATACAAAACGAAAATAATTGCACTTACACAGGGTATACAATATCTTCCAGGCGGTTCTTAACTTTGTTTTTTTTAATGGCAACTTTTATTTTTCGTCTGTGATTCTTTTTTTTTTTTCGAAAATGATGATGAATTTCGAGATTCTAAGCTTGACAGCTTTTTTTTTCAAAATACGTCACTCATTATATTCGAAATTGTAAAGTTGTGCCAAGTCCCATTAAAATTCGTCCTTGGTCAAATATTGTACGTTGGTGACTCTCTCAAAGGATAATATATCTAAAATCGACCTGAATGTCTCAAAAAGTTTTAATGAGCAGACAAGCTGTACAACTATTATGAATTCAGTGTTTTCTACCAAAAAAAAAAAACGAAAATTGAAAATTTCATATCAATAAATTTGTAAAACAACAGTAAAATCATTGGAGTGATCATTCAAATCAAATATCGAATTCTGGAACTGGAAATTGATGAAATTGTCATCTAAACTTAAAATTAGGATGGAAGTGTATATGTAAAATCCACTCCTGCAAAAAACAGATGCTGAAAGTCGAAACAAACAATAGTGATTAGTGAAATAAATACCAATATACAGTGCCATGCCTATATTAAGATGAGTCAATGTAGCAAATGTGATAGGCAAGATACAAAGGAGGAACCACTAGCAAGTTGTGATAAATGCGGCAATAAATTATGTAAAGAATGCAGTAATATATCTTCAGTTGAAGTTAGAGCCATTGCTCTAAAAATAAGAAGTCCAACTTTAATGTATCGGTGCAAGGAATGTATAACTGAAGAAATACCAAAAATAAAAAAAAAACTGAAAATTTCCGAAAATCGGAAAGAAGAATGGAGAAATTGTCTGCTCCCTTATATGGAAAACAAAATTTTTGAAGTATTTCAAAATTGGGGTAGCAAACATTATTATAAATTCAGTGACATGCTCAAATGTTTCAACAATCTCAAACAAGACAATGAAAATATCAGGAAAGTTGAACAAAACCAATGATCAGATCAAATTCAGTTTAGTGGAAAAGATGAAATCATCAGGCAACAAAAAGAAACAATTAATGTATTATTCAACAATATACATCATCTGGAAGCAAAGATCAACAGCTGCATAGAAAAGATGATGAAAATTGACAAACTGGAAGTTGATATTGTTATGTTGAAAAGTCAAAATGACAAACTAGTTGAAGAACTGGAAGAGATACGGAAAACTGCAAAAAATAACCCTCCCATTGCCAATCAGCCCTATGCTGTATCACTTCCGTTGAAAATAACGTCACCGTCATTCGCAATTTCCGTTATTTTGCTATGATTAGTAATAGCAAAATAATGAAAATTGTGAATAACGTTGACGTTATTTTTAACGGAAGTGATACAGCATAGGGCTGAATATGAAAATACCAATAAATCAACAGCCGTCAATCAAATAACATATCAACAAATAAAAACTACAGTCTCAACAAAGGAGTCTGACTACGGGAATTAGTTACATGAAATAGTTAATATCAACAATCCAGAAAACGATAATAAAACAACACATATTTTGAATCGGCAAATGGAAAATAATAACGGAAATGCGCCAAGAGATACAAAAATTTCAAAATCTAGTGAATCTTCTAGACATTTCACGCACAACCCACAATATATTACATATAAAATTCAAACAACGAATCGAAGATATTCCTTCCAACAAAACAGAAGACCAAAACCAATAATAGAAATCAATGAATCGAACAGTTCACAAGTAGCAACCAAGATTACATGTTTTTTTGTATCAGGATTCAAACCCAACACAGGCTTGATGGATGTGATTTCATTTGTTGAAAAAAATTATCAAAATCTAATATGGCGAATTAAGTTAAGAATAAGTGCTTGAGTTTTGTTCACATTGAACTTTGCCAAGTACTTAGTTAGATCCCCCCCATATAGCACACGACGTCCAATGGATGTCCCTTTTAGGTCCAAGATTGATCCAAACGTCCATGGACTCGATATGAATGTCCAATGGACGTTTGGGTATGGATATATTTTGTACATTCCGTATTGTACTTCCCATGGATGAGCAATGGATGTAAAATATTGGACCAACATGAAACATCGAAAAGATGACGATTTTGGATGTACAATGGATGTACAATAATCTACCAATAATCCGAACGTTACTTATTATACGTATATGTACGTCCATTGGACAAACAGTACTCGATCAACTTGATACGACTATAAAATGTACTTATTTGGATGTATATATTGAATGTTGAAACTGGACCTAATCTGTACGTTAAGTATGTAACGTTTTTGTATGTTCACTGGATGAACAAAATTGGATCCATTAGAAACTTCTATTATTGTACATTTACGGATGTACACTGAATGTAGAATACTGGACCACATTTGTACATTCACTCTTGTACGTACATTGGACGTACAGCACCTGGTTTATTTGAAGCATCTACAATTGTACCTTTTTAGATGTACATTGAATGTGGAATACTAGACCACATCTGTACGTGTTACCCGTTGTACGTACATATTGAATAAACATCATCTGGACCTGGTCAAATTGAAAGAAACTTTTCTAATTGGTTGTTTCAGGATGTATAGTATCTGTACGTTCCCCACTCTGTATGTTCGGATATGATCGGTTGAGTACGAGCACCCTTGATAGTAGAATGAAGGGGAAAGTCATCGTGATATTCGTGATGCTGTCCTTCGTTTCGGTTTTGGTACGAATGGTACGCCATTATGTTATTCTGTATGCTCATGCATGTGTGCTGTGTGTGTAATATCAAAACTTCTTGACAAATCTTTAGATAAGTGTCGAAGTATGTGAAGGGGGAAACGAACAACATCAGGTCAGTATGGAATTATTTTCAATATTGACACGTGAAATTGAATATGTGAAGTCACTAATCAACCGGCTAACAAATACATTTTGATTACTATATAGTTCCTACATTTATGATTCAATGAAAATTTTTGATTCGAATTCAATTTTACAGAGCTGCACAACAATATATCAAGAGTGTCATCTACTAGAAAAAGAGACTGAATAAGATTCCACATCCCAATGGTTGAGCAGAACGGAGAAGAGAGGATTGAAAAATTCTATATTTTAGTTGAAAATATCTTCTGTTCTGAATAGTTTATTTTGATATTTTGTTTATGTCAAATACATGTTTTTAATTTTTGTTTTGTAAGTGCTAGCAAGGTCAATCTCTATTATAGAACATTTTAATTGTTTTTTTATACTGTAAAAATATATTCATTCATAAAAATGTTCCTGTTTTCATTTATTCACATAGTTTTCTGATCATTATATCATGCAAAACATATAGAAATTTCATAATAAAACCTTGACTTTTTTGTGAAGTTATTGTACCAATTATAGTTATTCTCAGTAAGTTTACGGTGTATATTTGTTTTTTTGTATATTTTGATGAACTCTTCTTGTTATGTAAGTATCTGAATTGAAAATCCAACAATATGTAGGTAAATTGATTTTTTAACTGTAATCATCGAATTCCATGGGAATTTTCCATTATATTATTGATATATTCTTATTCAGGATCGTTGTTAAGTTTATATTTGGATTGATCCAATTGAAATATAATATAGATCTTTATAGATGTGAAAGATCCATGCTATACAATGGACGAGATTTCATTTTTCAGAGGCATTTGTTGGAAATTGTTTACGGATTTCTACTGTACATACAACAGACGTACATATGTGCTCATTCCGGACGTACTTAAGACCTATACAGTACGTCCATTGGACGTCAATTTAATATATTTCTGTACATGCAATGGTCGTTTGTTAAGTTCGTCCATTAGATATCCACGGTGTACGTACATAAGATGTTATATCCAGTGTATCTGGACATTCGATGGACTTTCACCGGACATTTATGGATGTAACTGGACGTCCAGTGGACGTACAATAGATCCATGGTGTACGTCCATTGGACAAACATTAGACGTACATGTGCTATTTGGGGGCCATTGTAGAATTTTTGTAGAAAATATCAGTTTAAATAGTTTCAGTTACCTGTTTATTATCATTGGTTTTGAATGTTTCAATGAGTTTTCATCGTAGTATTAGCTTCCATTCCTACCTGTTTCCGATTCCTTATTTATACCTTTTCTCTGAATCTCGTTTTGAGATCCAGCCGGTGTGTGATGATATAATCACACTCTCGCACCCCAGTTCATCTGATAGTTCTCCCATATTCATTGCAAAAATGTTTATGTTTATATTGAATATTTAAATTCTTACTTTCAAAGTTCATTTAGAAACTAGAACTTTATTTTTACATTTCTTCCAAATGAACAACATTTATAAACAGGTTGATCGAAATTGGTGGCATTGGTTTCTCATTTTCAGAATATCTTTCATCGCGCTATAAATATGTGGCTGTCAGACTGATCTCCATTTTCTCCAAAACAAAACTTTTATCTTGAACTTGAAAATTGGATTTCGGTTTCAAAATAAAATATACGCTCGGTTGCAAGCATCAGGATTTATGGTCATTATTAAGAATATTGGATTCTTTATCGCAACGCCTGAATGCTAAACAGCTTCATATTATAAAGAAATACTTTTTACGTCCGTCGGGTTGATTCAGTGTGAGAGTTTGTAACGCTACATACTACAAAATATGGAATAGGCCCAAAAAGGAACACGAAATAATTCTTTTTATGTTCCACCTTATTCGCCGTAATAAAAATATATGGATGTGTATACATGTCACTATCAAAAGTAATTGAATTTGTTTTTCCTGTATATTCCTGTATTTCCGAGAATCCTGCATGATACTTAATAGGCCTTTGTCTCGGTGGTGCGGGAAATGGAGAATTATTGTGTTTATAAATAATTCAATACTTTCGTGTTGGATAAAAATTATTTTTTTATGTCTGTTGAAGGTTTATAAATTATACAATAACGTTCGGAATGATTGGATTTGAATTTAAAAGCGAAGTGGTTGTGTCGAAACAAAGTGGCTAAGGTGCTAGAGCGTCCGGCTCATGCCCATATCAAATCCGTATGGAATTCCACTCAAACTAGAAAACAAACAGCTAGAATTTGCCAATTTTGATCATCTACATGTGTATTTATTTGATTTCTTGTCCAACAGTATATAGTTTTCCATGTATAGGGTGATAATTTGAATTCTTACAGATGCTATATCTCTCCACTTATGATACTTCATTGAATAGCTGGTAAAACATGCTCTGCCCTCATTTACCTTCCTGTACTCATCAAACAAGTAATTGAATATTATTTTTGTGAACACTTTTAAGGGATGAAATGAAAAATAGCATCATGGATATTTCATTTACCTGTGAGTAGTTAGTTACAAGAAATGGTGATCGATATAATTGAGTTCATAATTTTCAGAGATACTTACCTACTTGATATAGTATTGATGAATAAACTTACAAAACGAAGGTTTCAGCATCACATATACTCTCTGCTATTTTAACAGCTATTGAGGTATCACAAATAGAGAATTTCAAGTATTTTAAGTATTGAATTGAATGTAATTGAATGCGGTTTTCTGCAAATCAGGAGGATAATGGGAGAGGCTGGAAATAAGGGAGGTGATTGGGAGGATTATTCCATGAGTCAATTCAGTTTAACTTTCATATTCTACTAACAGTTATAGACAATTTGTAATTATTATATAATTTTGCTGAAATATAGCATTTGTAAGCTTTCAAATTTTCACCCTCACGCTAAGAAATACAATTGGAAGAATCAACTATTTGTTGTGGTTTTTAATTCGTGGTAAAAAATAACATACTTGTGATTGAATCAACCTCCATAAATGACATCAAGTATCTGAACCTTATGTGTACCTACTGTGATAAAATGGTTAATCTATGAATGATTTTGTAGTATTATTTACCAGGACGCCAGATATTTTTATCCATTTGATATTGGTTTGTGGTACCAAAAGCGTATTTATTGTATCACAACTATTATTCACTACACTGGATGGTGATTGCTCCCAAAATTGTCTGTACTGATACTGATTTTACCTTGGTTGAGAGTTGTACAGAATTATAACTATATAGAGTGACGAAAGTAACTATTAATTGTCAAATTTTAATAAACCGCGTAGTGTCTCATCGAACATATTTGTCGAAGTTGGTTTCATATGAACAACTATAAATAAATATAAAAAGTATTGTGCACAATGAAATGCATTTGATTATACTGAAAGGTCGAATAAACTTGGTTTACCATTATTTTTCGTTTTTGGTGCGAATGAAAACTACATCAACAAAATTTCATAATTAATTTATATGTTCTATGCAAAATATAGTTAACCGACATAGCTGATAATTCAAAGAGTGGAAGTGATATTTCTGTTGATGTTGGTGGATATATAAATTCAGAGGTAAGTTAATAATTATTATTTTCTTAAGTAATTCACACTGATGCAAACTTTTCTATTGAACCCAAAAGGCACGCGAAGATGAAATGTTATATGTCTCAATGATTTCATTTCGTTGAAAGATATTAGTGCTCATTAGCACCTAGATTCCATTAATGCTTGTGTTTTCGAAATGAATCCAAATATATGATGCATATAACGGAACAGAAGGCGTTTTCGAGAATGAGAGTCCAATCATCTTTGAATATATGCCAAGAAGTTATCTACAGACAATTTTGAAAAATACTATTTAGTTACCAATTCATATCAGGAATGGAAAGTGTTATTATGAAGCAATTTGAAGAATACAAAGTTAGATGCCATGTTTTAGAGAGAATTAGAAAAACACCGCGACTTTTTTCAAACCCTCTTCGATCACATTCTGAGTGAAAGTAAAATATTGGTATTTCTTAGGCAGTCTGGATATTTTATCGAACATGTCCAAGCCATTATCAGACATAAGTTCCAATTTACAAACTGTTCCACTGAAATTTCAATAACTTATGAAAAATCAACAATACAATGCGTTGACATGGGAAATGTTTTGAAATATATCTCTGAAACCCCATTGTTTTTAGAAAAAATATCATACATTACTGTAGCCAAGGGTCCAACATTTCGAGTTTCCTACACAACTGAGGATAATCAAGTGTTTCGACGAATATTCTTCCTTCAATATCCAAATTGTAATTTATATCAACATTTCATATGTCCCTTATCACACATCCTCAAATAATACTATGATATGAATAATATCGGATGCAAATCTAAATTCAGTTATTTTCTTTAGCTGAAAGGTGGGTGGTATATGAACTTTGAACCAGTTTCGAAACGCTATTCCTTCCTATCTCCCTATCCCCTACCCCGCAGCAGGTACACCAATATCTTTTGATACACTTCAGTAATCACCAATCAATACAGTATAGCCAATTCGTCTGAATAGGATGAACATGGTGTGTTGCATTATGTGAATTGTGTTATTTCTGCATGATGATTCAAAAACAATGAATGACAGTAGTAGCTTGAAAGAAACATTTGAACTCACTTTATCAAAATTTTCTATGGTACGTTATCTCATTTTCGTATTTGTACAGACAAAACGTAGTAAGATTATTAATTCAATGCATGATGCAACAATGGCTGCTCATATAGTTAGACCACAGCGAAGTTGCTCAAAAGTACCACGACAAGATATGTATGAATGTACCGCGGAGGTTCTTGGTGCAATTCAAACAAAAATGGCTGCATGGTGTTCGGCAGGATGATAATTTACTGTCTCATTTCCATTATTGGCCATTATTGGAATTATTTCATTGCAGGTTGTCTTTCTAAGTGTCAGTATCTAGAAAAAGTACTACTTTCATTGCATCCCCCATGTTTTGCATGTGTGCAATGGTGTGAGCTCTCAGGGATGCATCTGAGTGTACTCGTGCCCTTCCTGGAGTCATCTTCATGCATATTTCGGTCGTTTCTAATTACTTAATCATCTGTTTTAAACTGTTTTCAGTTTCAGATGTGAACGAGATAATTTATTTCGAACTGGTTGTTCAATTCTGAAACTCGACTTGTTCTGTATCAAACATAGCAAACACATCGTCCACATAGCTTATCTAAACCCTACCAAATTAGCCGAAGCTTTTCCTTGCTTCCATCTCAAACCTACTCATGAAAATTTTGGCTAGGAAAGGAGACAGAGAGTTACCCATGGCTTCGAGTAGTTCGTAAAAGCAGTTGTTGAACTGAAACCAATTCTGCCCCATGCCAAGTTTGGCGGGGCTTGAATACTCTCTGACTATTCTGTTACTGATCAGCAGTTAAGTAACTCTCATATATTACAAGGTTTGATATCCGTATACCTGGAAACAAATAACTCACATCAAAAGAGATCAAGATTTATCCTTCTTCCAGTTCTACATTCCTAATCTGGTCAATAAATCCTAATGAATTTTTTATTCTTAAGCCTGATTGTGCCACTGGAAGATTTTCAAACTCTTTTGTGAGCCACTTTGCTATTTTGTATTTGGGGAACCCTTTTGACGTGACGATTGGTCATATCGACTTCCCAGGTTGTGATCTTTGGAAGACAATATATTTTTGGTACTTTCGGATTCGATAGTTGTAGTGTTCTCTTCAACTTCGTTGTGTATCAGAAAATTAACTATGGTAATCATTAACGAATCTAATGTATTTCAAGAAAAATACCAAGATATTCCCTTACTCCTCGTACACGAGGTAATGAGAAATCTTCCACCGAGTGTAATGCATTTGAACAACGTCTTTTTAAATAACGTTCCTGTTGATCACCTCTACCATTAAGTTTTATGGAAATTATTTTAATTGAATATTTCAAAATAGGATTTCAACGAGCAGCAATTGACAAGAATTACTGAAATCAGATAAAAAGCCTTTGGATTGGAAATGTAAAACAAAGAAATGCTGCACTTGTTTTTATAACGTTTCATGTTCAGTTAATAATTATTTATAGTCGGGTGACATTTAAAAAAAAAAATTCTCTAAATATGTTTTCTCTTAGCTAGAAAACACACTGACCGACCAGATCGAACGCGACCGTCCAGCAACGACCAAAAATTAATAAATATTGTTGTTGTTGATTTTTAAAATTGTTTTTTTTTATTATTTTTTCCGTTAACCAACCGTCATCCCCCTAAGAACGACTGTCCTCAGAAGTCAAAACTTGTGCGAGCTAAGGATTAACAAGGTCTTACCTTTTAACGTGCGATTCCTAGCACGAGACCAGTGATCATGCTGGGAATCAAACCCATGTCCCTCTGATTGATAGATTAGCGCTCTACCATCATGGCATGAAGAAGCTGAAGTAGTTTTTTTTCAAGAAAATCTTTACAGATTTCAGGCGTTACATAACTAATAGGCTTCTGAAATAGTGTTCCATTCAAATTTTATCATACTTAAATTTTTCGGACGGCTATTTTCATCCTTATCCATATTAGACTTGCACAATTCATTTTAAGCATCTCTCTCTTTGAAATTTTAGAATTTTCGACAAAAATATGTAGTATGAAATATTTTCTATTCAAACGAGTTATATTTCACTTTGAAACTCGAATATCCGATGCTTATTCTTTTTGACATCTGAAATACAACTATCACCTTTTACAAAAATATATGTATTCACTACATAAAATCAACCATATTATCTCATCCGAGAATCATATTTGAAAAAATGAGTTTTTTGTTTTTTATAATTTTTTTAAACGAATGAAAAATCGAATCTGCCATGTTTCCTTAATTTATTTCGATATCCCAATTTGTAAAAATTGGATGAACATTTGAACTTGATATTATTTCAGTACATAAGCAATTCCAATATATCATGTTCATAATAAAAGTTCGACGATTATTATCATTTTCAGAGAAAATGTATCAGATCTCAAATAGGGCAGACACGGAATTTCAACATCAATATCAATTGAAAATGTTGAACTATTCGTGGATTCACATTATATATCTATTATTTTAAAAGTAGGAATAAATTATTTGTGATAGAGTTGGTTGAGTTGCAAAAGTGGTTTATGACTTCAAAAAGTGCATTTTCAGAAGTTATTAAACCGTAAACTAAGCTCTTCGATAAAGTTTGTTGAAAAACAACGACAACTTATCAAGACGTGTCGTCTTTACGACTAAAATTTTACTACTTCATCTGTACTTGCATGTTGCAAAATCCACGTTCACATGAGGAAAATTTAGTTTGATTACCTCTCCTCCTGAATTTCGTATAAGTCAAAGCGGGAGGTACCAAGAGGTAGCTTCCTCATTCAGAGAAGAAATCATGTCTTCACGAAATTTAAAATATCTCGTATCACGAAAATAAAATAGGTATCAGTATCACTCGTAATCACTAAGGAAACCTTTGTAAGGAATTTGACTCTATAACATAGGAAGCAGGGCGTTACAAATTACATTATTTTGAAAAAATGGGAAAGAGACTTGGTAATAAGAACATTTCCCCCACCCTCTTGAACTTTATCCGTCATCATGAAAAATGGTGTCTAAAATCGAGTTTTATCAAAACAACTTCAGATCGGTGTGTCCTAGAAAAAAAAGATTCATACAAATTATAGTGGATTGAATTCTATAAAACTTTTAATTTTTTTATTAAATATTTTGATGTGTGATGTATTTATGAAGACTACCCAAATGCCGTCTTATCACCTGAAAGGGTATTTATTATTGAATAGTTATTAACTTTTTGTATAATGTTGAACCAACGTAAACAAGAATTGCCATATTACCATACACGAAAACAAATTTCATGGTTCATGAAGCAACGGAAGATCGTTAATGTAGCCAAATATCACTTAAATTTCAATTTTCTGAAGGAATCAATTCCTAACAGCTCTGTAGGTAGCATTAAAAAATAATATGATCTTTTCTTGATTCTCTTAGGTTTCAGCGTTTCACTAGATTGGTACTTATTGAAATGCAAGTTCAATCTTGTTTTCCTACCACCAACAGTCCCAGAAGCACGAAAGCGTCAATTCCAAACTCGCCATCAGATTCAAACTAGATCATGTGTTTAAAAGAATCCTGATGAAACACAATGGAACCAGAGCCTGCTCCTGATGATCTTCTTCAATTTCTCTCCCATAAATACAAAAAAGGAAGCTATCATCCGCAAACTCTCGGAAACTGATGAAAAAGTTGAATCAGGCGAAGAAGAAGAATCCAAGGAGAAGGATGATATGAAAACATCAGTACAACCGGGTCCATCTTGAATCTTGAATCGAAGATGAATTACCTGAGGACACAGGGCTAGACAAAATGATCTTGGGTACGATGTGCCTGTCTTCTCAGGTTTTATCAAATTTTTCATTAACAAGCAATTTCTTACTTCCAAATCCTATTTTATTTTTTTAAAATATGAATGTTGAAGTCTTTTATTGATAACATCGGAGGAATCTAAGAAACAGGTTAATTTTATTTTCAAAGAGGACACTTTCAAGGTATATTTTTAACTCTCGTGTATGAGGGGTAGATGTTACCTTCAGAATTTTAAATAGGAAGGGGGGTTAAGTGGCACATCATTTTTATTGGCGTTCAATTCTTTTTCCAATCGTACCCTGACTTATTATTGTTTGAATAGCATTTTCCGAAAAATGGCGTTCTAAACTAAGAAAAGTAATTATCAGAACTTGCTTATACTGAGATGCCTGGTTTGACCAGAACTGTTTAGAATATTAGGTGGTACCATTCCAACCCTTCATTAAGGGTAACATTAGCCATTAGCTCCAAAAAATTTACATCCTAAAGTAGTCCAATATTAAAACGTAGATGATAGAGAAGTTGTGTTTAACAAATGCTGAATTTTTAATTCTCATTGCCGAATATTTTACAGATAGACTTCCTTTCTGCCACTTCTGCAGTAAAAAGTTTATGTTTCCAGGCAAAATATTGTTTAGCAAATTTGAACGATTTGACAGTATTGTGAATACAGTTTTACCTATTGGGCTGTTTAGTGATTACTTTAATAAGTGTATCAAAGTGTAAAAATGGTTTACATTCTTCAAGAAATAATTGAAACGATTGTAATTTATGAAGTTGGAAAATGTGCACGAAAGGCATCCAAATCGTAATGTAAGTCACCGATATGTGCTTAATTTGGTGAATAAGTTTTACGAAACTAGTTCAGTGACAAATAAAAAAAGATATAACCCCAGAGTACTGAATGGAAAAGCTAAAATTGAAGTTTTGGGAACATTTGCTGCAGAGTCCACGAGCTACTCACATTCAGTATCGGAACAGACGGCAATGTTACGCGAGATAATAGGAAAAGCAATGAACATGCATAAATTTCATCCATATAAAATGCAGATTGTTCAAGAGCTCCATGAAGATGATTATAATGGAAGAATAGAGTTTTATGAAACCTTGTCTCATCGAGTCAATACCATCCCTAATCTTCTGTTAAACATCTGTTTCAGCGATGAGTGTTATTTTTTCAAAATTGTCGCTATTTTAGTGACGAAAACCCACATATTTTTCGGGAAGGGCATACACAACACCCACAAAAAATTTATGTTTGAGCTGGTATTCTTGGAAAAACCATTATTGGTCCATCATTTCTGGAAGAAAACTTGACTGGCAATCTGTACTTCGAATTGCTTGAAGAGACTATCGATCCTCTTATAACTCACGAGCTAGGAATCGATTGCAGGAGGATCAACAATTTCAGCAGGACGGTGCCCCTCCTCATTATTTTCTTCCCGATCGACAGTGGTTAAACGAGAGATTTCCGAAAAGATGGATTGGCAGAAGGGGAGCAGCTGACTGGCCTCCGAGATCACCGGATTTAACTCCCTCAGATTTCTTTCTTTTGGGGCATCTTGAATCTGGTGTTTATAAAACACAACCCTCTGATATTGAAAAACTTAAAAGACGAATTAGAGCAGCATGCCAGTCAATTCCTAATGGCGTTTTCCGTAATGTTAGAGGAGAGTTCGAAAACAAACTGTAAATATGCATACTTACTGTATACGTTCAAAAAGTAACCATAATTTGCTTCTTCAGATATCACGAAGGATCTAGAAGATTGATTTTTGGAATCCTTAATATTGACAATTATGATATTTTATTTGTCGTCTATGTCGTCAATGGTAAGCTTTGACAGCTCTTCTCCAGGCACCAGCTAATCGAAAAATTGCTACCAACTTGATCATGAGGTATATTTCATCGGGTGCTTCAATCATAAATTTTGTCATGTGTTCTTCGTTAAAATTCTTGGCTTTTTTGGGCCGAAAACCAAAATTTGGCTTTTTAAGAATGCAGTTATTTTTCAAAATTTCCTAATATCCAAACTGAGCTTAATCTTGAATAAACTTTTCAGCATAGAATATTTATCCCACAATGTGTTCGGACTCCAGATTTTAGACATTTCTAGAAAATACGCTGAAAATACTTCTTCTTTATTTGGTATTTTCACTTTTTCCATCATTGCACTATTCGATAAATCGCGTATACTTAGTCTAAGCAACAAGTGCCTTTTAGGTCAAAATTTTTTCGCCTTCTCCAAAAATTATGATTGAGGTGTCATTCGATTCGGAATGGCATGTAGATACTTTTTGAGAAAATTCTAAGGCCGCTCGCAAAAATTCCAATAGTTGATAACAATTTAGTAAAAAAAAAAGAGGTATGATTTTTCGTCGGTATCTCAAAAACCAATTCAAGATAATTCAAATTTGAAGAAAAAACCAAAAAGAGGAGAAAATTTCCGGAAAAAAAGTTCCAACTCGCGGAACTCTAGGACCAATAGTTATAATTTTCACAGAGGATTGAAAATACGACCGAAAACGGGTTCTCCGGCTTGCGCAAGCCACCTCCTCTTCGCACCTTTAATGAATAAATATTATTTAAACTTCATAAATATGAAAATTAAAAATTGAAAAAATTCAGGCGGCTGCAGTGTAGATCAATGAACAATAATCCTTGGTCAAAAATATTTTATCGTAATTTCCCAATAAATTATCCATCAATGAATTAACAATTTTTTGTAGTACGAATATTAACATTGCAAGTGCGATAATTGTTATACTATTAATCTGAGATTTTTTTCCATTAGTGGAGCTATTTTTCAAAGGTCTTGTTTACTGTTGGAAACATGAAAAAATTGTTAATTTTTGTTTTGATATTAACAATTTACTAAGGTGAAAAATTATAAAGCTTTATTGAACATTGAAATTTTTTTTTTATTTACGTATTATTATTGATTCATTTTCGTATGATCAGAAGCTATTTAAAAATGATTTCAAATAATTTTCATCTCCTATTGTTTAAAAAAATATAAAGATAAATGATGTTATAAAAAAAAGTGGTTCCTTAATTTTTTCTCAAAAAAACATAATTATCGTCAACGATTATGTTATCAACAAAATTTTTAAATTATCTCATAAACAACGAATTTGTTTATAACAATTTTTTAAACAATAGGAGATAAAAATTATTAAAAATCATTTTAAAGTAGGTTCTGATCATACGAAAACGGATCAATAATAATATTAAATCAATGTTCAATAAAGCTTTACAATTTTTCACCTTGGTGAATTGTAAATAACAAAATGAAAATTACTAATTTTTATACTTTTTCAACAGTTAACTATTTTAAGACCTTTGAAAAATAGCTCCACCAAAGGAAAAAATTCTCAGGTTAATAGTTTAACAATTATCGCACTTGAAATGTTAATGTTCGTGCTACAAAAAATTGTTTATTCATTAATGGATAATTTATTGAAAAATCGCGATAAATTTTTTTTACCACGGATTATTGTTCATTGATCTATCCTGCAGGCGCCTGAACTTTTTCTTTTTTCAATTTTCATATTTAATAAGTTTAAATAATATTTATTCATTAAAGGTCCAAAATGTCCTCCTCTTTTTGAATCTTTTTTCAAATTTGATTATTTCGAATAGTTTTTTTTTCACTTAATTGTTTATAAGTATTGCAGTTTTTGCGAGCAGCCGTAGCATTTTCTCAGAAACTATCTACATGCCATCCCGAATCGAATGACACCTCAATCATAATTTTCGGAGAAGGCGAAAAAATTTTGACCTAAGGAGTATTTGTTGCTTAGACTATACTGCTTCTCATACCTTTCTCTAAACTTCGATATCATTAGATCACAGGATGAATTCCATATTGCTCTGAAGCGATACCAAAAATTGAACTAAATACAGTAGCGAAAATGTACATGCCACAAGTTATTATTTATCGAAATTAAATTCATGCCCAACAAGTTTCGAATAACTGATTAATTTTTGAGATATATTCCATTATAAGCAATATGTTAGTAATTTGAATACCAGTACAAGTGAAATGGTCGTGGTGTTAGAGCGTTTGCCTCTCAGCCAGGCGTCCCATGTTGGATCAGCACCGCCTGTTACTCTGCTAAAATGGTTCGGAATCCACTTGTACGTAAGCTGTAGGTCGCGGATCTCCCTTGCTCACACAAGCTCTGTTTTTGAGCGGGTTTCATGATTCATAGAACGAATCTTCCATTTATTCCTGTTCCTATCAGTCAAAACGCGCACACAACTGAGATGCCTAAATGCTGAGGGCGAGTTCAAATAATTCACCGTTATTCTTACTTATGTCGTATTTGGAGGAGATTAGTCTGTCTTAAAATATTGCAATTGATCAAAATGGGTTCAGTCATTCAAACTCTCAGATAGCCTTGTTATCTGTAATCATTGTTAGTAGCAGCAATGAGCCCATTGCAGTGTACAAGTTATCTGCATTGAAAAATTAATATCTGTTTGAAATAGAGTATTTAATATGAAGTCTTGTTTATCTTCGATGAAAATTTGTTCAATCGTAAAAAATTCATATGTTCCCGGAATACAAATATCGTTTGCGTTCATATTTGAAGAAAACCCCGCGAAAGTAAACATTTTTTATTAAAG
Source organism: Chrysolina americana (assembly GCA_958502065.1). NCBI lineage: Eukaryota > Metazoa > Arthropoda > Insecta > Coleoptera > Chrysomelidae > Chrysolina > Chrysolina americana. The sequence continues at coordinate 58,546,554 of OY293412.1, forward strand.
ATGTTTCGTTTCCAACCTCATGCAGTCGAGTACTGTAATAACATTCATTCCCTTTTCCGACCCATCCGAATCGATACACAGTTGAAAGATCAAGGAAAAAAATTAAGAGAGGATTTCCTCAGAATCCCATCTCGATTTTCCCCTGTGTGCAAGCCATTTTGACGCTTTGCGAACAAAAACAACGAAACTTTTTATTGTTCTTTTCGAAACTTGGGATAGTTCGGTATTTATTTGGGTTAAAATGCCGGTTATAGCGTGCCCTTCCGTCCTTATTAGACTTTATTACAAGCTCATTTGCTTATTGTGATTATGTGTTGCGTTACAGACTTCTGTTGAGAACGAGTGAGAGTTTTTTCTACTACTTATCTTCATTAATGAGGAAAAACTCAATTGAATTAGAGATATACAGTCTTGATTGCCGCTACAGTGAAACTTTTTTTTCACCGAATACATATAGAAGAAAATACAATAAATATAGATGATCCAAAAACTATCATGGTGAATCAAAAATTATTTCGTTCATTTACTTTGGAGTCAGTGAGTTTATTGATTGAATGAGCTTTAATTAATCGGTGATTATCAAATAATATGCATAACTTACAATGAATCATATGATTGAACAATTTTTCACTAATTTGGATTTTCTGGTGGTAACCTGATTGCCGCATCTTCAACAGTCTCAGTCAATTTTGTTGAGGGACAACTGGATATGTTCTTCAATACGGGCATACCCAAAAAACATAGTATGCTCGCTATGTGGGCACACGTGATATGACCTTGAATTGATCTCGATAGGCATTACATGCTCTCATTATTTAATTCGACCTTGAAATGACCTTCAACAGATGACCGTGTAGAAATAATTTTGTATTTTCCAAAACCCACAGATACACAAGTCAAAATCATCACAAGCCTGATCTTCCAGACTTGGCAACTCCAATAACACTTACATCTATTGATTGGAACTCATTGAACATTTCTCTATCTAAGTACTAATATCAGAGACTCAGAAACGGTGACTCAAGCCCATAGCCAATATCACTACATCCCCTCTATGTCTTTGAGACTATCCATACAATCACTTTGGGCCAATGACAACTTTTGATCAGAGTGTCGAGAAGTATAATATATCACGATATCAGCCAAATCGAGCGGGACCCACTCTACATTAATTTTGTGTCTTTTATACAAATATATATGACATAATGATAATAATAATAATAATAATAATTCATTCCCCACCCTCAGGCAAATACAAGCCAATAAGCCTGATCCTCCTCGACCATCAAAGTAGGACGATATTCGTCATAGAGTTCTCGGCTCCTGGCGAAACTAACATCGTCCGAAAAGAGGAGGAAAAACAGACAAAATATCGAGATTCACTCTCTGAACTCCGCAGGCTTTACTCAAACCATTCTGTCAAAATGGTGGTTCTGATCATAGGAGTACTTGGTGGAATGATGGACACGCTGCTCTCGAATCAAAAAATCAAACCGGCTCGCCGTAATGCGGCAGAAAACTTAGCCGGAAGAATGCAAGAGGTCATTATTCTTGGTTCACTCCGTTTACTCAGGGCATATGATTCTCGGACCCAGTAATCACTCACCCCACGGACGTGGGGAGTATTTGCTGGGGTTAATGACTAGTACATTCTTTATTGAAAAAAAAATAAAAATAAAATGATAAAACGAGGGATTTATAATGGCCTGCCAGGATGGTGTCTTCAACACCCTCGTCTACCGCAGTCGCGTGATGGGTAGAGATGTCCCGGACACTAGATTCAGAGCGTGTCGTGGGGCAGCTGAGACCATAATGCATTTGCTGTCAGCTTGTCCAGCTTATGCGGTCTCAGCCTATATACACAAGTATAACGCAGCCATACGAGTGTTGTACTACCATCTACGACACTTGTACGGTGTAGACCCGACACCGGTGTTGCCTTATGCTCCGGAGGATATTTGGAATCTGAATTTGGAGCTGAATCTATTGGAACTACTTATTCCCCAACCTCAGGCAAATACAAGCCAATGAGCCTGATGTAGTCCTTCTCGACAAACAATTTAGGATAGGATAGGATAATTTTCGTCAATGAGTTTTCAGCTTCTGGCGAAACGAACATCTTCCAAAAAGAGGAGGAAAAAAGGACTAAATAACGAGATCTACTCTTTGAACTTCGCAGGCTTTACCCAAACCAGTCTGTCAAGGTGATGGTTCTGATAATAGGGGTCCTTGGTGGAATGGTGGATTCACTGCTCTCAAAGTTGAAAATCATACCGGCTTGCCATGATGCGGCAGAAAACTTAGTCGGAAGAATGCAGAATGCCGTAATTTTTGGTTCACTCCGCCTTCTCAGGGCATATGACTCTCGGGCCCAGTAATCACTCATCCCACGAACGTGGGGAGTGTTTGCTGGGGTTAATGATACACCAGCGCGCCCTCCGTTAGTATCGGTGCCCAACTAGGATATTCCGTATGAAAAAAAAACTCCCTCATAGAGTGTACCCATAGGCATAGCCTGTGCGAGTAGAGGACGGCTATTATTATTATTTGCCGTGGCGCTCCGGGTCGACTTACTGATTTTTGGTGGCGCATTCAGTTTTCAGCTGTAGGAAAACCCGAAAAACCTACAGCACTACCCTGGGTGGTCGGCGCGAACTTCAAGCAAGCTCCAGACGTCGGGATTGGCATCTAGACACATTATATTGCTTATCGACTCCTAAGAAATTATGAAAATTTTTCTCGTTTTTCAGTATTCGAACTTGGCCAAATGCGAGCGGAAGTTTAGAATGCCGGCATCTGACCGCCTCGCTACCGTGCACCCTACCCTATAAGTATAGTAGTAGTGAATAGTAGTGGTAATGTACATAACAACTACACGTATTTCAACTGTATATAGCAGATAAATAGAACTTTACGGTATTATGAGGTGTAGAAGAGAATTGTTTAAAAAATTGGCAGATTATTTTGTGGAACGAATCCACTTAGTCATATCTTGCCAAGTGAATGAACCATAAGTTTATTCATTCCCACATCAGCATAGGAAAGAAATACTTACAACAATCTTAGAGCAGCAAATTGATAATAATGACTTATTATGCAATGGTCTATCTGAAACCTCTATAATATTCAAATTGTGCTAAGATATCATGATTTAAAAATACAAAATTCCAAAGTTTTCAAACTACGATAACTCGAACTTAATCGAATATAAAAAATGTATAGACGAAAAATAGCTTATTTAGTGAATTTGTTTTTATCCGACGATGTCATTTCTTACCACATGCAAATGTAAAAAAATACTTTATTCTACTTGAATAATATGTTATTCCCTAACATCAACTTCATTTTGGGATGCAAGGGTCATCAATGCTCATGATTATACGTACCATTAAATTCAGAATTCAATCGTCTCTATGGTCTTGATGGGGAAGCGCGCGGTGAGGGAAACTAGGCCCAACTATAGGCCGTATTACGGTGCACCGCCGCACTTTTCATACATTTTCGAAGTTACTAAGCATCCTTCAGAAAAACTAAAACAATAATTCGACTGTATGGCGAAAAACGCATATGGTGAATACAAAGCATTTTTTTAAACATTTCAATGGTTAACATGTTATCGCGAGGGAGAAGAAAAATAACATTAATATAAATTGCCTATTCGAGAAAATCGCGTTTGAACGTTCATGAGCTCCATATGATATCGTGCATTTCAGAAACTTGGATAAATATTTTAATGACATACATGTGCTATATAACATTCCGGTTTGGAAAGGAATAATAGTACAGTTATTCTTGTTGCTGCATTTCTAAAAAAATATATAGGGTCAGCTTCACTTTCACCACTTTTTTCACACCCTCATCACACCCTGGTAGGCTGGAACATAGTTCAAAACCAATTCTTGCTTTTATCAAAGAATTGCACACATTTACCGGTAATCTAAACTCTACTATGAGCACTATTTGAACAATCAGAGAATTTTGTATTCCTTATTTGATTCAAAAAAATAATTACACGGCTGAAACAATATTTCGGTCAAAACGAAGGTCAAAATGAGATATGAAAAAAATGCGTTGGTTGAATATTTGGTTCATCCAATTCTATTTCACTTGATTGAAACTTCAACCCTTTAAGTGGCAAAAGACTGATGGGGCCTAGTCAAGAACATATATGTAACTGATTATTTCGATTCAGATATCGACAACTTGTGTCCCTTTGAGAGTTTTGTTTATATCTTGGTATTTTTATATTTTTCATTGTCCCAAAAAACTTTTAGTGAAGAAAATATATGATGCAAATCTCAGGGAAATATAGAACCCATCACTCACAAATTATTGATTACTTCATCCTAACACAAAATAAACACATAGTTTTTACATAAAATTTATATTTCCCATTCATGAACATGCTCCAGATTGATGAAAAGGTGTAAAACATTTCATTTCATACAGATAACATTGCCCTCTTCTCTTTTGCTTTAGTGCTACAGTTAGCACAACGCCGGTATGTCTTACTCAATGTAGACAGATGCTCTCCAACATTAGTTAGTCGAACTGAATTATGAATAGATTTTTGACCATCTGGATGGTTCCTCTTTCTACTTTGACTTCAATTGTTTCGTTATTCACCAAAATTTGGTGAATTTTTAATATTTATTGGAAAAATTATAAATTTTTTCATTTTTTTATTTTGTTATTTCAAGGACCCGTAACTTAGTATTAAGTATTGGTGATATTTTATACCATTCTGTATGTTTTCGAAAAGAAAAGGTGAATTTTTAGGACACCCTATATATCTATTAGTATTTTCACTCAGAATAACATTGAGGAGAAAGAGAGTTCGATATGAAAGAAAAATAAAAACTTTTCAATTATTATTGGTATAAGAACTTCTATTTTGACCCCAGGTTAGCAAAACGTTTGTATTTGAAACGGAAACTTCACTTACAAAAACTATTCCCAATATGAATCAGAAAATAATAGAAACGATAAACAATCTACAAGAACTCCAAACTTGCTATTCTTCAACAGAGATGACAGAAAACATGGAAATGAATAAGGGTTTGTAATTAAAAGATATTCAAAAGTAGAAATAAAAACTTCTGTTTACCTGTTAATGAGAAAAAGCGTCGTTTGGTAGTTACTAAAGCTAAGATATGGTATAGAAGAGCGAAACGACGATGAAAAATGGCTGGTTTACTATCATCCAAGAGTTTTCATCTCTTTCGTATTCCCTGTTGTAATTCCTGATAGCGATCCTGTGTTTACAAAAATCACTCTCAGTTCACTTTGTTCTTCGCAAGAATTTATCATAAAGAATTGTGCATCCAAGCTTGCTTTAAAATTCCCAAAGGATCTTTTGTTGAGACATGGCAAAATATGAACGGGAATATATATCACCATTATATCAATTTATTGTATATTTTTATGGTTATTCACAAAGTTAATTCAAATGGAGACGAAAGCTTGGTCCTTGGTAATGAAGAATTTGTAATATTTATGCACACCTGACTGATATTCCTCTCCGTTTATATATACAGGTTGATTCAAGGAAGAGTGCGGATTTTTACTCTTTGAGTGGAATGAGTTTTTTGAATCGATGTAGGAGATACTTCATGAAAATCCATGTTTTGGTAATAAATAAAAACCTAATAAATAAATAAAACTTCGATATATATTTACACAAATTTTTGGTTTACGAAACCACGACAACAGTTTTGCCTTACAATGACTTCTTCTCGCAGACGAATACTAAGGTGATTTCTGCAATGTTATCCTTGAATACCAATCAGAGGGCATTATGTACCTGACCCCCAACGAATTGGCGGCTAACAATTATGGCTTTCAAATAAACAGAATACTACTACTAAGAATTTTTAATAATTTCCTAACTTTCTAACAGATTTAATTTTATTGCAAGGACATTAAGTATTGGCAGTTTTATTGAAAATTCTATAATTGAAGTGGAGATTCTGAACCCATGATAATAATAATAATAATAGTGGCCCCTACAACCGACCACTTTGGATTAGGGGTCATAGGCAAGGTGGTGGGGCCCAAATCGAAAATTTGCCAGACGATGACAACGGACGCACAAAATCTAAAGAATTATGAATCCCACCTTCAGATTAGAGGCTATGTTAGAGCCCCTCCTCAGTTGGTTAACGCAGTGGCAGAAGTGGCAGATATGCCGCGTAGACCTGGCTGTAGAGAAAGCCCATCATCATAGCACCAACGGAAGACATCAGAACCCACAGGGCGCTTCATAACACCTGGAGCCACAACAACTGGTACGGGTGGATGCGGAGATTCACGATGTCTTTTCAGAAGATGCTGACGTCTGGCAGATCAACTCTGCCGTGTGTGACACCGCTCCGGCCCTGTCCCAAACAGGGAGGAGGGATACCACCCCTCTGATTGGGAGGAATGAGCGACGCATCCACAAGATGGAAGCTATGATCAAGTCGGCGAGATAACATGCGTCACGTATTCAGTGTGTGACGGCCAATAAACCCTTCACGCCCGCAGTGCGGCGAATTGTCGCAAATTTAAGACGAACTCACAACACACTTAATGAAGGCGTGCTGTTTACCGTCAAACAGCACTGTCTTGATAGGATACGAATCCTGGTGGATGCAAAAAGGTCACTAGTGAGGCGAACGAGGATCAGTTACCAGTATAATTTTTTGCACATAATTACTATAGTGTAGAAAACTTCGGAAGACGGTCGCGTTCAGAAGACAGACGCGTCGAAAGTTGTAAAAAAAGGAAGTTACGAGTTGGTCCTAAAAGAGTGCCTCATTATTACCAGATTTCTTTTTTTGCAAAACGATTGAAAATATTATTTCAAAGTTCAGGAGTCTGCCACCAGTAGATGGTCGTAAACTCAAAACAGACTATTTTTTTAATTAGAGAAAATCATTTAAAGATTTTATTTGATTGCAAAAAATAGATTGCATAAAATGGTGAGGTCATGACAGTAGAGCGCTTGTCTCTTAACCTAAGGGTCATGGGTTCGATTCCCAGCATGGTCATCGGTCTCGTGCATGGCATCACACGTTAAAAGGTAAGGGCTGTTCTAGCTCGGACAAGTCTTTCGAAGACTTTTGAGGGTTGTACTCTTAAGGGTGTGCAGCTGGTTGACGGAAATAACAATTTTAACAACAATAACATCAACAACAACAATAAAATACAACTGTATTCAAAAAGTACGTATAATATTAAAATTAATTTGACGGATTCTGCTTTTCACATATTTCAGGTAATACTTTCGGCCAATTAGCTATTCATATTCTCAAAAATGCATGTAAAAGTTCAAGCAACAGGGTCGTTATAATTTTTGATAAATTTGTGAGTCCATCAATTAAAGGTATTGAAAGAGACAGGCGTGCGGTATTTACAGAAAGGTCCAACGTTTTTAATATTTCCCAAAATTACCAAAAGACTTCATAAAAGCCTTACCCAATGATTCCTTTAAAACAAAACTTGTAAAATTTGTAGTAAACTATTGGGAAACATAATATAATTGGAATATTAGGCCATAAAATACTTGGGGTAAACTGTGAAGATAAATGTTACTTGTTTTATGAGTTTGAAGGACACATTAAACAAGATCTTGATAATCTGCTTTGTTGTGATCATAATTCATATTGAAGCTGATACCAGAATTGTTTTTCATATTTCAAATTCACCAGATAGGTTAGGTTAGGTTTGAACACGAGTGAGCCCATATCAGGACCTCCACTGCGGCCAATGGCCTATTGTGGCTCACCCTATGGTTATATTTTTTCCAATCTCTTAAAGAAATTAGGTGGATTGGGAGAAGATTGGGAGAACAATTTACCAGGTTTTCTGGCCTCACTGTTGTATTGCCAAATGTTGCCAAAGTCTGATTCTGGCCGCTGCGGGGATTTACATAAAATGTGTTTAGCCGTTTCATCCTCCTCCATGCATAGACGGCACTCTGCATCTTGTGCAAGTTCAATTTATGCATGTGGTGGTTGAGTTTGCAGTGGCCAGTGAGCAAACCTACTATAACACTAAGATGTGCATTACTGAGTTCTAGCAGTTTGTCGGAGTTCTGTTTTTTCCTTGTGCAAGCAATAAATTCTTTGAAATGGGCTAGGCCCGGTAGACTACGCCAATTACCAGATAATACAAACGTTATTATTCGTGTCTCAGATACAGCTATTTTCATAATAATTTTAGGTAATATGAATACGTTTTCAAATAAGGTATGGATAGAAACAGGACTCAAAACTAAAGTTTAGGAGAAACTGTGCCAAAAGCACTTCCAGCTTACCATGCCCTAACAGGTAGCGATTATACTGCCTCTTTTGCAAGAAAGGGCAAAACAAGGTAATTATCTTTTATAGAAAAATGTCCAAAAATTGCAGAAATATTTGCTACAGGTAGTTCTGAACAAGTTTCCGAGGAACAAATAATCTGTGTTGAAAAGTTTGTATGTGAGATGTATGGTAAACCAAACAGATAAAGTAAATGAAGCACGGCTAGATATTTTTATAAAAGGTTTTGGCATAAATGCAGCACACGAGAAAAACCTCTTTGATAAATTGAAAAATATAGATGGTAGCTCAATGCATCCTTCACATTTAAGATTTAATATTCTTGTGTTTGAATAATAAAATAATATTGTCCCCTTTTATTTGAAAACTATAAAATTGAATATTAATAATGTATCTGCATATTAATTTAGGCATTTTAATGCGTAATTTTAATTTTAATATATCAACAAAATACTTCACCCCTAGAATAAATTGGATGTAGTTTAGCAGAAAACGTCCAACTTAAAAATAGCAATTATTCAAAATGTCAACTTGAAATTGTTATAATATGTCATATCAATACAAACAAGATTTAGTTACTGAAATAATGATTTCACATATCATTCAACATAACGATTGTGTGGACGATTTCTGCAAATTTAGCAAACAGGAATATTATAGTCGCCCTACATATGACAACATGAATTTTTATAATTTGTGGGTTGGACGTTTCCTGTTTAACTACGTCCAATTGTTAGAAAGTGTTATTATTTTTTTATATTTTGTATCACATATCTATCTTTTTTATTTCCACTTTGTGTATTAATGGGTCTTATGCATAAACCTTGAGCAAATGCTTTTGCTCTGATTTATTGAAACAGACGTATTCATTTTGTTCAGTTATGAGGGAGACAAACCTATAGTATAAGCAATTTCTTACTTTTATGTATATCACCCATTGTTTATAAAGGTCGTAACCCATTAAAAAATGTCTAATATATTAGCCGCATTTTATTCAAATATAATAATGAGGTCCTGTACCAGTCGTAATGTGGGAATGCAAACTTTGCAGTGGCGAATCTATCTCATAAAAAATAGTCTGATTTCAGTTTGCGATCATCTACTGACTTCAAACTAATAAAAAACATGAATAATATAGGCATGGCGAGTACTTCTGACTACAGGGGTACTCGAAATAATGATCCCAATCAAGAAAACACATCCATTCCACCAATTCAGTCGTATTCCACAGTAGTACAAACATTCAAATACCCATCAAAGGAACAAGCCATAATATTTGCTGCTATCGAAGAAGTAAAAATACACGAATACGTCATTGCACTAGGAACCAAAGTTCAACCCAAAGATATAACATTCTCAACCAAAGTTTCGAATAACACAGTATGCATCTATCTCTCTAGCCAAACAATAGTGGACACATTTCTAAAGGAAAGAGGGTGAATTCAAGTCAACCGTCAAATTCAAAGCCCGCCGTTTAATTTCACCATCCACTCGATTAATCCTTTCTAATGTAAGTCCAACAATCCCTCACAACATCTTAGAACAGAATCTCAGAGATCTTGGACTGACTCTTACGTCACCCATAACATTTCTTCGGATTGGAATTTCACAACCTGAATTTAGCCATATATTGAGTTTCCGCAGAATTCTTCATTCCGCCTGATCCCAACAATAGCTCTCCTCATCCCGAATCTCTCATCGTATCCTATGATAACACTCCTTACCGTATATTCCTATCTGAAGATAAACTTATGTGCTTCAAATATAAAGAAGATGGCCATATAGCCGCTAATTGCCAGAAAACTATTACAGAACCTATAGTCAACACTGTCCAAGAGAACCCAGCAGATTTAGCCCCTCAAACCCAAGAAGTGACCTTAACTGTTACTGAACATATCTGCAACACTGCCCAAGGAATCCAAGCTGAACATCCAACCCCTCAAAGTCAGGAAATTCCCGTACCCAGCTCCTCGCATAAACGGCCCCACTCAGAGATCAGTTCACCGATTCAGAATCCAACGGAAGTGTCGGAGCCCCCTTTCGTCATACCCAGTTCTCAAATTCAGAAGAAATCGAAAACATTTCAGTCCCAAACACTCATCAATTCCGTTGAATCCCTAGTTGCCCTAGCCAAACAACTCTTTGAAGATGAGTCGTCTAATTTTCAACTGAACTATGGTCAAATAGTGATCTTTCTGGAAGGTTCCTTTGGTTCAACGGAACCCCCAAGTGTAGCCCGCAGGTACACTGGGGAAGTTCACATACTCCTAGGTATACTCACTAAAATCTATCAAGAACTCTCTGAACGTAGCATCAAAACCAGAATCACAAAGCTGAAAAAGAAAATTCTGAAACAGCTCAGTAGAGAACTAGAAACTGGCCGAACATCTCTGTGTCCGGTAGCGAAAGTGATATATTTCAGGATACATATTAGAACATTCTCCCTAGATTCCATAATAATTATCAACATTCATCTTGCAATGGAATATCAATAGGGTATTCCCCCATCTATTGATGCTGCAGATGTTGGTAAATGAAGAAAAACCCTCAGTTATATGTCTTCAAGAAACCAACTTCACCGAAAATCGTAGGTACCATATGAAACACTATGAATCCGTCCACAAAACCAGAAATAATCAACTACGGTCATCAGGAGGGGTAACAATATATTCCAAAAAATCTCTCGAGGCTGAAGAAGTCCCACTTTTAACTGACTTCGAAGCTATAGCTGTTTTATTGAGAACCCCACAGAAAATATGCATCTGCAACATCTACATTCCACCAGATAAAGAAATCAGTGCCAACGATTTGGACAATCTAATTCAACAGTTACCAAATCCATCCATTATATTAGGTGATTTCAATGCCCATAACACAATATGGGGTTGAACTTCAACCAACCAAAGAGGCAGTAAACTCAGCATGTTCATCAATGCATCAAATCTCGTTCTTCTCAACACTGGCGAAATAACCAGAATGAATACTGCAACCGGTAACCATTCCGCACTCGATTTGGCACTTTGTCACCCAACACTTTTCAGCAAGTTATCTTGGACTGTTTTATCATCATTTGCCAATTATTCTTGAAGTCGATATACAAGATACACCGCCTACATTCCGTCCTAGCTGGAGACTGAAAAATGTAAGTGACAATGACTGGACACGTTATGAAGCCCATATGGAGGAAAAAATACCAAACATATTTTCCAACCTGGTACACGATATCAATCTGCTTGTTGCGGAATTTTCTGAAATGATTATCGAATCGGAACTATTGAGACACAACCTGATGCGGAAAATCCCTTGAATTACGATATAACGATCGACGAATTAAATGATGCTTTATCCAAAGTTAATAATTCCACCCCTGGATGATATTCCCTACATTTTTCTTTCAAAACTCCCTCCGGTAGGAAAGCGATATCTTCTTAATGTATCGAATGAAATATTTCGCACTCAGAAATTTCCCATTCATTGGTTAGATGCAATTGACCTTTGAAAAAGCCTAACAGATCACATACAGATTCACAGTCCTATCGAGCCATCTCTTTTAACATGTACCATGTGTAAACTCCTCGAGAAAATACTGAATGCTAGGTTACAGTACTATTTGGAACAGAACAACCTGATTATTCCCCAACAAAGTGGTTTTCGTAAGTATCGTTCGACGACTGACAATCTAGTGAATGTGCAATCAGATATCCATGAAGCCTTCGTAAATAAAGAAAAGCTTATTGCCATATTCTTCGATATACACCGAGCTTTTGACACCGTTTGGAGACGCAAAGTTCTGAATCAGTTGAAACAATGGCGAATACAAGGTAATATGCTTGCTTTCATATCCAATTTTTTGGGGAATAGTTCTATCTCGCTTTGAGTGTAACGCTCTTTTTCGTAGCCATGAATGACATTTTAGATGAAATCAGAAGGCCTGTGGGGTAATCTTTACGCAGACGATTTAGTTCTATACGCATCAGGAAAAAATATGATCACAATTCGCAACCAACTTCAGAATGCACTTAACAGCCTTCAGTCATGGTCAGAACGGACAGGACTCAAGTTCTTGGCTACAAAAACAAAGTGTGTTGTTTTTTCAAAGACACTGGTAGATACTACACCCTTTCTCGAATTGAATCAGCAAAAACTAGAATTTGTAGACGAATTTAAATTTCTTGGTCTTACATTTGATAAGAAACTGAGATGGGACTCGCATATTAGAAATCTCAAGAACTCCTGCCAAAATGGCCTGAATCTAATGAAGGTATTAGCCAATTACACATAGAGAGCTGATAGTACTACGCTGCTACGGATCTATCGAACATTGATTAGATCCAAACTAGACTATGGATCCATTGTTTATTCTACTGCGAGGGCATCTCTTTTGAAGAATCTAGATATCATCCAGAATACGGCCATAAGAATTGCCATGGGGGTATTCTGTACCAGTCCTGTGGAAAGTTTACTAGTCGAGGCAGGAGAACCACCTCTCGAACTACAACACAACTTCCTCTTTATGCTAGAATTTCCAGAATACCAAATAACACAATCAGAACATTCTCCCTATAAATGTAAAGATACCTCCCCCATGGATAATTGCCCTTCCCAAGTGCAACACCCGTCTCACTCGTTATTCCAAGAGTGATACCCCAGCAGTACTCATAAGAAGAGCTTTTTCCGAAATAGTCTCCAAATACGTGAACTACACAGATGCATCTAAAACCAGTGAAAGTAGGGGCTGCTGTAATAACAGACACCGCAAACTACACTTATAGACTACCATCAGAAGCAAGTAATTCCACGGGAGAACTATATGCCATAGCCGAAGCTCTTTCACACTGCAGTGAATATGAAGAAGATGCTGTTATTTTTACCGACTCACTGAGTGCTGTGCAAGGTCTTCAACAGCTCTACCCCAAAAATGCACTTCTCCGTATTGAATCAAAGTTGGGACAACTACCAGAAATGGGCAAACGTGTTGAAATTGTTTGGGTTCCCTCACATATAGGAATAGTTGGTAACGAAACTGCTGACACCCTAGCCAGAGAGATTAGTTCAAATCCCAGAAGCCAACTGATTCAACGAGTGCCACATGAATATTCCATCCATAACATTCGGCAGCTTACAATGAATGCATGGAAGGAAAGGTGGCAAGCTCTGGAGAACAACAAGCTCAGAACAATTGATCCTAACTTGAGCCTCCAGAATTATGAATCAGTCTCTCGTAAAAATCAGACAATCCTAACGCGCCTCAGAATTGGCCACACTAGATGCACCCATCACCATCTACTGGAGAAAGAAAATCCCAAAAGATGTGTCTCTTGCATTGAGAAACTGAACGTGAAACATATTATCTGTGAGTGTCCCGACTATGAGGAGGCGAGGCTGTCTTCTAGTCTCCCCGAACAACTCAGTGATGCATTGAATCCAAATAATATCGAGTTTCTACTGAAGTTTCTGTCCAGATGGTGGTTCTGATAATAGGGGTCCTTGGTGGAATGATAGACACACTGCTTTCCAACTTAAAATTCATACCAACTTGCCGTAATATGGCAGAAATCTTAGCCGGACAAATGAACAAAGCAGTAATTCTTGGTTCACTCCGCTTCCGCAGGGCACATGATTCTCGGACCTAATAGTCACTTACCCCACGGTGTGGGGAGTGGTCATTAGGATGAGTGATCCAGCTGCAGAAAAACCCGGAAAACATACAGCACCACCCCAGGTGGTCCTGATGGTTGTGTTGAACATAATGATATTTTTTAAAAAATATTTTTCCAGGTGTTTATAGTGGCATCAATGCTAAGATGCCACTATGTGTTCTGGGTAGGCTGTGTTACTAACTCCATACGCCACCTTACGAACAGTACTGTTGATTGTAACGTAGCAGTGAATCGTGCAGGACTCACCCCAGTCACGCCACGGGATTTTTACTATTCAATCGGTGAAAATAAATTGGATTAAGTCCAGCTCCGACTGTGGCTCGAACCCGGGACCTTTAGCCCCGAACTCGGACGCCATACCACTTGCGCCACGCCCAGACGTTAAATGATATTTATTACTATCATACGGCGGAGCTGGCCATCTGCCGAAATATAGGTACTTCTCCGTAGAACTTTTCTGCTTCCCGCTGTCAGGTCTATCTCGATGATATCCCGAAGATTCCTCAAAGAGGTTTTCCCGTAAGATATGGCCCATTTTCAAACACAAATTTTCCCCATCTGAAAATGATCCTGATGCTTCAACCAAAGAAGGAGAAAGAGTGATTGGAAAATTCGTTTTCCTGTATCTAGGTCTAAAGTTGGTGAGATCGAGGTTTCAGATGTGTGAAAAATTTATTGAAAGAGGAACGACTGATATTTGAGATTAATGGCTTATAAAGAGTATTACTAAAAAAACATTATTTTCTACTTCAGTATCACATAAGTCGTGATTTTATTCCAACTCGAGAAGTTAGGTAGGGTTGTATAGTACAAGCTCACCAACTTCAATCAATTCAATTCAAATGCCAAGAAAATAGACAGTTCATTGGCTAATCTCTAGCAATTGACGCAAGTTTACTCAAATTTTGGTGGTCTTGTCTTGTACAACCCCTTTTCGCCAGTTGCCAGTCCCCGTGAGGGACTCGTTGTAATGGCGGGGCCTGTTCGTCGTCTTCAACACCTCCTGGCAAGTGCACCTCCAGCAGATGTCTGAGTGAATCTTCTGAGAATGTTGTCCATGTCCCATCTGCTTTCTTTAAGGTTGTTATGGAACCTTCTGTCTCATTGCTCAGAATTCTCATGAGTCTGGCGGATTCTGTGAGGGAGTTGATTTCCCCGCAGTAAGATCTCCAGCTCCTTTGTGAACTCTCGTGGTTTTGTAGGTTTCCCACGCTTTCCCGCTGCCCTCCTTGATGGCTTTGTGTGAGCCTTCCTGGTCGTTTTTCTCAGGCACTTCAACGACTGGTTCCACCACCGGACCCAGTGTTTTGGGGCCACTCTCAAGGAACATGCATCTTCAAATGCCTTGATTATTGTACTTCCTAATTTATCTACTTGCTTGTCGAGTCGTTCCTCCGAGAAAATCTCGGCCTGATACCCTTCGAGCTCTGAGAGACCTTCTAAGAAGGTGTCCCAGTTGGTTGCTCTGGGGTTTCGGCGTTGGGGAACATCCTCTGCTTTAGCGTAGATACCAAACCTTAACATTCTGTGGTCTGACATCGATATGTCTCCCGATACCCTCCAGTTTGTTATACCTCCTACTATGTCTCTCGTTGCCAACGTAATGTCAATAACCTCCTGCCGGATGCAGTTGACAAACGTTGGTTCCGTTCCTCTATTCAATATCTCCAGGGTGGTCGTCGCCAGTTATTCAAGTAGTGCTTCGCCAAGAGCGTTAACGTCTGTGCTGCACCACATTGTATTATGCGCGTTGGCGTCGCACCCCAATATCATGCGGAGGCCATTATCTTCACAATTCCCTACTATTTTCATTAATTCCTCCGTTGAAGGCAAGTGCGCGTCATCGTATGATATGTTTGGTTCTTCTTACCTTGATTTCTAAGACGGCAACTGTGGCGTCCCTGGTCCCCAGCTGCGGAACATAGACCACTTCGAGGTCTCTGGACGCCAGGATCGCCGTCCTTGGTGCTTCCTCTCCGTCGTCGGCCTTACCCACAAGTAGTTGGTAGCCGCTACCTCTTAATCCCCTTACTCTCTTCCTGTAAACGTATAGTTCCTGTATTAAAACTATCTCAGACTTACCAGTTAGGATGCTTTCCAGTTCCCCGGTTGCATCCATACTGTGTTGAAAATTGATTTGGCCTACCTTCAGCATCGCCATTTCTTCCTTTCATTTGGATGTGGATGGTCCCTTCCCTGTCTTATCCAAGGGACTACCGCTTTGCCTGGAGGGGCCTGGCTTACACCCTGGCGGCACTCTGCGTACGGTCAGGGTAACTAGCTCGTAATAGAGCGTCATGCCCTGCCCCTTCAATGCTTGGGCGGTCTCTCGGCTAACCATAAAGGTTAGGAACCACTCTCCTGCCTCTCCTGTTATATCCAGGTGCTTCCACCTCCCCACGTTCAAGGAACGATTCTGGAGGTTCAGCACCCGCGTCAGCCTTGGAAGGTCCACTTCTTGGCCACTGAACCAGAAGCCGATCTTTACCTGAATGTGACGCCCGCTATGGTCGGTGCAATCCAGCCACTGAGGAACCACTCCAGCGACGTTTGCTCCTGGACGGTTATTAAAAACCATCCTGGTTCCACTACGCCGGAGTTCCTGAAGCGCAGTTCTTGGCCTCGGGGTCCCCCTTCACGGCCCTCCATGGTCCGGAGCATCTGCTCTATCAGGTTGCTCCTGATGGCTTCGCTTCCTTCTGGTAGGACAGTGTCGTCCTCCCTGTCACTCCTGATGACCACCTGCATTTCCCTCTTCATGGCCGCGCTATAAGAGGTCATTTGGGTGTTTCAGATCTCCGCCCCCTGGCCCGCGGCTGCTGGCCCTTCCTTCAGTAGAGGTGAGACGTTCGACTTCTGGCCAGCAGGCTGAGACCTCCCACCCTCTTTACCCCTTTTTGCGGGCTGATCTGTGGGAGTCTCTCTCTCTCGAGGCCTCTTTTTCGTGCCACCGTGCTCGCGCTGGGATGGCCTGGTGCGTCCAGACCCCGAAGTCCCCTCAAGGGGGTCCTCTTTTGGTCCAAAGCTGGCGCGGTCGGAAGCATAATTGGAGGCCTCGCAAGAACCTTTTCCTGCCTCTTGCTTGTTCTGGCTTCAGGTCCCCTCCTTTGTTTGGACCAATTCTCCGGTCCGCGACGCCGGGCATGAACGTCCCTATTGGAACTTCCTGGTCTGGCTTGCGGAGCTTCGGTATTGGTCTCGGATGGTCTGTTAAGACCTTCCGCTTGACTCAACCTCCTCTCCTTCTCTTTCTGTCTCTTTCTTGCCCTCTGCCTTTTCTTCTGAGTCTTCTTCCTCTCCTTTCGGTGGATCTCGACTGCACAGCTATCCGTCGAGTGATATCTCGATGATCTCTCATCGGAAGCCTCGCTGTCGGGACCCGAGCTTCGGAGGAGTTCTTCCTCTTTATTTTCAGAGCCAGGGAGCTCTGCCTCCACCTCCATCAGCACGTTTACGGTTTCTTCTCTTTTTTCTTCTTCCATAGTGTTTGTGGATAAGGGTGTGTAGTGTGTTGGTGTTTGTCAAGGGAGTCGTGAGTTCCTTCGATCCGTCTCTCTGCGAAGCCCCCCGAACTGTACATCAGGGCCCTTTTCCAGGCGCCACCTGGCACTAATATACAATCCGAGATTTTTCGGTGGCTAGGCAAGGGTGGGCCTCTGTACTACTCACCGGCCTAGGTGTGCTATTCCCAGTTTCTTTCGCCGACTACCTGTCCCGAAGCACACGATCCAAGGCCCCTCCTTGGCTTCCACCGGAGACAAATCTTCAGTTCCCGCATCCCTCTGTGGTGTTTTAGAGTGTGTGTTGAGTGTCATGGAAAGTGTGTGTTTTTGACGTCGGTGTATAGTGAGCTAGAGGCACACAGGTCGCTGACCCCGTTGGCTGCGGCGCCTCAGCCCCCCTGGTGTCCGCTTTGCTCTCGTTAGCCTCCATGGTAAGGCAGCTCGCCCAGACACGGGATCCGCCCCAGTACCACAGGCCAGCGGCCAACCGAACGGCCCGACCACGCACGGGCAGGACCGCCGCGAATCCCGCGCGCGCAAAAAGACCACCCAAGTTATACCGTGGCCCAGGATTCACCACGTGGAGGTGAGAGTACCGCTAAGATGTTCAAAATCAAATCCAAACATCCCCTTGAACCCCTGACATAGATTATTTTATGAGTAAGGGATTCGAAAGCTTGTTGCGAATACAGAATAAGTATATTTGATAAAAGATAATGAATAATTTCCTTGATTGTTAGACATAGGTTTTTCTATGAATAACGAATTCAAAAGCTGACTGTGAATATGATAAAGTAATTTTTGCACGAGAAGCTTCTGAATCTGATATTGTTTTTTTCATTCTTAATGCATTTCTATAGAAGCTTGTCTTTATAAAGGCTTTTATTGAATAATATTTTCCGAACATACTGAATTAAAAAAATAAGAGGAATAATAAAACAACATTTCGAATAGAGAATTAGTCATTTTGGACATCATACTTTTTTCACATTAGCAATACGGAATATACAAAAATAAAGGAAATAATCACAAAGCTGCACTAGTTTTTAAATCAAATAAAATTTCAACAATTTACTCACAATGAAACTGAGTCCATGTCCATATCCCCGAAATAAAATATTACATAAGTAGGCTTGCATTATTCTAAACATCCAGTTCATAAATGAAATAAAAATATCGTCAAACCAATTATCATGGTCTAAAGCAACCTACATTTGGAAGTTGGGAAGATTCGGAATGGAAAACACGTTCATTACATTGATTACGAAACGAAACAGTTTTTATTAAAATGCCCCTGACTCGTACTGTCGATGAATCTAATTTACAGGATGTCTCATGATGGATTCTAATTCAGAAATTAAGAGACTATTTGGAGATCTGCAAGCAAATATAGACCACGGAAAACTCACTCACAATGAGGTTTCAAACTCTCCATGCACCAAAGATTTACTTTTCAAATCGTTTATCAGTGAATTCAGATTTGTCCCTTTAGAACTCAGCCTTCGCACTAAGTTTTTCGCCTAGTAGTTTTCTTCATGATTCTGAAATTTCTTCTGGCATTGCGAGCTGTTGAAAAATCACTGGTAGATAAGTCAATAACAGCTCTGAAATAGAATTAAAAACATAATCAAACTTTTAAATTGAGTAAAGTGGTTCTTTTTATCACGAGTAGCAAATGTTGACGCACGTCGCCGTAGGCGGAGTGCAGCAATTCCTATGAGTAAGAAGAACACTTTAAGCACGTGTTGCATACAATATTCTTTTAACTGTCAAAAAATAGGACAACTAATCTTCATAGTTCATCAGCAACTCAACTCAACTCAAATTAATAACACAACTGTCAAAAGAATCGATGATTTCCGAACAATCACTTCCTGGGTAATATATGTTGACTTCGTAGGTGAATTTCTCTTAGTATTATCCAATGTAAAAAAGATAAAATTCCGTTAACTGATAGCCACGAGCTATCAACAAAATTTCTTGGAACTTACGTAGTTTGGCCTCCTGAACAAAAAATCCAAATGAAATTTTAGGCGGTCTCAACTAGTTTCGGAGATATGGGCCTATTTTTGAGTGATGACTAGCATTTTTTCGGACACATTTCTACCGCAGACAAACACTCAAAATTTTTCCTTCTTTAAACTAACACATTATATACACCCCAATTTACCTGTTTCACACTCTTTCTTAAAAACGCTCATTTTTAGGAAAAAAACTCATCCTTCTTTCATGATCACGTGAGCAACAAATCTAGGCAAAATGGTTAGTGAATTTTATTTATGTCAAGTTGGTTTCTGGAAAAAAAGTGACTGAATAATTTCCTATTCATGTTAAAATCAAATGCCTGGAAGAATCGGCTGTGCAAAATTGCATTTAAATATTTTGTTCAGGAGGCCAAACTACGAAAGTTCCAAAAATTTTGTTGATAGCTTGTGGCTATTAGTCAAAGGAATTTTATTTTAAAAAAAGTTAAATTTATATTTGGAGACTGAAAGGAATAATTCTGTTCAATAATTAGTTTACTTCGAAGTTGAAGCAGTTGCAGTTATTGGGATATACTCTTCATTAAAAAAGTGGTCGAGCACCCTTTTTCAGAAATATTTTTCCACTGGGTTTTATTTCAGAAGCGGTTCCTTCGAAATGAGTAGAACCAATTCTAGCACACTGGGAAACAGTTTCAGTGAACTCTTCCATTCCCAATTTTTCCAACCAAATAGCTCTTTCATGGGTATCAGCTGGAAACCTGAAGGAAAATTCGAAATTTGACATTCTTTAGGGACAATGAAAAATAAAATAAAAACACTTTCAAAAACCTACCACGCCAAGGTTTCAGTTTGAATACAAAATCTCTGAACGAGCCTTTGGAACTGTTGCTCACGGAATAACGGTCACACATCTCAAAAAGTGCATTTTAGTAATAGCTTGTACTTAATTTTTGATTTAATTTTATTTATTTTTATTCTAATGTAGAATTAATAGGAATTTCTACCTTGATTTTTAGTCGGGGTTTGTTTTGCGAAAAGCCAAATCCTAGAAGCATTTCATGTAACAATTGGATAAATGACGGTAACCCCCTATTTCGACCTCGCTGAATCCTAAACTACTGTTTATCAAGTCGAAATTCCAACCGGAATTGGGATATTCAAGATGGCATCCAAGATACCCCTAAAACCATATTAATTTCTACTTTTGGTCACCCATACGACTAAGGTGTCGATGAGTATGATTTCGAAGGTGTAGAACACGATAATTCACTTAAAAATTAATTTTGAGCATCAAAAGTTCATTGAATAATTAAATTTTGACGAAATGGGCCAAAATTCCAAAAAAAACTTGTGAAAACGTGTTGTATATGCTTGCATACGTTTTCGAGGGCGCTTAATACGTTCATGAGCTCAAGTCTTTATTTCTTACATTTCAAAAGAAAATAATTTACTATTAGTAGTCTTCTTCATCTTCTTCTACTCCATTCATGCCCTTTGCCTTGCACATCTTGGTGCACGGCACCCTCGGCGGCTTCCTGCAGCCACACTGCTTCGTGCCGTAGAGCCCCTTGCAGCCACAAGCTCCAAATTTGGGACATGACTTGGGAATAGGTGACAAAGTCATCATGATTGGGACATACCGTCCTTCAACAATTTTTCAGTCGCAATTAATCGGGTCTGGTAAATCAGAATACTGATCATGGGCGTTAATCCACACTGGTACCTAAAAAGAAAAAAAACAAAATTAAATTAAAATCCCTCGATTTTTTCAATTTTCTTGTATTTTTCTTGTTAATTTTACCTGGAAGTGGCACCGAAGAATGTGATGACGGAAGGCACCATCCTGGTATCAGCCTCTTCATGGTTTGAAAATGAGTGAGTCAGGTCTCTTTCTTTGTTTGACTCGGCATCCATCTCATCCACAAAACCAACAGCCACAATGACTTCCAGGCTGCCAAAGTCATACTTCATAGCTTCTCCGCTTAGGAAGCGCGCGAGGTCGGCAGAAAGGAAACGCGTTGAAAGAATTATGTACGATAGTTGCGCGCCATCGACAATTTTCAGTCAGTTTATTGAACAAACAACCCCCCATACTATGGAGAGCATTAAAATGTTATAATTTAATGAACGTCAAATGTACCAAATTAGTTTTAGAGGGCGAATACGCATTCAGCGCCCTCCAAAACATATGAAAACATATGGAACACGTTTAGACATCGACACCTCAGTCGTATGGCTGACCAAAAGTAGAAAATAATTTGATTTTAGGGGTTTTTTGGACGCCATCTTGAATATCCCTCTTCCGGATGGAATTTCGACTTCATAAACGGTATTTTCGGATTCAGCGGGGTCGAAATAAGGGGTTAACGTTATTTATCCAATTGTTACATGAAATGCTTCTAGGGAATTGTCATAGTCATAGGAGGTCTTTTTTTTAATTCAGCCCCGACTATTTATGAATTGACAATATTCCACAAGCTATCGGTGATCGGTATTTTGCTGTCAGGTTGGTAATGAATTTTGGTTTTCAATATTTGAAACACTGTATTTTGATACACTGACATTTCCCATGTGTCAGCAATGACAAATGTCAAATTAT
Source organism: Chrysolina americana (assembly GCA_958502065.1). Lineage (NCBI taxonomy): Eukaryota > Metazoa > Arthropoda > Insecta > Coleoptera > Chrysomelidae > Chrysolina > Chrysolina americana. The sequence continues at coordinate 58,568,604 of OY293412.1, forward strand.
TATAACCAATCCCCAGCCGATCCATTGAGTCTGACAGATGTCAATGTATCAAAATACAGTGTTTCAAATATTAAAAACCAAAATTCATTACCAACCTGACAGCAAAAAATCGATCACCGATAGCCTGTGGAATATAGTCAATTGTTACAAAAACTGTTGTTTAGTCAAGAATAATTGTTATTGTTGATCGTCACCTTCATATAAGTAACAAGATTTCGAAACCATTTCATTTTGTATGAATAGAAATTTGAGCTGCTTTTTGGCGTTGAACCGCATTCAATAATGTTTTAAAAACTTATTCAATTTATGTCATAGATTTGACTATGTGTCACAATATTGCATTAGCTTTAAAAACATTCCGTCTATGACGCTAAAACGCAAAGTGTTCAAAACGGACCAAATAATTTCAACTAAGTGATACGCCAAAAAACAGCTTTGATACCCACTGTACAAATTTTTTTGGAAGTGCACACCGATTTTTTAAATTAAATTCACTAGAATTGATTCTGGAATGTATAATGCCGAGTTTCATTTCATTAACGATTCGAAATGTTCAGTTACTGAATGGAATTTGCTGGCAAATGAGTTTAAGCTAGTGTTGGAAGCTAATGAAGAATTATCACAGACTCGATGTGGCAACGCCCAACTCAACAGCACGATCTTAGGATGGTGCCTTTCAGCGACTTCACTTGATATGTAAATAACTGGGACCATTATTTATTTTTACGTCCATGGTTCCTGCCAAATAATAATCAACCGTTTTAGATATTTTCCCACCGATAAAACTACGACTCACCACTAAGTTGATCGCAGCGCCATCTGCACGGAAAATCACTTGTTCTAAATATTACAGTTTACTTTTCCCGTGTCCTTCTGCAATTATTTGAGCTAGAAAGTGAGGAAACCTCAGATGATTCTGAATATCTATCCTGATCAGTTGTATAGAGTGTATAGTTTTCGTCATCGTCACTTGACTCGTCAATGTCTGATGTTCTAGGAGGAGGAAGGGCAAATATTTCATCTGTACGGACTGGATTTTTTTTTATTTTCATTAGGAAATGCAAACTTGTTTTTTAGTGTTTTTAGAGTAGAATTTATCAGTAAAGGACCCTGCACGAAAACATGTAAAATTGGCTCTCGGTCAAATTTGCTAAAATTTTATTATGTTATATGGGATGGGTACTTAGGAAAATGTGCGAGTTTAAATGATTTTGTATATGTCGTTTCTGAGATATAAGCAGCCAAAGTTCGAAAAAACGTTGGAGTTGGGTAGGGTTGACAAAGGAAAAAACTGTTTTGTTAGTCGAAATAAAACAAATTCAGGATTAAAATGTATTTATCGGAACTCGTTAACATGTCCAATTATAACGTTATTATTAAAACTTCAGAGTGTATACGAGGCATAGTCAAACAAATCCACAATATCATAGTTTCAGTCTACCCAAAGACTATTTTGGAATAGTTACGTGCTCATTTTATACAGCAGTGCCTATGTGCTGCTCAGATTGTTACGGGAGGTCGTGGGTATCGTTATCTGCTAATGTGAAAGAAAGATCTTTTGACAAATATGCAATAATGAAATCATGAAAAAAAAATATGCTAAGAAAAATATATATGGGCAACAGGTTCTTTTTTATGAAAATACCAAAAACACGAACTTGTCAAAAGATGATCTTGTGCTTCTCAACAGTAAAACAAAAGATTCAAAAAACACTATATTCACAAGAATCTACATTGATTTGTCAATTGCATTTCTAACAACTGTATTCATAAGATTCTAAATTGATTTGTCAATTCGCTTACAATGCACTGGTTGGTTCGACTTTTTTTTTATTTTATGATCAGTATCTGCATCGTCTAGGAAAGACTTACTCCAGAGCCCTACTTGATGTTGGGGTAGGCGCCTAACGGGATGTCTCGAGACAGGGTTGCTCTACTGACACGATGTGTGTAGCCAATCTGGGTGTTAGGTAGTCTTTTTCTGAGGTTCAGGATTTTCGAACGCTGCTTCTTAGGTAGTCTTTTCCTGAGGTTCAGGATTTTCGAATGCTGCTGTCACGCTGTGGAAAGTAACACAAGCCAGTATCTCGTTACAATGTGAGTTCTAAGACTCGAGATTTTCTTCACAAATTGACAAATAAGGATGATGACGTTGGCCAAAAGGAGATTTGATTTATAAAAAGAATTGTGTGACTACTATAATGATTTACAGGTGTACTTATATAAGAAAAGAATATCTAAAATGAGTTGAGCTATCTTAAGCAGAGAAATATAAATTTACAATAAGAATTTTGTATTCAATTCTTCTCAAACAAAATTAGATAAGTATCAAACTTCAAACGAGCATATGAAAGTGACTTTTATGAAAATATTGCTTCTACAATTTCAAGAATGAATTAAATTCCAACAGTAGTCATACGTATAAGAAAGTAATCATCTTTCTTATTGCAAAAAAAAACAAATAAATCAAAGAATAACTCCCATGAGGAGAAAGAGCGAGAATTTAGCGAGGAGGCTTTTTTCTTATCAAATGTCACGAAGCAAGCTTGAAGGCTTGATTTGTGTACGAAACGAGTGAGATGAGAGATTTTTGGTTCATGCAGATATTCTCTTGGCGAAATCTCTTCTAAGATGATTAGTGACCTGGGAGAGATCTGACCAAAGAGTTCAACGATTCATGAGTGAGTCAAGCTTCTACTGATTATAATCAAAAAACTTGAAAGCAATAACTCACCCATGAATGATGTTCTCCAAGCTGCCAAATCAGTCCTTGCTGCCAAATCACTATTCAGGTCTAAAAAGGGGGCCTTAGCTCCTAGTGCACAGCTCCCACTTGTAAACAAATTGATACTTTCTGAACGTCCCAGGAACGATTTGTATCACTGAAAATCATAAAAATACGAATAGAAACAGATTCAAATAATATTTTAATACCAGAAATGAAAGAATTTATTGAAATTTCACCACACGCGAATAATCAACTTCAGAGGTTAGGTTTTCAATTTGACATTCCGTACTTACTGACTAGTCGAAAGGAGATATAAATTTTCATTCAAACATTCCATAGGATTGTAAAAGTTTGTTGTTAATAAAAATTAATAAAAATTAGTGACACACTGTGGACATTTCATTTCTACGATTTCGAATAAGTGTCGGAAGGACGTTGATATAAGAATCGAATCGATCAATCAATCGATTATAAACAAATCAGTTGTCATGACTGGATGATTGTTCTGATAAATTTAGATTTTTAAATATTTTTCAAGACAACCATTAGTGACGCGCAAAGAAAAAAGTGTCCATCTTGTTTCTCTTCAGACATTTTCAAAATCGAATTTCATAGATTTAAAAGAATATGCCAAATAGAATATCAACGTACCAATCGATTACTTTATTGAATCACATGAAAATAATTATATCAAAATATACGACCTTTGCGTTATACCCTTATACTGAAAACAATTGACAGATCGATTTTGAATACAAAAAAAAATACTCATCTAGGTATTGCCATTGTTGATTGGTAAGAGTATTCCTTGGTGAATTAAGTTGTTCAATATTACTATTCATTTAGATTCAGGGAGCGTTTAATTTTTTTTAAGTCACTTTCAATATTTTTATTCAATATCTCAGAAACTGTTTCGTCAATTTGAACTTAATTTTACTCTCATTATTATGGAAGTGTTCACTAATGAAAGTTTGGTCAACTTTTTATGTTGCGTTACTAAGATATGTATTTTTGAAATTTACGGTATTACGATATATGGATAGTTGCTACTATCTATTCAACAAAACTTTAAAAATGCATATCTTAGAAACGCAACATACAAAGTTGACCAAAGGTTCATAGTTAATAGTCAACATCCAATTCATCCAACGTAATATCCTGAAAACTCATCCAGATCATGGAGGTAAGACTAAAAATTGTAAGGAAAAAAAGGAAAAATTTATCATAAAAACTACAGGAATATACCGATATTTATTTGATTTTTAATATATAAATTCCATATATCTCAATACAAGACATTTTTGTTTGTCTTAGTGACAAACACTATTTGTGTGAGTATTTGTTGGCTGGTAAATATTTTTATTTATCTAACATGAAATAGTTATTATCCTAACGAGTATACGGAACGAGTACCATTCCCGCATATGACTGCCGTTACCCGAAGGACGCAGAGCGGAGTTCGGGTAAGCAGTCAAGTGCGGAAGAATACCTTTCCGTATAAGTAAGGATCAAGATTTTTCTACAAGCGCATAGAAACAGCTTATGCAGCGCTCTTGAACAAACTTTCGCGTGCGTAAACAATTGAGAAAAACTCACTTGAAGTGACATTAGCGTGACCCCTCTTAAACTAAATTGCGTGCGGGAATAGGGCGGAAGACGCACGCTTGTATGAAATAGTTATTATCCTAACAAGTACGGAAAGAGTACAATTCCCGCATGAGACTGCCGTTACCCGAACGACGCAAAGCGGAGTTCGGGTATAAGCAGTCGAGTGCGGGAGAGTACCGTTCCGTATGAGTTAGGATCAATATTTTTTCTACAAGCGCATTGAAACATCTTATGTTGCTCTCTTGAACAAACTTTTGCGTGCGGGAAAAACTCACTTAAAGTGACAGTAGCGTGCGGGAAAATTTTTCCCGCACTAGTGCGGGAAAATGACACTTCTCAAACTAAATTGCGTGCGGGAATAGGGCGGAACACGCACGCTTGTAGGAAAAAATATATTCATAATTTTCATTTTACAAGACAGTACTAATTTGCAAAATGCAAATAACGTGGGTCACAAAATAGCTATTCATCTGATCTGTTATCTTTTTTTATTCGGCCAGGAGCAATAACAGGGTGAGTCTAGTAAAAACCCAAGTAACATCTTTGAAGTTTGTTTTGCCGCTCTGGAAAATCCTCATATACTCGGCCTTCAAAACGTACGAATAAATGAGGAACCTTCGAATTTTTTCTTATTATAACAAACAAGGTATCGCATGCAGCCGTGAAAAAATTGAAAAGGAACTGTTCTAGTTTTTACCCTTTCGAAAAATTTTACTGATATCGAGTCCTAGTTTTGATTTAAAAAATTTCAACACATTTTTAAAAGGTGATTCATTTGGTTGGAGCCATATAAAACCAGGAATTGATTGTTACGTTGTCTATCAATGTTATTACGTCTGCCAGAAATGCTATTCATGGTCAGTTATCAAACTTTCAAGATCACTTTTGAGATGACCAAGTATTTCATCAACACATTTCTCGAATAATATCATGTTGTCCAATAATAAATCATTATTGATAATAGTCGGGCTGGTACCACTTGCGATTATATTGGTTTGAATATTCTCACGTACTCAGCTCCTTCAGACCGTTTTGAAATCGTTCTGATAACTTATCAAAACGGGCACTCAGTGTTTCTACAGACACATTACATGTTGGCGGCATTATGAATAAACAAGTTGCAGTAATATAAGAACTGTCTAATTCTATCGTATATAAATATTTGATGTGTCCTAACTTAAATAACAAATCTAGACAACAATCAAATTGAATCAAAATATACTTTAATGTACAAGAAACATCAATGCATATTAACAAATATATGTATATATAAATAAATGAAACCATAAATAATCTTTGTCAGACTACCTGGAAATACAAGAAAAATTATTGAAAAAAGTCAGAGTTATATAGTATAGCCATTGTTAGTTGAACATGATAACATAAAAATGTTCGCCAGACGACAGAGAAGAAACAGCAACAAATAACTGTAAAAATAGTAATGTTTTTGAACACTACAATATAAAATGATAGAATTAACAAATTAATGTCGCACTATTGACATAAGCGAAACATGCATTTAATTATACATTGTATGGATTGATTCAATTGTTTGAGGGATTATAGTAGATACATTTGGAAATTCCTCATAAAGGAATTGGGAATATTCACGAATTCGCTCATAATGTCTACTTGTTTATCTTCACCAGTAGTTGATTGCCCGTTCTCATAAAAAAATTCCACCAACTGTGAAATAATGTCTATCCATAACAGGGTGATCTGGAAAACGTTCATTGAACATTCCTACTGTTTCATGATAATTGCAATGAGCCTCACCAAAAATAACAATCGTTTCACATTTCTTATTCAACTCACGTGGTGCAACCCTTGATTGGAGATGAATAGCAATCAAAACATACAGCTCGAATTCACTGACTCACACTCTACTTGATATTAGTTTATTGTTGTGACCATGTATACTGAAAACATTTCAGAATCACCAATAAAAACGTGTAGCTAATATTCAAACATATGGAAAATAAGTCTTATTTGGCGTCTGAACCAAACCCGATATCGAGCAGGGCCGAAGTTTAGTTCTAAGGATGAGTGCGCTAAGTCAATTTTCGTTATTCTGAAAAGATACTAGACTCGAGAACTTATGGAGCAACTTCCAATTCCATTGCGCGGTTGAATGGAGAATAAACCCACCTTTAAAGTGAGCATTCACGCTTTCACGTACCTTTTTTGAGAGGGTTGCTCTCCCTCAGTAAAGGAAGAAATCAGGGAGAAACCATTCATACAAAAATGTACATTGTAGAAATCAAAAGTCAACATGTTTCGACGATTCTCCTGAAAAGAGTGCAGTGAGCTTTCACGCTTTTACATACATTTTTTGAGAGGGTTGCTCTCCCTCAGTAAAGGAAGAAATCAGGGGAAAACCATTCGTACAAAAATGTACATTGTAGATATCAAAAGTCAACATGTTTCGACGATTCTCCTAAAAAGAGTGCAGTAATGAATCAGATAGGGTTGGTAACACTTATAATGCTAACTGTGTATACAGTGTGTCCCCCTTTTGAGCAGCCATACCCTCATATTTCATTGAAAAAATAATGTTTTGAAATTTTCTTTGTGTCTAGTTGTAGTACTCGGAAATACCTACCTTTTTTACGGAACCTTTTCACATCCATTTTCCACGGGTAACTATAACCAATTGAAATGTGAAAAATTGGGAAAAACAAACTAAAGATTTTTCATCCTATAACTAACATCAGATTCTAGTTCAGAGCACTCTAAAACCCCCCAGATCTCAATGCTAGAACCAATTGATTAAACAGTGTGTCATTTGTAGATGGCAACATTATTAACTTTCTTTATTTGGAAATTTCTTCAACTGTCACAAAATTCACAAGAATATTCAGTTAGAACTGCTGAAAATCATCAAATATTACTTTTCCATGGAAAACTAAGACCACTTGAATAGTGATAAATTTGGAAAAACAAATACGAATTTTTTTTATAAAAAAATTAACCAAATCCTATTTCGGAACATCCCAAAACCTCAGATCTCAATGCGTTTATCATTAAAAAATACAGGGTGTCATCTGTAGCTGGAAATATAATTTACATTATTTTATTCTTCCTCAATGCTCGGTTGATTTCAAAAGTCTTCTCTTGTCACAAAGTATCTAAAATTGTACTATTGTTACTGCATAAAGTGGCAGTAACAAAATGGGAAATTTATGACCTGCTGAAAAGTGAAAAATTGCGGAAACATAATATGGATTCTTTTATAACTACACTTACTTAATGATTTGGTTTAGAAGACTCTGAAACCGTAACAATTCAATTTCCTAATCATGAAATATACAATAATAATAATTATTACTATTATCATCCTGAGACTCCCTCAGCCCTCTTCTCTTCTGTATCACACTATTGCCATTGACCGTTGCATTACGAAAACCCGCGGATACAACTGCGGCACCCCCAGCAACCGGAGCATAAGGTAACCGATCTATTTTACATGGATGACCTCAAGTTATGTACCACCGGAGAAAAGGATTTTCATCATCTCAAATTAGGACGATGCGAGGAATATGGAGAGAACGTTCAGCTCATAGACGGAAGCATCCTACATCATCTGGATGCCGGAAAGACGTATACCTACCTAGGGGTGGAACAACGCTACACCCCAAGAGGTAACTACTGTCAAAAACTCTCTCAGCGGCAAGTACCAGCATGAACTTCGACAGATCTGATCATCCGAACTGTCGGGGAAGAACAAAGTGGCTGCAGCTAATATACTTGCCGTTCCGATTCTGCTTTACTCCTTAGGGGTAATGAAATGAACTCAGGAAGAGCTGCGATAACTCGATGTAAAAACTCGAAAAATCATGCATCTTCAAGGAACTTGCATCCTAAATCGTCAGTTCCACGGTTATACTTCCCCGTATAACGGGGAGGCTGTGGACTTTTGCATGGGGTTTTCTTCTAGAACATTGAAAACCTTGGCTTATCCAAAAACCTGACGTTTGCATTTCTCAGGTCAAGTTGGCTGAAGTCGAAAATCGAGGGAATCATAATGTGTATAGAAAAGTCTGACACCAGATGCATCCAGAGCGTGTCGTAGGGCAGCTGAGACCCTGATGCATTTGCTGTCAACTTGTCCAGCTTACGCGGTCTCAGCCTATATCCACAGGCACAACGTGGCCCTACGAGTGTTTTACCACCATCGACGACACTCGTACGGTGTAGACGAGACACCGGTGTTGTCTTATGCTCCGGAGCTATTGAGTCCGTTGTGAAGAATGAGAAGTGCCGAATCTATTGAAACTACTCATTCCTCACCCTCAGGCAAATACAAGCCAATAAGCCTCATGTACTCCTCCTCGACCATTTAAAGTAGAACGTTTTTTGACATAGAGTTTCATAGAGTATTCGGTTCCTGGCGAAACGAACATTGTCGGAAAAGGGGCGAAAAACGGACGAAATATCGAGATCCAATCTTGTATCGGAGCTACGGAGACAAGGCCTGACTGGGATATTCTTAATGGAAAAATCTATAGAAACGTATTGAAATAATTATTTATAGATTGTCATACAGATAATTCTCGCTGTAAAGTTGTGAAAAATAGCAAAAGACTCACATAGTGACGTTATTTGGAACAATGAAATAATGGAACCTTCAAAACCTATAAAGGCTTATTCTCGATAATACTTCCATCATTTGCTACACACGTTTCGACCCTTTTTCCGTCGTTCTTTATCAGTCTTCTCAGGACATCAGGAGTGATTTTTTGGCATGCAGCTATAATTTAATTCTGTACCTCTTCTCGATATTTTGGTCTCGAGTTGTAAACTTTTTGCTTCAATGTTCTCCATAAGAAAATAACGAGAGGCGTGAGGTCAATTAACAGAAGAACTGTTGCGGCTTATCCATTTTTTCTGAAATGTTCTATTCAGCCATGTTCTAACCCCTCTAGCATTAATAATGTTGGCTCCGTCTAGTTGAAAATACATGTCAAGCTTGGTTTGTAAGGCAACTCATCTGAAACTTATGAAATTTTACTAATGAAGAACTGAAGCTATCGCTCTGCATTTAGGTTTTGTTGAAGAAAGTATGGTCCAATGAGTTTGGTTCCGATGATAATACCGCACCATACGTTGATTTTTGTGAGATTTGTTTCCTACAATTGATAACCCAATGTGGATTTTTGGTGGGCCAATGCCGCGAGTTTTGTGAACTCACTGTACCATTTGTGGTGAATGTAGCCTCATTTCTGAACAATATTTTATTCAAAAATTCATTATAATTAATTAACTCTCCCTGAGTCCATAAATTATATTCTGAACGTTAACATCGTCATCATTTTCCAACGTTTGTAGAAATTTTGGTTCGTATGGAACTATTTTGTGTTTTTTCAAACACCTCCAGATATTCGATTTCGAAATTTCCAGATCTAACTACATTTGTCTCACACTTTTGGTAGGATTACGTCTGATGTCTTCTAAAATTATTTCGTTTTGTTATGCTCTCTATTACTTTCACCCTTTTTTTTTGATATTCTTCAGTAGTATTGGAAATTTCATTTACCCTTGCCACAGTTTTGAAATCGATGGAATGTCTATTCGAATTTTGCTAATTAAACTCATGTGAGGCATCTCATCACCAACGAGTCTCACTATTAGAACTTTTTCAGCCAATGTTAACTTTTCTTGTCTTAGCATTTTCGATTACGGAAAGAGTTATTGTAATTGAAATAATAGATACTGACAGCTAAAACACAGATTAGAAGAATTGTTGTCAACTGGTTTGTAATAACAAAATAAAACAAATGAAAATCTCATGACTACCTTCGTGGAGTCGAGGGTGAAGTTTAGCTTCGTGGATTCATACCTACTAGCTAAAAACGGTTGGTGTTTATTTTTAATTTTTTTTTTTTTTTTCACGAACGACAACCCTCAGAAGTTGGAACTCGAGCCAAGGTTAAACGAGGTCTTACCTTTATACGTGGTGCGATTTCAGTGACCATGCTGGAAATCGAATCCACGCCCCTGTGATTGAGAGGCAAGCGCTCTACCATCACGACTACTACGTCCAGGTAGTTTCATCTCCTGAACCCGAATCTAGAGAAAATTCGCGGAGCTCTCAAATATTTTAATGTGAGCAATAATATCCCCTAAATACAAATGCATAGTAATGATATGATATAATGGTGACCAAATTGCGGCTATAGATGAAGACATTTTCACTGACATTGCCCACATCAACATAAAAAATATGCGCGTATACAAAAAAGGTTTCAGATACGTCCCATATTACTGCATGTAAAATAATAATGATTAAAAGTTATGGTTTGAATCATGTTTAGCTACAATTACATATCAATTTCGTAAACAAATGTGACAAAGAAAACATTGATAGTAGCAATAAATTTCAAAAAAATAATTAGGAAGATTTACAGATAACTTGGGTATTTATATCTGCGCACATTAAGCCGGCATCCCACGGCGCGTGGGTCGGCGAGTCTTGCTCGTGACTCGCCGAATGGGCGCGCTCGCTAATTCTGGCGCGGCTTTCCTCATTTTTGCGTGGCTTGTGTTTTCCCGCCTCTTGTCGGTAAATTTGATACGCGCCAAAGGGGAGGTGATCCCCTTCAGGCTCGGCTCGTATACTTTCAACCCGATCCAACGTCTATAGAAACGTATAACGGAGAAGAGTGTTAGTAGCGGCTGAACTTTTCCTATGACAGGTGCTAATATGGAGTGGTCTAACTACGTGGCGTTGGAGTTCTTATCACTTTACGAAGGGGAGCCGGCAATAAGGAACCCTAGGGACCCAGATCATAAGAACGGAAACCTGGTTCATGATGCGTGGAAACGCATTGAAGGCCAAATGTCTAGGAAGCTTGTAATCTCAGAATTGAAGAAAAAATTAACAAAGTGAAAGCATCAACAAAAACTGGATCAGGATCTCAAGATGTATACAAACCTGATTGGTTTGAAGATTACCTAATATGATGTAATAGGCGGCAGCAACACAAGCTGCTCCTCGTCTTCACCGATTTTTCATGTTTAGGAAATGTGCACTATGTTACAGCACTGGCAAGACTAAAACAAGATTTGTCAAAGCCTACACGAGCCTGATTCACTTCGAATCCACACACGTCGTGGGATCGCATCCAAATTACCAAGCCTTGATTACGAGCCAAGCCTCGACGAGCCTTAACAAGCCCAAGCCACGAGCCAGGCTCGCCGACTCACGCGCCGTGAGATGCCGGCTTTAGAGTGTTCTGAACAAGAATCTGATGTTCAACGATAAGTGATTCCATAATATGTTTTCCTCTCCAATTAAGTAACACAACCTAGATGAGCAAATACAGTTCGATTATTTTATCTTTACCCGTGCGTCATCAATGATATGCATATGAAATAAGTCGGTTTAAGCCAAGTGACGTCTAAATATAGAATGCCGTGGCTACTATCCCGATAAAATTACAACGGGTAGGTAATAAGATAGGATAATGAATTACTTAACTAACATTTTCAAATTCATGGAAATGGCGAACCAACCAACAGAATTCCGTGTGACACACTCATGGGTACACCCCCTTTTCTCCTTTCCTTTTTTCCTTTATTTTCCAAATATGTTAGAAAGTGCAGTGAGCATATTCAATGCTCCAAATTTAAAAAAATATTGCTGGAGATAAAAAGGCGAAAAGGAATGAATCTTTAAAATTGTTTTTTCCGTTATCCAGCTGTCGTAGTCGAAACTTGTACGAGCCAGGGATTAACGAGATCTTACCTTTTAACGTGCGATTCCTAGCACACGACGTTTTCCAATTATTACGAATCCAGTGACACCAGGTTTGATAGGATAATAAAACATGGAGGTAGAAACTTTTGACCTCCCTACTGTATTCTAATTTCAGTCACACTCATATAAGGAAGTTGTTTTATCCATACCTCCGCAGCCGTTTGACACAAATCAATCACATCCTAATTTTATATACATCAATGCAAGTTCTCTAGGTAATAGTTAACGAAAAAAGGTGTTCAAAAACTAGGTTGGTGTGCAATATTTTCAAAACCTTTGCATACGGGGATATCAAAAAATGAGTTAGTCGGCTATATTTTCGTATTTTAGTACTTAAGAATTTTAAATATTTTGTAGCTGTGATATTACATGATATTAATTTATTATTATATTTCACAATTGAACTGTGTTTGTCACCAAGAAATTGTTCTTATGTACAATAAACATATAGTCACATGACTAAAACTCAGAAAAGAAATCTTCTAGACTTATTCCTGCATGGATGCAAGGACCCACTGCATGATGATAAATAAATGAATATCTAAGAAATAAAAAACCCCATTTGAAATATATTTGGTAATGAAATACTCAACACATGATTAACAAAAAATGTAATCATACATTTATTTATGTAATGCGAGCATGTAGAACTATGTACCATTTATGAAAGTAAAAACAAAACTAATATATTTAATCACATTCTGATTCAGAACAGTCACCAATGTTTATAATAATGGGTTCAATAACCATATCACAAAGGATCTTTACTCGTTCATACCATTTTTCTATGAGCGATTCGGTGTCTTTTACACATTTTACTCAGGATTCAGTGTTGCACTTCTCTAATGCTTCATTCCACATACCCAATACTTTTTTTCATCACTGTGTCCATCTCAGCCAATATGATTGTTGTAGTGTGTCTTTCAATTAGCCCAAATTAAGTCAATAGCATTAAAGTCTGGGTGATTAGGTGGTAATCTTATTACTTCATGCCCATGTTCTCGTACCAGTTCATCTACAGTATATATGTTTTCCTTTCAGTTCATCTTAGCCAATTGCAGTAACTCGGGTTTCGTTAATTTCTCATCAAAATCAATATTATTTTCCTGTAGCCAACAAACAATTTCTGATTTTCTTGAAGAAGTGGTAGGCTTTTTATTCAAAATTTCACTGTGGTATGGTGCATTGTCCATTATAATCAAAGATGGCTCTTCCAAACTGGGAAATATATTAACTGTGAAGTGATCCACTTGGTGAAAATTGTACTATTCATTTCTCCATGATAATGTAGAGTCAAAGATTTCGAACAGAACAATAAACTGGCTTCTGGAACAAACCCTTTTGCAGAACCAGTATGCACAACAATAAGTCCTTTACCATCATATCCTTCGGGTTTGCTTACACTTTTGACATTATCATCCTGCCAAGACTTGGTTTTATTTCCTCTAGAATAAATCCATGTTTCATCTTCTCGTGGATATAAACTTTTTCGGTTTTCTTGGTATTTACGTAAAAAATATGCTCATTGTGAAACAATATGAGTCACTTTAATCAAAGCTCTTCAATTATCATCTTTTTTAAATATAAATCCCAGCTCTATCACTAAAACATTCAAAGATGATTTGCACATCGAAACAATCTCCTTATTTTTCAGTTCATCGTTCAAGGAGTTTTCTGAAAGAAAAAAAATAAATTCAAATAAATATAGGTACATGTTAAAATTCATATGATAGGCTGATATTATAACTGCATTTCAAAAATGACATACAAGTGAAGTTTCAAATTATAAATTATAAATTCAATGACTTTCCTGATGAAGTTGTGATTGATGAAAATGGGGCGGTTACATTTGTTCAGAAATTTTTCTCACTAGTCAGTGTCACGTCCATCGAATGAACAATCAATATTATCTTCATTTCCCTCACCAAGTAATAAGGGGGTATGCTCACTTTTTTCATTCATATCGTACAAAGTATTTCGTACTGCCATTTTCTGTCCTTCAGGTAAATCAGCTGTTTTCTTTTTGAGACGACGTCTACTTTTTCCTGGAGTTGATAGAATGGGTTTATTGCATCTGCAACTTCTCTAAGATACAGTAAAGAAAAGTTATGACATTTGTTTTGTGGTTTTAATTGTTACCTCTTGAACAGATGAAAGTGATCAAAAAAGGTCCACCATTCGCTCTTTCCCTTTCAAAATACTTGCACAAGTTCAACACAAATTGTTGTGCTTGTGAGTGTAGAATAGTGGCATAATCTAAAAAAGAATTAAAATATATTATGAATGTTTTTGACCTGTATTCATAGATTTAGGTAATGTTTTTTTCTGTCATTAGGGTTTCCACACTACGTTTCCAGAGTTGTGTTAATATCCCGGTAGTACGGAATTATAGTCACAAATGTCAATTGTGAGATAAAAAATTTTGAGGATTATTTGTGAATAAAATACATTGTATTGTACTTACTTGCAAATTAATGATTCCAAGAGACGTTTACCTTTGAAAAAAACTGTTTTTATAATATATTCGACTGCAAAACAAAGTAAAACTGGCGACAAACAATACTTCAATGACAGAAAACATTGACGCAATTGATGGTACAGGCTAGCCAATACAATGTTTGGCAATTTTAGTTGAAATGTAAAAGACTGTGGTTTTATGGCTATCTCGTTTCACTGTTTTGAGATATAATCGATCATCACAATATCATAATTCTTAGCTTAGAAGACATCTTTTCATAATGTTATCCCTCAAATCATGACTTTGTTGCCTTGTCGCGATTTTTTAAGGATACAATAAGCATGTCAGCTAGATTTTTATTTCTGTCGCATATATTCATGGCATCGAAAACCCAAAAATACTGTCTTAGATGAAATATACAACAATAAGAATGCAATTGAAACGTTCATTGCAGCTTGTTGGGAGCATGTAAAAACGAAAGTATTTCCATCGCCGAACGGAAATTCTTCTTTGTCGATATAGTCTGGTCAGTACGGCAACGCTGCATTTGATATTTGACAGAGCAACAACAAAACATTTCTGTTTGTTTTCGCGAAAAAGGGCAAATCCTGAGTTGATTTGTGTAAAACTATCGTTAGTTTTTATTATTAGGCAATGGTGAAGCATCGTGAAATGTGTAAAAGACCATTTAAGCTGGAAATCAAAATTTGTCATTTCATAGGTAAGCTACCAGCGTCGTTACTATCGAGAATGTGAAACCAAATTGGAAAAGAGTAAAATTAATGAATTATGAAAAAACATATCAATTAGAGCATCGGCTGTTCTCAAAGTCATGTGGAGATTCTTCTATCATAATTTCAAATTTCCATTATATAGTGGGTTTCCATTATATTTCTAAACCTCTATACTTCTGTGAACAACGCACGACACTGCCGGTGAGGGAAGATGTCCCTTACAAAAAATTCAAAGGCGTGGGCGGCGAGTTAATCATCTAGGTTGTGTTATTTGATCGAAGGTTTTCCGCAATTTGTCACTGTTCAGCTGGTCCATAGTTAACCATGGAAAAGTAATACTTGTTCACTCTTTGCAGTTTTACTGGAATATTTCTGGGCACTTTATGGCAGGAAAAAAATTTGAAATCAGCCAGACCTTATGAATGAGAGTTGATGAAATTGCCAGCTACGGATGACGCACTCTGTGTATTTTTAATGAATCGAGCATTGGAAGCTGAGGTTTTGGGATATTCCACACCAGGATTTGATGTTGACTTTCGTATGAAAAAGTCTCTATAGTATGTTTTCCCCAATTTTTTACTATTGATCTGGTTAGAGATAGCCTTGGAAAAATGATATTTGGCAATTTTTCTCAGCGTTAATTATATTTTAAGAAATTTTGGAAATTAACCAAGCACTATGTATGAATTAGAGTTGGTAATGCTGCAGCTACAGATAATACCCTACATATTCAAATGATTCAAGCATTGAGATCTGGGGGTTTTAGAGTATTCTGGACCAGAATCTTTAGTTTTGTGATATGTTTTTTCCAATTATTCACATTTAAATTGGTCATAGTTAGCCGTGGAAAATGTGTATAGAAAGGTTCCATAAACACAAAGGAAGGTAATTTCGAGTACTACATCTCATGTTGTATAGTAAAGAAAATTTGGAAATATTTCATTCTAAATGGAATAGGAGGGTGTGGCTGCTCAAAGAGAGGGACACACTGTACATGCTCATACACATACTATATTATGTGGGATAGTGACTGAAATTCAATATATTCCTCCAACTCATAGTAAATAATCTTTGTAAACAAAAATGTTTGATCCTGAATTTCTTCTAATCTTTTTCTTTTATATTAGTAGGTATATATATTCAATCAATTTTACATAACCATTTTCTTCTATGGACGTTAATGATAAAAGTAATCTCACATGATTTTGTGGCCCATTAAATTTTGTTGAACTAGACTGACTGATTCGATAATAAAGAATGATTTCAGAGTGAGAATACATTGACGTAAAAGACAGCTTTTCAATTAACTAGGACAGAGTTGGTCTAAGCGAGATTAGTCAAAAATTAGCATTGTGACCTTCGTACATTTATGGATCGGTGTAACGAGGGACGTAAGTGAGTATTTGAGAAATTATAAAAATAACCTGATCTGGAAAATCCAATTACGAAGCAAACCAGTGAATCTAGCGATACATCAGGAAGTTTTTCTATCTTACCGATATTTCATCCATCTCAGCTGTGCATTTACCACTGTTGAATTCTTTACATAATATAATTCATACAAGTAAGTGGTAATGTTCATTATATTATTCCAACTTGTATGTTCAGATGTATTCATTTATGTATATTATCTTTCATACTTAAATTTAATATAAATCTGCATTTTTTCCATTGTGACTGATATTGGGCGATGGATATTCCCTGATATTGTGCAATTTTAATTTTACTTACATGCTTTGTTATGGACAAATCGTGTATGTATAGTTTATGAGCATAAATTGTAAATATTCAAACATTTTTCTACTTCATACTTTCGTCTTTAAACTTGACCTTTTTTTTGTTTATTGTGCAAAGAAATACATATTATTTTTATTATATTGATAAATATGTAAAGTTATCTCAAAGTAGAACTTGTTAGGTTTGGATACGATTGTTTGTTGTGGGTTTGAAAGCAAGTGCAGATAAATATTATCTGGATATAATGAAATGCCCACGAATTTTCTACGTTTCCCATCAGTTCATATGCTGACCAGCTCTCTCAATGATTATTGGAATTCCATTTATTTATTATTCTTCCTTTCATATGATTACGTTTCTATATATTTCTCTGTAAAAATTCAAATTTATGCTTTCAATATATTTTCAAATGTAGTGCAGGATCTTTAAATTTTTGAAGGAATTTGCTGATCCAGAGCTTCTTGGAATTGAATTATAGTTATTTGTTGTATGATTATATAATAGGGAATTTCTGATGTCATAACTTTTTCCCAGTCCGTGAGTGTATTTCGAAACTTTTCATAGTTATGGTCGTACTGAACAATCATTCTATTTTAAACTTTGTATCATGAGGAACTCATCGATTGCTAACTCAGTTAACTCATAGAATGCTGCTTCATTCATGGTCAGACAAGCCAGCTGATTCTTCCCAATCAATTTCTCCTACTTCGCAATCAACATGGTCATAGTTCCTATGCAAACATATGAATCATGTAGTAGTGGAATACTCAGATATGCGTGTAGGAGAATTTACAAGCATTGAAATAAAGAAGGATACCAAATTATCACTCACCCTTTGTTTGCATTTCTAAAATTGAATTTCATGTGTGATTTTTTCAAAAACCTTTCTAATTTTGATTATTCGAATTGAATTCAAGAATATTTGTCCGATCGATATTATTGTTCCAATTGGGGTTTAAGTGGAATAACTTTTGTCGTTCTATCTAGTAGTACTCCAGAATATTGATTTGATAACAAACTTTAAATAATCGAAAGGTCTCCATAATTAATTTTCTACAGTATTAAAACGCCAAAACTAGTTTGGTATACATTCGCTCCCCTAGTATTTTGTGTATTCCATTAATCACAACTCTGTAAGTAATGTACCATTCATATAAGATATTGCGCCATTGGAAATATTTCAAAGAGTTGAGAGAACAAAAGTTTTTCTTGGCCGTTCAATAATTAATCTTGACTGTAATTCATGAAAATACACTCGCTATAAATTGAGTGGCTTTGTGGATACCATAGATAACATCTGCTAGCCGAAGCAAAATTGCCTCATTTGCAATATGCCGACACTTTTGTCGTAAAACGGAGTATAAGGACAATCTGTTTTTGAACTCTAACATTGAAAACGGTTTGCCTTAGTTTCATTTATTCATAATGATTACAAATATGGAAATAAAATCCAGTGAGGAAAGTTGGTGAGAATTAGGGCAATAAGTTATTCTAATAAACCACAATAAATCGAACAAAGTGCGAAAAGTGTGTTTACGGAGAGGATCAAATAAATCAGAAGCAATAATTCCTCTTCTCCACACATTTCCACAAAGCTTTTATCTGACAGAAAACAACTACTTCCCCATAAGGACATTGAATTACATCCGTCATCCATTTGTGCAACGTTCTTCAAATGCTGATTGGAATGAAGCCATTGAATATCATCCTTCATTTTGTTGGAAGTGACCACCTGCATATTTCCTCTCATTAGTGCTGGGATAGCTCAGACCACAATAGAGTCGTCTTGTTCCACAAAATGACGGATAACATTCAAAAGCCCTATACAGGGTGATTTGCCACCACCTGCACAAAACTTAACGGGGTATAGGTCAATCATGTGCGAACACTCCTGAAAACTTGGAACTTATCCACGATGATTGAACCAATTTTTTCAATGTTAACCACAAACGATACGCCACTGCAGAAACGTGAGAAGATGTGGCAATGGTATTTGTCACCCGTCCCACTTGTCAGTCGTCAGTATGATTTGACAGTGAGCGTAGTTTACACGCACTGAAATGACTTCGTGATATCGGGTCATGTTTTCCAACACACGTCGAACGTGCAGTGAATCGTGCTGTTGTTGAAGCAATTCTGCAACTCCTTGACGACGAACCATCAATAAGTCCCGGGGTAATTAGTTGGAGACTTGGTTTAACGCTAACTATGGTTTGGCGTATTATCCGCAAAAATCGTTGGCATCCATAACATTTCCGAAATGAAAAAGTCTTCGAGCCACAAGACTTGCCACGTCGTCAGGAGTTTTGTGAATGGCTTGATAGACAAGATCATTAGTTTTCCATAGAAAAATTCATAACTTCAGAACCATTCAAGATAACTCAACCTACTTGTTTCCAGACGAATCCTCAAGCTTCAGCACATCTTTTGGAATGCAGTCGAACTTGAAGTCGATGTTCGACCGCCTACTACGATTTTTTTTAAATGACAATTTACAAATGACAATAACTCGATTTTTTCAAATGGAACACCCTGTATTTCAACAGCTTTTCGTCGATATAGGGTTTGTGGAGTCTACTTTGTGAAGTTTGCGAAATATGTTGCAGAATATGATATGTTGATAAGGAATCTAGTCGGCCGCTTTCGAGGAATCTGACACACCTTTAAAATTATGAAAAGAATATGTTTTCGAAATTGTAATAGTATTACTTACAAGAACAGGAAAGAGTACTTAACATTAAACCATTTAAAAAACGTAGGCTACTTATAAATGCTCAAAGAAGTCACCCTCATGTTCCACATAAGCTGCTAGTCTTCTTGTAAATGAGTCCCGAACTCAAGCAAGCATTGCTCCATTAGTTGAACGGAAGGCTTCCGTCATCCTATTTTTCATATCATCTGCAGTTGTTGGACGATCTCTAGAAACCATTTCCTTCACGTATCCCCAAAGAAAGAAATCTAGAGACATAAGGTCTGTGGTTCGCGCGGGCCAAAGAATAGGACCCTCTTGGCCTATCCAACGATTAGGATAGGATTGATCCAAAAATTCTCGTACTATCTTATGGTTATTCACTGGCGCACCGTCGTGCTGCAAACACATGGTTCTTCGGATATTCAAATTCATTTCTTCTTACAACCTCTGAAGATGTTCTCGAAAAAAATGTAAATTTCTTTCACCATTCAGCACATTCTCGAAGAAGTATGGTCCAATATTGCGATTTCCGATAATTCCTCCCCAAACATTAAGCGACCATCGCTGTTGGTGATCAAGTGTCCTCAATCAGTGAGGATTTTCGACTGAATAATAATGCATATTAAGTTTGTTGACCGACCCGTTGCTATTGAAAGTTGTTCAGAAAACAGAATTTTGTTTAAAGTATTATAATCCTCATCAATCATGCCATTCATTTGAATACAGGACGCAACTCTAAAGTGGGTTGAGTTATCTTGAATGGTTGTGAATTTTTCTGTAGGTCCATGCACGACGCTATTTTGACACATAAATTGACATAAGTTAAAAACTACTGCAGATAAGTTACGTTATATGAATAATTTATTGGCGAATCCAAAAATATAATAAAAACGGAGGGTTGCTATTTAAAAAACAGAACTCAGTTGCGTATTTTAATTTGAGACATCCTGTATATTGATGAAGATGTTTTTAAAATGTGCTAATTATTGAACCTATCGTTTGAAAAAAAAACGAGTCCATAGCTTGCTTAGAAAAAAAGTTATAGACCATACACACACCCCTGGGTCACCTTGTATATGTCGATCGATTGTTTCTACTCAAATTATTACATTTTAGTTCTTGTCGGAAACTTTCACTGGAGTAGGAACTGGAACTGAAGTCAGAAACAATGGAAATTTAAAAATTTTAATGGTAACTCGACGAATATCTCAAATAGAAAACGTCTCACTTCATCTTGAGTGACTCATGCCAAAAAACGTAAATTCCCAGAAAAAAGCAACCTTAATTAACTCTCTCATCAAGTTTTGAGACACGTATAAACCAAAGTTGAAATTAAAAGGCTGAAGTGGCGTTTAAATTTCCACTGGTTACAGAAATAAACTCACCTATTTCTCTTCGATTATTTAATGAAAAGGAAACGAAGATAGCAAGTGACTTCTTTATGTTTACGATGCCTTTAGAGCAGGGTATCTGAATATAGGTTGGAAAAATATAACCTTGTTTATGATTACACCTGTTAGCAAAGCAGAAAAACTACGTGTTTCTATTTCCATAATGGAATTTTCACATAGGGAAATATACTTAATTATTTATGAATTCTAACAAAGTGCGAAAAGTGAACCGGAGGGTTCCAAATAATATTTAATGCTCAATCACTATTCATAGAAGAAATCGAAATTAAAAGAGTCCCTATCGATAATATACAGGTAAATTTTTATTCAACAAAATATTACGCGATCGGGTCACTATTTTTCTATCACATATGGCGCTGCGATTGACTTGTAAGTCGCGGATGCATTCGTTAGAGGGATACTAAAATGCTCTTGAATGTTATCGTTCGTTTTGTGAAACAGAACGACTTTATTGTTGTCTGACCTATCCTAGCACTGATGAGAGGAATAAACTGCGAAACATGCATGTATGCAGGTGGTCATTTCCAACCAAATAGGGGAAAATATTCAATGACTTCATTATGATTAGCAATAATGTAGTCCTTGAGAAACATGGCACAAATGAATGGCAGATATAATTCAATATCCGTAGGTAGTTGTTTTCTGTCAGATATTTGTCTAATTTTTCCTCTTTTTGGAAATGTGTGGAGGGGAGGGTATTTTCGAACGTAGTCGAAGTTATTTCTTTTCATCATTTTAATAACTCTCTTCGTTTGATTAATTTCACAACTATTACATCAAAAGGTTAAAATCTTCTGTATATAGTGGTAATTGTAAATTCTTGTAGTTTTGTAGGCTTTGTTAATTACTGCTACTTCTGGAGCAGACTTGTTGATTTGAACCCAACAAGAATGGTTTACGACTCTTCCTGGTCAGTATGCATAATTTCAAATTTTATTTACTGTAAGAAACGAATGAAAACTATAAGAAATGAATAAAAAATTCATGCCCTAGCTAAAGATCAATCTATGAACTATCTGCTCACAAGTCCACGGTGCAACATGAATTGTTCATTTCAAACAATTGTACAACAGCACATTACTTAATGTTCACAATTACAATTCAAAAAATGTATCGAAAATGTATTTAACATATCTTGTTCACATTCATAAAATATATATTTTGAACTGCTCCTTCGATTCCAAGTGGTTTTTGTTGCTGAAATAATAGCTGTACCTAATGGCATATAACGTCCTTGGTAGGTCAGTGTTATGTTCATTCAAACTCAAAATATCCGATGACTAAATAAATGATAGTTACGCAGTTCCTTTTCTGTACATCGATGGGACCTGGTCAACTTAAAAATGAGGCCGTATCTTGAATTTTTTTTTTGGGGGGGGGATCTCAAAAAACACCGGTTATTCAAATTCAGTTAATATTATTGACACGGAAGAAGCCTGCCACTGAAAAAATTTAACTAACATATTCGTTTTCAGAACTAAAATTCGTTAAATTCCAATTCACTGAATTCATAACCCAAAATCAAGCCTTTTAGGCAAATTCGGTTAGAGCATGATCAGATGGGATGATAACGTCTCTGTAAATTGCCATTAAGGCCAATCCAGTTAGCCTCTCTTGTTCACAAGAATTCCGTAAATAGCATAAAAGCCGTAGACACAATGGAAGTTTTGTGTAATAAGTTTCAAGTTTTGGGATTTTGGAAATCAATTTTTGAAATAAAACGAAGTGCAAGACAGTGTTGAAAAATTAAACGTCAATTTTACCAACAAGATTGTTTATGAGGCGTGATCAGCATAATAATGGCAATGATCGTTTCGCGTTAAAAAAAAAATATCCAAAATTATGAAAATGAAAACTAAAATCATAAAACTTCCATTGTGTTCTAGTGTGGAAAATGTCCTTTCCGGAATGCACGTGGTTACTGGATGAGTCGACAAGATATTCAACAACATATAAATGTTGGGATACATTTGCCAGTTGCACTGTCCGACAACCTCGATGGTGTAAGAAGGTCGGTTCGAAGGATTCTTCCCTGCCAAAACAATTTCCATAGTTGAAATTTGCCTTGTGTCTCGTCTAATTACACGATGTCCTCCTCCATCACCAGGTTCTCTCTTGGGAATGGCGTTTTCATTTTGGAACATACTGTAGATATAAGAGTGCCTACGTTTTTTTCCAGAATTATTTGGTTAATTTCTGTTCGGTAGAAAATTTTAAGAATACGAAAAGATTAATATTTATTGTTAAAGTTGATACAACAATTATTGTTAGCATGTCCTGTCATTATGTATACGTACTCATGGAAAAAGTTGGCAAGATTAAGAAATTTTAATGCTCATAATGTTTGAGAATTCTGATTAGTGCCATGCAGAAACGTCAGTTAAATTTGTTTTGGATTTCAGAGTTTGTTGTAAATTTTATAAATGTGCGTCAAACTGTTCTTCATCCGTGACGTGAGTGCAAGATTTTTTAACAGTTTTCAATATTTTTGGACTAAAAGTTGTGTGTAAAATTTTACGCATTATAATTCTAAGGATCGATTTTGCTATAATATTCATAGGGCCCATCAGCATTGATAGATTCCTAATTCTCAAATGATAAATATTTTTCATTGATTAATTCTGAGGACATACAAGGTAAATATGGACTAACGATACATTTCATTTATTCCAATTTGTGAACTAGATACATGAGTAGGAAATGGCATGTGTAAAAGCCCTTGACGAAGCGAGAGTTATGTCATAAGGCTGCCTGGACGAAGGGCAATCACAGTTAGTGTACTTGAGTGGCGATCCTAATGATGAAGATGGATGGATTATGGTATGGACTGAAAATATGTACAGCATATGACGTAATTATATTTTCAAACAGAAATTCCAACATTGATAAACTTTAAATATTCTTTATGTTTGAGATTTCATTATACACTGAGACACAGCATACAATATATCGCATAAACACAGACTGCTTTAAAATATCCAATAGCATTGATTTTTACTAGACGTCAAATTTTTTAAACTAATCCATGGACTTTGAGTCCAGAAATTTAGAATGTTCAAACTTATAAACATAATTTATAACCGAACATTAAATAACAATAAAATCCCAATGCAAAGACTGGGGACAGTTGATACCAAATTAGGTTTTTATACTTCACAACTGATAAATTTGAAGCAACATAATGCTTACTTGAAGTTGACATTTTTTATCAACCGTAGTCAAAAATATGCGATAGCTTAGTTCTCTCTCACTTCATCCACTGTGAGATATACGGTATACGGTCCTTGTCTACATAGTATCGAATCTCGTCGCATTCAAAAAGTACAGATCTCATGTACTGGCCTTATTCTTGGCATCAGTTAATGACAACTTATTTTTCATAAATTAACAGAACTAATGTGGTAGAACATGTTCAATGGGAAATATCTCCCGAATCTACTCAAAACTTAAACTCCACTACCTTCATGATAACATACCTTCAATTATTAATTCTATTATAAATATTTGATTACAAACTCTCATAACTATACCCAAGCACTCCAAGGTATTGTTTTCACCACTACTTCAGTCGTTTGTATCAATAATGTCTTCAAATTGGATGGAAAGTATTTTGATAATAGTGGTTCGTCATTCAAGAGGAAGGTTAAAGTATATCTGCTTAGCAATTAGTGAGTGATATACATCCGATTCAGTCATTTCTCTTCCTCCATTTATCTCTCTCCTTCACTTAAATACTCGTTGTCTCTCACGCAATGTTTTTGTCTGAATAGAGATATAATTTCTTCCCTTTTAGAACATTTCATTCAGGCCATGAGGGTGAGAATGAGTAGTTTCAATATAATCAGCACTTCTTATCCTCCACAATGAATTCGATATCCCCCGAGCATAAGGCAACACCGGTGTCTCGTCCATACCGTACGAGTATCGTAGATGATAGTAAAACATTCATATATAGCGCCTTATTATGCCTGTGGATATAGGCTGAGACTGCATAAGATTAACAACGTGACAAGCGAGTGTATAATCAGGAGCTCCACGATACGAACTTTAGTCTAGCAAAAAATTTGTTATAAATATTTGCCGAGCATGTAGATTGACAATTGAGATGATAAATAATATTAGTTATATTACGCCCACTTGTTAGCTGTACAAGTTGTTGCTTCACTGTAACTGATGCAAAACTGCACTATACGTAAATTAGGTCACTTTGAGTAGTAACGGACACTTTTTACTAGGGTAATAAGCGATTTTAACTGGAGAAAAATAATGACACGTCTCCACAGTATCAGTATCATTAAGGAATCAAAGATGCATTCACTTTCGCGGATTCGCTTCGCCATGAGATTTCTTCATCAATTTCCATTCTGATGAAAATGTCTTCATCAGACATTGCATCATGGCATCCCAGCGATATTTGTGAGAAAATAGTCACATAGGTATCATACATAAATTACATCAATAGTAATGATAATGGTTATCTTCGAGACTAAATATGATTTTAATTTTCCGGTTTCCCCTCTTCACAGCTTGCTGATTCTCGTAATGAACATTTTGAAACACATAATCGATATTATTCGACATCTGGTATATTATGGAAGTAATTAGTTCGCTCTCTGTTCAAAATATTCACAAAATGTGTCGTTCCTTGTAAATAAAAACTGTAGTAGATTTAGTTCATTTCCTGAATAGAAGTAAGGAAGATGTTAGAATTTGTATCTTATTTCGTGGCCAGTATATATGGAGGAGCAGCGGAAAATTATTGATATTAGCGCCTAATATAACTGGATGGGAAAACCATTTCGTCTGTCTAGTTCTGGAGGCCGTACAGAGGAGTATTTGTAGAAGAATCCTGGCCAGAAACATTTTTCCTTTGTATTAAAATTGGAAAGACTGCTTTTTGTCTATAGCTTCTCTTTTCCGTTAACACCAGCAACTAGTTTATTAGATACACAGGAGCTCTGAAATTTTCGTTTGAATTGTGATTGCTGAAAGCTATCAAACCCCATTTAGATGTTAATTGTTGGGCATGCCTTGTTTCAGATATTGTAACTGTAATTACGCATCCTTAAGCAATTGATAGCGAAGGATTACCAGTTTTATCCGCTCTATTTATCACTTCTTACCCAGGTAGCACACCCATATTGGGACAATATTGGTACAATATTATGAAAATATTGGCAAAATATTCAAATGCAATATTGGCGAGAAAAAAAATGTGAACATTCGGCGATATTGGTCCAATATCTCTTGTGTAATATTGCCAAAATATTCTAAAAACAATATTGGCCTCAAAATATTCAGGGATATTGGTACACTTATATTGGGATAATATTGGTACAATATTATGAAAATATTGGCAAAATATTGAAACGTAATATTGGCGATAAAAAATGTGAACATATTGGTCCAATATTGTTTGGACATTGTAAAAATAATATCGGTGGGATATTCTGAAGTAATATTGATACAATATCATTTGGATATATGGATATGGAAAGTAAACTATTTCATGAAAATGTTTAATGACTCGGAACTTCTACAATTACAGTTCTTCTTCAATAAAGAAGTCAACAGAGTCTGCATATTGGTCGTCATAACCACTGAGTGAATTGTCTTAATAGCAAGTTGTGAAAAGTACTTCATATATTTCCCTAGGTTTCAGTTTATGTTTCATATCTAGTGCCATCTAGCGGTTTGTTACACAGGTTATATTATAATTATTTATTTTAATATTGTTTTTTGAATATTCGACCAATATTCTAATGAAAATATCGGTAATAAAATTTCTTTGTAATATTGTATCAACATAATTATTTCAATATTGGCAGGACATTCTCGTTTAACGTTTTTATCAACAAAAGTGTTCTTTCAAACTAGGATATACAGTATTGTTTTTATACTCCTAGAATCAATATGAGAGGAATATAACATGGGTTATTATGATTCTTCGAATATCGGTGAAATAATATTCAACCATTGTACTATCAAATTGGAATATACAATATTATTTTTTGTATTCCTAGAATCAAAATGAGAGGAATATTGGAATTTCAATTTTATTCTAGATTTTGAATACAGTATGTAGACAATATTGTTTTATTGATATTTTTAAAAAGCATTCAACCAAAATCGACCCAACATAAGTTATATTGATTTGTTGAATATTTGTGAAATAATATTCAACCAATATGTTATTAAACTTGGATAAACAATATTGGTTTTATTCCTAGACTCGATATGAGAGGAATATTGGGAATGCAATATTTATTCTAGATGTTGAAAACAATATATAGACAATATTGTTTTATCAATGTTTTTAAAAATCATTCAACCAATATTACAATGCCAAAATATATTTAGAATCGGTCGAGCCAATATTCAACCAATATTGTTAATATGACATGGTATTTCCGATATTCATCCATATTGGATCAATATTATTTTTAAATTTACGATATATCCATATTGGCCCAATATGAAATCAAGATTCACCCAATATGAAGTTCTACCTGGGTACTACTTTCTAGTTAATTCTGCATCAATAAACATCGCTAATGATTCATCAGAAGTAAGTTTTCTCACTCTATTTTATTCGTACATTAAAAAGTGTTTTTGTTTTAGCTTTGTTGCTCTTGTTGCAACATCAGAATTTCCAAACAGCTCTGTGACTCATACTTGGTTTTCCTGCGTTTACTTCTTTCACTTGAATCATTTGATCCTTGATTTATTTTTTTTGCCAACTAATCACTATTCTTCTTCAGGAAACTCCTCTTTGCAAAATGCCAAATTCCAATTTTCCTTTAAACCAGTTTTAAAATGTCAGAGGAAACGAGGGAGTAAATTTTTACCATCTGGGCACCTCGTTATATCAGCCACTCAGTTTTCCATAAAGTGGTACTTCTTTCTCATCAATCTGGAGAGTCCTTGACAATTTAAACAAATCTAGTCTTCTAAATTCCCTTTCCATCTTCAAAAGTTGAAAAGCCTATAATTTACCATCAAAAATATGGTTTTCACCTCCATACAATAATTTGGCTACAAGTATAGCTGAAACTCTCAATACTTTAACCACGAAAATGAAAATTTACATCAGGCCCGGTAAGCCACGGCACACCTTCATAAAGCATTCGAGAAATCTAAATTACAACAAAATTCTAAAAACTTCATTTTTCAAACTTAAAATAATTTTTTTGTTTCGAAAGTAAAAGTAACAAATTATTACATATCTAAAAGAATCGTCTAATCTATTTTCAACACGTAAACCTGAATCAGTTTCAAAACATGAATTCATAATGATACAAAAAATTTTGATTCAACGTTATACCAAAGCTGAAACATCCACTCGCGATGACACCAGTTTTTCAACTAAGGCTATTAGCACCTGCAGTATGCAGCATAATGTTATTGGAAATGATTTGATCTCTGCACTATTTATTCAGCAACAATAAAATACACTCTTTAGAATTGTTGAGTAATATTTGAGTTTCACACTTTTGGCCAGGTTTTCGCCTCAAATACTCCACAGTGCGCCAAGCATCAAAATACCATCCCAAATAATAGGAATGATGCGGGGTCCTTTCGCAAATAGACTCCAAATCCCTCATATCACTACATATTATAGAATTATTATAGAATTTTTCATATCACCCTGTTTCCTCTGAATCCCTCATATCACTACATATAAAATTCTTCATATCACTCTGTTTCCTCTAAGTGAGCCATGCACAGAAATATTCAAAAAAATTACCACTTTTCACATAAGTTCATTGTCAGATAACAATTTTACCAGACACCGTGTATAATTTTATTAATCCCATTGCATTCGAATTCTTGAAATTCTCCAGCACTTCCTTTTTCACCTTTATATTTCGACAACTCCGGAAAACTCGGGTTTTCTGTTTTCAATCAGATGATTCCAATGTAAATCGTATTTGAGGTGGAATATGGAGCAGATATAAACCAATTATCTGTTCGCTTAGCTACAGTGATAAAAGCAATGGAGGACGAGGAATGGAAGGAAACATAAATAAAAATGTAATTACAAAGATATAATCATAAAATGGCTTCGATCGAGAAACTGAATGCGAACTGAATTTGCTTTATATCACTTCACTTTAAATTTGTATTCTGCTCAGAACAGGAATCCTGAAGGATTCCTTTGTTCAAGGGTTTTTTCAAGTTCGGGTTGTACTTCTTTTAAACGGACTCTTGAACACCGCACGCGTGCCTCTTTCGGATGAGTTTTGTGTTCAAAGGCTTCCTTTTTCATTTGGAGAGCTAGGAGGGTAAATTCAATTTATCCCCCAATTTTCCTTAATGAAATTTTATTCTATTTTTTGTCGATTATCTGTTTTCTTGTTTGCTTGGGTGTTAATCCAATGAATTTGAGAAGTTAATGAAGCTTCCTGGTTTTAACACGATAAAATATAATCAAAACTGAAAAGGGCATACGGCTTGATTTCATAATTGAGTTTGAAGGAAATATATCAAAAAAGATAATCTACAGTTAGTTAGTTAGTTCAAGGTGTACTCACACTATCAACATATTATGTAAGGGATACCATATATATAAACCATGTTCAAGTTTGGACCTCACATATGCATAGAATAATGTGAGCATTATCTCAACATTACGAAACTCCCTAGTTCTTCTCATAATGAAGCCCAGCATCCTATTAGCCGAAGATATAACTTCTTCAATTTACAAAGAGAATGTTAATTCACAATCAAACTTAATCCCAAGATCTTTTATCTCCGTGACTCTATTGATAACATTATCATTTATTTGGTAGGAAAACTCTATCAACTCTTTTTTTTTTAGAAAATGATAGAACAAAACATTTCGAAATATTTAACCGTAAATGATTATGGAAAAACCAATCGAAGGTAAATCACAAGTATTGTTAGTGTTTGGATATTTTTTAGTAGCTGCTAATAAAATTATGCAGGAGCAGTATAATGCCATCTGAAATAATGATAATACTACTCCCTCATAAACACTCATAGAGTGTACCCATAGACAAAGCCTGTGCGGGTAGAAGTCGCCTATTATTATTATTTGCCGTAGCGCTCAGGGGAGACTTACTGATGTTTTGGTGGTGTTGTAACGCTAAAATTATCTTTTTGATGACCCTGGTATAGTAATCACAACAACTGAGTGCAAACTGATGGTTCCTAAAGTATTTTCTTCAAGCTAGACTGAAGGATGATTATTGCTGTTGTTTTTATTTACACCTAGGGTGCAATTTACCTATTTTTGTTTATAACATAATTTCCATTTATCTTTCCAAAAATGATAACCTTCAAATTTCTTTGTTTACTATTGAATTTCGCTTTTCTAATACGGTCATCTCAGTTTAGCAGCTGTCAAAACACTCACAACGTTGCAAAGGGCGAACACCTAGTGTGTGCCGATAGTGTAATAAGAGTTCGTTAGGAATCATATATTCCAAGCGCAACTAACTGAACGTACTACGAACATACTTCATCCACATCAGCTGTGCTAATGTGAGTTGTATTTTGTTTCTGTTTTCTGTCATTCCGTGATACTGTGAAACGGACAATTCCACAACGCAGATATTTTTTATCAGTAAACATAAAAAATGATATCATAGCAAGCTATGATTTCACACCGATAGATCGGCCCTTTTGCGATTTGTCTTCCAAGCGGGGTGTATGTACCTGCATGTTGGCCGTTCCGAAGTTGAAGGTAATTTTCATTTCCAAGACATAATTAAATGTTTCAAGTTTTCCATTACAATTTTTGATGAACCTATTGATCATTTTAGATCTGAAGGCCAAGTAGAAAAGCCCTAGAACCTAGGAAGTAACATGTTTGATTTCATCTCATCTAACTGGCATGTGGCCATGATGATGATGATATGAGAGGAGAGTAGCGTCAGTCACTCACAATTTTTGTAGTAGGGTAGTAGGAATAATGGGAACACCCACAGGATGCCCAAGTTCCTGAGTTCCTGAAAAATTTTTATTATACAGAATAATGCACTAGGAAGGAGTTTTTGATACCAAAGGAAATTTGGGTACATTGGAAATGTCTTGACAGATCGCAGTACATTCCCCAGTACCTAGTAACCTTCGAGGAAAGTTCAGGTCAGATCCAACCATATTTTTGTAGCAGCCCAATGGTTTTATCTTTTTAAGAATTATTAGTTAAAATCTTAATTAACCATATACTTGGTGTAAACCATTATAGATCTATAATCGGTACCATTTACCACATTTGATTGCAATCATTGTTGTTGATGTAACCTAATATTATGTAAAGTTCAGCCTTCAGCAGAGCTGAAAACTCCCTAGTTACATTACATTTACTTTTTCAAATACCTGTTGCCTCTTCAAGGTCTTATATATTTTCTCAATTTAAATCTTATCTTGATAGTAATGTAACTTACATATAGGTAATTTGATTATCAGTGTTACAACACAGCTTACAACACAGCTTTGAAGTGATCAAATTCATTTCCTAGTCAAGGGTGTTATTTTCTTAGGTACCGATATACCTTTTTCCTTTTTTGTAACATTTCAAATAAGGTGGCGCTCAACAAAGCCAACCACAAGAGTGTCCTTACCTTCGGTCCAGCTCTCCGCTACATGAGTAACCGTGCCTTTTAACCCATTAGAAAATTATTCTTTTTGGTGACAGTGTATTCACTTTTCAGAAGTAGGAAAAACCAGAAAACCCACAGCACCACCCCAGATGGTCGGTGCGCACTCCAAGGCAGCACCAGACTTGCATTAAATATTTTCTGTTTCAATAATAGACTTTAGCTGTTATTAAATTTTTTAATAGATTTATCCCTTTGAAATTAACTCAAATTAATCATTTAGCGTCCCAGCATGTTAGATTTATTGGATTCTCTAGAGGATTGGATGGTCTCGAAGCTTTCACAATAACCAGATTCAGTATACTGTATGTCCATAAAGTAACCTCCCCCCTGTAAACTTCTGAAAGGATTGGAATTTCCAGATGAATTTTTTTTGGTGGAATGACAATTTCTAAGCTACTTTTTTGATAATGAAAAATTGTTTATATTTCAAAATAGCGTAGGAATTTTTCAAACAGCATGGGACCCCCACATGCTGTGATACCTCATTCGAAACGTCTTCCAATTATCTATTCGACAGTATAATTTCAAACAAAAATATTATTATAAACCAAAATGAAGGTATAGTTAGAACTATCTTAGAATAATCCTACCCTTGTTAACTTTTGAACGTATTGGAATTTTTCTCTCAATTATTTTTGGTAAAATGGGAATTCATAAGCTTCTTTTCGAAAAGAATAATTAAATTATGTTACGAATCGATTTATTATCAACAAACAGATAATAAAGCAAAACTTTTGTCTAATAATAATATCGACACAGGTAATCGGGGGGACACAGTTATATTAACATCCTTCAATTATATGGAATCCCTCAAAATAGAACATTCAGTGAATTAGTCATTAATATATGGTTCCCGGCATTTTCTTATCACATCTCATAGTTGTTTAACTCAATCTTGCACCAGTTTTCAATATTGAAGAGAGCAATGCGTACAGTAGAAAAAGAAGTTTTTGCTGTTAAAGTTTACTACCAGTTTCAGGCGAATACTCATGCAGCTATGCGATTGAGATGTATCCAGACAATCCCATTGACAGACAATTTTTAAGAGAATTCTTTGGAAATTTGAACGAAATGAGAATCAGAATATTATGAAAAAAAAACTCATACTTGGTACATCCAAAAAGTTAATATTCGGGCTGGCATATTGGGCCACTGTATCATAGATCCATATTTCTGGCGAGATAATTCGAAAGGGGTTCGATATTTGAGGACGCTACCAGAAGACATCTTTCTGGAAATAGTTCAGGTGGCTGGAAATAACACATATTCATTTCCATCAAGACGGGAGCACTTCTTCTCATTGTTTCAGGCCAGTAACCAACTTTTAAATGAACATTTTCCGTATAGATGGATCGGTAAAAGGGGTCCTATTGAATGGCCAGCTCGCTCACCTGATTTGACCACTTTTTTCTCGTAAGGATATCTCAATTATACAGCACCGCCCCAGGAACGATGAACGAACTGGAGGAACGCATAAGAGACGTATGCAGGAATCATCACCTCAAATGTATAGAAATAATTGTCTTTACATGTGCCAGGTAGTCTCAATTACTCAGATATTCATGTGAAATAAACATTGTTCTTCATTCTGAATGATTCTCCTATTTTTGCTGAAATTAAATGAAACAATCACCTGACTTATCACTTAAATTTCATTTGAAGATGGCGCTCTTTTACAATCTTCAGGAAAAAGGCTTTCATGTAATGATACCAAAAAAGATTTGAGGATTTCACTATAGCTCATTGATAGCCATCGAAAAGATCCTCATAGGGCAGAGCTCTAACATTATGTACCGCCATTTTGTTTTCGGAAAAATATTTTTGTTTGGAATATTTTGGACGTATAGAGAATTGTAAGACGTTTCGAATAAGGTGTCAGTCGACCCCCTATGCCATTTAAAGAAGTCATTCAGAATGTATTCTATTGTCAAAAAGTAGCATTTAACCAAAAAATTTCAAAATAAAATTCCGACCCGTTCAAAAGTTAGCAGGGGGGAGTTACTTTATGGATTTTCCATTCAACCAAAATGATGGAGTTTGGTGGAGGTGAGAAGTGGAATTTTTGCCGCGCGGGGTAACGATTATAAAATTAACGAAAACAAAGCCAATAAAAATAAATTTTGTTATCAGTAACAATTCATATTCCAACATACAGACCACCCTCCAAAAATGTATAATTTTTATGCAAAGAATCGAGAATTATCTGAGAACTGTCACTGTAATGACTGCAATTCACCCAATGACATCGTTTTCGAATCAGAGGTAATATGTTCTTCATCCCTTGTACAATCTTCTTGTACGATTACTGTGGAATTGTTGTGAGAGCATACTTTTAGTTTGTGCCCTAGGCCGAACCAGATGATACATAAAATGCAGGCTCTCCCATTTGGAATAGACCATCACGAATACATAGAGGATCCCACTGAACCCAGTATCCTCTGGCAATTCCTACAAACTCAGTCTCTTCTATAATCTATAAATCAGATTAATCAGGATCGAATCTTTCTATGGTATCTTGTATTATTTATTCGCTCGTTTCTTATTGATATGACTATTGACTTTTTAAATCAAAAGAAATAACTCCGACTACAGTCGAGTTCCCCTTCTTTCCACACATTCCTACAAAGTGGAAAAATGAGCGAAATATATCATAAAAAACAACTAATTTCCTGTGCGAACATTGAATTACATCTGTCATCCATTTGTGCAATTTTCCTCAAGTGCTGATTGTAATGAAGTCATTAAATATCCTTCATTTTGTTGGAAGTTACCACCTGCATCTATGCATGTTTAGAGGATATTTCCTCTCATCAGTGCTGGATAGGTCACACAAAAATAGAGTCGTCTTGTTCCACGAAACAAACGATAACATTCAGTCTTTTAGTATTCCCCTACGAATGAAGCCGTGACTCACAGTAAAAGTCAGTCGTAGCGCCAAATGCGAGGGAAAAATTAAACAGCCTTCTTCGGTATAACATGCTCCCCATGAAAACTTAATGCAACATATCGAACGAATTTCGAAAAGTGTGTAGGAAACTACTATGATAATAATAATAATAATACTCCCTCATAAACACTAGTAGAGTGTAACCAAAGGCATAGCCTGTGCGGGTAGAGGACGGCTATTATTATTATTTGCCGTGGCGCTCCGGGGCGACTTACTGATGTTTTCGGTGGTTTATTCACTTTTCAACAGTAGGAAAACCCGGAAAACCTACAGCACCACCCCGGTTGGTCGGTGCGCACTTCAAGCTAGCACCAGACGTCGGGATTGGCATCTAGGCATCTAGAAAAAAGATTGCGTACCCAAGCCTCGAACGTCTGTCTGATGCGAGCTAGAAGTTAGACTGCTAGAAAAAAAATAAATAAAGGTTTATTTTACATAGTTTACATTTCATTTCACACTAAGAATTGCATATCCAAAACTCCAACACTCAACCAACACTTCGCCCAAGAGGGCCCAGGAGGGGAGAGGTCAGGAGGACGCACAGAAAGCCGCCTCCCCCACATTGCTGGCTACGGGGTGGGGGAGCGCTTTTGCCAAGGGGTACACAGGGTCCCGGCAAGGGGCGCTGGTATCCGCCTCCGCTGATGTTGACGGTAGGTCGGATATTCAATCACATAGTGGTGGTGGTTCGCTAATACATGCCTCCCGCAAAGCTTATGCATGTCGTCGTTCGTGAGCATTCAATGTAGATACTGCATTGCTGTCTAATTTTGCTTAGAGGTGATTGTTTCGTTGTAAACCCCGGAAAAGGCTGATGCAAAAAACCGGGTCGAGGTACTTCGCGCACTATCTAAAGGCGGCTTGGTTTCCTATGGAACCGGTTCTTCCCATATTTCTTGGAAGATGGCTAACGATTGATAGATCAGCCTGCCGTCCAGTCGAATGTACCTGTCACTGTTAGTGATGATACGAAGTACCTTGTTCTGCATCCTGTCCAGTCTCATAAACGGAGTCTTGGGCAGGCTGCAGAACGCTGGGCAAGCGTACAACATGGCAGGCCTAATAATCTGCTTGTGGACCATCATTTTGGCCTCAAGCTGCATCCTTGAACCTCTGGCTATAAGAGGGTATGTGCGTTTTACCGCTGCAGCGGCCCTCTATATAGCCAAGTTGATGTGCTTGTGCCATGTTGTCCGTTTGGTCTTGTCCTTGACCTCCAATTTCTGAAGAACTCTAGAGAATTTAAATTTCTTCGAAAAATTGATGGCTTCGGACTTGGCCGGATTTACCACAATTTTGTTCTCCTCGAGATACGGCAGGATTTTTCTGTCCAACCTAGATTGGACCTGCATAGCAGTTGCAACGCTTGAGAACGAATGGGCGTATATAGCGGTATCATCCGCGTATATAGCCGTCTTCGTTCTCTCGCACATAGGAAAATCATGCGTATGTAAGAAGTACAAATGCGGGGAGAGACTAGACCCCTGCGGGACGCCTGCTTCGATCGGAAACTCTGCGGATCTTGTGCTGTTGTCCCTCACCGCAAAAGTTCGATTAGTCAGGAAAGAGTTCACAAGCCTTACCATGTATGAAGGCATGCATGCTCTCAGCATTTTAGAGATTAGACCCTCAACCCACACGTAGTCGAAGGCTTTCTGCATGTCCAACAGGACCATGACGGTGTTCATCCCTCGGTGAGCCGCCTCTTTCACCTCGTGAACAACTCGGACGATCTGCGAGGTCGTACTGTGCTACACGGAATCCGAATTGCTCAGCGGGGATCATTTTGAGATGCTCCTCGAGAGATAGCAAACGTTTAAGGAGAATCTTCTCCACTATCTTGGCGACTACACTCAGTAGCGAGATAGGGCGGTAGCTATCAAGTTGGTGGCCATCCTTGCCGGCATCAGGATAGGTATTACCAGTGCCTTTTTCAGAAAATCAGGGTAACACTTCCATTTGTTGATCGCGTTCACAAGTTGCACGAGGGACTTCCGCGGCAGATTCCTGAGCAGAATGGCGTCAAGACCGTCCGGCTCAGATGCCTTATTGGTCGGAAGTCGTTTAATAACTTCCGTCAGTTCCTCAAAAGTTGCCATATCTTTGGCGAACCTTTGAGGGCCGATAGGAGCGGGCATAGATTGTCTAAAGTCTTCCGTTATCTTAGACCTTTCTTTATGACCGTCACTAACGTCCGGCACCCTTTTGTGGATACTGGCGAAGTGCTCTCCGAACAGTTCCGCCTTCTGAGGATCCGTCACTGCCCGATCGGGACCCTTCTCTATGGTTGGGATGGGTTCGAAGCGCTTCGAGATGCGCTTCGTCATCTGCCACAGCGATATGTCCCGAACGTCCAGCTTCTCCAGCTTATTCTTCCACACCGTATCGTTGTGGTCATTGATCAACTCGGAGATCTCTCTCCCCAGTCTAGGCATGTCGTTCTGGGTTGCGGGTGGCTTGCTGCCTCTTCCGCAGAGAGTTCTTCAAGGTGATCAACGCCCGAACTTCGGGTGGAACAATATTCCGGTTCCTCCTGATTACCATCTTCTTGATAGCCTGGTCGCGAGCGGCCTGAATATCACGAATAAAAGTGAGAGTTACTTCCTCAATTTCATCACGTGAAATGCCGGACTTTATACAAGTCCGGGCATTCATGACTCTTCAAAACTCGGCCCAGTCACCATTTTTGTAATCGTATTGGATTACGGGGGGAATATCTTCCCCTCGATACCTCATACTAAAAAGCACTGGGTCGTGATCCGAAGTCATCTCGTGAATGCCCTTGAGGTCACTCATATTCGTGACATTTTTGTTGACTATCAAGTCGATGATCGACTGCTAGAGACCTTAGCCACTGAGCCACCGACCGAAAACTACTGCCCCATATGGACATTGAGTTATATCTGTCATCCGTTTGTGCAATGTTCCTCAAGGAGACCATATTACAACTGCTGATTGTAATAAAGCCATTGAATACATACAAACATGTTTCGAGGTTATATCCATTCCTCAGTGCTAGGATAGATCGGACAACAATACAGTCTTCTTGTTTCAGAAAACGAACGATAGTCTAACATTCAAGAGCCTTATGATATACACAGTTTTCGAACTTTTTTCAATTTAGTGGATTGACTTTATTGTATTTAATGATTAAATTGATCATATCTCCGGGCTCTCCCTCCAATTGGAGCATAATGATCGTTGATGAAATTAAAACTACCCAAACAGCAAAATTGGAACAACCTTATACGTAGGCTCTTAGCTTTGTTAGCGAAACGCGCGTCGAGTGAAATTGACGTAGTTTTCATATTTGGGTAGTTTCTATTTTTTGAATTGTATTCACAACAAAGTTTCCAAATATTTCTGTATCCATATTAACCGTTTCAGAATTTTCCGGAAATGAGGAGTCTTCGTCAAAATAGATCTTCATCGTCTGAATTTTCTCATCGTATCCTGTTTGGAATATTTTTTTGTAGCCGATTCGCAAAATATTCCTTCTAATGTCAAGGATTAAATCGTTTTCCCCATGATCAGCAGAGGAAAACACTCTGGAAAAAATGTTTCATTATTTTATTTAAAGTTCAACGTATCTTGTGTTATTGCATTGTTTTTAACTCGAAAGAAGCAATCTGTTCCAACATCAAACTATTTTGTCTAATAAACCTAACTCTTATCTGAGAACATCGTGAGGGCCGGGAAAAAGTAGATAATAATTGATGTTCTTCTCAAATTTCTGCAAGCTTCATGCCTCAAGAAACAACTCTCAAGGCAAGGAGTTCCATAGCTTCGGCGTTTTTGGGCAGAAATATAGATGTTCGGCTTATCTCTGAAGTTGCGACTATGAAATGTGAAGATTATTCATATTTCAAAAGAGCATCATCGTCCATAAAAATATCTATACGACAGAGGCAGGTTGCCAACCTTTCAGCGATGTTCCATAGAAATGAGTGAGCTTGTAGGTGAAACATCACCTACGAAACGAATGTATTTTTTTTGGACAGAATTTAAAGTTTAGGTGTGTTTTTAGGAACTGTACTTTATACACAGTATTCCAGGAAAGGTCGAATCTTTGCCTCAAATGTCATAATCGGTTGACGAGGAATGTCATATATCTTAGCACGAAATGAAAAAACAAGTTTTTGAGAGGCACTTTTGGAAATGGACTTCACATGGTTTCCCCTTTAAGGGCGGGTTGTATAAAACAAGTTCACACACAGTTTGAGTAAACACTCGTCAGTTGCTAGCTATTGGCCAATGAAGTTTCTAGTTCCGCAGCAACTGAACTCAGTTTAGTTGAACTGTTGGTTAACTGTTTTATACAACCTGCCCTAAAGAGTAATGCGTTTGATAATACCGAGAATCGAATTGGAAGACTTCATTAAAATGGATACATATTAAACAGAAAACTCATAATTTTGCCTTGAAAAACGGTGATCTTCAAGAATTAGGGTTTCCTTTAATTAAGACATGAATTCTGCCGTCCTAAGCAAAAAAGTCGTATCTACAAAAAATGTGAATATGGAGATATTGGTTTCTGTAGTCTTGAAACACTATAAATTTAACTTTTTCCAATGAAAATGTTACGTAAACTAGTTTTAAATAGCCAAAGTTAATCAATCATTTTGCCTTCAGTACCCAAGTTTAAGACTTTTCGTACTTAAGATGGTCGAAACTACAAATTCTCAGCTTCAGAGTTTTTGCAAATACGGCTTTTTTGCTCAGAACGGCAGAATTGCCCATAAACACTATAGTTATTTGACAATATTTCTGTTGATTATTTGATCTGTAAGTAAAAAAAGAATTAAACCAAAACTGTTCATTCGATGAACTTATTGTGAAAATTCTTCAAATGCCCCCACAGAAAAAAGTCACAAGGGGTAATATCTGGCGATCTAGGGATCCATGGTTCTGAAGGAGAATTTCTACCAATCTACTTCAAAGGGAAAGTTGCATTTAAAAAATTCCGAACTATCAGAGAATTGTGTGCGGGGGCACCATCTAATTGAAAGATTAACGTTTGTCTTTGTGCTGATGGCAATTCCATGAGAAAATTATAGAGATAATTTTGTAAAAAATTTAGAATTTTTTTTCCGGTCAGGTTATTCAGGAAATAAGAGCACCACACGTTAACTTTTTCACTGTATTGGTTTTTACAATGAATTACCCAATTCGGATTTTCAGCTGCCCAAAACCTACAATTTTGACTAGATACCACACCGTTTGTTGTAAACATTGCCTTGTAAGTATACATCATGTTTTTCAGAAAAAGTATGTCGTTAAGATAGTTACCCTGCAACCATAAGCGAAATTCAAACCGCCGTTCAAAATCCCCATTTAACAGAGTATGTAGATATTTTAGATTAAATGCCCTGATACTGTTGCGTTTCAAACATCTCCATACTTTATTTTTCGTTAAGTTCATTGTCCTCGCAACTGCCCTTACAGTACCATTTGTGTTGTTTCGAAATTCTGCTAAGATACGTTCGTCGTCTGGATAGTGTCTTTGATTTGAATGGTACCTCCCTGGACTTATTTTGAAAACCGCTCCAGTACTTACGAACAATCTGTTGATTTTGGCAACGGTATCGTGAAAAATTGGTTCTTGATCATGATGCCTTCCAATGAATATTTCAGCAACCTGACGCGTAGATCTTTCATTATTACCAAATAATCGGATAATATCAACTATTTCTCCAATTGTAAGAACTACTCTTTGGTTGTGTGCCATCTTATTAACAGTTAAGTAACACTGCTTGACTCATTGACATTTCGTACTGATTACCGACTGTCAAACAAAAACTTTTGTTTCAAAGCACTCTCATTAATTTGCTTGAAAACACAAATCGGCAACAACAACAACAAATCTGTTACAAAGCGCGCGTATCTTCGGAAATACCTAAATTGTAGTATAAGTGCAGTTGCAAAAGATACTGAATATAACAAAATAAAAGGTGTTTGAAATTTAATATAGGATTAGGGCATTCAAACTAAAAAGTTGAAAATAAACAATCTATTAAAAAAAGTGATATTTTTTTTTCTTATCAAATTAGCTCGTGAGATGTTGAAAATATGAATCAAAGAGTTTTTGGGGATGCTGATTCTGATAAAATAAGTTATCTAAAATGAGACATGATATTCTTTTTTCAAAAATCAGGTTTTTTTCACATCTCAATACCGCCAATGGTCGATGAAAATGTTCACTATGCCAAAATACTTCATTTACCTAACATAATATCTCCACCAAAATTTAAAGAAAATCGCATTGTTAATAACTGAGATATTAGGGTGTATTCATGAAAAGCGGGACACACTGTATATAACTTGAATTATTTCATTCATCAGTTTGATTCATTCGACTGTTTATAACTTGAGGATAATTTCAAATAGTTTTATCAACACCCCACGCGCAATCTATGATTTTTGTGGATAGCTTTGTTTATTTTGCATCAGCGTTGTATGTACCTTTAATTGCTATGTATTGCATTATTTCGTGTGAAATAAACGTTATTATTCAACAACAATGTTATCTCAATGAAACAAAAACTGTA
This sequence comes from Chrysolina americana, assembly GCA_958502065.1. Lineage (NCBI taxonomy): Eukaryota > Metazoa > Arthropoda > Insecta > Coleoptera > Chrysomelidae > Chrysolina > Chrysolina americana. Next base: position 58,609,855 of record OY293412.1, read on the forward strand.
CTCATTGAAAACCTTAATGATCTCAGATCATGAACGATGGCACAATATATTATAGTGGTTTGAAACAATTACTGACTACCTGTGTTTCCGAAAATACGAGACCCCTATTTCATCGCGATTTACCCTATCCCTTCATCAAAGTTTCGATATCATCATAATCAAAAACATTCTCTTTTTATGTAATAAAAACACTGTTTACCTGTAATAACCGAACTGAAAACAAAATAAAATTTATACCTTATATCCGTAATTAACCGGTACTAATTTTCTGTGCAGTAGTGATTCAAATCTGAAAATAATCTGAAACTTAAAAACAAAAGTACTTATCAACTGGAACAATGACGTACTCTAATCAAGACTTTTAAACGCATATCATTCAGTCTAGTTCTAAGCAAGAGATCGTAAAACTTAGTCATTATCTGAATAATACTGTTGGGAGTCTCCGAGACAAGTTAAAAAGCTACAATAATTAGCTTTGCAAGTTCATGAGATAAGGTCCGTAATATTGCATGAACTTTCCCTGAGAACAAGATCTTCAGGGAGATACATGCGATTAGTGTTATATTAACATTACTTATTCTATGTGAATCTTCAACTTCCCTTTATATGCTTTTTACCCACGAAATCTAATTATAACTTCTATTATTCTCTCGGAGTATTTTCTCTCACACAAATTTCAAATCTCGATTATACAGTTTTTAATTATCCGTTGGAAGAAGAGCTGCGGTGCGAAACGAAATCGTTTGAAATGCGCTTTAATAAAGCTGAGTTGGAAATTAAAAAATTATTACTGAATTTTTCCATCAAAAATTGTTTCTGCATAAAGAATTGTTATTACTTTGACAACAATATTTGGCAATTCAATAAGGGGGCGGATACTACAAATGTCGTTGAAACCGCTTATTACATTTTTTGGGCTTACGAAGGCGTAGAAGGGCCACACCTCACGCACAAAAGAACTTAAAGGTCGAAGTGCTTGTGAGGCTGCACAGCCTGTATGACCCCCTTACAATCTACAAGGAACATACGAATTTTATTTTCAAATTCCGACTTGGTTATTCAGAATTTCGTAATTTTGACTTTATAACTCGGAATTCTGAGTTACTAATTTGGAATGTTATAATTTCGACTTGGTATTTCTGAATTCCGACTGGTAACTCAGACTTTCATTATATTAAGTCAAAATTGTGGACTTCAAAATTACCTAACCGAAATTCTGAGATAAAAAGTTGGAATTATATAATTAAAAGTTATCAAGTCGGAATTCCGAGAAACGAAGTCAGAATCATAGAATTCCGAGTTACAAAGTCAGAATTATAGAATTCCAAGTTACCAAGTCGGAATTCCGAGTTACCAAGTCAGAATTATAAAATTCCGAGTTACCAAGTCGGAATTCCGAGAGACGAAGTCGAAATTATAGAATTCCGAGTTGCTAAGTCGGAAATATAGAATTCCGAGTTACCAAGTCAGAATTCTGAGAAGGAAGTCGAGATTATATAATTCCAAGTTACCGAGTCGGAATTCTGAGATACGAAGTCGGAATTATGGAATTCTGAGTTGTTAAGTCAGAATTCCCAGATACGAAGTCGGAATTATAGAATTCCGATTTATTAAGTCGGAAATCCGAGATACGAAGTCGGAATTATGAAAATCGGTAAGTAATTCGGAATTTGAAAAACAAGATTAGTGTGGCCCTTCTACGCCTTCGTAGATACTATAGCATGGTATCTCAGAATTTTTAATGGATTGTAACCAAAAAATGTATTGCCAAGAAAATATAACATGCCGGATTTTAGCTAGATGAAGCTTTGTCAGTTTGCTCAATGACGATGAAATATTGATCATTGATCGAAAGTTTGTTTTTGTGGAGGATATTCGTTTCTTGACATAACTTTTTGAGAATTTGAATCACAGTCAGAAAATAAAAATTGTTGATTCAAAGTAATCTGTACAAGTGCAGAATGGCGATTAATCAATTTGCCTTGATGAGTTGAGAAAAATTATTTGGTTTTGTCAGTAATGTATCATATTCTGAAATTTGCCTATCTACAGCAACTTATCGGGGCAAATTGATACATTGCCCTGTAATACTTGTTCAGATTACTTTGAATCAACAATTTTCATTTTTGGACAGCGGAAGGTTGAAATTCTCAAACAGTTATAACAAGAAATATATTAAATTTTGTCAGTTTGGGAACGTTGGTTAATTCAACTGAATTTTACCATGGTGACTAACAAAATACGATATGAACGCTTATAAATGCCTCAAATAGTTTTCTCTGAATGTTGGTATGAGTGGTAAGTACTGATTCAGAACAATAAGACACCTGACCTGACGAAAGTGGATGTCAGGTATGTCAGTTGGGTGATGTGTGAAGATGAGTATCTATTGAAAATGGGTTATCATATCACCATGGAAAATATTCAAGTATTTTTCATGTAGAACAGAGTGCACTTGAGGAAAGACAATAAATTGACAAAATGAAAATTAATTCAAAATAATCGAGCCTTTCGCGTTTTCCCTATGCAATAGCGTGTCGGCAAACGTCGAACAGCGTGTGGTGTCACTTATTGAGAACAAAACATATTTTTCCCCTTCATCACCTTAGTAATTTCTTTTCCAGTTGCGCATTTCGTTAACCAGGTTAACTTCATCTGTAGGAACGCTGAAGAGTTTGATCCTAACTCATACGGAAAGGTACTCTACCGCACACGACTGCTTACCCGAGCTCCGCTTTGCGTCGTTCGGGTAACGGCAGTCGCATGCGAGAACGGTACTCTTTCCGTACTTTTTAGGAACTATTACGTATTCTTTTGGTTAAATAAACTTCTACTCTATTCTATTCTTAGCAAGTAATAAACATCGCAGGCTAACAGTTTCTGTTTGAAACAGTTCAAATCGAAAAGGTTCATTCATTTTCTCATATGAACGAAGTATCTACATTTTCTAACGACCCTGTATGAGGCAAATAAAAATATGACTCCTTAGTGAAGATCCTCATGGTATCATTTCACTCCATTTCGAACTTGATCGTTTTAGTACCAGAGAGTTCAAGATTATCAGTGTTTATAAAAGTACATATTTGGTAAAAAAAAAATCGAAATTAATTTAAATCTACTGAATGGTAACAGATAGGTATAGAAAAATAATACATGAACTTCTTGACAGAGTGATAAGAAATCATAATATGTTATTATATACAGGGTGTTCCATTGGAGAATAATTAATGCTCATCGTGAAAAGACCTGTAATAATCCTGCTGCTACACCTTCCTCGGTTTTTGAGTCGTCTGTAAAACAGGTCATTTCTGCATTAATGGGACGTCCTCCCTACCAAGCCAATCTGCATGTTCCGTTTGTTTGCTATGTCCATTTGTTGTATGTACTTGCTTTCACTCCCAACCAAGTGTTGATCACCTTTTCGCTTAACAATACCAAACTGACGATGGCCAGAAAGTCAGAAACAAGCATGTATGGTTGCTTTTCCAATTCAGAACGAACACGATTTATCATTTTAATACCCTCTCACTATCCCACTCATGTATATTTTCCGGGTTGTCACGCAGGTTGCTATTTACAACGAGGCACAAATGTGAAGTTGGCTTCTTATAGTTTGTTTGCTCTTTTCGGTTGTTGTTTTCACTTCCAACCAAATGTTGATCATGCTTTCACTTGACTACACCGTACTGACTAAGACAAAATAGCCACGAACGCTTACTTATCTTCGGTTGCTTTTCCAATTGAGGGCAAACCCTTCATATAATTTTTTTTTTTGTATCCTCTCACTATCCCACTTTCATGGTAATTAAACATTATTTCGATAATTAAATAATCATACTTTCAATAATTATTCGTTCTCAATTTATGCCAGTCTAATAGGTACATTTCCTCTCATAAATTATCTCATATTTCATATAGGAATACGGTAATTGTTTTTTGTGCGCCAATCTAATTTAATTCAATATATTGCGTTCACTTTTTCAGGTTATGAGTGTTCTTTTAATAATCAAAGCAATTTGTTTCAAGAATATTACCTATAATATAATCTATGAATTCTACGAATCTTTTCATCAAAATTCTTTATTCTAAAAATAAGAACGAAAAAGTTTTATTTATGTATTTATTAATTTATTTCAGATTTCTCGTGGAAAACAAAAAGAGCGAAAATGAATACGGCGGCAGAATTGGTCATTGGTAAGTTTCGTGTTGCTTCACTTATATTCATTGAATCATAAAATATGTTTAATATCATTATATAGTAAACTATTCAATCAGTTTTTATCAGGTCTCTTGAGAGATTCTACTACATTCCATTCACCAATACATTACCGTCACTCCTGAGTTCGGGAAGATAACAGATACATTTCAAAAACTTCCCATACTTAGTGGAAGTATTAATGTGATTAATTCACCTTATGTTTTCATACAGTTTTTGATACCACTGTTCTCCCGGCTGAGTAGCCCTCAATTAAGGCTTTTCTCGTTTTAATTTCGTTAATTTCATTATCCTATCTTGCAATGATAAAGTTATTCACTTTATTCAAGTTGATATACCAGGTTGAAAACGAGTGTTAATCATAAAAACAGCCACCAGTAAGACGCTTAAGTGATTTTCGGTGGGAACCATTATTTTCAAATAATGAACCATTGTACTTGATTGAATACAAATATACGACGGGAATCCAAACACTAACTTGATAGACACCTCAATATTTTTATTCAGAAATAATGAATGAGTTTATTTAACTGTAAGTTTGACAAAAAACGTCTGATGAATCATTCCATATTAAACGTGATCGAAATAGTTTTGTCAGTTTCCAGGATCGAATAAATGAACATTTGGATCCTTTGGTGTGAATACAATGCAAGAAATAGAAACTACCCAAACACCAAAACTACGTCAGTTTCACTACAGAATTATCATCTATAATCATTTAGCTCCTGAAGATTAATTAGGATTGGTGTTCAGGTTGTTTCTATTTGTTGAATAATTTTGTAAGGGTAGTACAGATGATGAATCAACAGTAATAAATAATACTGTACGGAACTATTAATAGAGGGTCTTATTTTCAAGAATATGAAACTTAAAAAAAACTCATCTGAAGTAAAAGTTGTATTTGTAAAATATACACTGTTTCTTATTCTGGATGATTTCTTGAATTTTAATGAGTTTCAAGAAAATGGGGTATCATTGTACTGAGTGAAATGTAAATTTGAATCAAATATCTGTCAAAAATCAATTACTTTCCCTTTCCAACATTGAATTACATCTGATATGTATTCGTGCAATATTCCTCAACGTAAACACTATTTGTTGAGATCAAGCATTGCCTATTATCCTCCAAGTAAGTATGACAAATTTCTTGGCGTATTTATTGGTTACGCATGGTCGTTATAGTATCTGTAATCTTTGTTAACATAGGAGTAATCTACCTGGCCTAGTACCCAAAGTGAATAGCAGTGTTTTTCTTTCCAGAGTTTTTCAACGGTCCTCTCGTATCTCCGGAAACTGTCGCTGGTGTCGGGTCCATACCGGGTTTTTGTTTGAAATTGGTAGAAATTGTTTCTGACTTCCATTGCGTAAATGAGAGATACATTCTCTACGGTTAAAGTCACGATGGCAATGTTTCGTTTATTCGTATCTACAATCGTTCTCAAGTGAGTTCCACTATGCGAAAAATATTACACCACTATATGTTATTTATATAATTCAATGTGTGTAAGGGATAGTAGTTATTTTCTAGCAGATATTTGGCTTGAAGGTACGTTTTTCCAAATGAAGTTCTATTTTATTATATACAGTTGTAACCTTTCAGAATTAGAGAAGTTAGTGATAACTTCTTACTTTTCTTCACTGCTTCGTGGTTAGTAGTAGGTTCATCCATGAAGGCTATAATATAATTCTGAGGATGTGTATAGGATGAAAAAATATGAATTTTCCCGACAACCTCACATTTTGCACAGGGTATTTTTCACAAAAAATTCAACGGAAATTTCATGGAATAAAAAAAATGTGTGGGTCCCATTTGAAATAAGAAAGCAATAACAAAATATACTGGAGAAAACTTAAATTTCATGTCAAAACTTCAGGAATTGACAGAGTGTCAAACTGGTCATGAATTGCCCTGTTTATATGCTAGAAAACACACTGACCGACCGGGATCGACAGTCCGTGACCGCCCAGCATTGACCAAAAATTGAAAGGGATGAATGAAAATTTTCAAACTCACACTGATCGACCAAAATTTTCAGCAGATTGGAATTTTAAACATGGTCTTTGGAAACCGGCCGAGGACGATCATTCAGTGTGAGTTATCCTATAAAAATACAAGTGTTAGACATTTTGGTTATACTTGGACGATCGCGGACGGTCGCTCATGGTTGCTCAGTGTGCTGGCTGCCTATAACTCTGTTTTCATTCTTAAGGACTCAAATTCCCTTGACGGTGATAGAATGGAATGATCGCTGGGATTCCGTGTACTTTCGAATTTTATTTATCATCGAATAAGTAAGATGACCTTTAAATTGAATTCATGGAAGAAACAGGGATATAACTGTCGACATTAGAATTATATATGAAATAACTGTCGACTATTGAATTATATGAAACACGAATTCCCACACCTAGAGAGAGCTCCCTGACTTGTTTCTACTCCCTCATTTCGAAACGAGAAGGCCGTATTTTTGAACCAGAGCTCATTGATAAGCGGTGTTGTCAAAAGTTTCACCAATCAAAAACGACTTTATCCATAGACAAGTATTGGAATTTGAATTTGTTACTTTTCTTTCACAATCGAATTAATTGTTTCCTAGCTTTTTTTTCATGTTCAACATGAAAAATGTAGTTGAGAAAAAATCTTTTCACAAATTCCATAGCAAATAAAAAAAAATGGTTATTGACTGAATACATCTCTCGAAAAACTGAGATGTATTTTGGGCTTTAGTAGCTTCACACTTACTTATATGCGAGATTTTTTTCAATTTTCTGGGAATTATAAACATCTTGAAGAGCATTCCGAATATACCAACAGAAGAGTGAATATAGTAGAGTGCATTCACATGAGGACTCACATGTATGAGTTGCTTCGTTAAACCTTTTGTTACCCATAACAATTATACAAATATCTGATAAGACAACTGAAGGTTTCGTTTGGAATTATATCCACACTTATTGATTTGTAGTTTACCATCCAGAATTTCTTAATTCATTTGGTCCCGCATATCATCCCATTAGCCTTGTTCTCGTTCAAGTTCAAATCTAAGTTCTCTATTTTCGGTAAAAGTGCATTTGGATTTTCACTAGTTAGATAGATGTTCGATTCTCAACTTATTAATTGAGTGCCATCAACAGCGCGTCACACGGAACAGTTGAATTTTTTCTTCACCCTGTCTAGCTAAGGTTTGTATATGCATCTAATTATCAAGAGTGGGATTGATGATAATGGTTGTGTCGAAACTCAATTCAATGCTAATTCTTATGTAGGGATCAGTGCCAATCAAACATATTAAGAACAGAATCACTGCTGATTGATCTGTCATGTCGTTTTCAATTAATTCAGAAATGGTTAGAAGTCGATTCCATTACAAATCTTGGGAGATGTATTGGTTGATAACGTCATGAGAAAGGAATTATTCTGTCCTATTTCATTTAGTTGTTCTACTTCCCAGTTTTCAGAATAAAGACCCTGTAGTAGGTCATATATAATCTGAATTAAAAATGAGGTAACTTTGTCTAGTGACAATATATCACTTTGTGCTCTATATGAACGAATAGTTATTATTGAAACACAACTCGTCAAATAATCTATTTATTCATCGACTTTCTGTGCTAATGTGGGCTAAATATCATATGCAGATATTTTTTATTTCTTTTCATTTTTTTTTTAATGAATCAGTGAGTCTGTTACTCCTGAACTGATGGTTTCTTTCACCAATCAAATTCCTGGTATCATTGCATTCTAAAGATGCATCAAGGTTTACCAGCAAAAATATTTCGTGAAGAACATAAAACGCAAATTTTTCTTTATGGTCCAAACGACTAGAACAATGTTGAAATTTATTAAAGTTGTTTCAAATGAACTAGCTCATCTCCTTTTTATTGTTTTAGTAATACCATATTATTTTAATAGAAATATGGATGTGATTGTCTCGCGAACATTTCTTCTTACATTACTTGCATTGGCGGATCTGAGGGGGGTGGCATGGTGGCTATGCCCCCCTTCTCACCAGAGTTCTGAATAAGTAGTTGATATTGTTTTAACAACCAGTCTGGATATGCAATGAAACCTTGATTGATTTTCAACATGAAAACACATGTTATATAAACCAAAATTATTCGTATTTATCGTATTGAATGTTTCCTCAAAATACTCAAACTTCCCAAATCAATACGTTTTTGAATTCCATAGAAATCATTCAACATTCAATAAATGATATAGAAATATTTTTCTGTGCAATGGGAATATGTGAAAAAAACAACTCAAATTGCGGCAAAATAGACTATGACAAGAAAAATAATTATTTTCGGGGACTGGGCTTCAGTAAAATAAATATTACTATTAACGGTAAGCGGTGGCATTGAACGTTTTAAGAATCAAAACCAAAAGGAATAAGTGATTGTTTTTTTATCGAAAACCGCACAAACAAAGAATCTCCCTATTCCACTTGGGAAAGGGGAAATTTCACATCAGGTCTTCAATCATCATTTATTACTTTGGTTACAGACCTGTGTACAAGGGGGGAGTAATAAGGGTAATTAAATCAGTATTAAAATTCACAAAATATTTTTTCTTTCTTCTTGTTGAATTAGACCTTTATAATACTCCACTGACAAATCTATCTGAAAAAATTTCGCCTGCGGCGCTTTTCTATTTTCTGTCACTCCCGCGCCACGAATTACCCCCCTCATGGAACGAAGCTGTATATGCGCCTGGTTGGTTACAAATTTTCATTAACCCATGCCCCCACCTGAAAAAACTCTCTAGATCCGCCAGTGATTACTTGATACCACGAATGGTTTATGTTTTTATTATATCAACAAATCTCAATGAAAACAGTTCTAACTTCTCCTCCAAAGGATATTTCTGTTTCTTTTTCAGTGAGGTTTCCGCGTTTGTTTCGAACGAAACATGCGAAACACCAAGTGGGAAATTTTACTGCTCACTATATAACTTTCTAAAAGCACCAAGAGACTTTATGTCTGTATCTTCCCGATCCATATATTCCTTTCTATTATGAAATCAAAGCAATAACGATATTAAATATTCTTCCATGCAGATATTCTGCATCAAGTCACAATTTTTCATTTATCTCCATTTTACAATGGCTGTAATAAACAAGAAACTAAGTTGCACTACGTAGCGCAAAATAGAATAATTTAATGAACTACGGATAGAGGCGTCGACAAAGATACGTCCATATTTAAAATTGTATTCGCTGAGGTATTGAGCACATCGAACACTGAAAGAGTTTTCAATAATTGAGAAATTTTCTATTCAAAAATATATCTTTTCTATGATTTTGTGAAGATCGATATCGGCTTATCACAGCCTTTGAGAGAGATACAATCAAAAAACAAATTACAGGTCACCAATTCAAAATAGCTACACGGAGAGAACTGACTGATGATCGTTACAATACAAATGGACTGGAGTCTAATACCTACCAACAATATAACAGTGGTTTGGTGCAGAGTTGTCCCAAAGTACAGTGCTTAGTGCTCGTGAAAGCACTCAAAACACTTTTGTGCTCTTAAGCACTGTACTCCCGAGCAGTTTCTTGGACCAGTGCTTAGTGCTTTGTGCTCCGGAGCATTTAAAGAAAAGGCTCAGTGCTTAGTTATCCCAAAAAGTGCTCGCGAGCACTCCAGTGCTCCGGAGCATTTAAAGAAAAGGCTCAGTGCTTAGTAATCCCGAAAAGTGCTCGCAAGCACTCCAGTGCTCCGGAGCACTTCTCTAAATTACTAAGCACTAAGCATTTCCATATGAATGAATTTAAAAGAAACATGAAGGCGCGGCAGATGAGACCCGGTGGCACCCGCCACCCGCTACCCGAAAGAACTTTTGTTTACGTCCTTATGCACAATCGAAACATCACCAGTGTTGTCATTCACCGGAAAATTTACCGAATTTCAGGAATTTTTGAAGTCTTTGAGAATGTTACCGGAATTTTTTGGGAAATATCTGGGGAATTAGTGGTGTCCAAGAATGTTACTAATAATTTCTGGACTTTTGGTTTTATAGAATATTTGATTTCAATTTGATTTTCATTCATTTGATTTTTTTATATTTTAATATTTCAACAATTTCAACAGCAATAACTTATTTTTCAGATTAATGCGTTTCGGCTTTCAGCTCCTCCTTATTTTATTTAACAATATTTCTGTTCTAGAAAATAATTTATTTATTCTTTTTAGATGATGGAAGTCTTGCACCATTTCACTCAGTACTCACCATAAGATATGAATCATAAAATATGTTTATAATTTTTAGCAGAATTCATTAATAAAATATAAAAGTCAATTAATTCTTTACAACCAGATTTTTTGTATACATAAAATAGAACATGAAAGTATTCAAAATTTCAATCAGAATTCCAACAAGAAATACAATTTTTGGGGCACTATGGATTCGTGAGATCGTCAAAATGCGGCAACTCAAATGAAAAATGAACAATCCAATTTCGTCAGTAAATTAGCCTAAGTAAAAAAGTACGGTACGCTAAATGCCATTTTAGTTAGGTGAGTAGAAAGAGTAACTTAAGTTTTTACTAGACTATTCCTAGAGGAAAATCCGTAGCATTTCTCAGACTGATAGATATGAAAGTTAGGAAAACCTAATTGGGCACGGTAGGATTTTATATTACATCGCGACATGTTTCGCTGCTTGAAAATGCTACAGTGTAGCGAAACATATCGCGATGTTAAATCATTTTTGGAAATCTTACGTGTATAATTAAATTTCAGTAACTTTAAGTAATTCTCATTGTCATACCCTTCCTTGGAGGAGTGGTATTTAGTTAAAATATTTTCAGTTGCCTTCGACTTCCGGTTATATCGAAAGTGGACCCTAACTTTGTTTTCATTCCATTTTTTTTAATTTACCATGAATTTTAATATAACTTTATTCGAACCATCATACTCTAAAGGGCTCCAGTTTTTAGTTGGTAATTTTTTTGAAAATTTTGGCAGATGCATCAACTCTTCACAAACAAATTAATTTTTTGGAATCAAAGAGAGTCAAGTCAAAAATTGCAAGAATTTACCTAAGACCTGAAGTTTCCCAAATCTTTGACTTCTTTTTGAGGAAGTTATACGTGGTGCTCAGAAATTGGCGCCAAATTCAGCTATCTCGAAAACTATGAAACTCATTTATTTCAAATGGCAACCCTATTTTTCTTAACGCCAGTGGATTCTATGCTAAATAATAGGGGAGTTAATGTTTACAATCCTATATCTGAATTGAAAGATTTTTGTAGAAACTTGAAAAAACTCTGAAACTTCCTTGTAGTTATTTGAGTTATCTGAATTTTCACTCTGCTTTTTGAAAAGAATCGACAAGTAACAAATGAAGAAGGGTCAGTAAATAATATTTGACTATAAATTTGCATTAGACAGTCATTTCGAAGATCGTTGTATAGCGAACAATGGGACCCCATCAATGGCCTTCTCGTTCGCCCGATATCACCAATAGACTTCTTTATTTGGGGTCGTATTAAAAATATTGTCTATGCTTCGCCGCTAACAACAAAAGAAGATTTCCAGGAGAGAGTTAAGGATTCATATCGATCTATTTTCCCGCAAGAGATTCAGAGTGTCACACATGCCGGATTTTTAAGAAGAATTCATAAATGTTTAGAAGTTGGGGGCACCCAGTTTGAACATTTACTATAAGTTTTTTCAATTTCTTGTTCGTTCCTGTGTTTGTTTTACAATTGTGGATGATTTGCGTCCATTGTCTACGACGTTTACATTTGTTTATGATATGCATCATAGTTGTCGTGAGTGTGCTTTGGTCTATCCGGATATCGCGGAGGGAAGGTTTCATGGACTCTTTCAATAACCATGTCAAATTCCCTATGAATGATTACCAAATAGAAGTAATGTTCATTTATTAATTCTAAACGGGACATAATGAAAAATGTCACTTCGCTTCTACGCAACTATTATTTGTTGACAATTCAACATTTGATTCTTGTCGATTCTTCTAAAAAACCTTCTGATAATTCAGATATCATACCCATACGGAAATTTTAGATTTTTGCCAAGTTTTTACAAAAACCGTTTAATTCAGATATAATCATAAACTGCCCCCATTTTTTAGAAGAAATGTGGTTGAAAAAATGAGTTGCATAATTTTCGAGATTAGCCGAATTTGGCGCCAATTTCTGAGCACCCCGTGTAATTTTTTTGGAAAGTTTTCTTAGATCTAGGAAGCAGGTCTTATTTAGGCAAATTCTGTCAATTTTTGACCTAACTCTCGATATTTCTAAGAATACATTTTTTGTGAAAGGCTGCCTTTGTACATTTGAATACAGCTCTGACTATGATTCAATTAATGTGGTTTGCACATACAAAAATACAGGATCATTTACGACGAGCTTCTACTAGAAATTATAATGAGAACCAAGCAATACATAACATTTATATTTTGTGAGGTTATATGTTCCAATGATGATGTTTTAATTGAAATATTGCTGATTTCCGGTCATTTCTAAAGTTATATCAGAAGTGTTTATTCGGAATGGAACACCTAGTATTTCCAGTGAAATTATTTCTATATAAAATTCTAGGGTTACCTCATACATTCAACTATAAACTTGTTTGAGTAGACAGCATGCGAAATTCTACCAAAAAATTATCAGGTGAAGCATGATTCCAACATTACTAATGTTAGGGTATTTGAAGCGTTCTACTGAGTCTGCCATAGAACGGTGGGAGTTGCCACCTTCAACGGAAAATACTTTCCAAATACACGTATACCTACGCAACAAAAATATTCTGTTTGGAATGCTTAAAAGATGTTCTGTGAATTTGAGAGAAGGGATAAACGAAAATTATTCTTTCAGATGCATTCTCGACATATACTCAACGAGAATATTCTGTTTCGATACGTATCAAAAATATTACATATTTGTGATGAATGGAAACATAATAGAATACTCTTCGGGAGCATTCCTGGCAAAAATGAATATGATACAAATAATAATAATCAATACTCCAGTCGTACACTTGGTACATACCACAGAAGAATATTCCTGTTCAGGCTTTGCTTCGAATGAGTCGAGTGTAGAAAAGAAACAGAGACATCCTAAGCAGTGACGTGTTTAAAGCGGGGCAGAGGGGCCTTGCCCTCCCCCCCAAAGCAGCTACATTCGAATAAAAAACGAAAATTTTGGTCCATCCAGTCTTAATTATTAATATTCATAGAATTATACCAATCGTGGCACTTTTTTTTTTTGTTCATTGCTTAGCCAAAATAAAAAAGAATGGTTCTGGTGTTTTTTCTTTTAATTATATTGGTGAATGAGTATCACGACTAATTTCGGAAACATTTTTCATTTTTGCCTCAGCCCCCTCAAAGCTAGATTCTAAACACGCCACTGATTCTAAACACATGCGTTAAAATACTTTCTGTTTGATACGTGTACAAAATGTTCCATGAATGGAAAGGAAAGGATGACGAACATTTCGAATATAATGAATAATTAAGAACTTTCCTATACATATGGTCGGGGAATATTCTTGGTCAGCACAGTCATTGCACCTAATCGGCAATTACAATAAGGCAGCAGGCACACTGAGCAACCATGACCGACCGTCCGCGACCGTCCAACTACGACCAACATTTCAAATACGTGTATTCTTATTAGATAACTCACACTGATCGTCTTCAACCGGTTTTCGAAAACCATGTTTAAAATTGCAATCTGCTGAAAATTATGGTCGATAATGGTTTGAAAATTTTTATTCATCCCTTTCAATTTTTGGTCGTTGCTGGACGGTCGCGGACGGTCGATGCTGGTCGGTCAGTGTGATTCCTAGCTATGCCGTTATTTCTGATCCAGCAATTGACAGAATTATTCCATGCATATTCCGTGGAATATTACTGGCCGGCATATATTGGGAATGTGCCCAGTACCACTATTGTGCTGTTATGTTATCTGGGCATGCATATCGGTTATTAACCATTCTCAGTGGTTTTTCATTATTACTATTATTATTCTTATGCGGGGCTGGTCATCAGCCGGAATGCAGGTAATTTTTGTATCAATGTAGCAATTTTGAAAAATTGAACAATTCCTCACGAAGTTTTTCTGTGGGATGATACAAAAATGTTTATTACTTTTATATACACACGACTCAAAAAATATTGCTCATTTTTCTTCAAACTAAAAAGTCAACCTGTTGCAGTTAATTCAATTGTCAGAAATATATATGCAATAATAAAAAAATCATGAAGTAGTAGTTATGGTGGTCCTCAAATAATTCTCAATTAAATCACTCGAATTTATTCGAATTTGTGTGAACTAATCAACAATGCGCACGCAATCACGCAGGAACAAATCCCTTTCATACCCGAAATAAGCCATTCATCCATGACAGTAAAGTGAGCAAACTTGATATCAAAGATCAAAAAGTACTTTACAAGTAAGATTAGTTTTTGAAACTAATATACTTAAAATAGCGGCGGAATATGAAGTTTTGGTTTCCTAGATTATTCATACAGCTAAATTAATTAATATTTAAAATGGGTACCTCAGCAAAATGTGAACTGAATATTAATCATTCTTAATTTGCATCTCTGCATATATTTTCAACGAGAAGGGATGAAGAGTTTGTGCCATTTTCGAAACAGAAAGAAAAACAATCAATATGGAACAGTAGGTAATAGCTGCGTTTTATTTGTTTCGTTACCGGTTTTGGAATGAATTGTCATAATCCAGTGACTTATCTGTCACTCATGTATCGTTATTTGTATGTCTTAGGTTTGTCAATTCATTCCTCTAAACTGGTATTCTAAAGGCTTCGAGCATTTTCGATATTTCTAAGAATTATTTTCTGGGTGGGGACTATCAATTTCATACTCAGGTTACTACAAACAGAAAAAAAAATATTATTTTCAGAAAATAGAGAATGAATTAATCTAGTGTGAAAAAAAAAGACGAAAATGATTTTTATCTTCTTCCGAGTGGACAGAAAGTAGGACGTTATAACATAATAAAAAATTTCATATATGAATTGTTGTTAAAATTGTTGACGGATACCGGTTGCACCCCTACGTGCAACCCTCAAAAGTCAGAGACTTGTGCGAGCTAGGGGAAGACCACTATCTCTTGGAAAAACATATTAGATATAGTCTATACGCTAGGTAACATCCTGTGTTTTTAAGAGGTCGACGATGTCATGTAATCATATAGATTGGTACACTGATGGTGTGTCATATTCTTCTGAAGGACAAATTGTGCCTCGGATATAGGTATAAATAATATCATCATTTTCCATTTTGTATTCGAACAAAAGAAGATCTAAAGATGTAGTTTTTCCGTCCAACCATTTGATTTGGTTATAAACTATGAAAAAGGCTCGCAAAATATGTATAGTTACATTGATGCGCTCGTAGGAGATTTTATAGAAACAGTTTTTCCATAATGATACATCCAATACCTTAACTCATCAAATATTTTTGAAGAATTACTTGGACGAAGCACCTGAACAATGCCCAGGAGCAGAAGACAAAAAATGCTACGATTAATCTATGATGGTGTCACTGGAGAAGAGTCGATTCGGCGTTCCGAGTATAACCTGTTCCAAGAAATGTGTCAGATGCTGAATATCCGGAAGACGAGAACCACGGCTCTACATCCAAAGTCCGATAGAGAGGTGGAGAGAATGAATGAGACGACAAACCTGTCCAAAGTAGTCTCTGACCATCAGAAAGATTGACACCAGTACCTTCATTTATTCCTGATGGCCTATCGCTACGCAGTACATTAGTTAATCGACCAAACTCCTGCTAGTATCATTAAGGGCTGAGAGCTGCGTTGTGACCTGAAGTTCAAGACGCCACCAGGATAAGACACTGAGGGAGAGGACTACGTCAGAGAATGGATGACATTCATGAACGAGTCCGTTTGAACTTCCAAAGGGTAAGCGACAGAATGAAGGAGACCTAGGACATCAAGGCGATGCTGGAGAATTTCAGGTTGGTGGCCTTGTTTGGCTGTACAACCCCAAAGGACGTCGTAGATTATCACCAAATTTGTGGAACTCATAGGAAGGTCTGTATGATATCATCAAGAGGATAAACGACCTCGTTTGCCGAATATATGAGTCACACCGAGGGAAGCCCAGGGTCGTTCATTTCAATAGGTTGGCCACTTACGCTGGAAACCATGATCAAATCCGCACTCTCAGACCACCAGAGGGCGAAATGACGTTTCAGAAGTTCATGTCCCTTTACTCGAACGCATAGAAAGTTCTAAATAGGGTAACCCGAGAGGAGCATCGAGGCCTTTTTAAGGTGCTTGCCGATTACGCGTTAGCTCTCTGTGTGGCAGAAGATTTCCAAATGTCTAGGGCATTGACGTGGCATTTTCCAAGAAATTCGGTCGACTACAGAAACTAGATGTTGGATAGCTGCTACAGTTGAAATAGGTCCAAAGAAACATCTCCTACCTGCTTACCGAAGAGTATTCTCATGATAAACTGACCTATGAAAATTCCAAGCGAAGCCTCACCACATTGATGGTGGACCAGAATATTGTGGACCTGGCAATCCCAAAACTATCCTGTGGGATTGATGGACTGGACTGGAGAATTATGCAAAATTTGATATTTAATTCTGCGGCATTATGCCTCAGAGAAAGTCCAATAGTTTTCATATTTGCAAAACGGTAATCACCAATATTGCACCAGTAGACAAAACAAAACAAAATGAATCGGTTCAAGTAGTAACGATAAGTTCGTATCGACCATCGTGCGTGATCGTGCATCACGTGCCTGGACAATGTTCCCTCATTTATTATGACATTTAAACTTCAGACAAAATTGTATTTTTATTTATTCAGTTATATGATTCATAATTATAATTAATTTCATTTCCAGTTAATGGTAAAAACTATCGAATCAGTTATATATTTACTAGGTAAAAGGGATTAAAAAACTGTCCATTTTCAGTGGTGGTAACATGGAAAATCTTCTCTCGTATACGATGAAATTGACTTTACAAATGGGTTATCTCGTGGACATAAAAAAAAATACAGAGCGGTAGCTAGCGTCTGTATTAATAAGAACTGAATAATACCTGAGGAAACGATAAAGATCAGATGGCGTCAATAAAGAATCTTATTTCGTTTTTCATTTCCATTTATTTTACTTGAATAGTCCAACAGAAAGGCGTACTGATTAACCTACATAAGCAAACAATTCCGAAATTGGCTTGAAACAAGATCAAGACTTGCCGAGATAATTGATCGCATTTTAATATTCGAGTTGATTACAATGTTTCTGTTAAAAAAAGGAATACTTGATTAGTAGATAGTTAATTGATCAAATGAATAGTAGGTAAAAACTCTATTGAATTTGGATGATAATTTTTCAATTATTTGGGTACATTTAGGTATATTTCAACAATTGTAATGGTTGATTCAGAGAAATTGTAAAAGTCCATCTGTATACTCGCATTTTACGGTGTCATTAATGGTCGATTTCAAAAAAAAAAGCATTAATTACAAGTCAGCCTTTAATTGGAGTTATTAAAGGTCGATTTCATTAATAATTGAAGATCATTGAAGAGACATGTCGAAACAAGTAATCTATTTTTACCTACGACCACGCGTTAATTTTATTAAATAATTAAATATATAGTAATATTTGGAACATTTGGTGTGAATAAAATTCATGATACAAATAAAATCTGAATTATTGATTTTTGTGCAATAAAAATTGAACAAAAAGATCGACAGAATCATTTCAAATTATTTCATCAATTTTGAATGAAAATATACGACCAATTAGCTCAGTTGGTAAAGCTTTGAGCTTCCAATCGGTAAAACGCGGGATCGATTCTGAGAGAAAAAAACTTTTTTTATAAAAAAAACATTTGAATATTTTTTATGCTATATACAAATGTAAATGTCACGTAGGTGAATATAAATAAAAATGATATATTTGACAGCAATACAGCCGTAAATCTGAAATCGAAGAAAAATGCTGACTGAGAACCATTTCAACTAACTTCTTCAATTCTGAATAATTATTCTCAAATGCAAACAAAATATTGTCTTTATGATTTGACAACTACGGAATCAAAATCATAATTAGACACTCTTCACTCAATTACTACAAATATGTACATTTTCGGTTATAAAATGTATGTCAGAGCAAAATACATACGACCAAATAATTAGCTCAATTAATAAATCGTTGAGATTCCAATAAGGTAGACGGAATATTTATTCTTTTGAAAATAAAAAAATCATTGTTTTTGTGGTTGAAGTAAATATTATGAAGGTTTATTTAAATAGAAATAATAATTATGAGAGTTACTTTCCGCACGTTTGTCAAAAACTTTTTACCTACGCGTGCGCATATAAACCACTTTATGTGTTCAATTATTCTTCATACATACCTCTCTATACATGAGAAAAGTACTTGTTGTAAATACATTCATGTCCAAAGATATTCGTGAGATGCCAATTTTTATTAATATCTAGTTGTTCGAAATAATCCAAGTACCTATCGATATTAAAGTGACAATTCAATTAAATGCATGTGAAAGATGCCTTCGAATAAGAAAGCAAAAAAAGAAGGTCGCAAATCAAAAATCGGCAGTTTCCACATCTCTAGATTGAAAAGTAGCACGGGAAGATTAAAATTGAAATTTCTGTTGAGTTGCGATCAAACCATAAGTAGCTCATACTAGGTACCTACTCATTGAGTTACCTCGAAAATTATAGAAGATATAGTGCTGTGAATACCTAGCTGAATCAGTAGGTACCCAAATAGTTTTCCATGTTATTCAGTTCTCTGCCACATCATTTAACCCAAGGATTTATGCCACAAATAAAACATTGTTCCACAGATCTTCTGTGTAAATTTGTTGATGCGACGGTGGACAATAAACTTCCACAATTTGGATCTAGACTTGGCATTGAACATCCACTGTTAGTTGTTTGGCAAGAACATTTCAATTAGATTATTTATAAGTAACCAATAACCCGACTCTGTCATGTGTCCGTCCTTCGCAGTAAAGTTTGCAAGAGAGCCATACATTGATCAATATACAATTTGGACTACTTCCCGAATGTGAGAGGGGATCTAGCCATATTTTCTGAAATAAATAAAATCATTCCATGAATTAAAAAGTTGAGTCAAAACGAATCATGTAGTCCTGTTTTCAGATGAAATGTCCTCCATTTTGGGTTTTCTGAAAGCAACTGAAGCACCTTATTGGCTTTTTATATTTTTGGAACCTAGAGCCAATTCTTATCATAAGCTTGTTATTTTTTTCCATTGTCGATGGATTTTCATATGGAAAATACTCCTTATCTAAACCATGTTTGCAGATATTTCTTTCAAGAACTACCACATTATCCATAGCATTCGACGTGTCGGCTATATCACCCGATATATTCATAATACACCCATTTTGCTTTCGGACATATATTCAGTATGTGATACTTTTTCCAGTAAACTGAAATAACCTTAAAAAGAAAGTAATGGAAAGAGGGTGAAATGACGAATCAGATAAGAAGACAAATTCCCGATATTTCCTCAATGTAATAGTCTGGCAAACACCAGCTTCAGTCAGAACCGAAATTGTGGTCCAATTTTTCCTGCCTTTGACTCAGTATATGGTGTTGGTGCTAAGAATATTTTTACTTCCTGAAATAAGGATTTTATGATTTTTCATAGGTATTGGTTTACTGTTATAATTTTTTTTCTAGAATGATATTATTTAAAAATAACATAGAAAATATTTTCAGTGAAAAACTAAATTAGGCAAATAAGTGAACATTATTAGTAGCCCCTGGGGACTCAGGGATAGCAAGAAATGATCCCAGGTACAGTCTGCTTGTTTTAAAAGGCAACTAAGGCAAGGGTTACCGACGCAGGGAACTCTCGAACCTATTTGAGGAGAGCCAAGCGAACCTCACCAAGGGCGCTGACCTGAGGAACCTTAAGAGTGCCTCTAAACTGCAACCTAGGTGCGGAGGCGAACCCGAGAATAGGAAAACAAAGGAAACGAAGGTATTCAAGACACAAGTTATCAAGGGAACCTCCTAAAGGACCCCCGAAATTACCTTAAAGGGAAACCGAAGCAGAGGGAGCCAAGCCAACCATTCCGAGGGCGCCGAGACAAGGCACCCAAAACAAAATTCAGCAGCGGAACCTCCCAAGGGACCCCAGAATCCACGTATAAGGTTAACCACAACAGGTAATTCTTGGAACCATTTAAGGGTGCCTTCACGGTGCAATCCTCAAGGCGGAGGCAGGCACTCACCAAAAGGGAAACAGAGGAACCGAAGGTACGCCCAGAACACAACTTAGCAGGGTAACTTCTCAAGAGACCCCTGAAACTACAGCTGGTGGAACCTCGACAGGTGCATCCAACCAAGGCCAAACATGTGGGTGCACAAAGGGTTCAGACTGAGAGACCTATGTGCATGAGCTTCAAAACCCACCCATCCGTGCCAAAAAAAGGAGAATATTATTATTAGTACAGCATGTTTTCAATTTTAGATATATCGGTATAGGTCAAACATATCATAAAAAATTGACAGGCAATCATAGTCAAAAGATAACAAATAAGAGAGCAGTGACTGAAGTGAAAAATCAACAATTGAGATGCAGCATAAAAAGCATATAATATCCCAGAATCTACGCTAAGAAGATATATTAATAAATATTTCTATAGGGTAAACTATTGTGTATAGGTACTACATATTTTGATTTTTTGTTATACTGGAACGAACGTCATCTTTTATACCGCAGAATTTTTCAACAAACGCTGGTCGTTTTGAACCATCGTTTTCGAGAGACCAAGTAAACCAACGGAACAAATACGTGAACAATAGACTTGTAAGATTGGCGCATGTAAAAATTATACAGACTGTCCATAAAGTAATCCTCTCTCTTGTTAATTTTTGAACGAATTTACGTTATTCTTTGTATTTTTATTTGGTCAAATGGTATTACTCAACTTGCTTTCTAATCACAATGAAAAGTCTATATTTTCAATGGCATTGGTGATCAAGAGATATCTTATTCAAATCGTCGTTTAATTTTCTATATACCTACATCAGCAAAATTTCATACCAAATTATTCATCTGAAACAAAATTGCGGTTGGTATATAACATTAGAACTCTCATGTGAGGATCCTCTGGAATATATGGCTAATGAGGTCTCGCAAAATAAAAAATAACTTTTTAATATTAACAAAACTGATTTGTTTCTCAAAATGGTAGATAACTGCCATCTTCAAATGAAATTCAGAAGGGAAGACAGGTAGAGAAATACCACGTTTGAATGGTTTTCAGCAAAATTGAAAAAATCATCTTCCACATGTCGTCGTTGTGAGGGACAGAGAAATTCGTAGATAACGAAAAATATTATTTGATTTTGCTAGAGCTCGTTAAAGCCATCTATCCCAAAGAAAAGATCTAACATCTAACCTAACCGCCAGTTTATTTTGGATGAATGATTTTGTCTGAGAATTAAAAGACATTTCGAATGATGTATCACTCGACCACCAAGGTTATTGAAAACAATATTTCAAAATGGCAGCCCGACGCCCATTTGAAAGATAGCCATTTTTTATTATAATGAAAAGGCAGGTTCAGAAAAAATTCAAAGACGAATGAAAGTTAAAAGGGGTTTTTACTTTATTGAGAGAAATGGTGGATTAAGTACGTACTTCATGGACAGACTGTAATATAAATGTTGCATTATTTTCAGAATAAAGATATTTAACGTTTACTTGTTTACTTTCTGAATATACTTTCTCAGAATATATACCTCTTCATTTCACATTCCACATTTCGTCATGTTACCCTTCACGAAGGATAAGGTTAACCACAACAGGTAATTCTTGGAACCATTTAAGGGTGCCTTCACGGTGCAATCCTCAAGGCGGAGGCAGGCACTCACCAAAAGGGAAACAGAGGAACCGAAGGTACGCCCAGAACACAACTTAGCAGGGTAACTTCTCAAGAGACCCCTGAAACTACAGCTGGTGGAACCTCGACAGGTGCATCCAACCAAGGCCAAACATGTGGGTGCACAAAGGGTTCAGACTGAGAGACCTATGTGCATGAGCTTCAAAACCCACCCATCCGTGCCAAAAAAAGGAGAATATTATTATTAGTACAGCATGTTTTCAATTTTAGATATATCGGTATAGGTCAAACATATCATAAAAAATTGACAGGCAATCATAGTCAAAAGATAACAAATAAGAGAGCAGTGACTGAAGTGAAAAATCAACAATTGAGATGCAGCATAAAAAGCATATAATATCCCAGAATCTACGCTAAGAAGATATATTAATAAATATTTCTATAGGGTAAACTATTGTGTATAGGTACTACATATTTTGATTTTTTGTTATACTGGAACGAACGTCATCTTTTATACCGCAGAATTTTTCAACAAACGCTGGTCGTTTTGAACCATCGTTTTCGAGAGACCAAGTAAACCAACGGAACAAATACGTGAACAATAGACTTGTAAGATTGGCGCATGTAAAAATTATACAGACTGTCCATAAAGTAATCCTCTCTCTTGTTAATTTTTGAACGAATTTACGTTATTCTTTGTATTTTTATTTGGTCAAATGGTATTACTCAACTTGCTTTCTAATCACAATGAAAAGTCTATATTTTCAATGGCATTGGTGATCAAGAGATATCTTATTCAAATCGTCGTTTAATTTTCTATATACCTACATCAGCAAAATTTCATACCAAATTATTCATCTGAAACAAAATTGCGGTTGGTATATAACATTAGAACTCTCATGTGAGGATCCTCTGGAATATATGGCTAATGAGGTCTCGCAAAATAAAAAATAACTTTTTAATATTAACAAAACTGATTTGTTTCTCAAAATGGTAGATAACTGCCATCTTCAAATGAAATTCAGAAGGGAAGACAGGTAGAGAAATACCACGTTTGAATGGTTTTCAGCAAAATTGAAAAAATCATCTTCCACATGTCGTCGTTGTGAGGGACAGAGAAATTCGTAGATAACGAAAAATATTATTTGATTTTGCTAGAGCTCGTTAAAGCCATCTATCCCAAAGAAAAGATCTAACATCTAACCTAACCGCCAGTTTATTTTGGATGAATGATTTTGTCTGAGAATTAAAAGACATTTCGAATGATGTATCACTCGACCACCAAGGTTATTGAAAACAATATTTCAAAATGGCAGCCCGACGCCCATTTGAAAGATAGCCATTTTTTATTATAATGAAAAGGCAGGTTCAGAAAAAATTCAAAGACGAATGAAAGTTAAAAGGGGTTTTTACTTTATTGAGAGAAATGGTGGATTAAGTACGTACTTCATGGACAGACTGTAATATAAATGTTGCATTATTTTCAGAATAAAGATATTTAACGTTTACTTGTTTACTTTCTGAATATACTTTCTCAGAATATATACCTCTTCATTTCACATTCCACATTTCGTCATGTTACCCTTCACGAAGGATAAGGAGACGAATATGATGAGGAAAGATGTATATCAAAATTTTCATTTTGAATTATTCACCATTACGTAATCGAAATTTGATATGTGAAGTACTTACAGCATTAATATATTATAGTATAATGACCTTCTTATTGTCTGTATTTCGTTACAAAGAAGAAAACAAAAGTTTGTGAATATTTTTATTTCATCTCACCCGCTTTCCCCTTTTTAAGTTATCCGGATTTTTAGACATGCTTTTATAGCGAAATATAAACAGAAACAAAATTATTAGTCAGATCTTCATTTATTATGAATGAAGATACATACTTAGCATCGCATCTACACAATTTGGTTATTTTACGGTGAACACTTGACACTGTATCATAAAGGTGCATTTTCATTAAATTAATTTCGAATTTAGGATTCATCATCTTATATAATATTCTTGACAATAAGAAGAAATACCAGAAAACCTGCCAAAATGTTATTTCTCAACAATAACAAGATATTGAATATACCGGTAGAAAAAGAAATAAACCAGTGAACGACTATGTTTCAAGCCCACAGTAACGTTTCTGGCATATTCCATAGAATGTATGTGGCTTCTCAATGGATTAAAAAATACACCTCGAGGTTGTACAGATATGTGAAAAATATATTTGCTGTTTCGGGTTTGTTTAAAGCCACCTTTTTTATTCAGCTAGCACCTCTACCAATTTTGTGACAGATAAGTTTCATAAAAATGAGCTTCGTTTTTCAGAAAAGTTTGATATCCGTTATAGGAATTACGAAATTTGAGTGTGGGTTTTATATGAAAACATTCTTCATATCGTTTCGAATTTATTCCGAACCCCATTTAGTGGAATTAAATTTGCATGCTTTTGCTTCAGGGCGCTTTACGTATTGAAGTAGAATTATCATCTGACAGGTTTTCAAACTTTCAAACATGGAGGATGTACAGAGAATCAGCTCGATCTGGAGAGAAATTGATAAAGACTGCTTGTCGAATAAAAATGTTCATCATTTGATCATAACCGGAACTTTCAAGTGGTATAAGTCTCTTCAGTAATGAGTCTTCAATAAACAAGTGCCAAGAGTAGTTTATAAACGCATAATAGACCGTACTTTGTCTACGAGCTCAGATTGAGGGAGATGTAGGGAGATTTCTCTTATGCCATCATGATAGTTTCAGTTGACAGATCAAGACCTAGTCTGTCGGGCAGGTTTTTAACCACTGAAATCAAACAGTAACCATAGATTGCCAAGGTAATATTTAAAAAAAAATTAAATAAACTCAAATTGATAAATGCTATTTTAATTATGTTAATAGAAAATGTATTCCATAAGTCGAAAGGTGTCAACTCATAGATAATGAAGTGTATTATTCACGGAAGAAACTACTGGCCTTCACAATGTATGATAAAAGAGTTTCTGTACGTCCGTTTCCATGAATGTACCTATCTGAAATATTGAGACTGTTATGGGTACAGCCCTGTATATTAACTACAACTGCGACAGAATAAATGTCAATTGTCAAAATGTCCACCGATAAAGTATGTGCCGTGGTATCGTGATGGTATAAAGTGTTCGTTTCTTGGGTCGATAGGCAACCACATGACTTGTTGAAACGCAGGTGTGGTGTGAGTTCTCTATTTGATAATCCCGAACTGTTAGTTCTTGCTTGGAGTGCGTACCGACCACTCGGGATAGTGCCGTAGTTTTTTCAGTTATTCCTGCAGCTTAGAAGTGAATGTCACCAGAAATCGCAACTACAAATAATAATAGCCGTCCTCTATCATACGAGTGTTTATGGGGAAAACTTATTATTTTTCTTGAACCCGTTGGGAATATCTCAGTCGAGCTCTGTCTCCGCAGCCACGATACATCCGCGCTGGTGTGTCATTGACCCCGGTAAACAATCCCCTATTATTATCGTTATTTATAAGGTAACAGATCAGGATGAAAAATAGATATCATCTTAATGAGTTGCCACGGTTTTTCCTAGAGCTGGCAAATAACCGTTGAGAGTGCCTGTGTTGCTCGTAACTTAACTCTAGTGGAGACGTCTAGTGGATCATACAAAACAAAATTGTAGAGAGATGTCAAAGGTACAGGGCTCACTCCCTAGATTCTATACCATATAACACGAATAGTATGAATTAAATTCTTACCACAAATGATAAACTGGAAACAAATATACAGAAGTATAGTGGTACAGAATGGTGATTACAATTGATATCTCATTGCACGTACTCCAAGTAGGATTTTCTGAGTATTATTGAAATAATAGTGGCATTTCTGGTGGTCTACGGGTAGGTACAATTCAATGACTAAGAACATTCAAACACCTCTTAGGTGAGATATACAGGACTAGAATAATATAAAAAAATGTATATAACTTATATCCAATACGGATCACATTTATCACTGTAGGTACTAGAATATTATACTTCAAAACCGCAATAAGTATCATTAACAATTTCATGCTTTATTTACTTAATGTTGGGTTGGTTAGTTGGAGGTCAAAATCAGGGAGTAGCGTACAGCTATCGTAGTACTACCATGTTCTTGTAGGGCACTACTAGGTGGCTCTAATAGGCAAGGGAGGTTTGTCGGGCAGAGGAGTCTACAGCAGAAATGACGTGGAAAACAGCTCTCCAGGAAGCACAAGTGTACCCTGGTTGGGATATTCCAGTAGGAAAGGAATACCCGGTAGTAAAATCTTTGGTGGAAAAAAACTGAGATAATTATTTGAATTTTTGTTCATTCCTTGAATGACCTCATACCTGTGTGAGTATACTTTTAATAAGACACTTCTGGACGTTAATATGCTGGTTCAAGGGTTCACGATGGCACATGGGATCAAGTACCCGAAGACCTAACTAAAAAGACACAGGATCACCAAATGCTTGACAAATACAATGAGTGATGATTGCATACCTGACCTTACCCTCCCAACGGGTAAGGTCTAGAAATATGCTCACGCAGCAACTCGAACGAATAAAACGAAATCTGGAACTATTTCCTGGTTGAAAAATATAATCCATCAATGGAAGATTCAAACAGAATCAATTCAGAATTTTTCAACCTGCAAAATCTTTCAGATTGCTTCACCGGATTTCAAAAAAAATCTGATCAAAAATCGTCAACTTCAAAATGCCAAATCTTTGTGCGTTGTTGCCAAAAACTTTCCCAAGGGAGCGAGCATGGGAGATTCGTAACCTACGGGCTGTCCCGGGGATCGAACCCGGTCCGTCTGGGTGGGAGCAATCGCTCTAACACCACGACCACTTCACTTTCTTGGTATTGCCAGTGTTTATGAATTAGCAAATATGTACAGAAGGCATAATCACCGATTCATGTATAGAAATGATCAAAATTTGAGAAATTACTTGAAAAATCAATAATGGAACAAAAATATTGTTACAGAATGTGGAAAATTACACTTTTCTGCATGCGAATTCCGCTTGGTGGAAAAACTCATTCCTGATTCATTCAAAAACTAATTTTATGAATTAAAATACATGAAAAGTTGTATTTTCTGCACGCCTGTAGAAAATAGTGAGTATGGAAAAAGTACTTCTTCAGCATGCGACTGCGTAGGTATAGAACTCTTGAGAAAACTATGGCATTCGGGAAACTTTTTGCCACGCTAGTGCAAGAGAATCTGACTTGAAACAACTTCAGAGTTCGGGAAAATGACACCTCCAATATGAAATTGCATGCGGGTACAGAGTGAGTTACGTGAGCATGTAGAAAAATATTTGAAACAACCTTTCAGAAAAAAAATTATAAAAAAAATTGTTTTTGTTTAATATTGTTTTTTTTCGTTAACCAGTTGTCCTCCCCCTACGGACGACAGCCGTCAGAAGTCGAGCCAAGGATTGTCGAGGTCTCACCTTTCAACGTGCGATTCTTAGCACGATACAACTATAATATCTAACTTTATTACGCTATACAAAGAAGCTCAAACAACGGTTCTGTTCTAATGGAATTAAATCTAAAATTATTGCCATCTACTTTCCCATAGTCCGCACTATCTAATTTCTGGTAGTTTGTCAGCAGAAGCTGCAAAAAATTAAAGTCGCGAATCGGATTACGACAGACCTCCCGGACAAAATCAAAAACATGACTGAATCGAAAGCACACCGCCATGTAGACGTCGTTTCCATCAACCCGAAAGCCTATAAGGCTGTCTGATTAACACATTTATTTCTCTTTGCTTTGTAGTGACCGCTGACCGTGGTGGTCCTATATTCATACAATGTACAAAGATTAAGCTCTTATAGAGCATTTATATCGACCTTAGTTTCACTCAAAATATGATAGTAATATCAAAACCACTACAGTAACGACGGATTTTTAATAAACAACGGATTGTCAATGAGTCAATAAACAATGACCACTTCAACAACAGACGCTCAGAGTTGACTCATGATTTGAAGGACGATATTCTGCATTGCAACGAGAGCGGTAAGCCTACCCGACGAGGACGTATGACAAAAATGCATGCTCTATGCTGTGAAAAATACCCAGAACGTGCTGCCTTTTCGTCTCAAAACCTTGGAGATCATGTACCGCATCTGTACAGATCTGAAGATTCTGACATCTGACGGTTCAACGCAGTCTTGTACGACAGCGCTCAGAAGAAGATGGAAGCCAAGATCAAGTCAGTGGCATCCAGAAGGATTTGATGCAATTGCATCACACATTGGATAAAGGCATGCTGATTATCCTCAGACATCACTGTTTTGATGATATACGAGTACTGGTGGCTGCAAGAAATCACTAGTGAGAATCACAAAAAAAAGTGAAGTTCCGTTATAAAACTCGCTTGTTCCAAAGCCCCACCGTCGGTTTTCTTGTTAGGGTTTATTTTCTTGAACAGAAGTTTCAAGTATTGCACACGGGCATGAAATGAATGAAAGGACAGAATCATTCAAATTTACTAAATCACCAGCAAGCAGTTTCATTCGTAAATTTTCTTTACATAATTTATATTATTTTTGTTTTGCTGAAATGCAATTTATTGGAATAAATAATAATCACACATTTCACATAAAAGTATTAAAATTCAGCAGCAGCAACTGTCGAAATGCGCAAGTATCTGCATAATTGTATCCAAGTTTTCATTGAAAAGTTCTTCAGTTTAATTGCTTTTCAGAAGTGATATGTGTGATGAGTTGTGTGTTACAATGTTCTTTCGCTATTTCAGAAACTGTTAATGTCATGTAATAGTGGAGATGTTTCTTTTTTATACAATTTTTTTCGACAAATATTTTATTTTTTTGATGATTTAACTACACTGAAAAGATTTTACGAAAACGATAAAATAATGAAAACCTAAATAAGCTTGATGATATATGCAAAATTGATAGATTTCAGTAGGAGTTGTGGACTTTTACAAGAGTAGGGTAAAACAACACGCACCCAGTTGATTGAATCGATTTAAAAAAGATTCTATAAGTGGTACTCACTTCCCGTACTAGATATAAATGAATTTTTGTGTTCATCTCTCTGGATTTTGTCCACACAAAATCGGATTATGGTCAAATACTTAGGAAATTAATATAAAATGCAGGAAAATGAAGAAACGCACATCACCAATGGTCAATAAATATTTCACTACCTGATTTTTTATTCTGCCACAACTATTTTGACTTTCAAACGGTATTTAGATTATTTTAGAAAAAATATCATATTTTGTGATGTGTATATTTTCCAAAAAAACTGTTCTTCCACTTCGAGAATGAAGACTACATCACTTTAGATTTTTATTTAAAAAGTGTATTGCATCCCGTCAAATTCAATGAACAAGAATCACAATCACTATGTCCCTGAAATATTGACATGAGGCGAGGCGCCATCTCTGGATCCGATTACAGAAACAGACCACGATTTCATTTGTTTTGTCTTCAAAAAATCAAAAAAATCTAATGAGTCGCCACACTAGGGTTTTTAGACATCTTACATTGAACCTGTCTGCACTGGTGGTGGTAAATCCATAAACTTTCAGCTCATATTCCTGTCGCAGCATCGTCTCGGACGAATTATGCCAATATTATGTCTGAACGAAGTCTGCTACAAGTCGATAATAGCTGCTATAACAAAAGCTACCATCATTGATACCACCGAGCGAAATCGGTAATGATATTAAGTATATGGGGACGTTAGGCTTATTGTCAAGAAATTAGAATTATACTTGACAGAATGGAAGATTTCTATCCCACCTAAATTTCTTTATAGTTCTGCTCCCCTTGGATGCTAAGTTGTTACTTTTCTTGTCGACAGGCTGGAATTGTTGCAAAGTTAATACTTGCCCTATTTTCAATTTCTCATTTCAATTTGACAAGGCTAAAAGAGCCAATATACAGGGTGTGGCACCGAAAACAAAACAGTTCGAATATCTTCAAAACACATGTGTTGTGAAGAAAATTACACGTCGATTTTTAATCCAAGGGGGACATCTTCCTATCATAACCTCAACTGTCATACCTCTCCCCCCACCCCTTGGTCACTATCACCTAAACAATCTGAATAGGGGAAGTAGAAGGTGTGACACATCATTAAAAAGGTAATTTCATAAGGAATTCAGCCAGGTCAATTTTCGCTACCTAACATTATATTTTGGCCCCCTCTTGCTGGAAAAACAACTGTTCCGTATTCCAAATTCTGATACTTGATTTGCTAGCTAATTTGACATAAATTCAGTGAAAATGCATTATAGAATTTTTCTAAGGGAGAAGCAAAATGCGGCTCCAAAATGGCGGACAAGATTAAAAATTATGGTCCGATTTGATTCAAAATGGATAGGTGGTGTTTTTCAGGGTTGGAAATTATGAATTATTTGTCAATGCAAGATGATGGCTCCAAGATGGCGGACGAAATTTGTAATTATGGTTCAATTCGAATCAAAGTTAATATGTGGGGATTTTCAGATTTTCGGAATTTATGATTTTTTGTCGATGCAAAAAACCAAGATGGCGGACGATATTTGTAATTGTGGTTCGATTCGATTCAATATTAGCAAATGGGGGTTTTACAAGTTTCCAGTATGACTGAAAAGAATTTATTGAATTGATAAAAGAAGCTTTTATACAACCTCTGCTAAAAAAACATTTTTTTTTTATGTGTGACGTAGGCGTAACAGAATCAAAATATTACCTTCGAAAGATTTTTGTTCAATTGTATTCAATTATTTTCAGTCATGCTGAAAATCTGTACCCGAAATTCCTGCAATCCAATTTTGAATTGAATCGGACCATAGTTACAAATCCCATCCGCCATCCTGGACCTGCCATTTCAATGTTTTT
This sequence comes from Chrysolina americana, assembly GCA_958502065.1. NCBI lineage: Eukaryota > Metazoa > Arthropoda > Insecta > Coleoptera > Chrysomelidae > Chrysolina > Chrysolina americana. The sequence goes on from OY293412.1 coordinate 58,640,863, forward strand.
TTTTTGTTTAACAAAAATTTCACAATACATTGGTCATTGCAATTATGAACAACCACGAAAGTTCAAGTCTCAGTTCAAGTCTAAGTTCAAGTCTCAGTTCAAGTCTCAGTTCAAGTTGATAGGACAACTAGAAGTGGGTCAAAAGTCAGCTGCAATATTTGTCTTACACATACATACAAACTAACAGGGAGCAAGTTGAATAAAAGCTTTTAAAAAATAGGAAATTAGAAAACCTTGCATACATTCTAATCCAATCATCCCAAACTACATTAATTCACAGTAAATGCTCAAAGTGTTCGCCATGAAAATCCTCACATTCTAATTTTGATTCAAATCGGAACATAATTTTAAATCTTATCCGCCATTTCGGAACCGCCATTTAGTTTTTTCCGTAAGGGCGGGTTGTATAAAACAGTTAACCAACAGTCCAACTAAACTGAGTTCAGTTGCTAAGGAACTAGAAATTTCATTGTCCAATACCTAGCAACTGACGAGTGTCTACCTAAACTGTGTGTGAACTTGTTTTATACAACCCGCCCCTATAAAAATTCCATAATGCATTGTCGATGAATTTATGTCAAATTAGCTTGCAAATAAAGTAATATAATTTGGAATCCGGAACAGTTGTTTTCCCGCAAGAGGGCGACAAAATAGAAAGTTAGGTAGCGAAAATTGACATGGCTGAATTCCTTATGAAATAACCTTTTTAATAATGTGTCACAATTACTACTTTCCCTATTCAAATTGTTTGGATGATAGTGACCAAGGGGTGGGGTGAGAGGTATGACAGTTGAGGTTTTGGATTAAAAATCGACATGTTTTTGCATTTTCTTCACAACACATGTATTTTGAAGATATTCGATCTGTTTCGTTTTCGGTGCTCCACTCTGTATAAACTTTCGTAAACGCAAGACACGATTTAACAACTCTTACGTAAATATTTATATTGAATCAATCAGCAAAATAATCAAAACTTATCAATGATTTAATTAGGGAAATTTAGCGATCAATTATTAATGAAAGTGGTATTAAATTCAACAGGAACTGATCAGGAATCAAAAATGAGGCAAGAGAGTTTATTAACATCTCAAAGAGATGGGAGCATTGATTGAAAGTTCAAATGAATTACAATAAATGCACTCAACGTTGAATCAGAGACTATGAATGTTGATTGGTAGATAGAATCAACTTTCCAGGGGAATCCAAAAAATTGTTTATAAAACGAAATAATGTATAACAAAAATTAGGATATTCTTCATATTGAGATCAGAGTTGAATCATCCGAATGAGAAGTTACCCGAATTTTCACAAACAATATATAACAAACAGAATATTTCCATCTTGACTAAATCGATTTGAAACGACGACTGACTATTTTTTCAAGGCACTCTCTGCATTAACGGAGGTTCAAACTACCCCTCCGTTTGGGTTAACCTATAAAAATTGCTGGCCTCTTACAGAATTATCGACAAATGAATCTATAAAGATATGGCTCTGTTCGACTGAACATCAAGTGGTTTAAAAAAATAATTCATTTCACACTCCAACACTCAAAATTAATCTTACCTACATGGTTTATTTATATATTGTAACATTTATTTTGAATAGGTTTGAAAGATTAATTACTAATAATAATGAATATACTGGAGTTTTATCCCAACACCAAACCACTATTTTTAACACCTCGACATGTGTTTCAATCACCAAGTGATCATCTTCAAGAGGAAGATTAAACTCCGAAGGTTCCATACAGTGCAGTGCAAGTATTAATAACAATAATAACTAAACAAGTGGTCACTCGGGTATAATTTTTGACGATTATTATAGCCACCGGAGACAATATTTCACTTTTCGTGTTACAATTTCAGATACAATTCCTGGTCGTGTTAATTTTATCTTGGTTAGGTTACACTGCGAACTCCGTTCATATTGAACATGCATACTTATTGGTTTATTTTATTCCAGATTACGCATCAACAGAGTTATGCGTGGATGTTGAAGGTCGAGTTTGACCTACTTCCTTTTTTCCGTTTTCTTCCGTCTGGTGGAGTCATCAGCCTCTCCTTTTCCTCGTCCCCTGTGGCACCGGGGGAGTTTTTAGGTGATTTAAGTATATATGTATCATCTCAAGCAATTTGGCCTTTTCTTGGTTCAACTCCTGTCTCTACTTATCTCTGTAATGGCCAGAGACTGGAATGAGCCTGTTGAGTTTGCAATACAGTGCGACCTTTCGGTTAGCTTTCATCCTTATTTGGTTTTTGCACTACCTTAGAGAGACTTGTGCGAGCTAGGGGAGACGTGGCCCTTACTTTCGTGATGCCATGCATCAACGAATATTCCAACCAGCCATCCAAATGAATGGCTGCAGTCAGCGTTGCTTTTTTTCAGTTATCATCAGTACAGCCATCTTTTCGATGAATGAAACCAAATAAAACATATAAAGAATATTACCTAAATAAAATCATCAAATTAGATGAGTCGAAATCATCCTAAGTTGTGATTTCCGAACTAACTAATAGAAAAAGGTAACCAAGAATCATATTTATTGAAAAATAAACGGAACACTGATTGAAAATTGTCATATCATTGTAGCTGCAAGGAAAATAATGGAATTGGACCACACAAGTTAAACAAAGAGAATATTTTTTGATAATGAATATGAACCAGCGAGGATTCCAAGCAAAAAAAAATATTGATTCCATTCAGGCAGACGACTGCCCTGCTGAAATAATTTGTAATGTGAGCAGCCCAAACAATTGCGTCAATCATAGCAGAATACGTCCACTGGACAGATGCCAACATCCTGGGCAAGGAAGAACATTGGTTCAAATGGAAATTCAAAGAGTCCCTATGCATCCCTAAGCATTTAGTCAACCAAGCGTGTAATGGAAAGCATTTTTCAGCAACAGTTCAATCCTAGAACAATATCACTATCCCTGGCCGCAATTCAGGAATAGGTAGTAAGTATCAGGTATACTGTTGATTACCCCAACTATTTCTCATCAAATAACATGTAAGTAGACACTTGATAACCATAGGAGGTGACTGTTGAAAGAATACAGGGGTACCCTTCTCTCTAAGCGTTTCCATAAAGTGGACAATTATAATGTTGTCCGACCTACCCTGTCACTGATGAGAGGCAATAAACCTCGAAACATGCATGTCTGCGGGTGGTCATTCCCAGCCAGATGAAGGATAATTTTCTGTTTAATTACGAGAAAAGCACTTGCAATTGGGTCTTCTTTGAAGAACGTTGCACAAATGTCTGTCAGTTGTCGTTCAATGTCCGTCGTGGTATTAGCCAGGGAAGTAGTTGTTTTTTGACAGATATTTGCCTTTATTTTCCACTTTATGGAAACGCTTAGAGAGAAGGGTACCCCTGTATTCTTTCAACATTGTTGATACCTCTCTGGCACAATATATTCGAACTAGTTCGAATGTTTATAGGAGGTACCTGACTGATGAAAATGTCGTTCTCATAACAATATCCCAGACAATATAAGTCCGCAATATAAGTAATCAATAAATATACCAGTTAACTATACCACTGGAACATGAAATGGCCCAAATATCAATGTAAAAAAAAATATTTATTATTTAATTATTTGGGCTGAATGAGCTAAATGTCTTTCCTTGATGTGGGCAGAATGTTCACTGCAATTTTAGTTTTCGGTTTCTCAAATAGGTTACGACAACCAGCAATAATTGCACTGTGATTCTTTGGTGTGGACATAGCTTAAAGGAGGTCGTATGTAACCTTGTTGTTTCTCCTTTTCAACCGTCTGCTATTTCTCTATCTCACGAACCAATACCAAAATGTATGATTCTACTTCCATGAAGAGATTATCGATTTTGATCTATGTAATATACGACTTCAGAACGAATTTTCTTCTTTCATGCAATTCAATTCATTCCATTTCCATTCGAATAGAAATACTTGAATCTCAATGGTTTGATTCATTGCGAATTTACCGTTATAATTCTAGGAAGTTTTCAATTTCAGAAACGAAGTTTTTGTGTTATTCGCCTTTTGTTGAGACTTCGTTGTTGGAAGGTGAGTTATGTGAAATGAGTTTCGTGAGCGCTCTACACAAATACGTGGCTAGAGATTGCGATGTATGATCTTTTTTGGTAACGAAACGGTAGATATAAAGTATGACAAAGTTTTGGTTGGATATAAACAAATTAGATATCATAAATTCAAATGATATGATGCAGGCCAAGAAGATTGCGGATATATTACTGAAGCATTCAGTATTGGCCAAAATGAAAAAAATGGTAATTTTGAACAAACTTCCGTTTTTGCATGCTCCTGTCAAGCTGCAATGAACGATTCAAATGCCTTTTAATAGTTATATATTTTATCCAAACCGAAATTTTTGGGTTTAAGTTGCCATAAATATACCGACAGAAATCAAATTCTAGCCGACGTGATTTTGCATCTTCAAAAAATTACAACATGGCAACAATTTCATGACATGAGTGATAATATTATAAGAAGATGTTACCCTCAGCGATATTCGGGTGTTACTTGAATAAAGGTCCAAATACTTGTTCTGAGTTATTAAAAAATAAATATAAAATAAAAACAATTTTTTAAAAACAAGCTTTCATTTAAATGATTTAAAAATAATATAAACTATTCCTTCAAAACTTCTACTATCAACTTATAACGTCATTACTCAATTCATATGATATGAAAACTTGTCGAAAGAATTGAGTAATCGTATTTAATAAATTTTGAAAATTTTAAAAATTGAAATCAACTAGATCAAGTTATTTGATTAAGGACCAGTTCCACAGGTTACACTTAACGCTTTAAATGGCACTTGCAGTTTAGAATCCGATAGAATATGTTGAATTGTATGTCAGATTCATCAATACTATCACATTCTAAATGATTCTTAAAAAGCATCGCTCAAAGCACTAAGCGGAAATAGTTGAATCGATCCTTACTTGTTTATCAACATTGGTAGATTTTGCTACAAACTTCTATATCATATACATTGTGTATTGACGTTATAAGTTGATAGTGAAAGTTTCACATGAAAAGTTGATTTTGATTTTTTAGCGCATTCGAATAAAAGCTTGTTTTCAAAAAAGTTTTTCCACTTTTAATACATTTTTTACTTTGTAGTTATCGCTTGACAGGTTTCTCAGTCTGTTTATCTCATTCAACGCATCATTGTTTTTTTTTTTAATTTTTTTATTTTTTATGTAACGAATCTCTCAGGTTTCCAGAGAGAAACCCTTCAGAAGCTCCTAGGAGCTTGTGCGAGCCAGGAAAAGATCCGGGACCTATGGCCGTGCTGGGCTTTGAACCCACGACCTTATGCTTGTAAAGCGAGCGCTCTACCATACGACCATCATGGCCCATTGTTGCAAGGTTGTTTGAACAGTCTATCTGTTCAATAAGGACACCTTCTACTGATTTCACCCTACTTGAGGCCACGTATGCTTGACCAGCAGCGAAGTGCTTCGAGTCTAAGTATACTACCCTGCATTTTGTGTGCTGTGCAAGCCCAATATAACATATTGTCAACATTCTTCGTTCTGCAGTGCGGTGACTTTATTTTGTTGGAAACTGCACAGTCTTGGGTTGAATGAGATGAACACCGTCTTTACCGAAGTCTATATACGGACAGATGGTATGTCAGTATCATACACTTGTACTCTCTGGAAGCAGGGCGCCAGGGCCATATCATTTCTGTAATATGTCCATTGGCAGCATTCATCAACGGAGTTTGTGATCACCACCTTAATTTTTTTAACTCTCATTCGTATTTGCAGCAAGTTCTTTCATTTGATACTCATATTGTAGGGAAGTATAAAACAGTCCTTCACGTTTAAAAGTTTGCCATATTGTAGGAGTGCACTAAAAATAACTACTCCGCCATCTTGGGTGATCTGCTATGTTTTATTCCGAGTGACGTCACTTTATTTTTCGAGTAACACTCATCAAGCCCTTTGATTTGAATCCCATAATGCAGGAGTCCTTGAAAAATAACTAGTCCGCCATCTTGGGAATAAATTGCACGAGTTTTCTACCAATAGATAGGCTACTCAGCTGTCAAATATGTCTCATCGGTTGAAAACTCCTGCAATTAATTGCATGCGATGAAAATTGCGAACTGTAAAGCGACTTTAATAAAATAAAAGGGTCAACAAACAATTGCAACGCATGTGCACCCTGAAATTGTATGCAAATAATTTTTTCGTTATATAAGTGAATAATAATTGTTTTTTTTTATTGTTGAAAAATGATTAAAATTGTTATATCCGTCAACCGGCTGCACGTAAGGGCAACCCTCAGAAGTCAGAGACTCTGTGCGAGCTATGGAAGACGAAACCCTTACCTTCTTAAACGTGTGATGTTTTGAACAATGCTGTGCATACATACATCAATAATCGTTTAAATATAGGTATCAATTTTCAATGTTAATATAAAATGTTATTCGTGACGCCGCTGCATGTGAGCAGTTCTATATATTGGGTGAGGATATGTAAAAACCTATTCTAGTCATAAATTTAAAAGGGCATACCTACATATAAAAAAAATGCAAAAAATGTGTCATTGTCGGCCGTAATGAAATAATGAAATAATGTTATCAACTGAAAACATTATTAATAGCAAAATGTACTTCTATACCTTAAACTTGTCGTCTTATTGCTCTCTCTCAGTACAAACAATTGCCTCAATTGTAGACAATAAAGAATTTAATTATGCGAATAGTGCTCTTGGCATGCGATATATCCTTTCAAAGCCAACATCAATAATTGAAAATGCAATCTGGCAAACGAGACAACGAGACGAATCAAACAAAACGACAACAATACACAACCGAACAATATCAAGAAGCCCAGAAAAAGCAGACGAAAGAGGAAATAAGTGGATGAGATTCATTACAGTCGGCAATCGATATCCGATAGTGCAAGCGAGATCCATAAATATTCTGTAGTGCCAACATATTTACTTGTCACTTGTATCTCCCAGCTATTTGCTGATGCCATTCTGTCCATTATATACGAGCAATTTATTATTAGAAGTACGCATTCACCCCATGCTGTGAATTCCTTGTAGTAAATGCCCATATGCATCAATTCAGCAGTAGATTGGGGGAATATTCTTATATGAATTGATGGACAGTCATGAGGGAGTTGTTATAATGGCAAATCAGAAAGCTAGGGCTTTTTTGACAAATTCGATGAATTGAAATGACAATTTAATGTATATGCAAGGCTAAGAATTATGAATTGATCTTGTTTGCTCTTGGCAAAATGAAATTGAAAAAAAAGCGGTTGCAGTTGAAATAGCACTCACCAAAATCCTTTCTTTGTGGCAGTACGTCTTTCAACTTGCTTGTGGACTGGACTGTATTTTTTATTTGATTGCGGCTTGCGGATGATAATACTTATTCTCTTCACTTTGACGTGAGATTCCAAAGTTTTTATATGACGTCTCTCTGTCAACTTGTTTATCAAATAAACAAAACTTCTTGTTGGACAGCATGCTCCGTTATAAGTATGTGCATACTTCAACTAAAAACTTCGCGGAAACGGTTATAAATTTGACGAAGGAGCGTCTAAATAAATTTCCTCTACGTACCCAGTGTATAGTAATATTTTACTAACTTAATTAAATTAGTGGAGTATATTGAACAGATCTACTGAGTACAACGAAAACAGAGAAACGAATATTAAATGAAGCGAAAAGATGCATTTAGGTCTCGTTCAGAATTATCTAAATATTCGATCTGATATATCAGTGGTGTAGGTATGTTGCACTACCTACTTCAAAAGGAAATGAAGAGTTTTACGTTAAACAAACAAATCAATACCTCAGAAGTTTGATATTACTTGGGCTGCAAAATCAGTACCAAACTGCATAAAGTTTATTTCATTGATGAAATTGAAATGCTATTCAATGGTTTGGCAAAGGGCAGTATATAAATATATCAAAAATACAAGTTAATTAGTTCTCAAACTGTAGAGCTACCGTAAACATGTGTTTCACATTTGTTGGTCATCATCAATACTTGGATGAAACAACAGATGGCCAAATGCGCATTTGTAGCTTTCGTTAGTAGATCCTCTATGTACAAAGCAACAATTAAAGACGAAAACTTTTATAGTACCTGCTTGACATTCCTGTTGGAAGTTCAATCTCCAAGGCTCACAATATCTTTTTATTATTTTATATGATGTTATTCATACTGTATATGTTTTCTGTTTAAGTGTCTGGTAATTATCAAAATAAAAAAAATATTGATAAAGTCAAGTTCCAATATAAACAGTATTTTTATTCCTGTATATAGCATAGTAATTTCCAAGAGGTTATGGGCCCAGATCCTGAATAACTCTATTTTGCTTAGTAGAATTGTATTTGCGCATAATATATGCATTGAGTTTGCTGCTGAAAATGTCAGATAATTTGGAGCACAACCCGTCGTATCCCCCTTTCATGAAATTGGCAGGACGAGAAAATTATCAAGACTGGAAGTTTGGAATGGAACTGTATTTACGAGATCTGAACTTGTGGCATGCTGTTGATGGTTATCCCACGAATGATCAAACTGATGGTGCTACAAAGAAGAAGCAAGATCAGAAAGCTCTTACAAAAGTTGGACTGATGGTTGCACCCTGTTGTTACCCTCATATACGCAACTGTGCGACATCTAAAGATATGAGGGTAAATTTGGAAAAAGCTTTTGAAGATGAAGGCCTGAACAGAAGTATTCAACTTTTACCTATGTGTTCAAGAATGGATAACTTCAGTTCGATGGAAACATATGTTAATCAATTTATGTCTCTGCAAATGGCAGTGTCCAGTATGAATAAAGTAGAAGATGAATTTCTAGGCGCTGCTATGCTAGCAGGTCTTTCCTCTGAATATGAACCCATGATTATGGCGATGGGAAGCTCTGGAGCTGAAATTACCAGTGACTTTGTGGAAACCAAGCTGTTGCAAGATTCAAGGTATCCAACGAATGAGTTGCTCTTTTCGATGAAAATTAATTAAAATTATTGGATGATAATGAAAACGATTCGCAACAGCGACAAATATTGGTGGTATTTATCGTCTTGATATCATTGAAGGAAATTTTGTTGATTCCAATAGTGCAATTTGTCATGAAATTGCCAATGCTGTCACTTCTGATAATCACGATTTATGGCATAAGCGTTTGGGGCATTTGGACCGTATTAGCATGAAACTTCTTAGAGATGGCATGGTTACTGGTGAATTTCTCGACTGAAGCTGAAAAAATACAATGTATTCCTTCTATAGAACTATAGGAGGAAATCAAGGCAAAAAGCTTTTCAAAACTGCTGGATGAAAAAGAGCAAAGGAGAAGCTAGAACTTTTGCATGCTGATCTATGAGGCCCGATGTCTGTACCATCTTGGAGTGATGCAAAATACATGTTCACCATTATAGATGATTATGCTCGAAATATCTTCGTTTACTTCATAAAAACAAAAAATGAAGTTGAATCAATTTTCGAAGATTTTCAAGTGATGGTGGAAAACTAAACCGATTTAAAAATAAAAAATTGAGAACCGATAACGGTGGAGAATTTGTCTACCATTCCTTTGAAAGATATCTGAAATCAAATGGAATCATACATCAAACCACTATACCACACAATCCCGAACATAATGGTGTTGCAGAAAGAACAAATAGGATCATCATGGAAAAAGTAAGATGTATGATGAAACAAGCTGGTTGTGTTAAGCACATGTGGGCAGAAGCTGCAAATACTGCCGTATATTTAAAAAATGGATCTCCACACAAACCTCTACCTGGGGTGATTCCAGAAGAAAAATGGACAGGCAATAAGGTTGACCCCAGTCATCTGAGAGTATTTGGTTTTGTAGCCTATAGTCATATACCAAACAAAAATCGAAAGAAGCTTGATAGTAAGAGTAAGCGACTGTTTTTGTTGGATATTGCGAAAACAGCACGGGATATAGACTTTTTGACCCGAAAAATCCATGGAATATAACGAAAGCACGTGATGTTGTTTTTATAGAGAATTGTTTTGGTGAAGAGTTGCATGAAAAAACTTCGAAACAGTAATCTCAAACGAATCAGAACAAATCCTAGAAGAATGTGTTTTGGAACCAACAAATGATGCATCAAGTAAAAGATATCCTGAAAGAAGCAGACATAATACAGAATTTCCTGATCATGTTTTGTACAATGCAATATGTCTTAGAAAACGTGAATGTGAACCTACACATTTTTTACAAGCTTCATCTTGTGAAGATAAAAAATACTGGGGTCTTCTTGTTAACCGAACTTGGGATTTGGTTTATCTTCCCGCTGATAAAAAAACGGTTAGCTGTAAATGGGTATATATAATAAAATGAGGCACCTATGGCATTAAATATAAGGCAAGACTGGTAGCAAGATGTTTTTTGCAAGTATATGGAGTGGATTTCTTCGAAACTTTCTCTCCAGTTGTGAGACGATCTACAGTACGATTGCTTTTTGCACTGGTAGCTTAATATGATCTGGAAATGTATGATTTCGATGTATGTACTGCTTTTCTAAATGGGGAACTGAAAGAAGAAGTGTATATGGATCAACCTGAAGGGTATATAATAGAAGGACAAGAACACAAAGTTTGACTGAGAAAGGCCATATATAGATTGAAACAGGCGTCAAGGGCATGGAATTCGAAAGTAACCACTTTTTTGAACAAAATTGGTTTCAAGAAATCTGAATACGAACCCTGTCTATTCTTCAAGTGTTGGCCTTGTAAGTGGATGTTTTTTTTTGGTATTATTAAATATTATAAACGAGAAACAATTTTTGAAGACGCTTTGGAATCTCAATTTACCATTAAAGATTTGGGAAAAGCAAAATAAATTCTGGGAATGAGAATAAGAAAGGAAGATGGTGAGATTTTTCTTCATCAAGGAAGATATACTGAAGCCATAATTGAAAAATTTGGTCCCACATATGCTAAACCAATTTTCACTCCCATGTGATCGAATTTGAAACTTAAGTATCCGTCAGACGACACAGAAAATATTAATCCAGAGATTCTGTAAAGAAATTTGATTGGATGTTTAATATATATATATATATATATATTGCTATCAATACACGTCCAGATATAGCTCATGTGAGTAGTAATCTGAGTCAGTTTAATAACTGTTATACGGAGGAACACTGGAAGTATGCGAAACTATCCCTATAGCTTTTTCAAACACAAAAATCTATAGGAATAGCGAAACGCGTCACATGTTACAATAATAATATATTGTGGATATTTAAAAACAAGTGTTTTTATTTAATTCTGTGTAATTATGAATATCCATCAAGTATCGGCCAAATCAATCAAGATGAAGAATAATGTTGAATATTATAAAATGGTATAATGATTTTTTATTGTACCACATAACGATATTTTTATTCCAAAAAATATATATAGTTGGACTTGTCCCTGTAGTTTTTTTTTTAAGAGTAGGGAGAAGAGTACCTCGACTTCGTCGAGTTCATTCGTTTCACTATGTTGATACTCTCTGGCACAAATTCTCGAAATATGTTCAAAATATTACAAATAACTCTTCCTGGAATATCTGCTGCCGAGGAATGCTTGTTCTTGAGTTTTCGTGCGGATGGCGCTTATTGGTCTATTTGTGAGGAGATATTAGTTGAATAGTTGAATATTATTCATTTGGCAGGGACAGGACTATCACAATGTTGTCTGACCTACTCTGGCACTGATGAGAGGCAAAACCTCGAAACATGCATATCTGCAGATAGTCTTTCCTAGCCAATTGAAGGATAATCTGCTGTTTAATTAAGTAATTACCTAAGTACTTGTAATTGGGTCTTCTTGAAAGAACGTTGCACAAATATTAAATAATAATAATAATAGATTTTAATTTCTCAAATCTTCTTAGATCTAGTACAATGTCTGTCATGGCACTAGCCAGGAAAGTAGTTGTTTTCTAACAGATGTTTGCCTTATTGTTCCACTTAGTGGAAACGTATGGAGAGAAGGGTGCTTCGACTTTGTCGAGTTTATTCGTTTCAGAATTATCATTACTATTTATTATGTTATTATTAATATTTATTTGTCCAGCATTGAATTAATGAAAGACTGAACTCTCTTCATTATATTCCTTTTCGAAGTTTTTGTTTTAACATGTTAAAGTCTTGGATTGCCATCGGTGATCACATACTATTCGTTCCTCTCCAATCATGAAGTGTTGCTCAGAATTTGATATGGAATTGGAATTGGACATAGATTAAAGAAATAGGAGATAGAACATGGTCCACTGCGCACCCTGCCAATTTCCCCTGATATTCCCACTCCAACGATTCTCCAATCAAGTCCTTTATCCCTACCAACGTACTGCATGGATGTGCATGCTGTCAGATTTCGCAATGTGGAGGTTATATTGAATTAAAAGTGAAATTTTCCTTAACTAGAAAAGTGTTCTTTCATGTGTTTCGTAAACTTCATCGATAAAAAATGTCATGGTGTGTTTTGAAGCAATGCAGATACTACCCCAGAGCAAATTATAAGAATGATATAAAAACTGCTCATCTATTCCGGTAGTCTGTTATGGTTTTGATGGGAGTGGCCAGAGTACCAGGACCGTAATTGTTTCATAATCAAAGTTAACAACATTTCATGTTTTCTTGCATACCGCGATAAACCGTGATAGCATTATCATTTTATTCAAATTTTTAGTTTTGATTGCCACAAGCCATCTCAAAAAATGCGAACAAATAAAAAAAAGTACAATGGGTTTTATTAGTTTTCAAATCTAAATTGATTAAAAAGTAAGCAAAATTATCGATAACATACATTCAACAATACATTCAGATAAAATGTAATGAGATTATTCCTCCATAAATTTACTCGCGGTTCTTACTTGCTGTCATAATATAAACAAAAACCGATGAAAGTGGATTCTTTACAATTTTTATCATTTCCTCCAAATAGAGTTGGAAGTTATCCGAAAAAGAATAAACACAAACTCCCCCATAAATTTTCTAACTTGATAATGCGATTTTTTGTTCTGCTATATGAAATAATTTCACTACCATGACTTATTTCAGTTTTCCGCGCGATCTTGAAAGAAGAGAATTATGGAGACATGCCATGACAGTCGAGATAGAAGTTTTGTATGAAAATCCTCGTGTGTATGCCAATAACACTTCAGTGTAGGTTCCTTTGGTTTCGAAATGTCCGCGTTTCGACTACATTTAGGAAGAAACTTGGTGTGAGGAGACATGCTATTTCTGTGTTATTTTCGAATATCTTGTGAAAATTTTGATATTACTTTGATTAATGGATTTCGAATTTTGTTAACAGATTGCAGTTGATGCGTCTTCACCTCCACAAGTATCACAACCGAGTGCTAGCTTTATTTGCTTCTGCAATAGCATAGAGGATTAACACATATTTCAATGTGTTGAACAATCGTATTGTGTCAATAAATCTTCAGTTGAATCAAAAATGAATTTGCAACCTAAGGTAATTCTTTACAGAAAAAATATTTTGGCCAAAACACACCAGGGGCAATTTTTCAGGTATGCAATTTAAATTTGGTCCGAATTAGTTTTCAGTATAAAATTGCACGACCGAGATTTTGTTAACCCTCAAAAGCAGATATTGTGCGGGCAAAGTGGATTCCGAACCACGTTAGCTCAGTGGCAGGCGGTGGGGATCGAACACACGACGCCTGGGTGGAAAGCAAACACTTAACACCACGACTACTTCCACCACCACCACCAATGATCATGGTGATAGTATATCATCCTAAATATAATAGAAATCCGGCACTTAAAATCCCAATTTCACAGTTGCGACAGTAAAACGAGAAACAAACTGTATTTTTCAATTGATATTATTTTATTGAACTCAACACAATTTGTCTCTGGAACACGCATTATATGAAATTTGAGAAAACCATCTTCATCAATAAAGATACGATTTTGAACGAAATTACAGAATTTTTTTCCTTTCTTTAATCTATGGAATTGGATTAACAATATAGTATTCAACTCCTAGATACTGACAACTGTTTGTCCGATTTTTTGGGTAACCTTGTAGATCCGCGAGTATCCTTTTTAAGATATTTTTTGAATTGTTTGTCAACAATTCATATTAATCTGTCGATTAAATATGTTCATGAAATATTTCACAAAAAATTTGAACGAATATGACACTGGAAAAAAGCGCATTAGCTTGTGCTTACAAATCTCCGAGCGAATGTCCAAAGATTCATCCGCCAAGTTTAACGTAAGAAGTTATCAGTGTGACATATCCGTTAGCGCTGAAAGACGGTAACAGATTATATTTCTTTTGATATTGATTGCGTCTAAGGGTGATGACTTGGCAATTCCCAGGGCAATGTAGTATATTTAGCGGTTCCTGGACCAGCTAGGGCTAGGCGTCTGCTTGTTATCTCAATCAAGTGTGCCAAAGCAGCGAACTGCAATTAGACCGGTCGATCCAGGCCGCCGAAGGTGGCATCAAACGAGACGTGATAGGCAATCAAACGTATTCGATATTTGATATAATCCAGAGGAAAATCAATGGAATATCTTGGAACGAACACAGTGTGATTTATTCCGGACTCATAAGGAATGTAGCGAATTGGAAAGTAAATGTCCATTTAACAACCTTTGTGACGAGCAAGATGAATCGACTGGTATTTTGAATTTCCTCAGCCAATTAATGGAAACATTTCCAGGGGCGGATACTGCACACATTTTATGGGGAAGTGGGCGCAAGTTTTTTGAGTCACAATGTGCATTTTGTAGATAGCTATAGGGATCGTGGGGAATATGGAGCAAATTTTGTTTGATTTAAGGTATCGTATTTTTGTTAGTCCATACTCCATATCGTTTTATACCGGATGTACGCGGAAGGTGGAAATATAACTTGGAGGATATTTGAACGATATAGAACTGCATTTTATTTTGGGTGACTCAGCTTAATGCAATTTTCGGTTTCACCGGAAGTCACATAAGCTTTGGATTTTGAAATGTGACTCCTTATAAATGTTTACTTTCCCCCTCGTCATATGACACTTTTAACAAAAATGAAATTGTCATTGCATCATTTCACTCTTGTGCTGTGTATCGTGCTGTTTGAATTTTGGTACCCAGTACCATCAAGTTGTATAAACATATCAATCAATGGAAAATACAATGTTTATGTCTCTCAACATTGTAATTTTAAAAAATGCACACAAAACTATTTAAAATGACCACCATCTCTTTCAATACAAAGATCGCATCTACGGGCAATAGTTTTTGCCTCCGATCAAGTAACACAACTTAGATGAGTATTAAATAGATCTGAAGGTAACACCTTTTCATAATGTAATGTCTCAAATCAGGACATTGTACCTAGACGCAATTTTTTAAAGATACAATAAGTATGTCAGCTAGATTCTGATTTCTGTCGGGTATATTCATGGCAAGGAACACCAAAAAATACTGTTTTAGATGAAATATACAGTGTCTTTCAAAAGTATCGGAACGGTCTCATATTTCATAAACGGCCCTGAGAAATTTTATGAAAATTTTGACAGGGTGGTTTTTGATGATGCTCGATTCAACGGTAATATCGGCAATGTTGCCAAATCAACAGTTTTCCAGATATTGAGGGAACCCAGTATTTTCAAATGGAATACCCTATTTGTTTTTATTGCAGTCAATTCAGCGACGTCTCATCACTTATGTCTCCAAATAACATATTTTAAATTGATGCAGTTTTCGAAATATGACTTTTTCGTTCAAAAGTCTGGGAACGTTCCAATATTTTCAATATGGTTCGAGAAAAATTCGTGAAATTTAATACAAAATGGTTTTTGATGATGCCCAATTCAATGGTGATATCGGCAATGTTGCCAAATCAAAAGTTTTTCAGATATTGAGGGTAACTCAATTTTTCCGAATGGAAAACCCTATTTATTTTCATTGCAATCAATTCAGCGCCCCGTCGTTACTCATGTCTCCAAAGACCAGTGCAACGAACTGGGTCTCCTTGGCATCGGTGAATCAACACCGACCACCAAAGGCGGGGCTTCGTCGTGCGGCTGCCTCAGCCCCTAGTGTGGGTCCGTTTGATAGGGCTCGACTAAGTTTAGTCAGGGTTTGGTGTGGAAGGAAACACTCGTGGAATAGTTGAAAAATCATACAGTATATTAGAATATAAGCCTCATCAAAATGCTACACATATATAGTAAAACAATCAGCTCGATTTACAACCCAGCACATAAAAGGGGCTCAAACGTGAACCCTGGGGAAACGTTATACGAGACGCTTATCCTCTGAACGTACAAACGTTACAAACAAATACTCGGTTCGACGAAGATATCCAAAGGTAAATTAAACTTATTATCTAGTAGGATCCGATCAAGTCATCATATTATAGAGAGTCAAACACATATCAACAACTTGAGTCATAAGCCTGTTTAAAAACAAATCAAAGTATAGGCAACCATTATTTCAAAGGGGGTTAGACGTTTCTGGGCATTTGGGTCACGCACGGTGAGGTCAACGACACACCGGAATATACCTTACCTAAGCAAGCACAAATAAATCATAACACAATAAACTCCATTATTTGAAGCAATACAGGAAATATATACTCTAGATGGAACCTTACATCAGATCGTTAAAGTTTACACAAATCAGGTTAAAATCAACAAAGGTGCATAACAATCAACTGCATGTAACTTTCAAATATTTCAGCAAATAAACAGTAAAGACCACACATATATTACTAACCTAGACCATCTTGTAATGCTACAACGTTCATAAAACGGAAAGATATCAAATATCGATTATCTGAAACAATCGCCACTCAATGACCAATATCAGACCAGCGCATATTTTCTAATTAATGAATTATTCTCCATTCATAGATAACACCTCTTAAACGAGGTTGAATGTTCCGAGGATATAAATATAACCCACTAACTGAGTGCGAAATGCATCTTCTGCCTTATCTATATTTATTTAAACGACCGGGGAACGAGTGTTCGAAATTAGGAGATCTTCGTATTTCTAGAATTATGGTTATCACAAAGTCAATATTTTCTCGCGGAAGAATATCTGTTGCAGAATGGCGGGTTCTTCGTTCGTGGCTTTTTCATCACTATCGGCATAATAAGCTGCAGTTGTTATCGAAAACCATACTTTACCATAACTTGTATTTCACAAATAATTACACTTTAGCCACTCGTGGACCAAACCATTTCTGCATCGGAGCACTTGATTGTACGGAGAATACCTTCGAACTTGTTGGATAATTTGGATTTCGGCTTTTATACGTTTCGCAAAACCCATTAAATCTCTTTGAAGTCGATCGCCGACAAGCACGTGCATTTGATGAGCTGTCGAGATTCATTTAATGACCTTTGTAATGAGGGGTCATTCCATAGCAGATTGGGTATTTTTAATGCGGTATTATTCAATAGAAACAATAAATTATTGATTTTTGTCGCTGACGACTCATCCTAATTGAGTTTATCTTTAATTATTTCACGGTCTGCTATTTAATTATTGGGCCGGATTTTCGCAGGACGTGGAGTCTGCCTCAATTAGTGATTTTCAATTCAATTACGTTTAATTAAAATCATACAAAGATGACGTTCGTCACACCAGATTGTGAATTAATGTAGTTTTTGAAATATGAGAACATGGTTCGTTGAAATGTCTGTGAACGTTCCAATATTTTCAAAACAGCTCGAGAAAATATCATGTCAAATGGTTTTTGTTAAATCAACTTTTAAATAATTCTTTTCCAACAGAGTTTTCAATCAAATAACAGAAACTGAAAACTATCTGACCAAGTGCTCAAAATGTTTGCCATCATTTGCTGAACAATAGCATAAGCAGTCATAAAATTCCCCACAAGTTTTTACTTAGTATTTGGGGCGTGATTAAAAGAGCTGCCTGACATATTTTATTTTTTAAGATTTCTAAATTTGCTTGTTGCTTAAACTACATCTATTTAAAATATGATATTTGGAGACATAAGTAATGAGGCGTCGCTGAATTGATTGCAATGAAGACAAATAGGGTGTTCTATTTTAAAAAATTCAGTTGACCTTAATATCTGAAAAACCGTTGATTTGGCAATATTGCCGATATCACCATTGAATCAGGCATCATCAAAAACCATCTTGTATGAAATTTCACGAATTTTTCTTGAACCGTATTGAAAATATTGGAATGTTCTCAGACTTTTGAACGAAAAAGCCATGTTGTCATATTTCAAAAACAAAATTAATTTAAAATCTGATATTTGGAGACATAAGTAATGAGGCGTCGCTGAATTGATTTCAATGAAAACAAATAGGGTATTCCATTTGAAAAAATTGAGTTACCCTCAATATCTGAAAAACTGTTGATTTGGCAACATCGCCGATATCACCATTGAATCAGGCATCATTGAAAACTACCCAATCGAAATTTTCATTAGTTTTCTCGGTGCCGTTTCTGAAATATGAGACCGTTCCAATACTTTTGAAAGATACTGTATAACAATAAAAATGCAATTGAAACTTCAATTGCAGCTTATTGGGAGCATGTAAAAACAAAAGTATTTCCATCGCCAGACGGAGATTCTTCATTGTCGATATATCTGGTCAGTATGTCAACGCTGCATTTGATATTTGACGGAGCAACAACAAAACATTTCTGTTTGTTTTCGTATTGGCTTATTTGAGTGTTTTTCGTGAATAAAAGTCAAATTCTGAGTTGATTTATATAAAACTATCGTTAGTTTATATTATTAAGCAATTCAAGCATTGTTAAATGTGTATAAGACCATTTGAAGCTGGGAATCAAAATATGTTATTTCATAGGTAAGCTTCCAGTGTCGTTATTATAGAGAAAGGGAAAGCGAATTGGAAAGGAGAAGAATTAATGAATTATTTAAAACATGTCAATTAGAGCATTGGCTGTTCTCAAAATCATGTGGAGATTCTTCCATCATAATTTCAGGTTTCCATTCCATATTGGGTTTCCATTATTTCTATGAACAACTCACGACACTGTCGGTGAGGGAAGATGTCACTTCCAAACAAATTTATAGGCGTGATCGGCGAGTTACTCATCTAGGTTGTGTTATTCGATCGGTATCCTGCTAGTGTGATCTCTCGGCTACTTTAACAATTCTTTTCGTCTTTGATGAGCTCAACATTCCTTTTGGTTTTGATCCCACACTAAACCAAATAATCCATGGAGATTAAATAAGGAGAACGCGCTGGTCAAGAAAAGGGACTGTCTTGGCCGCAAGATATCCTTTCAACTGAAACCATCTGTTCGTCGAACAACTATCGGCATGTAATCTGAGACTGGTTCAAAATTATTTTTCTAAAAATTCAAGGTAGCTGGACCATCTATTCGCCAAGGAAGAATATATGTACCGAATCGTGTGTCGTAGCATAATTCCATCCAAACGGTGCACGAAACTTCACTTTTATGGCATGAAGATTTTCATGTGTCCAAATGTGAGTGAGCATTATGCTGATTCAACATACGAGCCCATGTGAAAGCTCCTTCGTCAGTCCCAATCACCATCCGAGAGTAGTTAAAAGCATCATTTAATTCTTGCCCCAAGAACCTTTCGAAAAATTATCAACCATCTGCTATCAAAGTCTTGTTCACAGTGTGCCGCTTATATGTACTGGCATCTCGTCAAAGTTCTCTCAGATACTCATTGTTCTTTCATTTTGAAAAGATCCGAAAATTTCATCAAGGTACTTGAAATCGCACTGTAAGTACTTGGCATGATGATTTCGCAGATTGCGTATACACACTTGAAATGCTGTAAACATGTCACGGGCTGTCAAACTTTGTCACAAACTCACAATGTTTGTCCTTTGATCTGATTTTTTTTTAATTGAATTACTTCCTGTTACATGCGAGGAAACGGTTATCGAATTGTTTCTCAAAAATAAACCTAGATGAAAAAATATTGCCCAATCTAAAACAAAAGTTAAACCAAAAAAAAATGATTTATTCTAGTATCAGTTCGATTACCATCTAGGACGCCACTGGATATAATGATACTTGAAGGAAGAAAATTTGTATTACGTACAAAATATTTTGCACGAAATACAAATTTTCTTCCTTCAAGTATATTGAAGCGTGCACACAGCTTGACAAATTCACATAATGATACTTTTCTGAGTACACTGAAAGATGTTCCTTATTACTTCACATAATAATCATGCTATGTTTTATCAAAATCAGCCGATAGGTTTGTGAGTGAATAATTAGAAACTGATTTTTTTCCGAAATGTTTTACACCCTCTATCTCGAAAACGGAGCAAGTTAGGACACATGCTTGCGAGAAATTTCTACCTGAAATGGTTGAGTGAAAGAGCAATCAATCACTTGTGTTTATATTACCAACTCAATGAAATGTCAGATTTTGAATGAGGTATTTTCGACCTGAATTGAACTATATAAAAGTATTAATGGGTACTTGGGCCATTTCATGTAATATTAAACTTTAAGATCTGCTCTGGCAGTGGCATTATCATGTGATCCTATTTTTCATTTCTGAACTTTTATATAACATAAATCATTTATAAATTATTCCGAATGTTGGAAGGTTATTGTTGAATTAGAAATATCTTATGCGGTAGATAATAAAGGACAATTTCGTAACATTATTTACTTTTCTAGAAATAAAAATATCTGTTTTACTATTCGACGTTTCTTTTTTCAACAACCATCATATACTTATTATTTTAACAGACCTGTTTCAAAGAATGCAGATTTTTAGGTATTTTCATTTCTGAATTCAATGATTTATCACCATGACAGTTTCATTATGTGTTTAATCTCGAATATTTTTTTTAAATCTTCCAGTAGGTGCCTGAATTGGAAACAAATGATGAAATTAGATATACTAGTTCTGAAGTAAATTGAAATTTTGGGTTGAAATACTTAATGATTGGTGAGAAACAATCATGATGATGTCCGAAAAGGACCCGAAACGTATTGACACTCATACATGATACCTACATCATT
The DNA here is from genome assembly GCA_958502065.1 of Chrysolina americana. Lineage (NCBI taxonomy): Eukaryota > Metazoa > Arthropoda > Insecta > Coleoptera > Chrysomelidae > Chrysolina > Chrysolina americana. The sequence continues at coordinate 58,661,896 of OY293412.1, forward strand.
TATTTCAGAGAGAGAAAAAAAAACAAATACCTGTATTCCTCGAAACATGGCTGTATAAAAAAAATATTCCATCATGGTTATTGGATAACGAAACGTCGAACAGTAAAACAGATATCATCACGAGAAAGCTTATAAAAAGTTTTTGCGAAGAAGTATCTTATATCTTGTTTCAGCTCTGACCATTACACCACAAAATAATAAAATAAAAATTGAAAAATTCAGTTTTTCCACAATGATTTGAAAATCCATAGCATTTTTGGAAATGTTGTAGGTACTTCCATATAGATGTTCCTTCTTTTAAGCAATTCCAAATATTCAATAAAAAATGTAACATTCCTTACAACGAAGTTGGGGTCCATCTCCAACATTATTGGAAGTTGACAGCAACTTGAAAATATTGTTACTGAAACTAGCTTGTCGAAAAACTGTAGTTTCAGATTTTCAGGAATCTGGTTCCAGTATTTTTCCATATTCAGCTTGTTGTAATGCATCCTGTACTTATTTACGTCTAATGTAGAGCACATTTGAATGCACCCTCAGAACAATATATAAGAATAGCACAGAAATATTCGACTTTTGTGTGTGCTTTCTGAAGAGGATGATAGGATAGACAAATATTCAAATTCCATACTAAACATTTATTTTATTTTAATGAATCATAGCCGATATTTCAGAGGTTAGTGAGAAAACAATAGTATCTGGAGTAGAACATCCATCTGAGGTAATTTCTCTTTATCTTTTATTTCGTGATTTCAGTAGTAATATCCCGACAAAGAAAGAATTTTCGAAAAATACTTTCGCCTTGTTGGCACGAAAACTGTGTTGCTCAGAAACACCACGAGAGCTTGCCTGAGTGGTGTTTTGTACAGCAACACAGTTTGAGTGCCTGGCAAGGTGAAAGTATTTTGTAAATTCTGCATTTTGAAGGGATATTCGATCACAAAATTTCACGAATACATTACATTATGGACTAAATGCGTATTGCAAGAACACTTCATCTTGTGTGATCAATGTCAGTTGAAGAGTTGAACCGTCAAATGGACGTTTCTATATTTACCGTAATTGTCGTAACTATAAATGTATTCACAAGGTAGAAGCGAAACACCGTTTTGAAAATACCACGTGCTGGAGGAAGTGTTTTCAAAAAGTCCTGTTCTCATTGGTTCGAAATGAGAAAATTATGGCATTTGATTGGTTTATATAATGTGAGGGAAATTGTCAGTTGTAATATCACAAGAGAGTGAGAATAAAGTGAAAATAATTTGACAGATTTTTCGAAAACTTATTGCCAAATGGCAATTGCATATTGCATATGGGGATTTCAACCGGACCGACGGCTGTCCTAATTCTACTGCTACTCAAATTTATTCGTATATTTTACACCAGCGCCTCTAACGACAGACGACGGCAAACTCCACATTTTGATTCAATCATCCGCAGGTGCATGGCATCACACGTTGAAAGATATGGGCTACGTCTTCCCTATAGCTCGCACATGTCTGTGGTAGACTTCTGGGGTTGCTTGTAAGGGTACGTCTGGTTGACGGAAATAACAATTTTTATTATGTTCCGAATTGAGAGTGAAAATAATGCTATAAACGGACTAAGATATAATTTCTATTATTAATGGTCTGTGACTGTTATTCATTTACCCGAATGTCATTTTAGTTTTTATTCATTAAGAACTTGAGAAATCATCGTGTCGCCTCGAAGGATATGACTAGAGTATTCTCATTCTGCTGAATCCCAATCTCCTACCTAATGAATCCTTTCCTGTTGTAAAAGATTGCAGGATAAATGGTCGATTACATGACTCAGCTACCGTTCTCGTAGTTTCAGCCTTTGCTCCTTCCCCACGCGAATGCGTCAATCACCATCTGAGGCCAAAAGTGCAATTATACGTTCAATTACGTCGGTTTGTTTGAGGTTAATAATATTGCTCGCTTACCTATTCGCTCTTTGCATACCCCGGAACTATGGCTTGTACCCCTTCATTTCTGTCGAGTTGTAACCAGAATGTAAACATTCAACGGTATAACTGCGAAGGATTAACAAGTTCATGGAACAAGGAGCATCGACAAGTGAAACGGTTTTTAATGTCGATTCATATAAACTTCAGTAATTAGACTTTTCTTTGTGGTGTGTAATGTGAAACTGACGTGCGAGTAGAGGTGCCATTTTTTTTCTCCGATGATGGAAAATAATACAAATTATTAACATACATATTCATTTTGAATATAATATAACATTTTCTTGATAGAGAAAACTATGAATTATCAATGAGAAAAAAAAATATTTCCGATAATAGCAATTTGAATTTGAAACTATTTAATTGCCTTAGATAGTAATAAACAGGCTCTCTATTTTTTCCCTTCTCTTTAACTTCTGATCGTATTAGGCAGTGAGATATGTTTTTTTGTACAACTGTCTGAAACACTTGACATTTCTGCATCTCTATTGGATGTAAAAAAAAGACTATTCTTCACTGCCAAAATAATTCACAAAATAAACATGAAATATTACTTTTTCACTGATTTATTTTCAACAGAGTCAATTATCAATTGATTATTCATCATTGAAAAATTAAATTTTTTGAAATAATAATTGATAGTAAAGTTTGAACAATTAGTCCCTAACATAAATTTCCGAAAATGTTCCATGTTGCTGCTGATCATAAATGTTAGATATTTCCTGAAGAGTTGATTCCACAATTTTATTAGATATTTTAATTTGTCTGAAAGAAGATGGATCATTCAATATTATGTTAGAAATCTCAATTTTGTTAATCAGCTATATACGATTCTGCTACAGAGGCAGATTTCCAGCCACCGTGACGTTTTATGCGCAATAGATCTTCGTATCAGGTATTTTCACAATCAATATAGATCCAGCGTCTTCAGCATCAATAGTTATATGTATGAATTTTTCACGGCGACATGTACCGCTGCTACCTAAAATTAGGACAACCCACAAATGAAAAATATTGAAACTACTACTAATCTTACAAAATTATGATTATATAAGCTTTGTTCTGGTTCTGAAAAATAGTGGTTCTGGGACGTCAGGATCATGCGCAATAGATCAGATGAATGCACTTAAGGTTCAAATTCATTTACTTTCAATCAACTGCGCATAATCCTGACGTCCCAGAACCACTATTTTTTAGAACCAGAACAAAGCTATAATATATAAAGTAAATTTGTTTCGTTATTAGCGTCTTGAATGAATTTATTGATATCATCCATTGATGAAACTTTAGATTTATTTCCACGGTATCCGACGCTTTTGTTCTTGATGAGCGGGACCAATTTTGAAAACTTCCTTATATCAATATTTTCCTTAACATTCAATGTACTTTTCAACATTTAGTATACACTCCATAACGGAGGAAGTTTTATAATTTTTGATTTTTCCTCAAAATAGCATAAGAGCACATTTTCAGAAACCTTTTTTACACACTATTTGCGAAATTGTTTGTTTTCTCATATACTGACTTGGATTTGGCCGGTAACATATTAGATATTTTTGCATTTGCTTCCGCAGATACTTCTGATGGAGTATCACTACCAACTATCATAATTACCATCCATCTTCTTGAAAATAACTTGAAATTGAAGCAACTACGAGCAAACACATTCAAACAGTCAAACACGCGGCGTGCCAACGAACCGTTTCTATAATAACGACACAGAAATATCACTGGATGCTGTGAAATTGTAATGGAAGTATTGATAACATGTATGGAAAAGAGAAGTATTATTTAGGTATTTAAATTTTTTGCAGACAGGAAAAATTTTTGAATACGATTTTACTGAAAACATTATTTCCAAGACGTCGAGGCGTTGCGTCCGAGTTCGGGGCTAAAGGTCCCGGGTTCAAGCCGCAGTCGGACCTGGGATTTTTTCAATTTGATTTCACCAATAAAATTGTTAAAACCTCGTGGCTTGACTGGGGTATGTCTTGCACGATTCACTGCTGCATTCAAATTAACAGTGCTGCTCATAAGATGTCGTATGGGGATAGTAACACATAGTGGCTAATGATCTTAGCAGTCGATGCCACTATAAACAATCAAAAAGAATGTTTTCCAGGCAGCAGTCGTTTAAAAGCGATAACTTATCGGTCTCGTCCAAAAATTTACACTTTCATGTGCCCTTAAAAAAACACTTATTTAACTATTATTTGGTTCAATTTTATTTCATGATTTGCTCATTGACAGCAATAATAAATAAATATCTGTCAAAATTGGGACGCTATTTCAAAGGATTTTTAAATTAGCAAAAATCAATGGCAGTACAGAATGTGAGAACTATCGAATAAGTTTGGGAATTCTTTCGGATAGAGAAAACAAATTTTACATTAAAAAAATTATTAATTTTTTTGGTATCTACAGAAGGTGCCACGTTCGAGTGAAATTTAAATTCAAGGCAGGTAGAGTGACTAGAGTATATTGAATCTCAGCAAAATTAAGAAAATCCTCCGAAATGAAAAACAAAAGATTCTTCCATATTGTTCATCGCATCGATCAAATTGTTAAAAATGATCAACGAGAAAAACAAAATGGCTCGAATCTTAAGACGACAGCCACATAATCTGATACCGAAAGGACAGTACACTACGTATAGATATTGCTTCCACAACTAGAGACGAATAAAAATTATGCCAAAATTCTTATGGAACATATTGCGAGAAGTATGTGGAGAAAAACAAAAAAAGGGCATTTATTTTGTTGCAAATGAAAACAATGAGGTAGTAGAAACAGCAGAAATAGCAAATCAATTCAATAAAAAATTCGCCAGTTTTGGGAAAAATCTGCAGAGAAAATGTTACCAAATCCTTATTTTATCGAAGAAAGATACTTTCTACCCAACTCAATAGCACTGTTTCCAACTGAAAGCGAAGAAATAAATATCATCAATGAACTCAAAAACAACAAATCACCAGGTCCTGGCGATATTAGTGCTGAATTTTCGAAAAAAGCTGGTAATTTTCTGACAAGTTCACTCAACCACATAATCAATGAATGTGTTGGTAGAGGAATTTGGCCTAATGCGATGAAAATTGCAAGGATCATACCAGTACATAGAGGAGGAGATGGAGCATGGGACAGTAATAATATACCAAGTTTACTTATCCACCATTTATCAAATATTTTTGAGAAATTGACCAAGAACAGGCTAACAAATACCATAATTTGGGTTGTTATCTGAGAAACATTATAGTATTGAAGCAAAAATGTCCACTGTTTACGCTGTTCTGGACTTGACAACAAAAATAGATAGATAGAAGTCGCTAGAGAAGGGCATCCCATTTTTGTGTCTGTTTATTGATTTCATGCAATAAGGCATTCGACATAGTAAACCATAAGATTCTGCTAGGAACCCTTGGTATTCATGGTAATGTACTGAATTTTGGAAGTTAAGAAAGTTTTCGTTTTTTCTGTATAACTCGAGAACTGAAGAAGCTAGATGAGATTTTTTCGGATATTATTGGCATATGAAATATTCTACTTCTTCCCAATCAAACAATCCTTTTATTTCTTACCGTACCGAGATCCCAATAGATAGACTCGAATTTGAATACCGCTGTATATTGCAAAAGTCTGAATATTGATATAAATACTTCTCATAAACACTCGTAGATACCCAAAATCATAGCCTGTGCCGGTAGAGGACAGCTTCTATTTTCATTAGCCGTGGAGTTCTGTTGGGACTCAACCCTTTTTTGTTGGCGTGATCATTTTCAGCTGTAAGATAAACCGGAAAATCTGCAGCACCACTCCGGGTGGTCGGTGCGCACTCCAAGCAAGCACCTGACGTCGGGATTGGCATCCCAGCAACCCACATCACACTTGCTTTTCAACAAGACATTAAGACATATGGGTACCTTTCGATTCCAATAAACTTGAAAACAAGTTTGTCAGGCTAAGGGATTGAACCTAGCCTAACGCTAGCAGAAGTTTTAACGGCCGACATATTCATATTTTGCCTTATAGAGACTTTTATACATAGTTCAGACTATGTTGCCTATCACAGAGCCTTTCGTTGCATCACGGGAGGATTCCTCAGGAACTGGACTCTCCTGAAATCAAATGAAAAATTGTTAATCTCAATGCTAATAAATGAAATTTGTCAACCAATAACCATTTATCATGAAAGAGGGGCGACACCACTTGAAGGAAGACCATAAAACTAATAATGAAATATGGTGGATTACGTAATCCTATCTTCCGCAATAAAACCTATACAATAGGTAAAGTCGTCGGCAAGTATACAACAAAAAAAAAACAACTACTGCCCCCTACGACCATTGAATTATATTTGTTTAATACTTGGCAATGTTTTCTACAAGAACCACTTTGCAATGCATTTCAAATATCAAAGCTGAAATTATTTTTCGATTTAATTGGGGGAACACCTCCGTACCGGTTTCATGGTCATTGCCAATCATCAGCGAAGGCTAGTTCGACCCAATTGAATAGAAAAATCCTTTCATCCTAATTGGTGTCGCCCCTCTTTCATGATGTTTCTGGCTTCATGTTGAAGTCGACACGTAGTCGGAGTGCATTTTAAACTGGAACCCAGAGATGGCGCTGAATTCATACCTCAGTGTTTGTCTCAGGGATTTCCAATTAGGATGAAAGGATTTTTCGATTCAATTGGATCGAACTAGCCTTCGCTGATGATTGGCAATGACCATGAAACCGGTACGGAGGTGTTCTCCCAATTAAATCGAAAAATAATTTCAGCTTTGATATTTGAAATGCATTGCAAAGTGGTTCTTGTAGAAAACTTTGCCAAATATTAAACAAATATAATTCAATGGTCGTAGGGGGCAGTAGTTGTTTTTTGTTGAATACTTGCCGACGACTTTACCTATTGTATAGGTTTTATTGCGGAAGATTGGATTGCGTAATCCACCATATTTCATTATTAATAACCATTTAATTATGATGAAAATTCTTTCGGTATCAAAAAGCAAACATATCATCAATTCAATGATCAAACGAACTTACCTTAAGTGAATTTCGATCATAATTATATGAAGCGTCCCGTCGGAAGTGATCACAATGTAGTACCCCCTTCTTCCCGCTAGGTGTCACCACGAGTCCAAAGCTCAAACGAACGTATCCATCTCTGCATGTACACTATACATGCCTAACTTCATTACCTTTAAAGCTATATTTCGCAATTTGTGATCACGGGTTGGGAAACTATAGTAATTACTTTACGGCTTAGTTTGTTAAGCTGTAATTTTAGTTTTTCCCGGGTGGGTGTGATCACTTCGGACGGGACGCTTCATATACCTAATTATGATCGAACTTCACTTAAGGTAAGTTCGTTTGATCATTAAAGAAAATGTTTGCACCCTGTGTGCTGTAACTAGTGCTAGTAGTAATACAAATATGTACGTTAATGCCTCCAATGATAAATTTTGATTAGGATAAAAACATTTTAAGTACTCTAGGACCACCAACGGATCCCATGTACACAGAAAAAAATACTGTGGTATATGCAATAATAACCTTGTTGTTATCACTCCCATTGCACCAATCAAAATAAATTTTCAGCCAACAAAAATTTATTGAGGTGATTAAAGTGGTATGATTGATTTAAACTAAAACTTCCCATTGAATTCGAAACTTAACAATACTCAGGTGAAATGTATTCTATTATTTCTACAATGTGTGAAAGACTATTGAAAATCGTCAAAGTAATATAATTGTTCCAAATCTATAAGTGTTAACGTGGAAATTAGACAATTTTTCGATGCAAAAAAATGGTGCAATTTTGAATCAAATATATGTATTTTTCAAAATGACAACTGGTTCCAAAATTCATATATTTTAGTGAACAATACGTATTATTTTAATCTACAATAGTTATAATTCTATAACGTGACAGTTCACATTCACAAGTCATTGAAAAATGCCAAGGGACTTTTCGAATCAATGACTGCTTATAGTTGGTTCCATAATTATATCGTTAGTTCTAGTCTTGATATGCAAGTTGGTGCCAAAAAATTGCAAGTGGATGAATTACTACAATTGTGGGATCAAGAGTCAATTATTCCTGTTTTCGTTGGTAAGTACAGTAGTTATATACTTCGTCGCTATCAAAATGCCTAGTATGAATGTTGAATGATAACTGTCGCTTCGTATTGAACATGGTGGGTTTGCAACGGCGTTGAGAGTTTGTGCCATTTTACGCCATTGCTTCTGAAAATCCAATAAAATTGTTTTTTGGCAGAAAGTGCAAGTGGTAAGCGAGGGAAGTAGGTACACTCTTCATTACATCGTGTAGCATCATTTTTATTTGAAGACGCTTGAACTTACTTATTTTGCGAGTATTTTTTCCGAAAAAATTTAATAGAAACACTTTCAATTCATTGATTTCTAACTTTGAATTACAAATTATGAATTCGGTGGATCATGTCAAACTTAAGTTATGTAATTTGCGAACACCTGGAAATAGAGATGCTCATTGATCACCTTAGATCTTATATGGTGCAGTTTTCTAATAAATATTTTTGTTTGGAATTAAATGAAATTATTTGCCATCCCACACTCATTCATAACATAAATAACATGGACTAGTTGCCTTTTCGAAATTATTATGAGTCTCATTCATACAATGTAAACAAACAAAAATCATGAAATTATTATTAATGTTAATTTTGTGATGTTATTTTTATACTGTTCTTGAATTGTCCTTCTTAATACAATTTGTTCCGAAATGATATTGTTTTATTTTACATTTTACATGATTACTGAAATTTTTGGTTGAACTCATGTTTTTCAAATATTTATGATGATGATTATGAAAAAAATGCATAAGTTATTTTCAGAAGATTAATGGTTTGGCGAGAAGTTGATATTGGCCTTCTGAGGACCAAAGTTCAAATTTTTTGTTTTCCATTTCAACTTAGGTGGCTGAACAAAAAAAATTTTCTTCATCCTCTCATATTCAGGTGTTTTTTAATTGCATGCTGATACTTCAGGGTCTCAATAATGACATAATTTTAAGAAAAAAAAAACATATTTTCTTCAACCTTAAATTTGAACAAAGTATTGAAAGAAATACTGTTTTTTTCCTCCATAAGTACGAGACTATTCCACATACTTTTTATATTTTCAATACGCTGTATTTCTAAACAAAGAGGTTGAGGACCTACGTTGATATATACATTTTTTTCAGTCGTGTATGAATCGAGAACCTGAAGTATCCAGGCTATTATGAAACACCATGATAAATAAAAAACATAAATATGTGAGCTCAATAGAAAACCTTACTGAAGTCAATATATACTTGTAATTCTTTCAAAAATAATCAGTTTTAGAATCTACGGCTTCATAAAATTGAAGCAAGGGCAAATTCATTGTGTGAAACACAAGGAATAATGGTGTCAATAAAAGCTTCATTCAATTGAATAAATACATTGGATCTGTGCTACTGATCAATAATGTTATCACTAGAATTATAAATATAATTTAACCAATAGAAACCAAATGTGCTTAGAACCGAATTAAAGATCGAGTCAATGATATTATTCATTGAATACAATATAAAATATTATTATCTCTTAAGCACTAACTATAATTGAAATAAACCGAATAAAAGATGCGATCAATGACGAATTCGTTATTGGAAGTAATATTGTTGATATTCAATTACTTGCTTTTTTGAAACATCCATTGAAATTCAATGGGTTCTTATATTCAAATCAATGATATAATTCATATGGTAACTAAATATAATCTCATCATTGAATGGAATTACTCCTGGAATATGGAATACAATATATCATTGACTGAATGCGTTTCTCTTTGATATTATTTTAATGTTTTTTCTGTGAATAGTTATATTTTGGTTTTGCTGGTCGTATGTTTCGAACACGCTTCAAAAATCTTTTTATTCTGAAAACTTTGCCAATGTCTGGGGACATCAAAAAGGATAAAGAAGATCTTATGGAATTCAGGGTTCCAAAGGAAGCACCCTTTTCAAAGGTCTCACTTAAAAAAAACTCAATATTACAGAAACTTCGCTATCAAAAAAATTATTATTGGTTTGTTTACAAAATATCCACAATAACCTGAGACCGGAGTTGTACTACTTCCAGGTAGACGTTGATATGAAAGATACCATAACAGATATCGTTGAGGGTGGTAAGCCCTTCAACTGGAAAGCCTGTTGTATACAATTCCTGCCACCAGGGTAAGATTCTGTGCTAACGGGTGTGGTGTCCTATTGGCAGATAAAATAAGATCATTATCAGGTGAAAAAATTAGCACAGGTGTTATTAAAATCTTTTTTTCTACAAACGTCAAAAAATTAAAAAGTTCGCGCATTGACAACAATATGCGAAGTGACCCATTTTTTCATTTTCCTTCGTTACCATGACACCGTGCGCGAAATAGTGTGCGAAATACATACTTCGCACACTGCATGTAAACTATATGGGATTTTTATATTTCAACCTTTATGTTCCCCAATCAAGCAAAAATCCAATTGTCAACAAATACCATTTTATTTCCATAGTTACAGTAATTACTTGATTCGGAAAAACAGTTTAAGCCAGTTAAAAATTTTGTTTGACTCTCATGCGCTAAATACTTTGGTGATCTCGACAATTTCTTTTTACTCGGCTGCGCCTTGTTAAAAAAAATCAGTTCTTGATCACCAAAGTAGCATTTCGCGCACTTGATACAAAAATATCTATTAAACAGAGGAAACCACGGTTGGGCTGTCCAATATGGCACCACTATAATATCGCAGTAACATGGAAAAAGGAGGGAAGGCATAAAAAAATACTTTGCCAAATCAGTTGTGAAGGCATCAACCCTGTCACAATCTGGATCCTTCTGCCATGAAACAAACTTTTTACATTTAGTGTTTAACCTGGATGCGAATAAGTCAATGTCTGTTGGTAAAAACCCTCTGGTTCAACTCAAATTCGGTTTCTAAAGGTAGCCTCCTAGATTCATAGTCTGTATCCTGGTTATCGCTCGATTTTATATACGAGGCAAAAATCCATATGTTCCTCTCTTCACACCACTGCCATATGTCTCTAGCCAAGCTATTCAATTGTGGGAATCGTATTCCCCCCATTCGGTTTATATAAGATATAGCAGTGGTGTTGTCAATTCTTAGCAAAGTATTAACGTCTTTGAAACCCTGGGCAAAACATTTGAGGCCAAAAAATGATGCAAGGAGTTCTAGAAAATTAATGTGATTTTACCGTTCATTTTCTGCCCAATGACCAAATTAATACCCTCTGTCCATTACAAACTATGCCCCACCCGCTTAATGAGGAATCTGAAAACACCTCCAAGTGAAACTTGTTTCAGTTAATAGGATTTTCTGACGTGTGAATATGTTTGATCCACCAGTACATATTCCGGAATAATCATAGGTTTATTGTAACATCCACCGGCCTTTTTTAAAGCTAGATACTTTGCTCGTTCAAGTGTTTTAGTGTATAACCAGGAGTATTTTATTGCAGGGCATGTTGACACAATGACCCCAACAAGATTGGCGAATTGTCTGATAGAACAAGACCTTAAGGTTGAAAACTTTTGCAGTAACTTAGCAATTTTTATAGATTGCTCTGTAGGTAGGGATATGGTCATCCTTATCGAGTTGAATGTGAAACCTAAATATTTACAAGATGTTGTGGGAGTGAATTAACTTTTGTTATAGTTTATTGTGAAACCTAATTCATTCAGTAAAGATTCTGTTTCTTTTAAATATCTGACACATAAGTCATATGATAAAAATATTTTTGATATAAAGTCACTAGTGACCGGATCTTTCTATGGCTTGGCTTCACCCTTTCGCTTAAGTTTTCGCCAAACAACCCCATTATACGTGCCGTCTGACAATGTGTTTGAGAGATCTTCATTCAGGTTTAGGCTTACTAAAGTCTAATGCAATGAAAGATTTGTATTTCGTGTAAAATTTAATCAAATCGCAAAGCGCTTTCGGCTATTAGGCCATCATCGGTGCTATACTCGTCAGGTATTTATACAGGAGCAATACTTATAAAAAATATTTTTCTGCGAATAAAATGGCTGCCAGACATGCCGCAAGAAAGTTCAAATATTTGAACTTTTTGCGAATGCGCGCAAACCACGGAACAACAGAATTCATATCAAATTATTTTATGCCTTCGCCATATTGATTTAACTAACTTGAAAGATATCTTCAGATGTTGAATATTTTGTTTTGATTGCAAGAAGATTTCACTTTTATTTATAAGATTCTACAATCAATTATGAAAGACCTGTAGTGTTTGTCAAATATGCCATGCTATAAAAGTTGTAACGATTTTGAATCATCTTCGAAAATAAGTTCAAAATCTAGGACAGCCTTTAAAATCTCTAAGAAACTTTTACCTTCGGCGTTGGCATTTGCGACCAGAAGAAACATTATTTCAGTTATTTCAATCTCATTCACAGACAATTCGTTCTGCTCAGCGGTAACCAAAATGTTTGGTACGATTTAATCATTTTAAAAATGTAATATACTGATGTTTCGATAATAGTTGACATTTTTGACCATAATGTCAATTTTTTATAGAAGTTTTGTTGAGGAGATCACTATGACCAAAAGCATTCTTGATCATTATTAAAAACAACCGTTTCTTGGAAAATAACTCCGGCCGACCTTTTGATATTCACTGCAGCACGGGTTTTTACAAAATCCGTCCTTATTTCTTTTAATTTTTATCTACCTCGCTAGCTCCACATAGATTGATAGTTCATTTCTGATATTGAAAAGTTTTCAAGACGAAGCGGAGAGCAAACAAGAAATTTATAAATAATTGAATTGAATACATAATTTTATGGATCGGCAATAGGAAATTCAATTATGAGTCTTGTTAATTGCAGAATCTCTTTAACTATTTGAATAAACTTTTCATTTACTTTGAGGCCACACAAAATCCAAGGTAAGAAATATCACGTGAATTTTTGAAAAAGCCGAAGACTAAATTTTCGTTTTTCGATTGTAGGCCTCCTTCCTCATTATTCACCCTTCGCTCCGATACTTTCGAATTGATGAAACACAGTTATTTGTAAAGTAGAAAGATTTTTCTAAATGGTTCACGAAGAATTATGAATTTGATTTATGGGCCACACCTGCGAGTGCATTAGCAATTATTTACCATACCAAACTGTTGAAGGACTGAAGAAATTATTTCTTCGAATGTCATAGTCGTAATATGGTGGAAAACAGCTGAGATCTACACAACAGGTTTGCTTCTACGATTATCTGATGATCCGCCGAATATAAATATATTTCTTACATTTTGTTATTTAAAAGAGTTTAATCTATAAGGGTACATCAAGTAATATTCACATACAAGTTGAGTCAAATGTGAAGCATGAACATACGTATGCAACTGCTATTTTGATTTTATATGATTCACGATATCTCCCTTATTGGTATTCCGAATATTTTTTTGCTAACATTTATTGATATCGTGTCATTTCATGAATTCTGCCCTGTGTATGATTTTCTTTCTATATTTATATAATATCTATTGTTTGTAAATATATCGTTTATTAAATTTTCATGATATATATATATATAGGCAAGGATATAGGAAGGACTAGGCAGATTGAGACCTTAGAGAGAACCAGTGACGAGACATGGGGAGTAGGCAGATTGAGACCCCGACGTCAAGTCACAAAAACCTAACGTAATTATACCTGAGGAGTAGGCAGATTGAGACCTCAGCGTAGAATTACGTTTTAACCTTTCATTAATTTTCTTTCTGTTTCAGTTCTTGAAAATGGCTCCAAAATCGGAGCCGAAACGTCGAATTTCAACAAATTCTAGACGCGGTTCAACCCGAACTTTTAGTTTTCATATATATATATATATATATATATATATATATATATGTATATATATATATATATATATATATATATATATATATATATATATATATATAACTATTAACTAAGTAGGAATTCTTGGGTAGCGGTCTGTTGAACAATGAAACTCATTCGATTTAAATCTTCAATATTTCGTCAACCTTTATTGACTTCTTCAGGCTCTTCCTGCAACAACTGGTAACCAGAATAAAGGTACAAAGTTCAGCAAAATTAATACAGAGATGCGGATGTATAATTCAAATAAATATTTCATTTATTTTCGGGTGAAGAATTGTTGTCCCCAGAGGGGAAAAACTGAAGAGGGTGTCTTCAGGTTTGGAATCACTGCATTTTGCAAGAAATATAAAATGCTCTGGCTGTGACTGAGTTATGCGTATTATATATACTTCACATATTATTTGCCCCATTCAATGTTTCAAAGCCGTTTTGAAAAATCAAATAAGTTTCTGATTTATCCAAGATCTTATAGACTGCAGATTGAATTTGAATATATATTTATATACCCACTAGAATGATCTTCCGACCACAGATCCTTGAGATTAGATATACTGAAACTGCATTATTTTTATTTGTTTCTGAAGGTACACTTAGCTTCTGGAGATAACAAATAACTATAACATGATATCGATGTAATTTGCATGCCGAATTGATAAAACAAATATATTTCGTATTACGAATCATTGTTATTTGGGAAACATTGAACTTCCATGTTCAAATGATATTTTAGAAAAAGGAAAAATACAAATGACAAATAATTCCTAACCCCAAATACCGAAAAATGACATGTTATGGATTCATCATTTACCGCAATTTTTTTACCGCATGGGTATGAACGTTCTTGGGCGATTTTCTTGCGATTTGCGATTGCGATTCGCACAAAAATTGCGAATATTTGCGAGGTTATAAACAAGCTTAATTGTAACCTAAGGTATTATATACAAAATGGGCTTTAAAGTTTGTGCGCAAATAATATCAATAAAATAATGTTCAAACCGAATTTTCGAAAGCACTAGTCTATTTTGTCACCTCCGGTTGACATATCGATCGATTTAAATAGTTTGTGAATCTCGAGTCCATGAAAATATATGCATAATATATATTGCTTCGAAAGCTTCAAAGGCTTTTGTGAAAGAAAAACCTGTGTCTGGTTCATCGACTAATGCTGAAATTCTGCGAATGCTTCCAATTCTTTCTCCTACAACTCTGGGATTTTGTAATACAAACACTTGGATCTGTCCTTCAGGAACACTTACACATTACTGTTATTTAACTGGGATTTTAACAGTTTCTTGCAGGAGATAGTTTGTAATATGCACGTTGAAAAAGGTCACTTCCTTCATTTCCTAGCAAAAACATGTAGATTTTTTACATTTTGAAACTTCAAAAATGTATTGCTAACTAATTACAATGAGTTCATAGACTCTATATACATGTATGCTAGATTCTTATTTTCCTCTTTAATTTTCTGTTCGAATACTTGCTCTCTTTCTAATTTCCCTTGGCCTCCTCTCTTCCCATTTTATTAAATAAATATTGAAAGATCGAGCTTTCACCTCCTTTTATCATTTATTTCTAATTTTAACTTCTGAGGGTTGTCGTTCGTAGGGGGATGACAGCTGGTTAACGGAAAAAACATTTTTTAACAATTTAAACAATATTATAGTGTGTAATTGCAGTTTAATTATAATTGTGTATTTCATATTTCCTTTGCCTATTTGTTGCCATTTTACTAATTTCTTTGAAAGAATTTACCTTCCTCAAATAGTAAAGGGTACTTACAAGATTCTTTTTCCATTAGGTATTATGAAATGTTCTTATTTTGTGTCAGTTTCTGTTGTAATCCACCTAATTTTAGATGATTCAAGAGTCCTAAATTTTCTGAGTTGTAGAATCATAACAATATAAATAAATATGTATTACGGGTGATTTAGGAAAATAAGGGAAACAAAATTCATGGGAGGATAGTGTTATTTCACACTTACTATTTCTTTAAGTTTATGTCTGGTGGTAAGTTTTTCAGTCGTCTCATTGGATACTTTCAGAAGGTCATTTCTGTAATTCTCTTCTTCTGGGATAGGTGTGGCTGGAAATGAAGTGAGTATACAAGGAGGGGGCAAGGGGGCAATTGCCTCCCCCCAAGATATCTGCAGATTTTAAAATAATGTGGCAACAATGTACGTGACCCGAACTTTGGATGCGTGCTAGTATACTACTTAGTAAGCTTCTGCCCCCCCCATAACTGATTTCTGTATACGCCACTGAGTAGGATACTTGGCTTTGTTTTGTATGTGTTCTTGTTGTTGATTCTGTAAGGTAGCTGAAGTGAGTTTTCTACTCCCTCTGTTTATCGTATGTGACTCTCAGAGGCCAAGCTGTCCTGTTCGTTTTATTTCACTTTTTTTTTTTAATTTTTCTTTGTTTACTGTTATTGGTGACAGAAGAATTTTTCATCTATTTATATGTGAATATTTTTCGTGTGTGAGCAAAGAATCGATTTTCAAATTATTATAATCAACTTTTATCACTCCACGCAACACACAAATTATTAATTTTTTTTTCCACTTCTAAATTCAGAAAACTTATGAAATGAGATTTGAAAATTATCAGATAATTAATGTAATTATTGTTAGCATTATCTGAATTTGTGAAGTCGCGCTATCATCTGTTGTATTACGGAAATTCTAAAACACACGTATTATGGAAATTTTAGTTTTGCATAAACAGACCATTATGAACTTGCAGCAAAATTGCATTTCCTCTGATACATTTTTCAATAAAAGTTAACGTTTATTCAGCTACATGCGCTGGGGGAATAATTGTTGCAGATCGTAAAACATCAAAATTCAAACAAGCCATTCAATTTCACACCCGACTTACTCCATTAAAAGGGAAATCACAATTTTTCTTAAAAAATAGCGACGTAATCTCGAGCGTAACACCTGTATATCCTTAATGGTTGGCAGTCGCCTGAAATGGCTTTTTATATATTTTCCTCTTGTTTCACATCCTCCGATGACTTTCCGGTGTTCCTTAATGACTCATACATAAACATAATCTATATCTCTTATTGTTTCGTCCAAAACAATCGTGGGACTCTTACTGTTTCACACCCGGAGCACAGAGTGTAACGGCTGCACGGCCTACAGTCAAAACATAAGACGTAACCTCTGCCCTGATGGGTCTAGAGGTAGTGGAGGGGGGCGAAAAAGAGGCGCTTGTGAACGGAAGCTCAGTTACAATAGACTAAGACAGGTGAATATTTATGGATAAATGCGATGGAACCAGGCTGATTTAAGGTACAGGGTCGGCTCAAGATGACTATCCAGTGTGCCCTGTTTTATCAGACTGAAACATTTAATTCGATTTTTATCAACGATGCAATTATCGATAATTTAATTTAATATTATTGTTTTGTTGTCCATAGAAACTCATAAAAAATTATTGTCGACCGATAACCCAATTTTGACTGAAATTGTTTGGACTCCTATATTAAAAAAGAAAAGAAAAACGTCTTGACTTGAAACAACGGAGATGTCCAAACAATTTCAATCATACTGAAACATTGTCTGTAAATACAAACTAATTTTGACTATTTGAACTACACCTGCATCTCAATTATTTGTTCTCTATTTGAATTTGAGACGGTAACCATTTACAGTTATTATTTGTGTTCAAGTACACTCTAAAATTTCCTTAGTTTCACGATCACAAAAACGATTGAAAGAGGTGATGTATGAAGAATCAAACAATTATAAAAAACTATTTTGTTAGGTTTTAAACCGCTCTACGGAGTGTCATGTTTTTGTACACTGTTCCATATCAGATATCACTACTCTTTTCATCTCTCTCCCTACATAGGCGCGTTTTAAGATATAATCATGAATAATCATGAAAGTCTAGTAGATTAAGGGCTGGAGTAAGACGTTGAAGAAATTCGATGTAATATTTTCATCTCTACAACGATTAAATTATCCGTTAAATAGTACCTTTCTAGAATTGTGGGCAATGTTTCACATATCTGATATTTTCGGTACAGTTCTGATATTTGTTCACAAATTGAAGGCACCCCTTCAAAATATAGGACAGTTGGTAAATAAGGCAAGAAAAGAAACTATAGTACACACCATTCATTCTTGAGAAAGCATAAGTTAACTATCTGGACCAGCTACTCTATAGCGGTTCATCACACATTATATCTCCAACTGATGAAAATCATAGAAAATTCATCATCTCTTTAGACACGTAGAAAACTGAAACCTCGGAACCCCGTCAATTTCATTGAACGCGTGTCCTAAGCTAACATTGTTGAAAAAATGCATGAAATTGGCGTTATGTTGGTGAATGAGTGGTTTTCAACGTGTCTTGATTCCATTCACACAAACGGTTCCAAGCAGACCCAAAGCAAAGTGGTCAGTTAAAACACTCAAATCACTTTTAAGCTTGTGAGCACTGTTCTCCGGAGCACTTTCTTGAACTAGTGATTAGTGCTTCGAGCATTTAACAAAAATACTTGGTGCTCAGTGATCCCAAAAAGTGCACACAAGCACTGCAGTACTCCAGAACACAGTGTTAAGCACAGCTCTGAACGGTTCCAACTACTGTTTACTTTATCTGTTGAAAAAGAATATATGTACCAACAGAGCTTTTCAAATATTTGGTGAATTCCTTTAGATGTCATCAGCAGAGTCGAAATGCTCACCTGGAACAAACATCTGGGAAAAGTGTGTTCTTTTTGCAAAACATGAGGACTTGGCACATAAAATAAAATCTGCTTGGTTATACACAGCGATAGTAAGACCCTCGACGAAGGTGAGAGCCGCAATAGTCTAGGCTACTCCAACATTATGGGTGTCGTGAATATCAACAATGTTCAGATATTGTCGGAAAGAATGTCTCCAATATATTCCTTTGATGAGCATACACTGACGCCATATAAGATGAACATCATTCTTTCCAAATAATCGGATACACGAATGTCCTCAAGACAAGCAATGAGGTAAGTAGGTGTTGGGATTACACAAGGAGAAACCCAGGCAGTCAAGCTTCCATCTTCCAAGAACAGGTAATTCCTGTTGACTGTTGAAACCAAGTGTGCTGTAGATTTTTGCGGGTTTTCCTGCAGCTGAAAAGCGAATGTGCCCCCAGACATCGGTGAGTAGCTCCGGAGTGCAACGATAAAAAATATTAGTAGCCGTCCTATACCCGCACAGACTATGCTTTTGGATATAATCACACAAGTGGTTATGAGGAAAATTATTATTATCATATAAAATGTGTGAAAATACACTGTCTGCTACCTAGCTATCACCATTATTATAGTCATTGTTTTATGTTACTGTACTGCAAAACTATTCCTGAATATTATTTTTGCAAAAGTTATAACCGACGCATTTTAAATAAATATTGTCTTAATTTTTGGGGCTATCAACAAATTGAAAATGTTGTGCCTCATCATTCATATGATTATAGTCTTGAGAAGTCGGTACTGAACTTCTATGCTTCGGTCGTTGTTTATGTCGATTAGGTTAATTCGCGTTTTGATAGGGCATTATTTGTGGTCGAGGAAATATTTTAGGAAGGTAACATTCGGAACTGTTATTATACTGTACATATTAATTTGATACATTCGGAACTGTTATTATACTGTACATATTAATTTGATACTCTAATCAATTGATAATGGATTATTAATAACAATTTACAATGCTCTTGATTTAATTTGATACTCTATATTTCTATCCTGTTTGCACCGAATGGCTTTTGGAGATAATTAAAGTTTTCTACAATTTATGGTAGGGAAAAATTTTCGCCAAAACCATCCGACCGATAATACTGGAAGTTTTTAAGTTAATTTTTAGGTAGGTATTGAAAAAATTAGCGGAATAGAAAAACTAAGAATTGTTACCGTTGTGAAATGTGCCACTTATTCAAAATGGTTACTTTTTAGTGACTCGCGATAACAGACAGATTGTGTATTTAACCGATGTCAAACTCTACGATGACTATACAGATTTCTTTGTAGGGCCTGTCAATCAATGAAGGTTCGGAAGCATTGAAGCCGAGAGGCATATTATGTTGGCTCAACAGTCAGTCATATCAATTTAATAAAATTACTTTTCTGCTGGTGATATATCAAATCCTTAAGGTTGAAGATTATTGGCAATCCTTTTAAAACCGAGTCTGAAATGTAATCGTAATTCTCTGATTTGATCAAGAGATTATACGGAATGGGGAAGAATTATTTTATACAGGGGGAAATAACGCGTGCAAAAGAGATCAATTTACTGAAATAATTTTGAGATACAGTCGCATAAATACATGTACATCTTTTGAAGCCGAAAACAAGGCCTTCGTAGATGAACACGGATATCATGGAATATTATCCGTGGGATAGCACGTTAGAAGGTGAAATCCATTTTTCCCAGCAGCACAAGTCTTATGAAGACTTCTGAGGGTTGCTTGTATGGATACAGCCGGATGACAGCCACAAATAATATTTTAAAACAAGTAGTAAAAATAATTTATTTGTTGATTTGTAAATCAATCAAAATTTACATAAAATCAGAACTATGACAAAAGTTTGAAGAAATAAACAGGTTAATCACTGATAATAATTTAGGTCATAGGTAATATTACTTTATCAGGAACAGTTTTATTATCGTCTGTTTTGAAATCTTACTTAATTAGTTGTGAATATTCTGACCAACAAAGTCTGTGTCCAATATCCAATTTTTATTTTATTTCCAAACGTTTTTTGGTTTCTAAAAAAAAAAATATCATTTTATAATGTTGTACTCAATATAGTATAAATAGCTGCAGCGTTCCTACTTGTGATAATGAAGTAAATATTTACTAATTTTACAAAGATGGCAGCATTTTATACCGACATAATTCCAATTTCGGAGTGGTTATTTGTGTGGACCACTTGGTGAAAACGCTTAGTTAGAGAGAAGGGTACCCCGTATTCTTTCACATCTCTGTTCAACTAATAAACGTAACAGATTTGTTGTCCTTTCTTATTTGTGAAATTTGTAGCCGATGTTGCCAGATGGTGAAATAGAAACAAATTCCTTCAAATTTTAAATGCTCAATTTAATTTTTCTGTTTTAAGTAGGTACTTCCTTGAATATTTTTTCAAAGAAAAATGTTGAAACTGTGTGTTTTAAATGCAGTGTTTTACAGATCTTCAATGGAAAATACTTGATTCTCGTCAGGTGGAGAATTCCCCATTCAATCTAAAAACGTAAAACCAACAAATCGTCCTAAAATTAATTTGTTGTCACGTAAAATCCTTGTAACCGAAATTTGTTAGGTATAAAATGATCAGAATCGAAATCAAGGTTGAGGAGAAAATGAAATAATGAACCAGGCTTGTAGAGAACGATAAAGTTACAAAACTTGCTGTAGAATCTCCTAGATGGCGCTCACTCGGGGCCGTTGAGAAATCGTTCACATTCACGATTCTATAACAAATTTCTTTCACGATTTACTCGAAGATTTATATTTTTCCTTTGATAATTATGGTAATAAATTTTGATATTAGTTCTGAAGAAAGAGTGCAAACGGAGGTTTAATAAACATAAACAGTATTGCTAATATAATAAAACTTGGACGGGAAACTAATAAATTATGCTGACGATACAGCAATTGTATTTTCCGGTCAAACATGGGGTGAAACCCATTAAAAAACTGAAGCTAACTTGATATGTATCACAATATGGTTGTTTTAAAACCTACTAAGTTTGAACAGAAATAAAACAAAATATAT
Source organism: Chrysolina americana (assembly GCA_958502065.1). Classification (NCBI taxonomy): domain Eukaryota; kingdom Metazoa; phylum Arthropoda; class Insecta; order Coleoptera; family Chrysomelidae; genus Chrysolina; species Chrysolina americana. Next base: position 58,683,567 of record OY293412.1, read on the forward strand.
CACATTTTCTCCCACAAAAATTAATCAGTCTGCACATAAATAAAAGCTTTTTTTATCCGCCTAGAGGATAGAATAACAGAAAGCTTCGACAATGTGAGTAAAAAAAATGTTTAAAAAATATCTTGTGTTTTTACTGTTGATGAATAGAACATATTATATCTTTAGCTTGATTATTTTGTTCAATTTCAATTCTAATAAATTGAGATATTCTGCGCCATTTCGAGTTCACTTACTTATGCTCACAGAACGGGTGCCAGTCTTGCCAGAGTCTAACTGAATTGATTTTTCGATTTGATTTGGTGAACTAGCCTTCACTGATGAGTGGCATTAGAAACCAAGAAAATTTTCCCTCCCATTTGAATCGAAAAATAATTTCAGCTATGATTTTTATAAAGTATTGTGAAGTAGTTCCCATAGAAGACGTTGCCAAAATCCTAACGGATATAATTCAGTGGTCGTAGGCGACAGTACTTATTTTCTGTTGGATGGTAGTGGACGGAAATTCCCACTGTATTGAAATAATTCTTATTTACTCTCATAACCGATGATGAAATAAGGTACAGAAAAATGAAGATTATTATGTATTGTATTTATTATTCAGAATTTTCCGCAGAGATCCAAACAAATATTTATTTAAAAGAAAAATTGAAAATTGTGACTTGAATTAGTTTTTGAAAAATACTCTCGGCACATATAAATGTTCAAGAACTAATCCATGAATTTTCAGATTATATGTATTATACTATCCATGCAAATAGACCCTGTTACTCTGAACTGTCCATCTGCTGATATTTCTGGATCTCTTTGAAGAGTGAAATCCCCAATAACTCAATCTTGCCAAGAACACGAGTTGTATTTGTCAAGAATAAGACGCTGTTTATTGATTCAACGGAATTCTTTTAAAAATGTTATTGCATTTTCCATATATCATGTCTTTGAAGGAGTCGGTTTATTTATACTTCTTCATATCTTTTTCAGTATGGAATATTTAAAATGAAACAAAATAAACAGAAGCAGTCTGAATGTATATTTGAATGAAAAGTGGGTAACCCAAACGCTTCGTTACTCTGAAGAAATATTAAAGAATCAGAATGTCATCATATTTACGAACAAGATGCTTTTCCATTATATCCTAGTCACCCATAACTTTGAATTATTAGGTATCTATCTATGAAGGAAATTACTGAGAAAATTTCATATCGTTCGCCGGTCAGGAAATGATTTCAACTGAGTTTGGTCGAAATCAGCATTTTCCCTTTGCGTCCTAATGGTCAATCAAGCTCATTAACCACTGATGATACTGTTGATGAACTAACCTGATTATGAAACACTTAAAAGTAATCTGTCGATTGGCAAACTTTTTCAACGCCCTCTATTTTTCAATTAATTACTAGCAGCTGTTGAGTTTGTGATGAATATTTTTTATTTTGTATGATAGAATGGAAAACTGATTTGAATATGCACACACAGAAAGAAAAAAAATTTACTTCATTTGAAAAAATTCGTTGTTTCAATATGGCAACATAAATCCATTATTTCAAATAAAACGGAAAAACAAAACAAATATTTGTTTTGATACAAAAAAAAATTGGATATATTCGAGTACCATATTTATTCTTTTGGTTTATTTTATGCAAAAATCATAATGCCTCCCAATTATCCATTGTTATTTATTCATTTTATCTGAGATTATATCGTAATGAATGTAGAATATGGTGTTTGGAACCATAGTGTATATTATGCAATATCGCTTTTCACTAATAATACAGGCAAATTAGTGCTCTAGCTTCTAAAAAGTGCTCGAGAACAGAAAATCATTTAAATTTCTTCCTGGTGTTCCTGAATAACGGATATATGAGTTTTGATTAGAGAGCATAAAAATAGCGAAATTTTTGCACTTTCTTTATATTTTTTCCGTATAACTCAAAAACTGCGCATGCTACATGACGAGTGCAATAATGTGAAATACTTCTGGGAAACAAATATTTTCTTGAATTGAGAAAATGTATTTTTTGGTCCAAAGACGCCATCGATAATCATTGCTTGAAATTCAAATTCTACATGGTGTCACATAAATATTGGGTAAAACACATGGATTATCAGTCAAAAAAAACCCCTCTAGGAGTTTCTATTAATTTCTTTCGTATATTAGTACCCCGTTCGAAGTTATTCACCCCTGAATAGTGCTCCATGAAAGGAAATTTAGCATAATAACTTCAAAGAATTTCTTCAATTTCTATGGAATAGTTTTTATGGAACACTCTCTAGCGGCAAATATCTTCAAGAAGGGAAAAATGAAAAGTACCTATCGCGATATATTCACTCAGAGCACATGTTTCTAAATTATGGCTCAATATTGGTAGTGTTATCAAATTCTATTCAGATAGGGTTCATGTGAACGATGCCTTCAAAGAAAATTAATATTGATCAAAATTTCAAATATTTTGTTGGAACTGGAAGATGGTTGAACACAATACTTACATAAATCCTTATGGAGTTTGGGTCTCAGTGGATTTTTTTGAATTTTTGATATGATGTAGTCCATGTAATTCTCAACCAATGTTACCATTGCGCCAACCCCAAAAAATGAACAGTTTTGTCGCTAGAGGTCGTTAAAATCACCCCTTTCTCGAAACCGGGAACGACATCTTCACCTGTTTCATTGTAGATAATGTTGCACATGATTATGCTCTTTTATAAATAAAATCTTCACCCTCCTCCCTCTTCCCCCCACCACATATTATGAAACACAAAAAATTATATCTGGATTACTTTGAAATACATCGTCAGATGTTTGAACGTGCTTGAAGTAGGGAAATAGCACTTTTCATGATTATCATTCCCTCCCCCCAAAGGGTACAAAACAAAAAAAATTCGGTGGATTTTTCTGAATTTTCTATATGATGCAGTTCATGTTATTGTGACTTGAGATTAATCAGGTGATAAATCCAAAAAACGGATAGTTTTGGTGCTGGGGGGAGTTAAAATCACCCCTTGCTCAGAATTGACTATTTATTTTCAAGACCGAGAACAACACTTCCACCAGTTTCATTGTAGCTAATGTTGCATAAGATTATGCTCTTTTATAAAAATAGTATTCACCTTCCCCCGCCTCTTCCCCCCACCTCCTAATATGAAACGCAAAAAAAATGTATCTGGATTATTCTGAAATGCATCGTTGGATGTTTGAATAAGCTTGAATTAGGAAAATTACACTTTTTCTTGATAATCCCCCCTCCCCCGAGGGGTACAAAACAAAAAAAAATTGTAGAATTTTTCTGAATTTTTTATTTGATGCAGTTCATGTTATTGTGAATGAAATTAACCAGGTGATAAACCCCAAAAATGGATAGTTTTGATGCTTGGGGGCTTCAAAGTCATAACTTGCTCAGAATAGACTATTTATTCTAAAACATCCCCCAACCCCTTTTCTGAAACACTAAAAATTAATTCTTGACTATACTTTCAAAGGCGTGGTTAAAAATAATGTTTTAATCAGCTCAAATAATGGAAATCATACTTGTTCATTTATACCTCCCCCACTTAAATAAATGAGGGTGAATGACGCGATCTATTTTTTTTCGTATGATGTGAAGAAAATATTTTATAGAGAGGTAATGAGTCTCAAAAACTCAAAACTCAAGACCGACTGTGAGACTCCTCTGATTCTCAGATGTCAGGGCTACTCAATAAAACCTCCACCTCTATGTAGGCCCGTCAGGCTATTGCCCACGGTGACACTTAAGACTTGCCGTCCATCGTATCATGCCTATATTAAGTACTGTCATAGTCTTGTAAGACTTTGTATAAGTTCAAACATCAACAATTTGAATTTGGGGTAGTGCTTGATTTGGATCAATTTGTGCAGGCCTGTTCGCGGCCTCCATTACTACATTCAAGAGCGTCGTCCATGGGTATCTGATATTAGGTTCATGGCTTGCAAAGCCCAAGAACAATAACACACTTGCTACATGTGCACAAGAGCCCAAAGTTCTTGCCCTCGTTTTGCAAGTGCAGTAAAATCCTAAAATTGGCACAACCTCCTCTTCGTCTTGCATGTTGGGGTTAAAAGCAATCCAAAGCTGATGTTTGAAGAGCCTGGTATATCTTGAGTAAATGCGCATTCTAATAAACTCATTCTCATTCAAATGTTCATCTACTTGAATAGTCTCACCCGCATCTCTCTGAAACTTGTCCTGAATATAGAATGGAGCCAGCCCAACTTGATAGACACCTAAAATCATAGGTGTCAATTAAAAAAGATACCAGAAGTTGAAAATCCACCTAGAGTTAACCTTTTTAAATATTCCAAAGTGAGGCGAGGAAATTGCGGCAAATAATAGTCTATTCTGAGCAAGATATGACTTTAAGGCCCCCTAGCATCAAAACTACCCATGTTTGGGTTTTTTAACCAAGTTAATTCCTATTCACAGTAACATGAACTGCATCATATTGAAAATTCAGAAAAATCCAGCGAAATTTTTTTGACATCTGGTGAGGGGGAAAATCATGAAGAAGTGCAATTTCCCTGATTCAAGCTTATTCAAACATCCGACGATGCATTTCAGAATAATCCAGATATATTTTTTGCGTTTCATATTGGAGGTGGGGGGAAGAGGGGGCATGAATAATTTTTTTTATAAAAGAGCACAATCTTATGCAACATTAGCTACAATGAAACTGGTGGAAGTGTTGTTCTCGGTTTTGAAAATAAATAATCAATTCTGAGCAAGGGGTGATTTCAACGTGATTTTTAACGCCCCCTAGCACCAAAACTATCCATTTTTTGGGTTTATCACCTGATTAATTTCTATTCACAATGACATGAACTGCATCATATTGAAAATTCAGAAAAATCCACCAATTTTTTTTTGTTTGGTACCCCTCGGGGGGAGGGGGGATAATCATGAAAAAGTGCTATTTCATCAATTCAAGCATGTTCAAACATCTGACGATGCATTTCAAAGTAATCCAGATATAATTTTTCCCCTTTCATTATAAGTGGTGGGGGAAGAGGCGGTGGGGTTTGTGTTAATATGTATTAAAAGTTATATTCTGATGCAATTACTTTTTATTTTTAACTTCTTGACTGACATATGTCTATTTATTATTTTTCTAACAACTGCGTATGTAAGATATACTATATGATGTATTATAACTTTAACAATACTTAATATCTAACATCCCCTTTTTTCAGGAAAAATATAAAAACAAATTTTACAAATAAATCATATGTTCAACCTATCAGGTGGTTTGATAGACCGACCACATCTTGTAACATTATGATCAAAATATCTGATACACATGAGATCCTATTTCAATAGGAGTCAAATTTTTAACACCTTTCCTATTGTAATAGTTTCCTTGATTAAGCTGATTATTTTTCAGACGTTTAGAATATTTTTTCCAGTTGATTACTTGTGGTTCCAAATTATGATCTGAACATCGTAGTAAACATCTTAATTTCCTCGACATTAAAATTTGAGATGGTGAAAAATTCTCAACCACAGGCATGTTTCGGTACATTAGGAGGGCTAGATAAATATCTTTTTCATCTTAAAAGCATTTTTTGAGAATGTTTTCAGCGGTTTGAATGTGTCTCTCTGACATTCCATTAGATTGAGAAAGAGTAGGTGAGCTCATGATATGATCAAACTCTCATTCTTTAGAAAACTTTTTGAACACTTGTGAAGAAAACTGTGGACCCCCATCTGAAACAACAATTTTTGGGATACCATGCCTAGCGAACATGGTTTTCAAAATCTTTATAATGCAGTTGCTGCTACTATCTCCATATATATCTCAATTTCGATATATTTGGAATAATAATCCACAACTAAAAGGTATTTTTCATTTCTTAGCTCAAACAGATCACACGCAACTTTATTCCATGGAAGGGAAGGAATTTCATGCGACATTAGTGTTTTGGATATTTGTGATCTAACATGTTTTTGGCAAATACCACAACTACTGTCTATGAATTGTGTGATATCATTCCTCATAGTAGGCCAAAATACAGATTCGCTAGCCAGTTTTAAACATTTTTGTGTACCTAAATGACTATAGTGAACTTTCATTAACATGTCTCTCCTCATTTTGCGAGGAATAATAAGACTGTGCTCTCGATAAATGAGATTATCCATTATTGTTAGCTGACTTCTGTATTTGTAATATGGTCTGATAATATTGTTTACTGTTTTGATACTTTTTGGCTACCCATTCAATATAATATTTTTTAATAGAATCAGCGCTTCATCTTCATTGGTTTCTTCAATAATTTCTTGACGTTTACTATCAGTTACATTAATTTCTGATGTTATCATACATACTTGAGCTTGTAATACGTTATCAAAATTGTCCTCACTATTGTCCTCAATATAAGCTCGAGACAACGTATCAGCAATTATTAATTCTTTTCCGGGCTTATATTTGAGTTCAGTGTCATATTTTTGTATTTGAAGCATCATTCTTTGAAGACGTGCTGGACATGTGTTCAATGGTTTCTTATTGATTGATATTAATGGTAAATGATCTGTTTCAACAACAATCTTTTTTCCAAAAATATACTCATGAAATTTATTCAAGCCAAAACAAAAGGCCAGCATTTCTTTTTCTATTTGGGCGTACCTGACTTGTGTGTCTGTGAGTGCCCTTGATGCATAGGCACAAGGTAAGCCTTCTTGTAGCAACACAGCACCTAAGCCCGATTTTGAGCTATCAACAGATATAACAGTATCTTTGTGAACGTCAAAAAATTTCAAGACTGGACTTTTTGCAAACTTATTTTTCAAAGTCTTGAATGCTTCATTTTGTTTTTCCTGCCATAAGAATGAATTATAATTTTTTAATAATTCTCTAAGTGGGGCAGTTTCAGAAGAAAAATTTGGAATGAATCTACTCAAATAAGTCATCATTCCTAGAATTCGTTGTAAGTCCTCTACAAGTAGGAGTGGGCATATTTACAACAGCTTTCATTTTATTTTCATCCATGGCAATACCATTTTCAGATATGATATGACCCATGTATTTTATACTATTTTCTCCGAATTTACATTTATTTTGATTGAATTTTACATTGTTTATTTCAGCAATTTCTAATACTTTTTTCAATCGGAGATCATGTTCTGTTTTATTTTTTCCCCAAATTATATTGTCAATATAAATATCAACGCCCTCACATTCACTAAAGATTGTTCTAAATCTTTCGAGATAGACCTCTGGAGCTGATTTTATACCAAATAGTATCCTAAAAAATGTATAGCGACCAAAGGGAGTTCCAAATATACACAGATCCGCACTCTCCTTATCTAATAAAATTTGGTAGAATCCACTAGCAGTATCTAATGTGCTAAAAACTTTTGCGCCTGATATTTTACCTGTTATTTCTTCAAGATTTGGAATCTGACAACTCTCTCCTAATAACTTTATTGAGATCTTTCGGATCTAAACATATCCTTAAAGATCCATTTGGTTTTCTTACCAGAACTAGAGCATTCACCCAATCACTTGGCCCATCTACTTTTTCAATAATTTTTTGTACCTCGAGATCTTTCAAACATTCCTTCAATTTAGGTTGTAATGTCAGAGCGACTCTTCGAAATGGATGTACCACAGGTTTTGCCCCATCTGTCAATTTTATGTGATACGGTTTCGATAGACACCCTATGCCTGAAAAAATTTCACTATATTCGTTGACAAAATAGCATAGTCTGGAATGTCAACAGTATCAACTAAATTGATAATATTTAGTGTTTGACAGGAAGGTAACCCTACAACTGCTTGTGTTTTGGAATTCACTACAAAAAATTCTAGAATAAATTTTTTGTTCTTGTAAAAGCATTGGATATTACAAACACCAACAACATTCAGTAAGTCCCCTGTATATGACTTCAATTTTATGTTAGTTTGTTTCATGACAGTTCTGGGTAATCCTATCTGTCTCAAATGTTCAATTGAAATTATATTACACATTGCACCAGAATCAACTTTCAGTTTCAAGTTGACATTGTTGACCAATAAATTAGCATAACAAACAGTATCGAGGCCCTGAGTCTTCACAATAACTATTTCAATTGAACCTATGAATATAGAATTATTTTCGTTCTCATCATCATTTTCAGAAGAAATATTTTCGCTTTCAACTTGATTTACTTACTTTTCTATTTTCACAAACATTAGAAAAGTGATTTTTTATTTTACATAAATTACAAATCTTTCCATAGGCTGGACACCTATTTAAATTATGAGTGCCACCACACTTTGAACACGAAAATACTTTTCTGCTTCTACTCATACCTTTAGTATTATATTTATTTTCAAAATTATTATATTTTTTGTTGTATGAAACATCCTTCAACTTCCTTATGGCACCTATTTCTGTTGAATCACCAACATTTTCCATTTCTTCACATTGTTCCTTAGCTTTCTCCATAATTCGGCACATTTCTATCGCTTGATCCAAAGTATAATTATCATTCTGCAGCAATTTTTCTCTTATTTCATTGTTCTTCACTCCGCAAATGATCATACATTTTATGAGACCATCTTGTAGTGTTTCAAACTTGCATGTCTTTGCTTGTTCTCTCAGGTCAACTATGAATCTTTCCAATGACTGTACGCTGTGCTGCCTCATTGTGAAAAAGATGTATCGTTCATAGGATAAGTTTTCCTTTGGAAGATAGTGGTTTTCAATTTTTTCTATGAGAACTTTTAAATTATCGTTGTCTTCGTTGGGAATTTCGAAGGTTCGATATATTTTGAAGCTTTCCTTTCCTATGTAATGCAACAATTGTGCACATTGGGTACTTTCAGACTTCTTGTTAATTTCAGATGCCTTCAAATAATTTTCGAAACGGGATCTCCATATTTTCCAGTCCTCAGCTAGATTACCATCTAGTCTCATCGGACTAATACCTCTTTCTGCCATTTTTGTTGACTGCTTGTATTATTATTATATTTATGTTTGTAATAAACTTATTAACATTAGTTTTCATACGACTGCGCCATGTTAATATGTATTAAAAGTTATATTCTGAGGCAATGCAGATGATACTTCTTTAATAATATCCCATAAATCTGATGAAACTCTTGAAAGTCAGTGCAATAATACACTTCTGAAAATAAACGATTGGTTTTCTGAAAATTCCCTTTACATGAATAACAAAAAGACTCAATATATCAGGTTCCGTAGCACTAATAAAGTATGTTCAGAATTGAACATCAGATACAACGAAAATGAATATTTATCTGAAGAGTCATCTGTTAAATTTTTGGGTTTAAATCTGGATAATGTTTTAAATTGGAAAATTCACTGTAATAACTTGAACCGTACCTTATCTTCCCATAATTTCCTCATGAAAAACCTGCGGGGAATTTTGAACACGCAGCAATTATTGATGGTGTATTATGGCCAAGTTGAATCGCGCTTACGATACGGTATTTGCTTCTGGGGATGGTCAACCAATTCTGCTGAGGTATTCATTGCTCAAAAGAGAATTATTAGAACAATTTTGAATATGCCACGTACAAATAGTTGTAGAAATGTTTTTAAAGAATTAAAAGTATTAACACTTGCATGTTTATATATTTTCGAAATGTGTGTTTATGTCCATAATAACAAAAATTTTTTGAAAAATTCACAAATTCATGATTTCAACACTCGGTCAAAAGATAACCTACATCTACCTATTACTAAGAAGACTCTTACTTTCAAATCTCCCAACAATATGGGTCTTATGTTATATAACAAAATACCACCAAACATTAAATCTTGTTCCTCAACCAAAACTTTTAAAACAGAATTGAAACAATATCTATTGTCCAAGTCTTATTATTCTGTAGATGAATTTTTGTGATACTACATTTTGGTGGCACTTGTTTCTTGTTCCTGTTTTTGTTCTCATGCTATTCATGTCCTGATTGTGATATTAGATTAAGTTAGATTATAGGTTTATAATGTGACGATTCCTATACAATGTATTTTGTCAGAAGGGAATAATAAAGATTGATTGATTGATTGATTGAATAACTTTTTATTTTTAACTTCTTTACTGACATATGTCTATTTATTATTTTTCTAACAACTGCGTATCTAAGATATACTATATGACGTATTATAACTTTAACAATACTTAATATCTAACAATTAGGATTTATTTTATAAAAGAGCATAATCATATGCATTTTTATCTACAATGAAACAAGTTTCTAAAATAAATAGTCTATTCTGAGAAAGGGGTGAAAACTGTTCATTTTTTGGGGTTGGCGCAATGGTAACATTAGTTGAGAATTACATGGACTAAATCATACAAAAAATTCAAAAAAATCCTCCGAGACCCAAATTCCATAAGGATTTGGCGGGGTCCTTTCATGAATCATTAGATTGTGTCGGGAAAATAATGATAATGATAAAATTAATAGAGTGTAGCCAAAGGCACAGCCTGTGCGGGTAGAGGATGGCTATTACTATTATTTTCCGTGACGCTCCGGAGTGACTTACTGATGTTTTTGGTGGTGTATTCACTTTTCAGCTGTAGGAAATCCTGGAAAACCTACAGCACCTCCCTGGGTGGTCGGAGCGCACTTCAAGCTAGCAATAGACGTTGGGATTAGCATATAGGCAACTCAGACTAAGAGACTCATGTAGTTGAGAAAAAAGATTCTCTCGTACCGAGGACTCGAACTTCTGTCTGATGCAAGCCAGAAGTTCCACAGCTAAATACCTTATCCACTGGTTCACAGAAGAAAATCTGAAAACATATTTTTCAGAACATTTATTAGGTATTCCTCAAAATTCATCAATTGTTGTGGATCCGAAAGGTACAATAAGGAAAGAGAGAAATATTTTTTTAAATCTATAATTAAAAGTTGAACACACTGACACTATATACCTATGGTTGTAACGTCAAACATTTGCCAAAATTGAAATAATTTCCCTTCCGTTTCGCGTCCTCAAAATCTCTGGGGATTTCATGTGGATGAAAATACCATCCCTAACTCTTGGAATAGATGGTTTTCAGTGAGTTTTCGTTACCTTATTTATGAAAGTTGCATATCATACTGGAAATAAAATTAAAAAGTATATCGGACTCTGAGTGAAACTTCTCAAACCTAATTAAAATAATACGGAATTCAGTGTGCTAGAAATCATCAGATATGAGAAAACGTTTTATTTTTCATTACACACAGAAAAATATAGCTCCTAGGATATAAAACAGCTTGTTTTTGAATTCACGATGTTCATAGAAATGGAAGAGGCGGTTTGATATCGGCCATTGAAACTTCTGCTAGCGCTAGTCCAGCTTTGATCTGTAAGTCAGAGAAAGTTTTTGTATCGACGACACGGTGTGGTACTATTAAGTTTTCCGAGTTTTCCTACAGCTGAAAAATGAATTCGGATACACTTTACAAGTGCTTATGAGGGAGTATATGGTGTTCGCTATACAATGGTATTGATACGATTGAGCCATTGAACTTCGACATTTTCAAATGGACACACTATTATAATATCATTGGATTCAGTATTGAAATGGAGGCTAGCTATGAATACAGTTAATTATGCCTACATTCAACAATTTTTGAAATATTGAAGAATTAATAACTCTGTGTTTCATAGATTCCTCCTATCCTTGGCTGATCTCAGACTATGTTGAATCGTCCTAGTTGTATTGAAAACTGTTTTGATATTGTGTTTTTCTAAGATTTTTCCAATTCTGTCCGTCACCCAGAAAACATATGGTGAATATGCATGTGCAACTTTTGGTACTTCAACCTTATTCTGACCAGAGAAAGTCTTCGGCCTCATGCCCTCGTTGATCTCGGATTAGTCGTATCCCTCTTATCCCAAGGCCACTAGAAGATGATCCAGTTCTTGAAGTAAATATTCTGAGAGTGGTGATAATTTCCCGCTTCTGGTTCGTATGGTAGTTCGATAATGCATGCAGATAGCTACTAGTATGTATCAGTTTTCCGTAAACATCTAGGACGGTTTAACATTGTCTTTGATAAATTTGATGTTGGAGCGTTGGACATTTAGGTGGATAACAGTACCATGTCATATATTCAAACAAAATAATCTACTCATTTCATCATGAAAAATAGGCAAATATGTCATGTGGATGTCGAACAGAAAAAAACTCAACATCCACATACAACTTGAGTACGGGAGTATTCCAAGGAGCTTGTTTCCGATGAAATATTTTCAGTTATTTACGACTTCCGGTTATTATACCGGAATTGGACTTCAACTTTGTTTTTGTTTTAACCTGTTTTTTATTGCGTTTCCAGAATATAAGATGAATTTCAATATAAATTCAATATGAACATACGTCCAAATGGCTCCAGTTTTCAATAATAATTTTTTTTTTTCATTTTGACTAGTGCAGCCCTTCACAAAAACATTAGTTTTTTGGAAACAAACAGTCATCAGGTCAAGAATTGACAGAATTTTTCTAAAATTGTGTAACATTTTTCAAATAGCAACCCTATTTTCCAGCCAGTGGATTTCACGCCCCTGGATGATAGAGGGAGTTTATGCTTACAACCCTATATTTAAATCAAACGGTTTTTGTAGAAACTTGGAAAAACTAAAATTTCAGTGTGGTTATATCTGAATTATCAGAAGGCTTTTTTTTGTGAAGAATCGACACGAAACAAGTGTCAACAAATAATATTTGTTAGTAATTTGCGTTTGAAACCCAGATAGCCCTACCGTCCTTTTAAAAGGACGCACTACTAACTATTTATTTCCAGCTAATTCTGCTACTGGAGTACAGGTTGCAGCTGATCAACACAGGATATGAGGTGTTGAGAAGCCACCTAGAGTACAAGTTTCCAGTAACTATAAGATTTCCGACAGTTAGACACGTGTGTTTGTTTGTTATTTCAGTGAACATTGATGATGAGTAAATCTAGGTAGGTGATTGCTATTGATAATAGTAATTACGATCGTTAAATTTCATTTCTAAGTAAACTAATGAAAAATGAATCTTTTCATTATAATAACCTCGAATTTTCATTTGAAATTTGCAAAATAAATGGCAAGAAACAACACTGTCCTTTTAAAAGGACAGTAGGTCTATCCACTGCTATTGACTATCTTTCATTCTAGTTATTGGAAAAATCCGCTGACCCTTTCAGAGTTGCTGGCAGTATTGGAAAATGACGAGGACGCTTTCAGAACAAATAGTGATTTTTCCTCCAGAAAATGCTAACGACGGTTGTGATATTAATGAAAACTCAGGGGATGAGAACGTAGTTGAACCTAATAATTTACCAGGAGCACAACTGCTACCAGAAATTGATGTTCAAATGCCAACAGAATTAGAAGAAGAACTTGGGCAGGCATGGGATAGTGACGACGACAAACCTCTATCAACATTCGTGGAAAGGAGACCAAAAAAAGTAAAAGATTTTTACTACGAAAAACAAGATTTGGTCGTGACGGATTTTACATGTTGGGAAGTTTTGATAAAGAAGTGATAGATTTGATTGTATATTTTACGAATACATATGCATAACAAAAAAATCGTGAAGGAGATATTACTCCAGATGAGATATTTTGTTTCATTGGAGTTCTTCTACTTAGTGGTTACGTGTCTTCACCACGAAAAAAGATGTATTGGCAAAATAGGGATGATACCAATAACAAATTAGTATGTGAAGCTATAGCGCGCGACAGATTTCAATACATTATGAGTAATATTCGTGGCAACGACAATACACAACTAGATAAGGCAGATAAATACTCCAAACTGAGGCCTTTATTCGATATCCTCAAAAGAAATACAAAAAGGGGTCCTTCAAAATCGCCTAAAAATTCTCATGAGTTTTCTCATTATGACAGAATAGACCACCTAGTTGTGTACAACGAAAATCAGCGACGATGCGCTGTACCACACAAAAAATCTAATTTCATTTGTCGAAAGTGTAATGTTGGTTTACATCCAAAGGATTGTTTTGTAATATATCATACTAATTAATTATTATCAATATTTTGCATTGTATCTATAATGATAAAATAAAATAATTTTCATTAACATTAATTTTATTTCATAGTAGTGAATAGACCTTTTAAAAGGACAGCTTGTCTAGGCCAGTCGTGACCTTCTGATTTTTTTTCATTATTTTTGTGAGATACTACCTCCTTCTTAAAACAAAAATCACTAGAAAAACTTTGAATTTTCGGAAAAAATTAGGTTCAGTGCTGTATGGGTTTTAAACAATGTGTATTTTTTATGTCCCGTTTAGATGTTCTTCCATATCTCACAGTGTTTTACTAGTCAAGAAGCTGTTGAATACTTGTAAAATATTCTGTCTAAAAAAAAATATAAAAAAAATATTTCCATCTATACCAAGCGCTTCAATTGTAGCTATAGGTAGGCTAGGGTTGACTCTTTCGAAGGCTTCAGGAAAGAAAGACTGTATGAACAGAATCGACCTTTGACCTGTGAATATTTTCAGTTATGTGATTTGTACATAGAGCAAGGTTGGTATGAGTGAATTCACCTCCTGAAACATCATGTTGCCGAAGATTGATAAATACAATCCCAAGAAAGCTTCTTTGTAGGCACAGAATGAAACAGCTATCTCTGATGATTGCACACTGCTCTATAATTCCAAATATTTCAATTATCCCCTTATTCATATGTTAGTTTCAAGAAACATTTTTTCCAATCGTCCGGAAGCTTATAAAGTTATACTGTTTGGGTATTTTATATCTAATTCTACTCATACCAATTCGTAAATATCAACTTTTATCTATGGAATCTTTTCCAACTTTGAATGTTGCGTTTCTAAGATATACATTTTTAATGTTTACGATATTCAAGGTTATTACTATCGATAGTAATATCGATTGAAAAAAAGTTAAGGTAACCTGTTGAAATTGTTTGTTGTTAAAAAAATTGTTTTGTTAAAATTGTTATTTCCGTCAACCAGCTGCACACCCTTAACGGTACAACCCTCAAAAGTCTTCGAAATACTTGTCCGAGCTAGGGAAGACGCAGCCCTTACCTTTTAACGTGTGATGCCACTCACGAGACCGATAGGTTAAGAGAGCTCTACCATCATGACCATCACGGCCCATTGGAATTCTATTACATATCTTTCCAAAATCAATTGTTTGATACAACACAAACTATACTCAACAACAATATTGGACTGTACAATACACACAAACTCAAGAATGAATAATAAATAATGATTTCAAACAAAAAAATTCAGTTATTATTGTGGATATTGTACGAAATTGTGACTTATTAGTTATGAACAGTGTAAATATAACGGTACTTTTGAAAAGCAAATAAATTGCAATAATATTGATTTTTGAGTTTGAAGTCGTTATTCATAATTTGTTCTTGAGTTTGCGTGTATTGTTGAGTTCAATCTTATTATAGAGTCTAGTTTGGGTTGTTCATACTATCAAACAATTGATTTCCAAAATGTTATGTAATAGAATTTATTCTATCGAAAGGCTCCCTGAAGTTTTGTTTAAATGATAAAGAAGTAACGACCCCACATATCGTAATACCATAAACTTCAAAATTGCATATCTCGGAAATGCAACATACATTGAAAAAACCTTCCATAGAAAATAGTTGATATTTTCGAAATTGTATGAGTAAAATCAAGTTCAAATTAACCGAACAGTTTTTGAGATATTCAAAAGTATCGTTTCACTCCTCACCAGTTAGATGTGGGTGAGAATTAACAATGTTAGGAAAAAGTGCCATACCTAATGTAAATGTCATCATGGTGTAACGTTTTTGTTTTTTGTTAAAAATCAAGGATTAGAAATTTTTATATATATTTTTTTTATTATGGAATCAACAATATCTCTATCTGACAAGTAAATGGAATACAAGTTTCATTTAATAATGAGGCTACCGGATGTATCTTCGTATAGTCTAATATTTAAGATGATTAATGCTTTGAAAAAAAATTATAGAATAATAATCTTATTTTAAACAACTCCTCGGTTTCTAATGGGAAATAATTCAGCTCAGCTTGTCGTTTGATATCCGAATTTAGTATTAGGCGAAACAATAAAGGGAAATTTATAGGGCTCGACTCCTATCAGCAAAATTCTGCAAGTTACGTTAAAGTTCCAATCGTCAGCCTGATTAGCCTGGTTAGCATCCAATAAATAGTTCAATAAATTTATACGACATGCAATATCCAATGTGCAGAAGATAGTAAGATAATTTCTTTAAAAATTTGAACCACAACACTAAAATAAAATCATAAGTTAGTATTTTATTTAAACACAAAGGAATTCAATATTCTCACCTTCTATGATTTGTGGTTCTAATGAGATATTTGAATTCTCTACCAATAATTATGTAATTTCAGATTTTAGTAATCAAAATCTTTTCACTTTACTTTCTGTTTCCATTTTGTTTTTATCACCAAGAATACATTCATGGATAATATTTGTAAATGTCATGATGTCAAATTGATCATTATAATGACAGAGCTTACTTTCGTTATACAGTATGACTAAAAATCAGATAATAAATTAATTCCTTGCAATGGCAATGGTGGCGCGTGGGTTAAGCGATCGCTTCCAATCAAATCATCCGTAGGTGCATGGGTTCGAATCTCAGCGCGGTCTTCGGACTCGTGCATGGCATCACACGTTTAGAAAGGTAAGAGCTACGTATAACTTAGCTAGCACAAGTCTCTCGAAGACGTCTGAGGATTGCTTGTAAGGGTTCAGCCGGTTGACGGATAAAACAATTTTAACAACAATAATAACAACAACAATTACACTTAAGTTTATTATACTCGAATTTGCATTCATTGACATTTTCTAGGAGGTCACTATCTTCTCCAAGAAGTTATTCTTGGATTTGGCATGTGGTTTATCGTTATCTCGGAAGAACAAGCATTAATCTTGCACTCATTTAATGTTTTGCCACTTTATAAAACCAATCATATATAAACACTACACATTTTGGTCATTCCTTCAATCGAGAACAGTTTGTTTTTCAGATATTTTCCCGAAATACCTTGTCGAGCCCAAGTCGCAAAAAGAATTGACTTTATTGCTCGGCCGGACCTGATTTCTGGATCTTATTTGAGATTCATAGTAGAGTCTCTCAGGTTGATTTTGTGGATTTTCTAGAGGAATCAGTATATACTCTGCCAAAGTATATCCAGAATAACCCAACAAAAAACTATAATCGTGCCTTCAATCTCGAGTGGAAAAATTAGTTGGTCTTTGTGAATTTGCTTCAACATGCTCCATTAACAACCGTACATACTCTCAACAACAATAACAATAATAAAAAAAACAATTACTCTTAAGTTTATTGTACTCGAATTTGCATTCATTGACATTTTCTAGGAGGTCACTATCTTCTCCAAGAAGTTATTCTTGGATTTGGCATGTGGTTTATCGTTATCTCGGAAGAACAAGCAGTAATCTTGCACTCATTTAATGTTTTGCCACTTTATAATACCAATCATATACAAACACCACACATTTTGGTCATTCCTTCAATCGAGAACAGTTTGTTTTTCAGATATTTTCCCGAAATACCTTGTCGAGCCCAAGTCGCAAAAAGAATTGACTTTATTGCTCGGCCGGACCTGATTTCTGGATCTTATTTGAGATTCATAGTAGAGTCTCTCAGGTTGATTTTGTGGATTTTCTAGAGGAATCAGTATATACTCTGCCAAAGTATATCCAGAATAACCCAACAAAAAACTATAATCGTGCCTTCAATCTCGAGTGGAAAAATTAGTTGGTCTATGTGAATTTGCTTCAACATGCTCCATTAACAACCGTACATACTCTCTTGATAATCGAAATCGGCTTTTGAACTCCGCTTCAATCCACAAGTTGAAATGATCTAACCGTTTTCTAAATATCGTTGGTCGGCGGGGACATTCAACAATATTTACAGTCGCTTAAAAGTTCCTCAAATTATCGAAGATATCGTTTGCTAACATAATTGCGAACAAAAATGTAAATACAAAACAATAAAACCGAGGTTAAGTGCTAAATTATTTACAGAAGAACGGTCGAAAACCATCATTTTCTACAAAGTTAACTTTAATTACCTCTTCTACCCGATAAAGTTAACTCCTACATTTCGAAGTTAACTACAACATGTGACGTCAATCCAAAAGTTATCTTTAAGTTATCTGTCAAAATAGTTTTATAATACCGGCCCTAAGTATAGGAATAAAAATTAATGAGTTTTTGTACCAAGAATTTTTATTGTGAAGAACCCTCGGAGAATATGTAATACTATAAACCTTGTAACGTTCGCAAAAAATACGTCATAAAATGATTTGACGCCAGACTTATTACCAAATTGCTGTAATCAGTTTCATCGGGGTCAAATCAGTTTTAACAACTACTGAAGCCGATAATCATATGATGACATTAATTGAATTCAATTGACGCCGTGAAGTCCTCTCGGTGATAATCAGTTTAATTTTGCAGAAACAAAGACACGCCAGATTCAATTTCACACCATACAAGCCTAATATAGGGTAACAGTCGTATTAATTAAATTTGTAATGAAGGCGCAATAACATTGATTACTAGTTTTGATTGAACGAAACTTTCTTGGTGAATGTATGAGTGAGAATATTATTGAATTGAAATGACGTTTTGAAATTTGAACCATGAATTACTTTGTTCGATTTATTTATTTTGAAGAAATCCTATTTGAATAACAGTACGGAGAAAATTTTTTTCAGGGAGAGTGAACAACACTATTTGACGGAAGACCATTGACTGGTAATGAAAAATTCCTTGCATTCTTCCGCATAAATCCTATAAATAAAATAACAGGTATTTTCGTAGGCAAATCACCAACAGAAAACATTTATTGCCATCCCCCATGTGAGCACTATGCACCGATTTCAAAAAGTATGCTAATAAAGACAGTGCTCGGTAAAGCTCTGGTGGTCAGTTCAGTGGTTTGAATTTGTTTAAAACTTTCGAATTGAGGTTTTTTATTTACAAAATTACCATGGCAAATTATAAGAACAACAAATTGACAGAATAAACACAATATATTGAGTATAATCATCATTACAAATGTCCTCTTCTCAAGAGTCATCACTCCTGAGATATTTTTTTAAAGTATTCTAGGTACGTATGAATAAATGGAGGTTCCTATGCATTGATATAAACGTGAATACATCACCTAAAACATCAGTAAATCGCCCCGGAGCGCCACGGCAAATAATAATAATAGCCGTCCTCTACCCGCACAAGCTATGCCTTTGGGTACACTCAACGAGTTTTTATGAGGGAGTATTATCATTATTATTATTATTAATCCCTTAGGAATTACCCAGACAGGCCCTGTCTCCGGAGCCCCGACACTTCCGGAGGGCGCGTTGGTGTATCATTAATCCCAGTAAACACTCCCCACGTCCGTGGGGTGAGTGATTATTGGGTCCGAGAGTCATGTGCCCTGAGAAGACGGAGTGAACCAAGAATTACGGCCTTCTGCATTCTTCCGGCTAAGTTTTCTGCCGCATCATGGCAAGCCAGTATGATTTCCAAGTTTGAGGGAAGTGTGTTCATCTATCCATCAAGGACCCCTGTTATCAGAACCACCATCTTGACAGAATGGTTTGAGCTGAAAACTCAATGACGAAAATCGTCCTACTTTGATGGTCGAGGACTACATCAGGCTTATTGGCTTGTATTTGCCGAGGGTGGGGAATGAGTAGTTCCAATATATTCGGCACTTCTCATTCTCCACAACGGACTCAATATCCCCCGGAGCATAAGGCAACACCGGTGTCTCGTCTACACCGTACGAGTGTCGTAGATGGTAGTACAATACTCGTAAGGCCGCGTTATGCCTGTGGATATAGGCTGAGACCGCATAAGCTGGACAAGCTGACAGCAAATGCATTATGGTCTCAGCTGGCCCACGACACTCTGTATCTAGTGTCAGGGACCTCTATACCCATCACGCGACTGCGATAGACGAGGCCATTATGAATCCCTCGGTTTCCGAGTTCAGCCCACTTGACCTGAGGAAAGCGAAGGTCAGGTTTCTGGATAAGCCAAGGTCTTTAATGTTCTTGAAGAAGACCCCATGCATTGGCTTATCCCTATGTAGCTGTAGGAGCCTGTCACACTCCGCAGCTTCCACGTGGTCTTTTTGCTGAACGGGTTCCAACTCAGTGACAGAGTTTGAGTTCGTCCGTTCAGTGTCGAATACGAGACCAAGTTAATCGGTAGCACGGGTTGCTGCCTTGACAAGAAATGCTCCAAACCCTGCTTTTTCGTGATCGCATACCAAGCAGAGAAGGGGATCTGAACTCCTGATGACTTTACAGGCTCCATCCAGTACCATTCTGTTGTATAGACACTCCAAACTCAAAAGTCCACGGCCTCCCTGTTGTCTGGGGAAGTATAACCGTGGAACAGACGAGTTAGGATGCAAGCTCCTATAAAGATGCATCATTTTGCGAGTTTTTACGTCGAGTTATCGCAGGTCTTCCTGAGTCCATTTCATAACTCCAAAGAAGTAAAGTAGAATCGGAACGGCAAGCATATTAGTTGCAGCAAATTTTTTTTTCCCCGACAGTTCTGAAGACCAGATCTGTCGGAGTTTGTGCTGATACTTGCCGCGGAGAGAGTTTTTAACGGTAGCTACCTCTTGGGTATGGCGTTGTTACACCCCTAGGTCTACGAGCTGAACCTCCTATCCGTGTTCCTCGCATCGTCCTCTTTTGAGATGAACCGTGGCACATTTGTCGAACCCAAACTCCATTCCGATAGCATGCGTGTACTCTTGCACCACCCTTAAAGACTGATGAAGGTCCTTTTCTCCGGAGGCACAAAGTTTAAGGTCATCCATGTAAAACAAATGGGTTATGCCTCCGGTTGCTGGGGGTGCCGCAGTTGTATCCCTGGTTTTTTCGTAGTGCAACGGACAATGGCAGTTGTGAGGGAGTCTCCCTGAAACACGCACCTTCTAAAGATAACCTGCTCTGTTTGGACTCTGACTTGACCAGATGTTATGGTAAATCGAGTCCTCCAGAGCGGCATCAGCTGTTCAATGCATCTCACTATTTGATCGGGTACCGCAAGGCATCTGAGCAAATGCATGATGAGTTCATGCGATGTTGTATCAAATGCCTTGCGATAGTCGATCCAGGCCATTGAAAGGTTACTCTTGTACTGCACGGAGTCCTGCGTGATGCATCTGTCGATCAGCAGGTTCTCCTTGCAGCCAGCGACCCCCTTCTTTGACCCTCTTTGCTCATATATCAGTTCATACACTGGCTCAACTGCTGAGAGTATTCACATGTATAAAATGCGGGTAAACATCTTATAACATGCGTTCAAGCATGTTATCAGTGATGTTTGATGGTAAACAGCACGCCTTGATTTAGTGTCTGATGAGCTCGTCTCAAATTTTCGGTAATCCGCCGCACTGCGGGCGTGAAAGGCCTATTGGCCGCCACGTTGTCCGCCACACACTGGATACGAGACGCGTGTTGTCTCGCCGACTTGATCTTAGCTTCCATCTTGTGAATGCATCGCTCATGCCTTCCAATCAAAGGGGTGGTATCCCTCCTCTCTGCTTGGGACAGGGCCTGAGCGGCGTCATACACGGCAGAATTGATCTGCCAGATGTCAGCCTCTTCTGAGAGGACATCGTGAATATCCGCATCCACCCGTGCCAGTTGTTGTGGCTTCAGGGGCTTCGTGTTATGAAGCGCCCTGCTGGTTCTGATGCCTTCCGTTGGTGGTATGATGCGGGGCTCGTCTACAGCCAGGTCGACACGTGGCATATCTGCCACTTCTGCCACTGCGTTAACTCAACTACAATAAAGGATCATTTTACAATAGGAACCAGCCATGTAGCAATAACAAGGTTTTTTATGTATCTACTACCTACCCCAAACTGAAAGAGATGTCAAGCGTTCCATCATCGAAAGTTAGATGTGAGTATAGAGAATCAAAAGATATGCTTCATAAATATTTTATTTTCATTGGCATTTTCACTTCATGTTTATCAGGCATCCTGGACATTTCAAAGGCAGAACCTTCTGTTAAAAAGTGGATGAATCATCACAAAGCGAGTGGTAATGTGTTGAACATAGAAAGACATTTGTTTCATTGTTTGTTTGACCAGGAGTCGAAGTTAGTCAACTGTGCAGTTCCGTTACCTGCCGAATGCGTAATTAGTCACCGTTTAGCTGAATGTAATTGGAAAACATAAATATAGGCCGGACAAATTTGACAACTCCATAAGATAATTTGGTAGAGTGCTGAAAATAGTTTTTCGTTGTAGAATGTCCGTCCATTAAATGTAGCTTCCACTGTGATTTCCACAAATGTTTTCAATTTCTTGCTAAAAAGAAAATTTTCTGATATATTCACTCAAACTCAATTGTTTGGTTCTTCTAGTCGTTATCGGCTTCACTACAATTAATTCAGATGACGGATATCCACAATTCAATTACAAAATGGCTGATCAGTTTTCCACTTGTCAAGCCCAAAAATCATTCAACCGTGAAAAGGTTATTTCATTCTCTAGGAATCTCGATATGGAATTGAACATTGTAATTTTCAGATCCAAAATATTTTTATATATTCGATCACGTATTGAACCAAATTGATAACAAATTTTCAGTTTTCAGAATTTAGGAACTATCGTATCTTAGGTTAAATACTTATGTTTCAGCATTTCATCTAGACCTATTTCCATGAACGCTGGTGTTTGGCACGAATAATTATATTTTAAAGACATCATGGAATATCTCACTTTTCAGGAAGGAAAGTGGACACTTCAAACTGTGTGACTTGTGACTTTTTAATGGATATGAATAAACAGGGTAGTTACTGAAGCTGTATTGTATAAAGCTTATGCGTGATATATAGTGTATAGAATGATACTCACATATACAGGGTGTCTCAGCAGTTCCTCTTTTCCTCAAGGAAATGTAAAGGTGAGATTTAATCATCACAAATACTTCATGTAACTATTTTATCTCAAATCCTTTATTACTAAGTTACAGGCCCTTGTTTTACTTTGAAAACTCTTCAAGTAAATACTGAGTATAAATCAAATAAGTTCTATAAATGCAAAATACTTATCCGTTTTTGTTTTTCGAAATAACGTGCCAATAGAACGGCAATAATATCAGCTCTCGAAAACTATAGTTTAAGAGTGGAATTTCAGTTCCAGACCAAATATATTTTAACGGTTTTTCAGTTTCTAGGAGAAATTTAAAAATTAATAACATTATTTTGATGAGGCTAAGTAACTGGAAAAAAATGAAATTTGACAGTTGGATTTAAAGTAAAAATAAATAATCACTCTAGTGTAGCAGGGTGCTCAATTAACGGAAAGACATAGGTCTGGCTAATTTAATAGCCGTTTAACCCTCTACTACCCATTTGGCTATTGTCTAGACAGGTATTCAGTTACTTCACTATTCAAATCCTAATATCACGTTCGTACTAATGCTTTGGCTATCGCTGCTGTATGTACTTATTGATAGTAAACCAATTCAGTCTGTTCCCACCCTTGAGTCCTAGTCGGTTGTCCTATATGTGGATCCCAAGTTCCGGCAAAAGTAGGGAATACGGGAAAATGTAGGATTTCGATGAAATTTTCACAAATGGAAAATGAAATATACATTACAAATTTTTTGCGGAAGGACCATTTTCACATACAAAAAAAGTATTTGAACATAATTTATTGAAATCGGTATTTCATTGTATATCTCTTTAGTTGACACGCACTGTGTTGAGCCGAAAATGCTTTAAACATGACCCTTCCACAAAATATTTGTAATATATATTTCATTTTCCATTTGTGAAAATTTCATCGAAATCCTACATTTTCCCGTATTCCCTACTTTTATATATATATAAAATGTGTTCCTGTACTCACACAATTTTATTATTGTAACTCATAAGGAAAAGTGTTTTTGTTTAATGCAACCGGCTTCGTTACAACCTCACTTTTCGTAAGTACTTGGAAATCCCTTTTTCCCTTCACTGATTGTAATAGTCAATTCTTCTTTTGTTCACCAGTGTTCCTGATGAAGAGAAAAATAATTCTCGAAAGCTTGAGCTGAAATAAAGAGTTCACACAATTAAAGTGTCTCCGACTGCAATACCTGACAACTCCCTTTGTCGTTCCTTAACTTAGCCAGTCGAGCTAACCTCCTTCAAAACTTATAGATATGGGTTTCTATCAAGACATTGCCAATTAGTTTGGGTACTCTACGATGAGAGACCCCAAGAAAGTGGCAACCATTAACACCAAGCTAGCAGCATTACACAATAGACGAAATTTCCTTCTGAGAGGCAGAAAAACAAACATATTCCCATCACACATCACCCATGGCATACACAACATGGAAGCACTTACAGGAGCAGCTGTAGGGAAAACACTACACAAGACTTTGCAGTTCAATCACAGGTTAAGGAACAACATTTTGAGTTCAGAAATCAAAATCACACACGATTCTATTTACAATTTTGAGAAAACATCTGTAAAACTTAAAACCAAACTCACTACAGTTCTACCATACTACATTATAACTGAATTTTATCGAAGAATATCGATAAATTACATCAGACGTTTTCACAAAGTAAAAGATAGAAACGTATCAAAATTTCAAAAATTAAAAACTTTCAATGTTCAAAACTTAAAACTCAACCTAATTGGATCAAAAATTTGACAGATACAGAAATACCACAAGACATGAGCAACTTTCTCGCTTTGGGACCAAAATTCAGTATTGAACCTTCTAATTCAGATATCAATATTCCTCATTTATTAGGTGACGTGGATCATATTGTGAGCTATCTAGACGAATGTAAAAGAAACCTCATACTCACACAAACCACAAATTCACATTCATCGAGATAACAACAATATCAGCCACACATGGGGGCCAAAATCAGTCCAATACTGGCAATGTATGTCATGGATGATATACTAGACATGGTCTTGCAGGTATTACCTTTCAAATTATTTTTTATAAAACAATATGTGGACGACTTGATTATAGCGTTACCACAAGAAGGAACTACAGAGATAGTTGATGTTTTCAATAGTTATGATCCGTTCATACAGTTTACCATAGAACGTGAAGATGAGGAACGTAGTGTTCCCTTCTTGGACACTAAATTTCGTCGTACAGGTGATAATACCTTAATTATTGATTGGTATAGGAAACCTATAAGTAGTGGTAGATATATGAACTACCACTCATATCATAAGCAGTCCATGAAAGTTAATTTGGTAAAACAAATGAAACATCGAGTACATTGTATTTCTGATTCTTCTTTTCATCAAAAAAACCTCAAAATTTTATATAATCTTTTCATTGATAATTCATATCCTCCTACATTATTAAAAAAGATCCTTTTTAGTACTTCAACCATTGACTTACATTACATACAATTAATAATAGAAATATTTCCCAAAATGTCACTACTATCAATGGGGTAGTTGATAGGACCCCAGTTCAAATTTTCTTTACTTCACTTCCATACATTACAGATGTGTCATCCAAACTTGCTCGAATTCTCAGAGAGTTTGATCACATAAAAATTGCCAATAAAACAGTTTTAACAATCAATTTAATTTTTACAAAATTGAAGGATAAGACTCCTTTAATTTCTCAAGCACAATTAGTATATTGCATTCCTTGCTTAAATTGTGATAAAACATATATAGGTCAAACCTCTAGAACTCTTAAAGACAGGATTACCTCACATAAAAGTGACTGCAGATGTCATCCTGAAAGATGTGCATTTGGTGAACATGTTAATAGTACAGGACACATCATGAATTATATAAACACAAAAATTTTGACAAAGGAGTGTAACTCTACTAAGAGACTTTTTATGGAAATGGCTTTCATTTGTCAATCTAATAATTGCTTAAATAAAAAAACAGATCTCAATCATTTAAGTGAAATTTATTCATACCTATTACTTCTTGATAAAAAACCCCCAGAACAAATTTAATTACTGTTCAAATAAAATTATAAACATTTCTAAAGGAATGTGATCGCTCTTTTGAATGGATAAATTTGGCTGTCTAACTCTCTAAGCACAGGCCAAATCGTGTGCTTTACTGTCATATGTCAAATAATATTTTTCTTCTTTAAATTTCACATGTCATTTGTCTGGTTTACTAACCAAATTGTAGGTTCATGGTGTGCACATGGTCCACACTTGAAAAATTTCATATAATTTTAAAATGTTTTTAAATCTTTGACTAAAATTTTAATTGTTTTCAACTTGTTACTTCATCATCAACGTCATGTTGTACACTCGATATTGTTTATATCTCATTTATTACATCATTAGCATTCAACCTCAATAACACAGTAAGTATAGCTATTATTGGGCTTCACTCCATTTAGTTTACAATCCTGCTTATTAATTGTAGCTTCCCTGACAGTAACCACTGTCGAAATATCGGAATTATAGTGTTAAAAGAGTACACGTTTTGCTTGCTGCTTTTACCCAAAAAATCTCCCCCCTTTTGTATATATATATATATATATATATGTTCAGATAGGTTTCCGCGGTCAGATATTTGAAAACTAAAAGTTCGGGTTGAACCGCGTCTAGAATTTGTTGAAATTCGACGTTTCGGCTCCGATTTTGGAGCCATTTTCAAGAACTGAAAAAGAAAGAAAATAAGAAGATTAATAAATGGTTGAAACTCAGTTCTCTCGAAGGAGTAGGCAGATTGAGACCTTAGAGAGAACCAGTGACGAGACATGGGGAGTAGGCAGATTGAGACCCCGACGTCAAGTCACAAAAACCTAACGTAATTATACCTGAGGAGTAGGCAGATTGAGACCTTAGCGTAGAATTATATATATATATATATATATATATATATATATATATATATATATATATATATATATATATATATATATATATATATATATACACAGTGAAAAATTATTCACACCAACACACACTAGCTAACACCATCCGGTGTCCCACCAGGTCCTGATTATTTTAGTGAAAATCAGCACCGGCATTATTTTCACCATGGCAGGGAGTCATGTATTCTTCTGTACAGTGTAGAGAATTAATCTTACTCAGTGGGAAGTTACACTAGGGTAGTGCTAATTTGAGGAGAATGAACACTTCGGTGGTGTTTATTATGCATTTCCTTAAGTGTTATTCGACACCAAAATGGTGTAATACATAATCATTTGGTGTTTTTTTCTACCTAATCATATTTCATATGAACTCTTCCTGGTGCGTTCTCACACTAAGCAAGTGAATGAAAATGTTTTTCTGGTGAGAAGGAACAGCTAGTGCGAGTTCATTTTGCATTTCGCGTGTGTTATTGAACACCGAAATGGTGTTCTACACAATCATTTGGTGTTTTTTTTATGCTGAATAACATTTCAAGGAAACCATCCCTGGTGAGTTTTTACACCAAGCAAGTGTATGCGAATGTTTTTCTGGTAAAAGTAAAAGTTTTTTAACACCGGAATTGTGTACCTCACAATAATTTGGTGTTTTCCTTGATGCTGTTATATTTCAAATAAACTCGGCCTGGTGCGTTTTTACACCAAGAGATTGTTTCTCTGGTGGGAAGATACACCTATTGAATGTTAATTCTACATTTCCGTTTGTGTTATTTGACACCGAAATGATATACTACACAATCACTTGGTGTTTTTTTCGATGCCAAAAAAACCCTCTCTTGCCAGTTTTTACTCTGAGCAGGTTCATGTGGAATTTTTTTCGATGGGGAAGGAGGTAATGAATTTTCATCCGTTTCGAAGAAAACTTTAAAGAATAGAGTAACCCATTGAAAGAAATAAAAACTAATTTCACCCTCTTCTCAATAAAAAAAATTCGCATGAACGTGCTCAAAGTAAAAACTAGCAAGGAATGATTTCCTTGAAATATGATTCAGCATCAAGAAAAACACCAAATATCACAGGGAATGGGGGAGGTTGAATCGAAATGCAACAAAAGATTTATGCATAATTTTCATTTATTAAATAATGCTGGAATATCTTTCGTGGGTCACACGGTATGCTATATGAAAAATAAAAAGATTTTCTATAGAAACGAAACATAAATAAATGCATAATCAAGACAACATTAATATATATTTTATATGTAAAGACTATACATAAAATATGAAATATTTTCTATAAAAATAGAAGGATCTCACAATAATTCATAAAGAAAATCTGGGCTGAGAGAAAATTAGTTATATCTTATTTTTTCAAATGATTTAGTGGTTGGTATCAGACCGTTCTTTCGTTTTCCCTTTGGTGAAGGCGGAAGCATTTTCAGTAGAGCATAAAACGACTGAATATTCAAGCTAAAGCCACAGTAGCTTAACGGGTGAGAGTTGCTTGTTGTCCTCGTCTGAATTGACAAATTGTCCTCTAAATTTGGAGAAACATGAAGGAAACATAAGAGAAATTTCCATCAGTAAAAAACGAATGAGTTTCAAGAAACAGCCTTTTTATTTTCTCTTTCTCGGTGGATGGGGTTGCCATCAAATCTTTCAATTTTTCGTCCATATCGCCAGGTATTCTTTTTATCTCGTTTCGTACAGGACTATGGTTTGCTTTTGTTTGTTGCACAGATATTGAAGATGTTCTTTCAAGTTTATGTATCCTATTGAGTGTTCTCAAAGAAAAAGATTTCCTAAAAATTCAGAGATATTATACTGTTTATCATAACAAATTTACTTCTTTGCTACTTACATGTCTACCACAGGAGCTCTCTTAATTTAGGTAAGTGGGAAAGGCTTCCATTAATTTTTTATCATATTCCATTTTTGTCCTCTTTGATACAGCGGTTCCAAACTTTTCAAAGAGAATATTAGCAACAATATTGACTAATAATGCGATACCTGTCAGTCAGCATCTTATTTTTGTTATATTGGTCTATAATATACTGCCCACCAGCACGTACAATACATTTCTGTATATCCTGATAACAAAGAGAAGTTTCAATCAAAAATGTCCATTTTCAAATGAACAATGATATGCATCTCTTCAATTGAAACACTTGGATATCGAAAAGTCTGAGGTCGCTCAGAGATCATATTATTTTCCATGTCCCACAAAATATCACTTACATCAGATTCTAGCGAGGCCTCCTCTCGGATCACGGAATGATTACTCAATGTGGACAATGAAGTAGTGGTTGACAAAGAAGGTGTCATTGTCTTCAGCAATAATTTTGGCGTCCTTAATTAATACCATTTTCAATATTAAAATCTGAAACAGGAAAAATAGCTGAAAAACGGTTACAACCTTGCTATAGGAATTGAATTTATATGAAAATGAAATAAATTCATATGAACATGAACAAAAATCCTATGAAAGTCTCGTTTTGAGAGCAAAGTATTCACCTGACAATATTCCGAGAGGTGGTGCAAACGCGGTTATTGAATCTGAAGCCAAAAATACACTTAGATACGGTTCCTCTCTGCTCTTACAGGACTCCAAGACTTCTTTATCAATTTCTGTGAAATCTTTTATTATAATTTATGTATTCTCTTCAACACCAATTTTTGCTTTTACTGTAAAAAAAATGCTTTGTTTTATTCATGAAATGACAATAAGGTAAAACACGATTAAATTTCAACAGATTTATTGTCTTCGCGACATGTTTCGATACACAGTATCTTTTTCAAGGGAATGTAGTATACTTACTAAATTATTCTTCGTTGGAAAATACTTAAATACCTTTCTTATCAATCAAGATAATTAAGGCCTACCTAGAATTATCCCCAGAACCATATAACTTTTAATATTGACAATCAGCCCTATGCTGTATCACTTTCGTTAAAAATAACGTCACCGTTATTCGCCATTTCCGTTATTTTGCTATTACTTAGCAATAGCAATAGCAAGTGATACAGCATAGGGCTGAATAACAATGTACCTATACCAGGAAATCTAAAAAACATAGCTACTACTCAAGAATAAGTTTAACTAAAGGAAACTGTTCGGGTCCGATTGATCATTTAGTAAACAATTCGAGTTTTTCAATTTATTCTAACTTCCAAGGTGTAAAATAACACTTTCTTGGTGTTTGTGGTGGTGAATTACACCTGTTGGTGTCGAACCACACCAGTTGGTGTCAAACCACACCTGTTGGTGTCGAATCTCACCTATTCGTGTCGAATCACACCGAAAGATATTTCCAGTGATTGAAATGTAAAATAATAGCACGAAGGTTCCAATGTAAAACATGAAATTAAATCATTTGCGTAGAAGCAATTAACATTAAGTTTCCGATCTGTTTTGATTATGGAACATTTTAAAATCAAAAGAATGACAGAATCCAAAGTCCAGCAATGTGAATGAATAGTATGTACCTGTAACCTCAAAAAGATTTCAAACAAAAATATTTCCACTTACCTTCAGTAATTATTTCGATAGCTGATTCTCCGATGCCCTGAAGTTTATTTTCAGACACTTCATCTTTGGATTCATGGGAATATGGAATAAGCAAGCTCTATTGCACTTTCAAAATATAACAAATGAAATGACGCCTAAATGGATTGAAATTTGACACCGCTTGGCCGGTAGTTCCGCGGAAAATGCTGAAGCTGAATACTTGTTAACGGAGGGTATTGGAATCACCGTCTTGGTACAGGGTTGCCTGATGTCAGCATTTTTTACGAATTATAAGTGAAAATAATGTGACTGATTTTTGAAAATATGTCTGGTAAAAGATA